>CM077156.1:142000011-143200011 GCA_039583875.1 Platanthera guangdongensis | reverse complement strand
AAGGAGGAGGATTCCGGCCGCCGACGGAGCATCGGAGCACCGTTTAAAGAACCGAGAGCGGATCCGTGGAGGAAATCCCGTTGCGAAAACTTCTATCCGTGTAATTTTCCATGGCGCAAAAGCGTACTACAAGGGTAACGATTCTCTACTTGAGCATGTGAAGCTCTCTTCCTTTTTGCATAGGGAAACCCGCTCCCGCGAGTGTGTGGCGAGTGTGCGGTGTTCCTTGGGGTTGACGGGAATAGTCCTCCTTGTGTTGCATATAGAGTCCGGAATCGAAGTACGGACATAGGCATTGTGTGTGAAGCCTACCAGGACATGTTGGTCTGGATCAGTGATGTTGCATTTGTTATGGTTTGTCGGAGAAGACTCCGTGCTTTGGGTTTTCGGGTTTCTACGCGGTAGATTGCAGCAGGGATCCTTGGGGATTAACTCCAAGGCGCACCCGGAAAACTGAACAGAATCGTTGTTCTGCTAACTTGGCGGTCTGGGAACCTACCTTGAACATAACTGGGTTATGTGATTGTTTGGAAATGGCAGGATCCGAGAGAAGCTTGGTTCGTGCGTACGTCTTAAGGTGTACTACGCGTTGTGAGCAACATGCAAGTGGAATCAGACCTGGGCTATGTGGTTCGGTGCGAGAGACATGAAAAGGGGACTGGCCGTTAGCATAGTCGGGAGCCTTAGACAGTGGTCAGAAAGGATAAAATACTCACGTTGTTACCATCCCGGGGGTGGTGGTGAAGACGCTGAAGTGTCAGGATTCACCGATAATGTGCCCTGAATGCACGGGGTGTTTGGCCGTGCGAGCCTACACCTGTGGCTAGCATTTTTGTACTATATTATTTTAGCTGGGCTAATGAATTACAGGGAAGGAGCACCGTCGTCCTGTGTTAGGGGCGGGGTCGTTATAATTTCATCGACTTTTGGCTGACCGTTGCTTTGATTGCCACCGTGCGGTGGATTGTTGCTTGCAGGTGCTGCGGAGCCGAGTACCAAATAGCGGGCTGGAGCCCATGTTGCTGTGCTGGCCCTAGAAGGCCAAAGCGAATAGTTGTACTTTATTTTATCATGTGTGGCCGGCCTGCGAGCCGATGTATGGAAAACATTATTTAATTTAGTGAACCTCTATAAGGCCATAAGGCCGTGTACCTTTCTGTGTATTTGTTTTCATTCCAGTTGTAGTTGTGTTGGACATTCATGATATGTGGATACAAGTTTGGGTTCTTTCAACTGTTTAAAAGCTTCCGCTAGAATACTCTGTGTTAGGACGAGTAGTCTTAATTGAATAGTTTGGTTATTCATACGTAACCCTTCCGACTGTCCGTGGTATATGATGTCGGGTTTCAGCTGGACCTTCTACTATATGTCATACGACGGATGGGGGTGTTACAATTTTGTATCAGACTTCTGGTTACGGTCAGGCTTAAATGAATTCATGGGCGAATTCTTTTAAGGGGTGGTGAGCACATGTGTGCGTCATCGTTATAACATCAAAAAGAACCCATGAATGTCCACTTAGGAATGAAAAATACACTTGTTTTGTGGAACCTGAGTGTTCTAATGATTGCTTTTAGCAATTTGTGTGTTGTCTAATCTAGGTTCTTTGCTATTATAGGCAGCTCGGAGCGGTGCTGGTCAATCGGAGCATCTGCAATCAGCGGAAAGTAGTGCACCGAGGGATGTGCCTACAACACCTCCTTCAGCAAAAACCATCAGGTTGGTGGCTGAAGTAGTTTTTGCCATGATAAATGCCCAACCTGCCGGGCAAATGTATCACGCAACTGCTATGAATGAGCAAGAATCGGTTAGGGCGGAGAGCCGAGAGTGGTGGTGTAACTCCCCCTATCCGTCGCATAGCATATAGCAGTAGGTCCGGCCGGAGCCCGACGCCATATACTACAGACAGACCGGGTGGTTACTCGTGGAAACCATCCAACCAATCATAACGTCTTACACAGAGCATTCTAGCGAAAGCAGATTAATAAGTTGCAATAAAGAACTCAGCACTAAAGCATGAATGTCCACTAATACAAAATAGGAATGTTATACATACACCAGTACAAGCCTTAAGGCCTTACAAAATGGTTCACTTGATATTACATGTTTTACAAACCACGGCACGCAGGCCGGTCATACATGAATAAAACGGCAAACACTCCAACTAGGCCTTCGAGGGCCGGCTTCGCAACTTGGGCTTTATCCCGCTATTGACCGCTTGGTCCAACAGCACATGCAAGCAACAAACCACCGCACGGTGGTAAAACAAGGCAACGGTCAACAATGCTGACCAAATTATAACGATCCCGCCCCCAACTCGGGGCGGCGATGCTCCTTCCCTGCATTTCATTATCATAAGCGAGCAATATTATATTTTCATTTCATCACAGACGTTGGCTCGCACGGCCACACGGCCCGTGCTCTCAGGGCACATTCTCGGTGAACCGGTCGATGTCACGTAAATTAAAGCCATAGACATTCCGGACTCACCACCGCCACTTGGACGGCCAAACCTATGAGCATTTTGTCTTCTTGGCCTGGGTCACGACAATTTAAGCCATTGACCGCCGAAGACCCTAATCTATGCCAACGGCAAGTGCCACGTACCCTTAGGTCTCTTTAACCGAACGACATAGAACGGGTACGGTTCCATCTAACCCGTGCTCACATCGCAACGACAATTTAAGCCATTTGCGCGGGTCAAACTTCTACCGAGTCCCATTTCCATCACAATTCACATAACCCGGTTATGTTCAAGTTGGCTCTCAGGCCACCAAGTTGGCAAGATCACGCATCCGCCCAGTTTTCCGGGTGCACCTTTGGGTTAATCTCCAAGGCTCCCTGTTGCAACCTACCGTGTAGAAAACCCGAAAAACAACCAATAGCACGGAGTCTTCTCCGGCATTATGCAATGGAACATCACTGATCCAGACCAACATGTACGGATAGGCTTCACACATCATGCCTATGTCCGTTCTCGCTTACGGACTCTAAACAACGGGGACTTCACATATCTACCCGAAGGAACGCCTCCAACTCACCGCAAACTCGCGAGAGCGGGCTTCCTATGCAAAGAAGGAGAGCTACACATGCTCAAGATGAGGATCGTTACCCTTGCGTTCTTCTTTGGCGCCATGGAAAAGTAAGCGGATGAAAAGCACCGTACTAGCTTTGCCTCCGTGGATCCGGAGTCGGCTCGTGATTTGGAGCTTCGAAGCTCCTCCAATAGCCGGATCTAACTTCTTCTTCCTTCCTTGGCTCTCCGCTCTCTCTAAGCTTTAGAAAGATAACAACTCATGAAAAGTGAGGGTTTCTAAGGCCCAATCCCGGGTATATCCCTTCAGGAACAACCCCCAGCAGTTGGATCATCAATTAAAGAAACGAACGGCTTTGATTCGGGACTGAAATGCCCAATCTGGACCGCACACGGCCTGGCACACGCCCGTGTCCAGGGCCGTGTGCCTCATTTGCCGTCAAAATCGACTCTCCTGGAACAACACACGGGCATCTAACACGCCCGTGTTCGACCTGACACGCCCGTGTTCCAACTAACACGGCCGTGTGGCCGGCCGTGTACCCCCATCGATTTTCCCCGAAAACAACCCGAGCACTACACGGGTTCTAGGACATGCCCGTGTCCTTGCCCGTGTCTACCTCAACACGCCTGGGCTCCAGGCCGTGTACACGGTCTCGACACTCGACACTTCGTCGAGCGAAGATCGTCAACCTGACGACACGGCCTTGGACATGCCCGTGTCCTAGGTCGTGTGCCTTGTCTCGACACATCATCGAGCAAAGTTTGTCGACTCCCCGGGACGAGTGTCGACATGGGTCGACACGCCCTGCGACACGCCCGTGTCGCAGGCCGTGTGCCATGTCTCGACACTTCGTCGAGGGCAGAGTGTCGACTTCGCTGGCTGAGTGTTGACACGGGTCGACATGCCCTGCGACATGCCCGTGTCGCAGGCCGTGTGCTCAGTCTCAACACAATGTCGAGAGCAAAATGTTGACTTCGCTGGCTGAGTGTCGACACAAGCCTGACACGCCCTGGGACACGCCCGTGTCCCAGGCCGTGTGCCTCCTGCCAGAACCCAAAACTGGCCCAAAACATCCCCCGTCGCTCTTTTGAGTTTCAGGGTGTTACATGTGGAGCGCTTGGTGGTGGATTAGGTAGAGCCGAGGAGGGCTACGGAGAGACAGCTCAAGCATGTAATGGGCTTTAATCCTCCGAGGTTCGATGAGGTTGGAATGCCAGCTCAAGCTGAGGATTGGCTCTCTACGATAAAGATGGTCTTGACAACCACGTTAACTGAAGAATGGCAGAAGACCACCATAGCGACCTTCCTTTTAGCTGGTGAGGCGAGGCTGTGGTGGGATGAGTTGGAGTTTCATCTCTTAGTGGGAAGACAGCTTGCTGATGTGCCTATGGAGGAATTCTCAAGATTGTTCTTGGCCAGATATTTACCCTCTGCTCAGAAGCTTGAGATGGAAAATCAGTATCTTGGGTTTGAAAGTGCAAGTTAGATCTGATATACTCTAGAGGGGGGGGGGGGTGAATAGAGTATGGTGCTTGCTAAAAACATTTACAACTGTTGTTGTATTCCTAAGTGAATAGGGAAGATAATGATGTAAAGTAAATCTAAATATAGAATAATCACAGGTATATCACAAACTACAAAACAATCTAATCACAAACCACAGCCAGAAACAAAAGAAAGACAAGCAACCAGATGAAAAAAGGAGCTATAGTGGTTCCCCAATCAACCTGGGTACATCCACTCTTCTACCACCCTAGGTAGGAATCCACTGCAGGATGAGTTGATCAGGTGTCCTGGGCACCAATGAGCTTTTGATAAGGTGCTCAAAAACCAAACCAGATTTTTTGATCAGGTGTCTTGCCACCACTGAGTTTTGATAAGGTCTCAGAAACCAATCACAAACTTTTGAAGGGAGTTTGAAAAACCCTTTATAGTAGAGAGAGAGGGATTAGAAGATCTTCTCTGTCAAAAGTCAGAGAGAAGATAATGGATGTTGTCAAAGCTCCCCCTGAGATCTTGAGTTGTTCAGGAAGTGAAGTTTTGCAGTAGGGTGATAGGCCTTCAGAAAATTGATCTCCAGCAAATGATGATTTCAGCAACAGCTGAAATGTGAGGTGTCTGGAGTCTTGAATGATGATGACCTTGAACACTTGAATCAAAAGGGATCTGAAAGTTTCAGATGGTTGATCTCCTTTTGTGATGAGTATTCTTGTATGAGTCTTTGAGACTGAGAATGTCTGCAACTCTCTTTCTTTCTCTTGTGTGATTGTTGTGTTGTAAGAGTTGTTGTTGCAGAGAATATGTGTCTAACTTCTTGTTCTTCTACAACAGTAATGAAAAATCTGATCTTTTATTCCTTTTGTCTGAATGGAAATGATCCACTGTCCAAGATAGTCGTTAGCCTGTCAATAAATGACTCCCTTAATTGTATTTGTCTTCTGGGGAAAGTCCAATAAAATCATTCCTTGATAATTCCTTGAAACTTGCGCCAGATTAATTGAAAACGGCTACAAAATCTCTGAATTAAATGCTGAGAATAATTCCTCAACTGTCTGAATTTGAATCTTGAAAATCGTTGAACTCTTCAGAAAAACGTCGAACTGAGCTCCACTATCGTTGAACTGAGCTCAGAGTCTGGACTTAGATAGAAACAGAGATCGTCGATCTGAGCTCAACTATCGTCGAACTGAGCTCAGAGATAGAGAATTAAACTGGAGTCAAGATCGTCGATCTGAGCTCGAAGATCGTCGAATGGAGTTCGACGACTTGTTGAAGTTGAGCTCAGAGATCGTCGAATGGAGTTCAACGATTCGTCAAAGTGAGCTCAAAGATCTTCGAATGGAGTTCGACGATTCGTCGTACTGAGCTCGACGAAATGACTTAGTCTCCAAAACTGAAAAACCTGGTCTTGAGGGAAGCTTCCAAACCTAACAACTAACCCTTAGACTCAATTCTACTTGACCTTTAGATCTATACAATGAGGTCAAAACAGGTTTCCTAAGAGACATAGTGATCCTGACCCAAATCAGTAATAGGGTGTTCCAACAATCTCCCCCTATTTGGGTTAGGAATACTATTTACAGATATTGGAAAAATTAAACACATACAAAGCAACAATATAACAAACAAGACATTGCATAAACACAGACATTATCTCAGCATGTTCAGAAATAAAAAAAACTATCACCTTACAGAATTACTCTTTTTCTTTGCTCTTTATAAGGACTATTTCTCTGTTTGGATTGAGAGCTTCCTTTTTAGATCTTCTGTCATCAGCTGCACCTAAAGAGGTTTGTTGCTTAGGCCTGGGCACTACAGCTTCAGAGTGCAGCTTCATGTAGCTTTCTGAATCAAAGAACTTACTGGAAGAGTATCTTTCAGGTTCCTTTCTCCTTTGATCTGATAGGGTAGTGATACTGGAAGTGTCTTTGCCTTGTTCTCTGGCTTTCTTGATCTGGTCCAGGGCAGCTAATTCTTTCATTCTTGCTGTCCATGAAGTAGGATTGTTCTCTGGATCCTCAAAAGGAACTGGAGGCTCATATCTATTTGAAGGATTGTCTGGAGGAGCTCTGGAGGAGACTAACTCTTTCAGCTTGTAAGGAAAGGAACCTGAAGTAGTATCAGTGGAAGCTTGTCCTTCCCTTGAATAAGGGTGTTGCCTGGAATGTCCTTTGGAATAAACTTGAAATTCTCTTTGGTTTTCTCTGTAGCTTCCTCTTCTTGACTGATAGCCTCTGGATTGGCTTCCCCTGTACTGGGATCTACCTTGAGGTTGATAAGGGTTTTGGCTTCTGGCAGATGGTTGAGATGCAGAGCTACCACTTGCACCTGCATCAGGTGAAGGAGGAGGAGGAGGATGATGATGATGGAACTGAGAGGAGCCTTTCTCATACTTTCACTTTTTCTTCATAGCCTTCAGTTGATTTTTGGAGTATTGCATCCAATATTCTGTGATAGGACAGTTATGCAGTATGTAATAAGGAATATCATTTGTGTCTTTTACTTTGGCTGGGGGGACTCTCTTCATTGCTTTACTTCTGGCTTTTCTTTTCCTTACAATAGTAGCAGAAGAATCATCTGAATCAGTCCTATACTGATCACTTTTTGAGCTTTGATCATCATATAGTGCATCAATCCTTTTGAGATAGTCTATCTGGTTTTGTGATTGAGCAGATGTAACAGCAGTGATTGAGCAGATGTAATAGTAACAACAGGAAGAGAAGTAGAAATAACACTGGCAGAAGAGGTCATGGCAGCAGCAGTAGATACAACAGTAGCTGGGGCAGCAGATTCAGATATAACAGTTTCAGCAGTTTCAGCAGTTTCAGATACAATACTTTTAGATACAACAGTTTCAGTAACAGAAATAACATCAGTAGTAGTATAAGTTGAAACTGGAAAATAATCATCAGAAGGAGCAACAACATCAGTAACAGCAGGCTCAAGAATACATGCCTCTGTCATATGCATGTCCTCAGATACTAACACAGCATCAACCTCAGAACTATCAGAGACAACAATATTAGCAGTAGGAGCAGCAGCAGTAAGATCAACAGAAACAGAAGGCTCAGCAGTATATAGGGAATTTATAAAAGAATAAATTAAGCTGGTGTCACAGCTTGAAATAGGCACAATGGCCTTAGAGAGATCTTCAGATGGCTGGACTGCAGTATGCTCTGGAAGACAGCTGAATTAAATAGAATCAAAATCTGATAATAATGACCTGAGGTCCATTGAGAAAACTGCAACTTGAGATTTTGAGGCTTGAGCTTGAATTGAGGTAACAACAGCAGCAGGCAATCTTTCCACTTCATGAGGCATCTCCCACTGCCTAGATTCAGTCAGGACTGGATCAAGGCACCCAGATAAAGGGATTGCCTGAGGAGGAATGAGAGAGGAGAGCCTGGCAGATAGGTCTGCAACTGACTGGAGAAGTAGAGCCAAGGAGGTCTCCAACAAGAGTGATAGCCTGGGAGCTATCAGCTCATAGAATCTATCTGCTAAAGCTGGAAGATCTACATGCTCAAGAGGGACTTGAGCAGGGGTAGAAATTGAAGGTGGAGCAGCTGGAGATGTGGATGGAGAGCTGGTGGATGGTGGAAATGAAGGTTGAGATATGGGGATTGTGGAAATTGAAGATAATGTGGTTGAAATAGAGGGTGTGAAGGAGGATTGTGCAATGATATCTTAAAGCAATTGTTGATAGGATGTGGATGAAGAGGGTAGATCAGGAGGGGATGAAGGGGAATCATCCATAAAGGAATCATCCAGAAGTGTGAAAGATGGAAGATGAGATGATGAATCCATTTCTTGTTGTGGGTAGTGATGTAAGGGATGAAAGATTTCTTCAGTTAGTGGAAGAGTTGGAGAATGGATAGAAGTTGGTGATGGGGTTGAAATTATGATGGTGGAGGAAACTGTAATGGTGGATGTGACTGGTGGAGATGAAATAAAAGGTGGTGGAGGAGGAGAAGAAGCAGGCAAGTCTTCTGCAGGAGCAGAGACTTGAGGGGAAGAGACTGCAATAGTACTTATGCCTGAAGTTGCACTTGTAGAGAGCCTGCTGGGCTTCACAATTTGCCTGTCCCACTTTCCAAACAGGGCACAGGAGAGCCTCTTGGAGGCATTGATGTGCATCCCATTTGAAACTAGCAGTGCAGGGCATCTGTTCTGAAGAAACAACCCTAATATTCTCCCAAAGTTAACAAAATTCTTGTTGATCTTCTTCTTAATCAAGTCAAAGAAAACTTCTCCCCAGTTCAATTGTTTCTTATCTACAAGAGCACCCATCAAACATAGCTGATACCTGAAGATGGTATCATGGGCTGAGTGTTTGGCCCATAACACCTTTCATACAACATCAGCCAAAAATCTGTACTCCACAGATAGGTTTTTCTTCAAGAGTTTGCTAGGGTTTGCATCTGAATGACCCATTCTATCAAGTAAATCAGAAAACTCTTCTACAGAAAGTTCAGCAGAGACTTCTCCAGAATTCAATCCAAAAACCTCTGTCAGGGCAGCACGGGTTAGGGATACCTGGGTTCCTGATATTGATCCAATCACTGTATTCTGATCCTGGTTGTGGGCAGTATATACCCATTCCTTTATTTCATCAGCAGCTAACTTAATTCCGGTGGACATTATGGTAACTAGCTTTTGTTTCTTGAAAAGTTCTAGAATATCTTTGAAAATCTGATCGATGTTGTTAAAAGAGTCCATATCTATATCAAATCCTGCATCAAATTTCATTGCGGCCAGAATAGCGACTGAGACGGCCATTGATTCCTGCAAAAATCAACAAACAGACGACCAAGTGTAGAGAAATTTGGAGGGAAGGAGAAAATTTGCAGAGAGAATGAAGGCGCAAAGAGAGAACGACGACCAAAAAAAAATGAATTTTATATTAGGGTTCGACGCAGAAAAGGAAAGATCGTTGAACTCAGTTCGACGATCTGGGCTTCTAAAGGAAACTGAAAGGTCATCAACATCGTCGACCTCCGTTCGATGATGTTGGAGAGCGTCGAGCTCCGTTCGACGATAGTTTCAGAAAACAAAATCATCGAGCGCTATTCGACGATCGCTGACCTGGAGAGATAGTTTAGCACTATCTGAGAAGCGCTGAACTCTGATCGATGATTTCGGAAAGCGTCGATCTCCGTTCGACGATCTGGGGGAAAATCGTCGAGCGCAGTTCAGAGACCAGAAACACTCTTATGCACTAGAAAAATTAAGATGTTTGTCTAGTCTTGGTTATTTTTAGAGTTTTAAAATCTTGGATATTATTTTAGACTTCCTCCATCTAAGATTCCTAACTGATTCAAGAAGAAGGTATGTTTCTTTTCATCCAAGGGTTTGGTGAAAATATCTCCCATTTGCAAGTCAGTTGGGATATATTGAAGTTCAATTTTATTTTTCTCAACATTATCCCTTAAAAAGTGATGCCTAATTTCTATGTGTTTTGTCCTACTATGGAGGACTGGATTTTGAGCTATAGAGATAGCACTGGTATTATCACAAAAGATTTTAGACTTCTCTAAGTTGTAGTCATAGTCTAGGAGTTGGTTTTGAATCTACAAGATTTGTGAACAACAACTACCTGCAGCCATATATTCAGCTTCAGCAGTTGAAGTTGACACAGATGTTTGTTTCTTGCAAAACCAGGAGACAAGTCTGTCACCAAGAAACTGACAAGTTCCACTGGGGCTTTTCCTGTCTATTCTGCATGCAGCATAATCAGCATCAGAAAATCTGGTTAAGTCAAATGCTGAATCATTTGGATACCAGAGACCTAGATTTGGACAACTTTTTACTAATGTTAGGTGTGACTCTCTAGGGCTTACTTGGAATCTAGCACATATGCATGTAGCAAACATTATGTCAGGTCTACTAGCTGTAAGGTACAGTAAAGAGCCAATCATTGCTCTATATATTGTCTGATCAACATGTTTCCCATGTTCATCAGCATCTAATACAGCATTAGTAAGCATAGGTGTTTTCATACATGATGCTTCAGACATACCAAATTTCTTAACCAATTCCTTTGCATACTTGGTTTGAGAAATAAATATGCCTTCAGCATGTTGTTTGATTTACAATCCTAGGAAGAAGGATAGCTTACCCATGCTACTCATTTCAAATTTAGAATGCATTAGATTGAAGAACCTTCTGCACAAATTTGAATTAGTAGAACCAAAAATAATATCATCTACATAGATCTGTACTAGTAGGGTATGAGACTTATGTGTTCTAATAAAAAGAGTTTGGTCTACTCTACCTCTTATAAATTCATTTTTCAGAAGGAATCGTGCTAGGGTCTCATACCATGCTCTAGGAGCTTGCTTGAGACCATATATTGCTTTGTGCAATTTAAAAATATAATCAGGATGAGTTGGAGAGATAAAACCTAGAGGTTGTCTGACATAGACTTCTTCTTTGATATCTCCATTGAGAAAAGTACTCTTTACATCCATCTAGTATACTTTGAAACCTTTGTGTGCTGCATATGCTAAGAAGATTCTTATAGCCTCCAACCTTGCAACTGGTGCAAAAGTCTGGTCATAATCTATTCCTTCTTCTTGAGAGTACCCTTGAGCAACTAGCCTTGCCTTGTTCTTACAATTACTCCTTGATCATCCAATTTGTTTCTGAACACCCACTTTGTTCCAACAATAGAGTGATCCTTAGGCCTTAGTACTAGTTCCCAAACTTTGTTCCTTTCAAATTGATGCAACTCTTCTTGCATTGCAATGATCCAGTGTGGATCTTGCTCAGCATCTTGAATGGATTGAGGTTCAATTTGAGAAAGAAAGCAAGTGTGCATCAGGTTTTGGTTGACCTGATTTCTGATTTGCACACCAGCTGAGATGTCTCCAATTACTTGAGAAATTGGATGGTCTCTTGATGTTACTAAATCAACAGGAGGTGTTGATTGTTCACCAACCTATGTTGTTGTTTCCTCTGGTGGTACAACTGGCTCTTCAAGAGATTTCTCTTCAGGATGTTGAATGTCTTCTTCATCTTCACTGATTTCCTCTTTTTGAATGATTTGTAATCTGTCCAAGTCTTCAGCAAGAGAATGTACCTGCAAAGGTTCTATGGTAGAAGTGTTCTTCTCCTTGAAAGACATGTTAGATTCATCAAAAGATATGTGAATAGATTCTTCAATTTTGAGAGTTGATTTATTATATACCCTATAAGCCTTACTGATCATGGAGTATCCCAGAAACACTCCTTCATCAGCTTTAGCTTGAAATTTTGCTAAGTATTTCTTGTCATTATTGTGAATGTAACAGATACAACCAAAAATTCTAAAATAATCTACTTTAGGTTTCTTCCCTTTGAGTAATTCATAGGGAGTCTTGCCCTTCAGTTTATGTATTAAACTTCTATTCAGCACATAGTTGGAGGTGTTCACTGCCTCTGCCCAAAAAGATAGAGGAAGGTGAGCATCTGACAACAATGTAGTGGCTGATTCAATAAGGGTTCTATTTTTCCTTTCAGCTACCCCATTTTGTTGAGGAGTTCTAGGAGCTGAGAAAGTGTGCCGGATCCCTTCACTCTGACAGAGCTCTTGCAAAAGAAGAGAATCAAACTCTGTCCCATCATCACTTCTGATCAGGGCAATGTGAATATTGAACTCAGTCTGTATGCATTTGAGAAACTCTGTCAAACACTTAAAGTTATCAGACTTCTTCCTCAGAAAGAACACCCATGTGAATCTAGAGAAGTCATCTACAACCACTAAAGTATAAGATTTCCCTCCTAAGCTTTGTACTATAATGGGTCCAAAAAGATCCATGTGTAACAGATACAAAATCCTAGGTGAATCACTCTTATTAAGTGACTTGAAACTATTTTTGGTTTGCTTGCCTAATTGACAAGCCCTGCAGAGTCCTTCCTTCTTGTAGGGGCCAGAAGGTAGTCCTCTAACAAGGTTGTCCTTGGATAGCCTAGCAATGGTTCTAAGGTTTATATGCCCTAGTCTCTTATGCCATAAAACATTAGGTCTACAAATAGAATTAAACAGGCAAATATCTACTTCTGTTGAAAGAAAGTCTACTAAGTAGATGTTACCTTTCCTTTTACCTGTCAACACAGTTGTGTTGTCCTCTGATTTGATCTTGCATAAGGATTTGCTGAAAGTCACCTGGTAGCCTTCATCACATAGCTGACTGATGCTGATCAAGTTGTTCTTCAGTCCTTCCACATAGGCTACTTTCTTGAATGTGACTGTGCCAATCTGAACTGCACCATATCCTTTTGTCAGTCCAAAGTTTGAATCACCAAATATGACTTTGGGTCCAAGCTTGGCTTTAAAGGATGTGAGGTTGTCCTTGCTCCCTGTCATGTGCTTGGAGTACCCACTATCCAAATACCATTGCTGGTTTGATGTTGGATAGGTCTTCACCTGGACATAAAACAATTTACTTGTTTTTGACCCAGTTTACCTTGGGCCTAGATTGATAACCTTTAAATTCAGAAATAAATGACATCCCTGGTTGACTCTTATAACCTTCAGGATGATATATCTTTGGAGGTATTATCCATTCAGTATAAGGGTTAAATCTTTGGGATGAAGGACCCCTAGGTTTGGATTTTGATTTACCCTTGAAGATGTTTTCAAATCTCTGATCTCTGCTCGACGATCGTTGAGCTGCGTTCGACGATCTTGGGTCAGATCGTCGAGCTCCGTTCGATGATCGACTATGGCAGAGTTCAGAGTTTAGAGATCGTCGACCTGCGTTCGACGATTTTGCCTGAGATCGTTGATCTCTGTTCTGCGATCGTCTAGCTCCGTTCGACGATTTTTGTTGAATTCTTGGTTTCTTAGGTAAGTCAGAATTTTTCCTAGCTACCTCTACAACTCCCTTCCATTTATCAGAGATAAACTTAATTGGAGTTGTTAGTACTATAGGTTGGCTGGATGAAGCACCCAAGCCCAGTGTACTGTTGAATCTTGAGTTCACTGTGCTTGTGATGTCCATTAGCTTGATACTTCTCCCATTGAGGGATTCTTCAAGCTTCTTGGCCTCTGATAGCTCACTTTTCAGTGAAGCTATCTGCTCCCTACAGCACTCCAACTTCTCAGAGAGTTTGAGGTTTTCTGATTTTAAGGTACTATGTTCAGATAATTGATTTCTGAGAGAAATGATTTCCTTCTCAGATTTTAACAAGTCTAAACATAGTGCTTTAAATTCATACTTAAAGTCCTCAGAATTAAAATCAAAAGAACTTATTACCTGGTCCTCTTCAGGTTGAGTCTCTGAGTCTGACTCTAACTCTTCTGCATCAAAATTGTGTTGCGAGGCATTGATAGCCATCATGCAGAATTCCTTTTCTTCAGCATCATCCTCATCATCACTTGAGCTGGATGAAGCTTCAGATTCCTCTTATGTCTCACTCCAAGATTCAGCAACAAATCTCTTCCTTGTGTGTTTGTTCTTGCTTGAGGAGTGTTTGCCATTGCTATTCTTCTTGAAGTCCTTGTCTTTTCTTCGTTCTTTCTTGTCCTTTCTGTCCTTGTTTTTGTTCTCTAGACAGTCAGACACAATGTGTCCTGGTTTCCTGCAACCAAAGCAAATAATTTCTTTATTATTTGATTTATCATACCTTGGCTTGTCATGCTCTTTGTATGATCTCTTCCTGAAGTCCTTTCTGGCCATTTTGTAAAATCTTTTGGCCAGTAGACTAAGCAGCTCATCATTGCCTGTGACCTTGTCTTCAAGGTTATCTTCAGTGGCTTTGAAAGCTATTGACTTTTCCTTTCTTGTGGCTGGTGAGGCAGCCTTTTGCTCTTCTTCTCTGTTTTTAATGAGCCGCTCATATGACTTGAGCTTGCCCAAGAGAGCTTCTGTGGTGATCTCATTTAGACTTCTGGCATCCTTGATTAGCCAGATCCTTGAGTCCCAAGTGCTTGGGAAGCACATTAGGATTTTATCATTTAGCTCAGTTAATGAGATCTCTTTATCCAAAGTTTTCAGTTCATTGACTATCAGGCTGAGTCTATTATACATGTCTGATATTGACTCAGCTTCTCCTTTCTTGAAGTTCTCATATTGGGTTATGAGGTGAGATCTTCTGTCTTTTCTCTCATCGGCAGATCCTGAGACTATTTCAGATAGCTTGTCCCAGATGTCCTTTGCTGAGTTGCATTCAGCTACCTTTTGGAATATGTCATCAGACATAGTCTGGGCTAGAATGTTCATAGCTTTTGTATCTGCAACTTTCAATTTCTTGATGTCAGCATCTGTTCCTGAGGGAGGTGGAACAGCACTTGTACTTGTGCTCTCTAGAGGTCTTGGACATACTGTCAAAACAGAATTGAAGATGTCCTCATCAATAGAATTCATGTAGAGTCTAATCCTTGCCTTCAAAAGTGCAAACTTGGATAGATTGCACACTGAAGGTCTGGTGCTAGCATAATCTTTGTTTTGGGCCATGTTTTGTGAAGAAATAATTATAATAACAAAATCTACAACAAGCAGATCTAACTATAGGGATCTTTGGGTTCAGGTGTTAGCCTGTGCAACCACTGAGGTGGTATTTTTAACCAACCTAGCTTTGATACCAATTGAAAGTGCAAGTTAGATCTGATATACTCTAGAGGGGGGGGGGTGAATAGAGTATGGTGCTTGTTAAAAACGTTTTACAATTGTTGTTGTATTCCTAAGTGAACAGGGAAGCTAATTATGTAAAGTAAATCTAAACACAGAATAATCACAAATATATCACAAACTACAAAACAATCTAATCACAAACCACAGCCAGAAACAAAAGAAAGACAAGCAACCAGATGACACAAGGAACTATAGTGGTTCCCCAATCAACCTGGGTACATCCGCTCTTCTACCACCCTAGGTATGAATCCACTGCAGGATGAGTTGATCAGGTGTCCTGGGCACCAATGAGCTTTTGATAAGGTGCTCAAAAACCAAACTAGATTTTTTGATCAGGTGTCTTGCCACCACTAAGTTTTGATAAGGTCTCAGAAACCAAGCACAAACTTTTGAAGGGAGTTTGAAAAACCCTTTACAGCAGAGAGAGAGAGGGATGAGAAGATCTTCTCTTTCAACAGTCAAAGAGAAGATAGTGGATGTTGTCAAAGCTCCCCCTGAGATCTTGAGTTGTTCAGGAAGTGAAGTTTTGTAGTAGGGTGATAGGCCTTCAGAAAATTGATCTCCAGCAAATGATGATTTCAGCAACAGCTGAAATGTGAGGTGTCTGGAGTCTTGAATGATGATGGCCTTGAACACTTGAATCAAAAGGGATCTGAAAGTTTCAGATGGTTTATCTCCTTTTGTGATGAGTGTTCTTGTATGTGTCTTTGAGACTGAGAATGTCTGCAACTCTCTTTCTTTCTCTTGTGTGATTGTTGTGTTGTAAGAGTTGTTGTTGCAGAGAATATGTGTCTAACTTCTTGTTCTTCTACAGCAGTAATGAAAAATCTGATCTTTTATTCCTTTTGTCTGAATGGAAATGATCCACTGTCCAAGATAGCCGTTAGCCTGTCAATAAATGACTTCCTTAATTGTATTTGTCTTCTAGGGAAAGTCCAATAAAATCATTCCTTGATAATTCCTTTAAACTTGCTCCAGATTAATTGAAAACGGCTACAAAATCTCTGAATTAAATGCTTAGAATAATTCCTCAACTGTCTGAATTTGAATCTTGAAAATCGTTGAACTCTTCAGAAAAACGTCGAACTGAGCTCCACTATCGTTGAACTGAGCTCATAGTCTGGACTTAGATAGAAACAGAGATCGTCGATCTGAGCTCAACTATCGTCGAACTGAGCTCAGAGATAGAGAATTATACTGGAGTCAAGATCATCGATCTGAGCTCGAAGATCGTCGAATGGAGTTCGACGACTTGTTGAAGTTGAGCTCAGAGATCGTCGAATGGAGTTCGACGATTCGTCGAAGTGAGCTCAACGATCGTCGAATGGAGTTCGACGATTCATCATACTGAGCTTGACGAAATGACTTAGTCTCCAAAACTGAAAAACCTGGTCTTGAGGGCAGCTTCCAAACCTAACAACTAACCCTTACACTCAATTCTACTTGACCTTTAGATCTATACAATGAGGTCAAAACAGGTTTCCTAAGAGACATAGTGATCATGACCCAAATCAGTAATAGGGTGTTCCAACAGGGTTGACTCAGGGAGCCAGAAGCGTGGACGAGTATCTCCACGAGTTTACACGGTTGGGTCGGTATGAAGGTGCTATGTTTACGGAAGAAGAGAGGAAGACCAACTGATTTTATGAGGGTCTACACGGTGACCTACAGTTACTCCTTGCTGGGCCTAAGGCGCAGGGCTTCCTAGCCTTGATCAATTCGGCCCGATCATTGGAAAAGGTTGTGAAGAAAGTCCAAGAGAAGAAGGACCTAGGGGAAAAGAAGGCAGAGTTCGAAGTGCCAAATGCAAAGTCAGGATTCCGCAGATAGAGCAAGAAGCAGAAGACTTCGAACTCAGCCCCTTCGTCTGGTGCGTTGGGGGCAACCACAAGTCAAGTTTCAGGAGCTTGCTACAACTATGGGAAGACGGGGCACTTTGCTCGTGAATGTTGGAGCGAACGTGCAAAGTCTGAGAGGAAGCCTGGAGCAACCTATGAAGAGAAAGGGAAGGCGGTGGAATCAACCGCATCCCATCATGCTCTAGCCCAGCCTAGAGTTTATAATTTTGGTCTGCAAGAGGCCATGAAACAAGCTGACGTGGTGACAGATATGAGTTAAATTATAGCAGTTTAACTTTATGTAGTTGTTACCTTTTTATATGTTAGCTTATGTTTGTGGTGCTAGGCTTCGTGTTGATTTTCGATCGTCCGGCAAGAGCCCTGTTTGATACGGGAGCATCGCATTCCTTCTTGTCCGAACGGTTCATATCGCACGTCAGGGTCCCTTCCTCGATGGCAAAAGACAGGTTGGATGTGTTGTTGCCCAATGGGTGCTCAATGCGAGCGGATAAGTTCTGTGTGGTAAAGATTCGGATTGGGGACCAGGAGTTTGATCTGCGAGTGTTGGTTCTACCGTTAGTGGAGTTCGACGTAATCTTTGGTATGGACTGGCTCTCGGAGCAGCGAGCTTACATCGATTGCAACCTAAAGGAGGTTAAGTTGGGACTGCATACTGAACGAGAGACTATGTTTGCGGGCATAAAGGGGTCAGGTAAAGTTTTGATGTCGGACCTTCAAGTGATTAAGGCGGTTCGGTCTGGTGCAGAGCTGTTTGTCACCTTAGTGCAAGCTTCAATGCCTAGGCCAAGTATGGATAGTATCCCAGTTGTGTCCGAGTTTCCTGATGTGTTCCCAGATGATCTCCCAGGAGCCCCTCCTCAGCGGGAGATTGATTTTACCATTGAGCTGGTACCGGGTGCCAAACCGGTGTCACGCTCTCTGTATCGAATAGCGCCGCGAGAGATGGCGGAGTTGAAGGTGCAACTGCAGGAGTTGCTGGAGCAAGGGTATGTGCGTCCAAGTTTGTCGCCTTGGAGCGCATCGATTCTTTTCGTTAAGAAGAAGGATGGGAGCTTGCGGCTCTGTATTGACTATCGGGAGTTGAACAAGCTTACGGAGAAGAACAAATATCCGATCCCCGGGATTGACGATCTATTTGATCAATTGGTTGGGTCAATAGTATATTCGAAGTTAGATCTGAAGTCCGGTTACTACCAATTGAGGATAAGGGAAAGCGACATCCCTAAGACAGCATTCAGCACACGGTTTGGGCATTACGAGTTCATGGTCATGCCGTTTGGGCTGACCAATGTGCCATCCATGTTTATGGATTTGATGAACAGGAAGTTTAGAGAATACCTGAATCATTTTGTGATAGTATTTATTGATAATATCTTGGTATATTCGTAGTGTGAGGAGGACCATTACAAGCATCTACACATGGTGTTGGAGACCTTGAGGAGGAATCAGTTATATGCAAAGTTCTCCAAGTGTGAGTTCTGGTTATCCTCAGTAGCGTTCCTTGGTCATGTTGTTAGTGGAGAAGGGATAGCAGTGGATCCGACGAAGATAGCAGCGATACGGGAGTGTCCTGTATTGTCTTCAGTGGCGGAAGTTCGGAGCTTTCTAGGGCTTGCCGGCTACTACAGATGCTTCATAGAGAACTTCTTGCAGATAGCGTTACCACTCACGACATTGACAAGGAAAGATCAAAAGTTCATGTGGTCACTGGAGTGTGAGCAGGCTTTTGAGGAATTGAAGAGGCGGTTGACCACGACGCCTATTTTACGTTCGCCGAGTGGAACCGAATGGTTTGAGATTTATAATGATGCTTCGGGCAGTGGTTTGGGCTGTGTTCTACTACCGTATGGGAGAGTGATAGCCTATGGTTCACGACAGTTGAAGGTTTACGAGAGGAATTATCCAGTCCATGACTTAGATTTAGCGGCCGTGATATTTGCTCTAAAGCAGTGGAGGCGCTATCTGTACGGGGTAAAGGTCGATATATACACCGACCATAAGAGCCTGAAGTAACTACTAGATCAGAAGGATCTGAACATGAGACAGCGGAGGTGGATGGATTTCTTGGGGGACTATACCTTCAAGATATATTATGTACCTAGGAAAGGAAACGCGGTGGCGGATGCGTTGAGCCGCAGGGCTCCAGCGCGGGCCAGTTGGTTATCGGTACATGATGAGAGATTGGTCCGTGATTTGGAGGCTTTAGAGATTTCCTGCGTCGATAAGCAGTCTAGTGCCGGGGCGATATTGTGTTGGATAGAAGTGCAGTATGAACTGGCTGATAGAGTCCGACGGGCTTTGATTCAGGATAGCAGCATGAAGCAGATCTTGGATGAATCTTTGGATGGGTCAATTCCCAGTTTGCGATTGAGGATGGACTGCTAAGGAAGGACGGTCGTCTATGCGTCCCTAGTGCATATAATCTTCGGGAGGAGTTGATGTACGAGGCTCATCATACCAAGTACTCAATCCACCCGGGTAGCACGAAGATGTATAGAGACATGAAGAAGTTATTCTGGTGGCCAGGATTAAAGAAGGATGTAGCACTTTATGTGACCAAGTGCCAAACTTGTGCCTTGGTGAAAGCGGAGTTCCAGAAGCCCGGAGGCTTCCTAAAGTCCTTGCCTATCCCGGAATGGAAATTCGACGACATTTCTATGGATTTTGTGCATGGTTTGCCAAAGTCGCAGAGGGGAAACGATGCCATCTGGGTGGTCGTAGATAGGTTGACAAAAGTATCGCATTTCATCCCGAATAAGAAGGAAGATCCAGTGGAAAAGTTAGCCAAACTTTATGTGGATAATATCGTACGGTTGCATGGTGTACCATGCAGTATTGTTAGTGACCGAGATGGACGCTTCACGTCGAAGGACTGGAGGCTGGTGCATAATTTGTTGGGAACTAAGCTGAGTTTCAGCACAGCTTTCCACCCACAGACGGATGGTCAGACCGAGAGGGTCAACAGGACGATGGAGGACATGCTTCGCATGTGCATCCTAGATTTCGGAAAGCATTGGGAAGATCACATGTACATGGTGGAGTTTGCGTATAACAACAGTTTTCAAGAGAGTATTGGAATGGTACCTTTCGAGGCCTTGTATGGGAGGAAGTGTCGTACGCCATTGTCTTGGTTGGAGACAGGCGAGTCGAAGTTGTATAAACATCAAGCGGTGGAAGACGCCACTTCAATGGTACGTACAATTAAGGAAAGGTTGAAGATCGCTCAGGACAGGCAAGCAAAGTACTATAACGCCAAGCATAGGAATGTGGAGTTCGGTTTTGGCGACTAGGTGTATTTAAAAATCAAGTCGTTCAAGGGTGTTTCGTGGGTTCGACGCTTGAAGAAGCTGAGTCCGAGATACCTTGGACCATTTGAAATCCTGGAGCGTGTTGGCGAGTCAGCGTATAGATTGAAGCTGTCGGTGGAGTTGAGTGGGCTACACGATGTGTTCCACGTATCGGTGTTGCGGGAGGCGGTGCAAGATCCTTCGCAGATAGTTGCGGTTGATAAAGTGCTAGTGGATTACGAGTTGATGACAATGGTCAAGCCTATACGTATAGAAGACGTTGAGGTCAAACGACTCCGCAACAAGGAAATCCGAATGGTTAGGTTCGTTGGGATAACTGCGGATGCGAGGAACTTTCTTGGGAGCTAGAGCAAACTATGTTGGAGGAATACCCCGAGTTATTCCACTCAGGTAACATTTAATTTTTGTATACCTTTACTTAATTTCGGGACGAAATTCCTTAAGGGGGGGGGGGAGATTTGTAGCACCAGGAAAATTTTTATCGAGCTGGTCACGTCCAAAAGTAATTTTGGTGCCTGTATAGGGGTACACGGCCCAGGACACGGCTGTGACCAAGGCCGTGTCTTGCTTGGTGTTTTGGCCAGATGTATCCCGAGAAGGACACGGTAAGAAACACGACAGAATGACACGGGCGTGCCCCTACCCGTGTCAGTACCCGTGTTCCCTAGAGTCATGACGGTTGGCGTGACGGTTATTCGTGACACGCCTCCGCTCACGGGCATGTCCAGGACCCGACACGGGCGTGTCAGGTTGAGACACGGGCGTGTCTTGCCCGTGTGGTTTTTTCTGCGTTCGACGATCGTGCCAGGATCGAGGCACACGGTCTGGGACACAGCCGTGTGCGAGGTTGTGTTTGGCCCAGGTTTGAGGATTTCTGTACAGATTTGAGCCGTTCGTTTTCTTTAATTAAGATCTGACGGCCCAGGCGTGTTCCTGCTCTATTAAGGCCGAGAATGGTGGTTTAACTCCTCATTTCTCCCTTAAGCTTTCTCTTTCCAAGGAGTTATAGCAAGGAGGAAGAAGGAGGAGGATTCCGGCCGCTGGTGGAGCATCGGAGCACCGTTTAGAGAACTGAGAGCGGATCCGTGGAGGAAATCCCGTTGTGAAGACTTCTATCAGTGTAATTTTCTATGGGGCAAAAGTGTACTACAAGGGTAAAGATTCTCTACTTGAGCATGTGAAGCTCTCTTCCTTTTTGCATTGGGAAACCCGCTCCCGCGAGTGTGCGGCGAGTTTGCGGTGTTCCTTAGGGTTGACGAGAAAAGTCCCCCTTGTGTTGTATATAGAGTCTGGAATCGAAGTACGGACATAGGCATTGTGTGAGAAGCCTACCCGGACATGTTGGTCTGGATCGGTGATGTTGCATTTGTTATGGTTTGCCGGAGAAGACTCCGTGCTTTGGGTTTTCGGGTTTCTACGCGGTAGATTGCAGTAGGGATCCTTGGGGATTAACTCCAAGGTGCACCCAGAAAACTGAGCGGAATCGTTGTTCTGCTAACTTGGCGGTCTGGGAACCGGCCTTGAACATAACTGGGTTGTGTGACTGTTTGGAAATGCCAGGATCCGAGAGAAGCTTGGCTCGTGCTTACGTCTTAAGGTGTACTACGCGTTGTGAGCAACGAGCAAGTGGAATCGGACCTGGGCTATGTGGTTCGTTGCGAGAGACCCAAAAAGGGGACTGGCCGTTGGCATAGTCGGGAGCCTTAGACAGTGGTCAGAAAGGCTAAAATGCTCACGTTGTTGCCATCCCGGGGGTGGTACTGAAGACATTGAAGTGTCAGGATTCACCGATAATGTGCCCTGAGTGCACAGGGTGTTTGGCCGCGTGAGCCTACACCTGTGGCTAGTATATTTGTACTATATTATTTTAGCTGGGCTAATGAATTGCAGGGAAGGAGCACCTCCGTCCCGTGTTAGGGGCGGGGTCGTTATAATTTGGTCGGCTTTTGGCTAACCGTTGCTTTGGTTGCCACCGTGCGGTGGATTGTTGCTTGCAGGTGCTGCGGAGCCGAGTACCAAATAGCGGGCTGGTGCCCATGTTGCTGTGCTGGCCCTAAAAGGCCAAAGCGAATAGTTGTACTTTATTTTGTCATGTGTGGCCGTCCTGCAAGTCGATGTATGGAAAACATTATTTAATTTAGTGAACCTCTGTAAAGCCATAAGGCCGTGTACCTTTCTGTGTATTTGTTTTCATTCCAGTTGTAGTGGTGTTGGACATTCATGATATGTGGATACAAGTTTGGGTTCTTTCAACTATTTAAAAGCTTCCGCTAGAATGCTCTGTGTTAGGACGAGTAGTCTTAATTGGATACTTTGGTTATTCATACGTAACCCTTCCGACTGTCCATGGTATATGGTGTCAGGTTCCAGCTGGACCTTCTACTACATGCCATACGACGGATGAGGGTGTTACACTCTGAACCCCTCAGGAACGGGAGCTGTGACAATTAACTCACTGAAGGGTGACCCCCCTACTTGGTGGTCTCGCATGCTCCACTCGCGTGACCTACTCGCCTGGGAGGCTAGCACTCACCGGGCTGGGGAATAACTCCCGGTCGGTAAGGGATCGCTCGACCCCCCTCTCCCATCCTTTCCTTCTCAGGCTGTCTTCCTGGTTCATTTTCTTCTACCCCTCCTGGGGTCATCTCGCCTAGACCCCTGGAAGCTGGTTCGCTAAGACCCCTGGAGGTCGTCTCGCCGAGACCCCTGAGAGCTAGTTCCTGGGGGGTGGGAGTTGAGCAGTCACCCCGAGGGGTAATACTTCACAACATCTCCATGATGCCTTGGATGGACGCCATGAACTCTTCACTCCCTACATAGGGTGTTGGGTTGGGGAGCTGGTTGGGGTCATCACCACCTCCAAGATCTCCCGCCATGGAACATGCTTATGAACTTATGTATGAGCCGCGGTCCATGCTCTCCGCAACAAAATATTGGAACCTAGATTCGGCTCCACTAGAGTTCAGACCTAGGATGCAGCTCACACCTACTTATCCCAAGCCATACCTTGGCGAGAGACTTGAATTTGGGGAATTACCCTTGGCTCTAGCGTGGAGGTCCCACCTCACACCGGGAAGACCTTTGAGATCCCCCTTCCTAGCCAATGCTGAGCTAGGTGCCTTGGAGGATGAAGGAAGAGGATGAAGAGTGGTCAAAATCTGATCCTCTCCAAGGCACCCCAAGGGTATATTTATAGATTTTTGGGGATGGCCTGCCAATAGCGCAATCCTGCCGCTCTGAAATTACTGAAATACCCCGGGGCTGGTCTGCCAACAACCAAATTCCGCTGTTCCGAACAACTATTCGCAGCCCACTAGGGGCAAAATAACAGACCCTCAAGACGGGCGAGCTGCTCAAGCCGGGCGAGCACTAGGGCTGCGGCAGGTGCCGACCTCGCGCCGCACCCGCCCCCTGAAGGAGGGGCCGGGGCGGGTGCCGGCCACCCGCCACACCCTCCCCATAGAACAAGGCCGGGGCAAGTGCCATCCTCCCACCGCACTCGCCTCGTGCAGAGGGCCCAGGGCAGGTGCCAGCCTCCCACCACACCCGCCCCCTAAAATAAGGCCGGGGCGAGTGCCGGCGTCCCTCCGCACCCGCCCCCTTAAGAGGGGCCGGGCGGGTGCCGGCCTCCCACCGCACCCTCCCCCTAGAACACGGCGTAGGCGAGTGCCGGCCTCCCACCTCACTCGTCCCCTGAAGAGGGGCCGGGGCGAGTGCTAGCCTCCTGCCTCACCCACCCCCTAGAACAAGGCCAGGGCGAGTGTTGGCCTCCCGCTGCACTCGCCCCCTAGAATATGGTCGGGCGAGTGCCGACCTCCCGCCGCACTCGCCCCCTGAAGAGAGGCCGGGGCGGGTGCCGGCCGCCCGCCGCACCCGCCCCATAGAACAAGGTTGTGGCGAGTGCCGGGCTCCTGCCACAGTCGCCCCATGAAGTGGGACCGGGGAAGGTGCCGGCCTCCAGCCGCACCAGCCCCCTAGTATAAGGCCGGGGCGAGTTCCGACTGCTGAATTTTCTCAAACTGGTCAACGAGATAGTCTGACGCCAAATTAATATTCTCAGAGCTATCAAGATCACACCTTGATCACGCGGAAACTAAGAAAGCAAGCTCAAACACCAAATGCAAGTAGAAGGAACAAGCAGTTCATATATTTATTTACTTCTTTACAAGGCGAGGTATACGTGGCAAGACATGATTTCGCCAATACACAAGCAAAAAGAGAAATAATCAAATCAATTCGATCGGACAGAAATGGAGACCGCCGAGACCGCCCAGTCCGCCAAAGTCGCCGAGCCCTCCCGAACTGCTGCTGCTAGAAGTCAAATAGAACACGGAGTCTGCCGATACTGCGAGGTCGTGCGGACACGCCGTTATTTGCTGACTGCCGCCGAACTGAAGAACAGACTGCCTACCCGCCCGAGTCCTGCGAACAGGTTATTGAACTTGGAAAACTAAAGCAGAGAAAACTGACAAGCCGCAGAAGTGACCTGCTGAGACCGCCGATTGAAACCGCAAACTTCACTAATCCTGACCGAAGTCAAAGCCAAACTCCTGGCTCCACAGTGCTAGCCGCGCAACCTACAAGCAACAAACAGTTATCTCTTCTCAACCCGCACGGACAGGAAAACCCAGACCGCAACAATTAACCAAGACTCAACTTACTGTTTACTCAGTTACTATAGACGTGCCGGGGGGGGTCTATTTATAGGCAGGGTGAGGAGTTTGGTCATTGCCCTAGTGAATAGAGTCATCGCCCCAGTTCGTGGCTAACACATCCCAGTCCACCGAGTTCGCAAGGACTTGGCCAGACCAACAACCCACCAGGCGCCAGGTCAAAAATAGACCGCCACCATGCGGACACCACGCCAGTCCGCACTACACGCAAGCACAGCGCCAGTCCATGACTCAACACAGCATGCGGACATAGCCACAACCCATGCTGCATCAGTCCGCACACTATACACGGACAAAGTGGCAATTCACACAGCTCGACAACAACGCCACAGTCCGCCACGAGTCCACGACCAACAGGCAGTCCGTCTAGTCAACAACAGACTCTGCGGACACTGCAAACACCATGGACTTGTCACAGAAAATGACCAAGTCCAGCAGCCCATCAAGCAACTGGCGCAAATATGGCGGACACAAAAGACCCAGACCACCAGTCATCAGGATAGTCCGCCACAAAGAATGTGACCATCACTCACTGCATCACCAGAGAGCTCGACAAGGACCAAAGCCGATCTCCAAAAGCAGTCCGGTAAGGCGGACACAGCAGACTCAATTAAGTCGGCAATAACTCCCGCAGATAACCACCAATCCGCCCGGTTACCACAAGAACCGGCTTAACTGCAAAACCACAGGTCGAGCAGAGCACCGCCACCAGACTGCCAAAGACAGGCCGCACAGGCCGCTCCACAAGAACAACCAAGCCACCAAGTCCAACAGGCAAGACAACCAGGCCGCAACATCAGTCCGTCCATGCCGCGGACTCAGATCTCTCAGACCGCCTGGCCTGCTCCATCACCCACTTTCACTTCATAAATTTCAACACTCCCCCTTGAAGTGAGAAGTGGTGATCAAGCCCAGCAAACCTCGTAACCGTTGAAATGTCCCCTTCGACAGCGGCTTCGTGAAGATGTCAGCAATATTGTCTTCACTTTGAACATGCCCGACCATAAGAGATCCCTCCAACACCTTCTCCCTTATGAAGTGATGCTCGATCTCAATATTCTTGGTCCTTGTGTGACAAACTGGATTGTTCACCAGTTTGAGAGCACTCTCATTGTCACCTCAGAGCAAAGTAGGAACTTGCACTTCCTCATGAACATCCTCTACAAGCCTCCTCAACCAGATGGCTTCTCGAGTAGCCAAGGCCGAAGCCTTGTACTCTGCTTCCATAGTAGACATGGACACTGAGTCCTGCTTCTTGCTACACCACGAGATGCAAGCTGATCCACAAGTGAAAACATAACCTGAAGTTGATCTTCAATCATCCGAGTCTCCACCATAATCAGCATCTGTGTATCCAAGTAAAGAAAAGCCCGTGTCCCTTCTATAAAGGAGTCCCATATAAGAAGTCACCTTGACATAGTTCAAGATATTCTTTCCCGCTAACAGATGAGACTTCCTTGGCTCAGCCATAAACCGGCTTACTCGACCAACAATGTAAGCAATGTCTGGACTTGTAATTATTAAGTAGATCAAGCTCCCCACTATAGCTCTGAGCACCAAGGGATCGGGAAGAATCCTTCCTTCATCTCGTCGAAGCTTCAGACAAAAATCCAGAGGAGTAGAGCAACTCTTCCCTTCCTTCATATTGAATCAATTCATAATTCGATCCGCATATCCTTTCTGGCAGATGAGTATCCCACTCTCCTTCCTCTCCACTTCGAGACCAAGAAAGTGATGAAGCTCTCCCAAGTCTTTCATCTCAAAGCGAATAGCTAGCTCGGCCCTGAGACTAGCTACCTCTTCTTCATAATTCCCTATGATGATCATGTCATCAACATACAATAGGACCAGGACCTGAAGCTCCCCCTTCTTCTTGATGAACAAGCTTGAATCTGAGTTGGAAGAAAGATATCCGCAAAATTGGAGATATTTTGCTATCTTCCCATACCATGCTCTTAGAGCCTGCTTTAACCCATAGAGAGCCTTCCTGAGCTTGCAGGCATAGTCCGAATGATATTCAGAGACAAATCCAAGTGGCTGAAAAAATGAAGATGTCCTTATCAATCTCTCCGTAAAGAAAAACATTCTTCACATTAAGCTGCCACATCATCCATCCCTGGCAAGCAGCCAAGGAGATCACCACCCGAACCGAAGTCATCTTTGCAACTGGACAAAAAGTCTTCTCATAGTCCTCTCCATACTATTGTAAGAATCCTCGAGCTACAAGGAGAGCCTTGTATCTATCAATGCTCCCATCAGCCTTCTTCTTCAACTTGTACACCCACTTGCAAGTCACTGGAGTAATGCCATCAACCTTGGGCATAAGGTCCCAGGTTTCATTCTTCTTAAGAGCAGTCATCTCTTCTTCCATAGCATCTTCCCACTCCTTGACTCCAGTGGACTCATTGAAGTTTGAAGGCTCTCGCTCATCAAGAGGGCCTGCAAAGAAACATGAGACAAAGCTCACTACATTCCCTTCACATTATCGAACTGGTGGCTTAACAATCCTCTTTGATCTCCGAAGGGTCTGCTTCTTGCTCACCACCTCCGTTGCATCTTCAGGCTCAGCTCCATTCCCGGGCACACTTTGAGCAATGCTCCCCCTGCTTCCTGAACCAGAAGCCTCTACCCCAGAGCTTGAAGCAATGAGAGCTGCTGGTGATACATCAAGCTCATCTTCTAGAATTTCAGCAGCCACCTTCTGCTCTTCATCAACCTTGCTCTCTGGTAGCTCAACCGAGCCTCCTCCATATGACGTCAGTTCATCAAAGATCACGTCTCATGATACAACAAACTTCTTTGTCGCAGGATCCATGCATTTCCATCCCTTCTTCCTCTCATCATATCCTACAAAGACAAGTTTCCTTGCCTTTGCATCAAGCTTTGTCCTTGAAGCATCCGGACATGCATATAGCAAGTTGATCCAAACACCCGAAGGTGTTCCATGCGTGGCTTCTCCTTCAGTAACATCTCAAAAGGAGACTTCATGTTGATCGGACTGAGAGGCATCTGATTGATGACATTAGAAGCACAAGACATCCCCTCTACCCAGAAGGACCTAGGAATATCTTTCGCATGAAGCCTATAAGACCCCCCCTTTTTTTCTTTTTAAAACCACGGGGTCTTAGGCCCAGAACCGCCGCTTTGCGGTGACACCTTCACGCCCGGGAAGGTCATCACTACAAAACTCTGATCCTGCCGGCCAAATCGATCACAAAAAAGATAGTAAATAAACATGCCCACAGAAATCACATATATAGTAAATAATCTCCACGAAGAGAGAGTCCACAGAAATAATAATGGTACTGAAAATAGGGCTCATGCCCGGTACATCAATATCCTCATGACATATCACTCAGCGCAGAAGCAAAAAAACTAAACATTTACTAACGATCAGGACTCATAGTCCCAGCTGTCTGAACTCCGGTGCTAGACTGTCCCATGTCCAAGCGTGCCGACCTCCGGGGTTGCTCCTCCATGCTGGGCTCCACGGTCCCCTAAAATGATGTGGTTCGAAAACCGTTAGTCTAAAAGTCTAAGTCCTATCATCCCCCACCTCTTCCCCCATGGCTCCTAGGCACCGAGTAGGGAGAAGGAAAGGAGAGGTAGTGAGGGTGGAGAATGAACAAGAAGTAGGTGACGACGAAACTAAGCTAACAGTTCTATAAGTATATATGGCAGTAATAAAGGTATGAAAAACTGAACAAGAAATAAGTAACCTTAACTTATATAAAAACACATAAGCTAAGTGATCTTTTGCAAGTGACCTATCGTATAAAGAGTCCCATACCAATTTATACGATATGGTGTCGGTTTTCTAGCAAGCATGTATATATCTACAGAATAAAAACCTTAACTTATAAGCACGCTCACTCGAGCTTATAAACCAATGGGTCGTTTTGCAGGGCCTATTGTACAAAAAGTCTCATACCAATTTATACAATAGGTGTCAAGGGTTAAATACAATGGTTATGCCATGACATGTAAATATGCTATGATGTGAATCATGCAAGTGCAACACACACACTCGACTCTATGCACACAGACCTTTAGTTCCCCCTTTCTGGAGCCTAACCTCCCAGGATACCTCAGTAGTGGCAAATGAAAGTGGTGGGTTGGATCTCGCCCACCTCTAAACCGGTAATAGCACTACCAGTCAGACCTATCGTATGCCTCGACACTGGTGCAGTAAGAGGAGCTCCTGCGTACTCTTTGCCGGCAAGTCCACCGGACTTAACTTGGCGAAGTGCAAAACCACACTTGCTGAGTCAACGTATTGGCGTCGGTGCATCGACCATCTAATACCAAAGACACATCACCTTATACTTTATGCACATGCAACCTTATGTATCAACTACTGAGCCAAAGCTCCCTGGACCATCCCGTCAGTCACAAACAACAACCGAGCCAAAGCTTGTCGGGCCAACCTGTCCATCACCAAATCCACCGAGCCTACTACCCGAGTGACCCAACCTAACATCCCGAGACATCGAGGTGAGTGAAAGTGAATCCCTAGTTATACTAGTTACTCTTGCAGTTTATTTTGCCTACAATTTAGGTTTGCCCAGGACTGCCCCTGGTATTCCCCGTGAAGGGCTCTCAAAGGGCACTAGGAACTATGATGGTAGCTGAACCCCATCGTTCCCTTTTGCAAGGCACTTATTATTATTGGTTAATACCTGATTTCCGATCCCTTTAGTATTACACTGGTTCTAACCCTAATGTGTTTTGACCCTCTCTCTCTCCCTGCACAGGAAAGACGATCTTTCATCGATCCCGAGCACCACCTATTCTTAGACAACTATACAACCTACTCATCACAGCTTCCAATGGTGTACTACAATCCACTTCACTAAAATCAGTAAAATAATAATCCCATCTCCCTATGACCATTCCACATGTTATCACAATTTCCATAGTTTTACTAAATGCAGACCAACTCATGCTATATGATGTACATGATAGGAGGTACTCCAAATTTTCATCCAAATGCCCTAAGATATTTATTGAGGGTCTACCCTTATATATTCAGTCTAAATCCAAAAATTTATAATTTTCCAATTAAATGTGATATTTAATTAATTTTTTCCAAAATTAATCAATGGGTGATTTGAACATGAAGCACTAGATTTACTTTGGGTATGGCCATACAAAAATTATGAACATTGTATAATAACAAGATATCAGTGAATACTAAATATCATAAACTTTCACAAATCATTTAACCTCTAAATATTTAATCAAAAATAATTCATATAAATAGGGGTATTGAAGGAAGTACCAAAAATAGTAGCCAACAAATTCCTCAATAATTAACAGAGCTACATTATGATCATAAAACTTCACTGCCTAAGTTTAATGAAATTCCCAAGTCAGCAAACCAGGTAAAATATTATCCTAAGAAAAATCATCATAAGACACTTTATGAAGACACACCCTTGTAATCTCAATTAAACAACATTTAACAATTTTTCCATACTTCTATATGCCTTAAAATGTTCTCTGGCTAAGTATCACAATATTCCAGCAATCCATTATATTTACTTCCTATTTATCAAGGTAAGATGCACAAATTTTCTTTACAAATGAAGTACTACAAAGAAAGCTTCAACCACCACAAATAAATTACTAGTGCAACTACATGAGATCTTATTAGCTTTTCCATAGTTTCAAACCATTATAAGACACATAAATCATAATTACATCATTATCATCAAAAAGGGCATTATGGAAGCTATAACTACAAGGATGAGCTACTGATATCTAAGCAACCTAAGATAAATCCCCGAGGCTAATAATACTATGAAATTAAACTTACCAAAGTACAACCAAGATTCAAGGTCATATGACCTATTAAATAATTTCTAGGGTTTAAGAACCCAAATACTTACTCAAGGGTTTAAGTGGGGTGCATGTGTCCAATTACCACCATCTCTCCCTAGGGCATTTCACAGCTCTAGGATCACATGGACTAAATCCCAAGTCCATCCAAGGACATAACACCCTATGTCCCTCACAAGCCCCCAAAGTTCAACCTTAAGGTTTGAACATGGGTCCTAGGGCAAATCCACCCTAATCCACCCCATAATCCATGTGAGGGAGCTTACTGACATAACAAATCAGTGGCCTAATCTTCAACCTCTGTTGAGGTGATTTGGCCACTTAAAACCACAAGGGACACTTTGACCTAAATACCCCTTTTTGGTCCAACTTAGGGTTTGCTTATTTCCAAACTAAATCATCTCCAAATGGGATGAAAATTTATACAGTTACCTATATTGACCCCAATAACAGTTTGCCAAAATTTGGGAGAATTTGGAAGTAATTAGGCCCCCTAATTAAATTATTCTATTATTATTAAATAATTACAAAAACTATAGCAAAATTATCCCCAAAAATTCCCTGGATATGTTCTATGTATAGGTAAGAGTGACACCCATACAAAATTTCAAGTTATTTGGATAGTTGGATTGATGGGGGCACTCAAAACAATGTCTGATTTAGCCTAGGTATAGATCTCACCAAAATGAGTGCTGTAGTCTAACCACTCACCGAAATTGTTGAAAATAATTTTAAATTAAATTAGACTTCAAGGGCTATAATTTTTATGTTGGGTACGTTTTCTGTAGGGGACCCTAGGTATTTGTAATATTTAATTTAAAACAAAATAGTAAACATGACAGAAATTGAAATAATATGATTTAATAAATTCAGATCCGACACGGATCTTAAAGCAAAATCGTGGGGCTCCTGGTCATCTTCTTCCTCCAGCCAAGGGCTAGGATCAGCCTAACCTGGACCTTACTCCAAGTCATTTTCCCAGCCACGTCCCTGGCCGGCCACCACCGCCACCACCTTCGTTGAGGTGGGGGCTATCGCCGGGCGGCGGCATGGCCGCCGGAGGGGCGGTTTCCGGCGAACTCACAAGGTGTAAAATCCATGAAATTTCAAAAACTTTGCTCACCCAATTGGGCTCAATTGAGCCCGATTTCTCTCCTAAATGATATAAAGATCTAGCCCATAAAGAGAGGAGTAGAGGAGGACCTTTAAGCGAGCTTGCCGACGAGTGTGGTGGTGGTGTGCCATGGCCGGTGGTGGAGCTTTTCGGTGCTCTGCAACTACACAGCCAACTTGCTCGGTTTCTTCAGGTAAAGCGTGGAAACGTCTCCTCTAACCTTGGGGAAGCTTTTAAAAGAGCCAAAGGGGGGAGGGGAAGGGTCTAGCATGCAATGACCATTAATGACCACTAAACTCTCATCTTTCTCTCTCTTCCTTATGGGAGAAATTAAATTCAGCCATTTTGGTGGCTGGTTATGGTTATTCAACTCATCAAAACTGATGAGGGAGAATGTATCCACCAATTGGAGAGGCCCTTGGTCTCCCTTGGCCATGAATGACCTTTTTTTCTCACTTTCTCTCTCCTCCATTAAAGAGAAAATGGAGATTTCTCTCTCCTACTCACCATGGCCGAATTTTGATCTCTCCTCCAGCCTATTGGCACCCCATTGACCCATATGAATAATAAAAATCAGGCTAGACCAAGTGGGGGAAATGAGTTTGAGCTTGGGTTAGCCCATTTGAGCTAATTTGACCTATTTCAAGGATTGAGTTAACTTTGGTCAAATTAACCATTTGGGTTAACCCAAATGGGTACTTGGTGACCCATTGACCTCCCCTAAAGTCTAGAAAGGCTTGGGTAGGGTTGGTTGGGCATCTTGGGGGTCAATTGACCCTTAGTTAGGGCACTTTGACCAAGTTAGAGCTAGAGTTGACTTTGGTCAACATGACCATTTAGGTTGACCCCAAGGGGTCCTTGGTGACCCCTTGGCTTCCCCTATGGGCTAGGAAGAGTTGTGTAGGGTTAACTTTGCACTCTGAAGGTCACTTGCCCTTAGTTAGGGCACTTTGACCACTTTAGGGCTAGGGTTGACTTGGGTCAACTCAGGCTCTAGAGTTGACCCCAATGGATCTTTGGTGACCCATTGACCCCACTTTAGGTCTAGGAAGACCCTGGTAGGGTTGGTTGGGTTTATTAGGGGTACATTGCCCTTAGTTAGGGCACCTTGCCCAATTTAGGCCTAGGATGGTCCTAGGTCAACTTAGCCACCCTGGGTTGACTCCAATGGATCCTTAAGGCCTTTCAATTGATTGGTGAGGTCATGGTGGGGTCTTGGATTCATGGTGAAGCCCCATGATCATCCTAAACTAGGGTTTAGGAATCTACTATTTGCAGACCATAGTGATCTCACCTACATTCCTAGGTACACTTGGTCTTCTTAGGCTTCTTAGGATTTTGTCATGACCTAGTCATGACAAAACCAATCCTAGGTGGTCTAGTTGTCTGAGAGATGTTACAAAGACAACACTTACAGGTTTCCGTCAGATGACGGATCTTCCGCTCCGCTACTCCATTTTGTTGTGGAGTATGAGCATAAGTAAGCTCCCTCTAGATCCCTCGTGAAAGTTTATAGTTGCCTACCTAAATCACCTAGAGGGGGTGAATAGGTGAGATGTGTATCTTTTTGCGGAATGAAAAATTATAAACTAAAGCACAGATCTATCTACCAATCATACATAGACGAGGCAAGATTTATAGTGGTTCCCCAACCTTGGGTACATCCACTTTCCCTCATCGATCTAGCAATACACTAGACTCGGCTACTCCACTATCTCAGATTGAAAATCAATCCTACCCTCGGAACAACGTTCCTACAAACTCGATCCACAAAACGGATCTACACTCGGAAGGTAAAACTTCCTACAATCTCAGAGTTGAAAAACTCCTACACTCGGAGAAAACTTCTCCTACAATAATGAAATAAATTTGTAAAGAAATACAAACAGTAATCTTCTTTTTCAGATCTACAAACTGTCAGCCAGGATCTTATTCTTCTAGGCGTTTCGGCTTTATCAGAGAGGTGAAGAAAATCTCGGCAAAATCAGATCTGGACCTTCTTGGCTTCTCACGTTCGATCTAATCAGAAAATACGGAGTTGAGCGAATCTCGATCTGGAAAGCTTTCTTGATCTTAATCCTCAAAAGATGAAACCCTAGCCGGTCGGGAATCAGCGACGGCGGCGGCGGCGGATTTCATTTCTTGGAGAGAGAGAGAGGAGACAAAAATTCTTGAGAGAGAGTACGACTGCAAAAACTTCTTAGAATAATCTTAGAATAGTTATGGTTTGTCGGTTTAGACAAGACCTTTTATAGGATCAGAAAAGATTAGACTTAATTGAGTCATTATGAGAGACACGTGGACCAATAACGTCAAAGTTTATGAATATGACCGTTATTATGGACTTAAAGAATTTTCGGAAAAGTCAAAGTAAATTACTCGAGATGTAACAGACTACTCGAGTACATGCAGCACTACTTGAGTAGGTAGAAGATGACTACTCGAGTACATGAGAAAAACTACTCGAGAGGGAATGAGATCATTACTCGAGTACATAGAGTCAACTACTCGAGTAAATAAAAATTCAAGGAATCAGCTACTCGAGTAACAAGAATAATATACTCGAGTACTTGAGTACTTACACGAGAGGTGGAGTAGATTACTCGAGTAAAAGAAATACTACTCGAGTATATAAGAATGAAGTACTCGAGTATATAAGAAACTACTCGAGTCATAGACTTAGAAAATTTCTGGAACAGGAAAACTGAAGTACTCGAGTATAGAAGTTGAACTACTCGATACAAAAAGAACTACTCGAGTATATAAGATGACTACTCGAGTAATTCACTTAGAGAAATTTTCTGGAATGGAATTCTGGATTACACGAGTATAAACACTGGACTACTCGAGTAGTAGATGAACTACTCGAGTACATGACTTAGACTAATCGAGTAAGTGAGAACTACACGAGAGTGAGAATTCAACTACTCGAGAGAGAAGATAAAACTACTCGAGTATATAAGATGACTACTCGAGTATTTAACTTAGAAAAATTTGAGAAGATAATTTCTGTAAACTCGAGAGGTAAAAGGAAACTACTCGAGTAATATCTTAACTACTCGAGTAAGAGTATTATTACTCGAGTATGAATTCAGTAACTTACTCGAGTAAGTAAAAAACTACTCGAGTACTTTACTTAGGAAAATTTTTCTTGACAAAATTTTTCTTCTTCTGAGGGATGACCAACATCAAGTCTTTTCACATAGTCCTAGAGCCTGAATATGAAGTGTATCCCAATAGAGAGGCTACACATGAATCAACACCTTGGAGCACACAATGAGGGATTACATTGTATGGTCCTGTGTTTGGTGACCCATTGTAGACTGACATTGGTCTACACTTCCCATATGATTATTGCAAACACATAACTCAAACCAAGCATCAAATATAACTTAATTCATCTTAGTTCAAGGGTGACTTCATCAAATCTGGGTTAGTGTGGATACAATACCCAACAATCTCCCCCTATTTGTAAAAGTCAGAACCCTTTACACTAAGATGAATTATGAACATAAAAAGAATGCTAAGTATATAAAGCAGTGTTAACAAGCATAAGAACTATGAAAAGGATTATAAGATCAAAAACTTAGAATTATATAAGTGTGATTATCCAAAAATGTCATTAACAACAAAAATCATTTCAACATCTCATAAATCCTTTTGGCTAGCTCTGATAATGTTGCTTGTCCTGTTTCTCTTGCTGTCTCCTTTGGTAGCTGAAAGGCTTTGGATAATACTTGGGGGGTCTTAGAGGAGCAGCATGATTGTTTCTTCCATATTCTCTGTCATATATCCTCCTGTTGGTCATAGATTTCTCATACAACTCCCATTACTGGGAACTGTAGTGAATATTTCTGCTCTCATGATAGTCCATAACTAATTTGAGAGTGTCCAAAATGAGGGACTTAGAAGTGGCAGACCAAACCTCAGCATGTTCAGGAGCTGGAGTAGGAATGGACTTGCTGGCAGAAGGACCTTCACCATACTTTCTTTTCTTCTTATAAGTTTGAATTTCAGGAGGAGCTTTGAAGAAAATATCTGCAGGATCTTCATCCCAACCCTGAGTATAGGAATCAGGAGGAGAAACAAAATCACCAGGCCTTGGAGAGAATGTGGGTTGAGGAGCTTGAGCAGGAACATCAGCATCTAGTGGGTTCAAATGATGAGGAATGACATTTGGATCATTAGCAAATTCAGGAAGGATTTGGTTATGCATCCAGACAGCAGTGTCATAGGTGTGGAATTTGACACTCTGAATTTGAGCTAGGACATCATCATGGATCTCTTTCATCTTAGATTCCCATAATTCTTTCTTGAGGGCATCAGATTTTTCTAAGTATTCTTTTACCAACTTCTCCCCCTTTCTGACTTCAACAGATAGCTGAGAGATGGCATCATCTTTGAAAGTGCCAACTTCTTCATAGATTTTCATCTTGGTTGCTTCAGCTCTTTTGTCCAATTCCATCTGATTATTAGTAAGAGTCAGACCTTGGTCCATGACTTGACAAACACTAGTTATAGTGTGGTCTAAGGATTTTCCACCAATTTGGAAAAGATATTTTAGCTGATCAGTATTATGCTAGATCTCAGCAAATCCTCTGCTCATCTCAGTTTCTAGAGCAGTTAACTTATCAGTGACAGTCTTTATACAAGTATCAAAGTAAGATTTCTGTTCTTGAAGGAGAAGTACAATCTGAGTCATCAAATCTGAGGAGGCAGGAGCTGTAGCAGCAGGAGGAGCAGAAGTAGATGGAGCAGAAGGAATAGGAGGAGCTATCTATGGAGCTATTTCTGAGATGGTAACAAAGCTATTAGCTCTTGTAGTATATAAGAGGCCATCTCCTTCTTCCATTATCTGAGGGAGAGAGAAATCCAAATTCTTGAGAGGAGCATCAGCTGGCTCAGGTGACAGCTCATCAGAAATGAAGATTGTTTCTGGCTGTTCTTGGTGAGATTGAGCTGGAGTTCTTGGTGGAGAGATTTCTGGAGACTGTGTTGGAAATTTTTTTGGAGAGTGTTCAGGAGACTGTACAGGAGTGGGGTCCTTAGGAATTTCAGTGGATGGAGCTGTTGGAGATAGAGGAGGAGGTGGTTCATCTGCAGTTATTTCTTCTATCATCTCGTTGATGGCAACATCAATGGATAGGAGAATTTCTTGAAGTTGTTGATCTGTAGGGATATATTCTGGGGTAACAGGTGGAGGAGTAGGTGCTGGAGGAGTAGGCATCCTGGCTGAAATAGAAGGAGCAGGCTCCCCCTCAATAGGTTCACTAGAGGAGCTGGGGACCTGAGATGGAGAGGGAGATGGAGTCATGTCCTCTGTGTCTATAACTTCAGTAACCTTAGCAGCTTGAGAAGGATTCTGCAAGTTTAACTCCCATCTCTGAATGGAGGAGATGAAGACTTTCTTCATGTGGTGAATAATACTCCCCTTGGAGAAATTGAATACCTCTGGATTTATCTCATGGAGAAGCAGGGAAATGATCCTTGCATAGTTGGGGGACTTTATACTCTCCTTTATTTTGTTCAGAATCAACAAGCCAAACTGAAAGGCTTTTCGACAGACAATTGCTTGCATCAATTCAAAGAAGTATAAAGGGATATCTCTGATGGAGTTGGTCTTACATAACAGAATTTTCCCTATAATATCCACTAGCAATTTACGTTCTGCATTCATGTCAGCTCTTCTAATATACTTTGCACTAGCAGAAATTCCACAGAACAAGACGGTTCTGGAATATTCTTCATCACCCAGAAAATCATCTGCATTTGGAACTGGCAGTCAAAGAAGTCGAGAAATAGAGGTTGGAGTAAGTTTGATGTTGATATCTTTGACTGTAGATTTCAAAACTGTCTCATGGTGCTTCACCTTGAGGTTCCTCAAAAACTCTGCAACTTCGGAAAAGAGGATTCAACATTGTTCTTGGAGAATGAAGGTTAATCCGGCGGTGTCGAGCAAAATCATTAGATTATGGAAGTCGTCAAAGAGTTCTGCAATCTCGGCGGCAACTAACTCCGAACCCACACTGATTTTAGAGGTGGAGGCCATGATTCAGAAGTCTTGGAGATGCAGAAACCCTAGATAGGTTCGACGGGGTGAAGGAAATTGCGCGGCTCTACAACTGATGGAGGAAGGCGAAGAGACAGTCGGGTACTCGAGAGAGCGGAAATAATTTCGTGTAGGGAAATTTCCGGATTTTCTTATTTATATAACCCTAGTTTTAGGTCTAATTATACGACAATGAAGAATTAAACCATAGAATAGGTGGCATAAGCCTTGGTTTGCGCATAAGAAAATTTGAAAAAGAGACTCGGCATATACACGAGTGAGGAAAATTGACTCGAGTAGATGAATCTGGAATTACTCGGGTAAGTATACAGAAGTACTCGAGTAGATGAACTGAAGTACTTGAGTAGGTCAGTGAGGTACTCGAGTAAGTAAAGCGGACTACTCGAGTATGTCAGTCTGCTACTCGAGTAGGTCAAGTCGACTACACGAGTATATCATTCCACTACTCGAGTAGGTCAAGTCGACTACACGAGTAGGTCATTCTACTACTCGAGTAGGTCATATGTTTACTCGAGTAGGTCGAGTTGACTACTCGAGTCAAAGAGTTAGAATTTTGAAAAATTTCAGTATTTGACTAACCTTTGAGCCCTGAGCCTTCTTGAAAATCCAGCTTCTCTTAGTCTTCTTTATTGAGCATCCCAAGTTCTATTTTGAAGAACGAGAACTTGGTCTCGTCCAGCGGCTTCGTGAAAATGTCTGCAATTTGCCTATCTGTAGAGAAATATTGAAGGTCTATATCCCCATGCTCCACATGCTCCCGGATGAAGTGATACCTTAGCTCTATATGCTTTGTCCGGTTGTGCGAGACTGGGTTGTTGGCTATTGCTATTGCGCTGGAAGAGTCGAAAAACAATGGAATCTTTTCAAACTTCATGTTGTAGTCCTCAAACTGATTCTTTATCCAAAGTAACTGTGCACAGCAACTGCCTGCAGAGATGTACTCTGACTCGGCCGTTGAGATTGCTACACAGTTCTGCTTCTTGCTACTCCAGGAGATAAGTCTTCTTCCAAAGAATTGACATGTCCCTGGAGTGCTTTTCATGCCGTCTTTGCTCCCTACCAAATCTGTATCTGAAAAACCTATTAGTTCGCTGTCATTACTTCTTGGGTACCATAAGCCAAGATTTGGTGTACCTTTAAGGTATCTCAAAAACCGCTTTGCAGCAGCGTAGTGAGATTACTTAGAGTTCACTTGAAATCTAGCACAGACACATGTTGAGAACATTATGTCAGGTCTACTTGCAGTAAGGTAGAGCAAGGATCCAATAATGCTTATGTACTTGGTTTCATTAAAAGGTTTCCCTTTTTCATCCTTGTCCAGAGACATTGTTGAACCCATTGGAGTCCTCATCGAGGTTGCGTTCTCCATTCCGAATTTCTTAATCAGCTCTTTGGTGAACTTGGTCTGTGAGATGTAAATTCCATCTTCAGACTGTTTCACCTGAAGCCCTAAGAAATACTTCAGCTCGCCCATACTGCTCATTTCAAACTTCCCTTGCATATGTTTTGAAAACTTCCTGCAGAGGTTGTCATCAGTAGAGCCAAAAATAATGTCGTCGACATATATTTGCACTAGCATAATCTTGCCTTTAATTTCCTTAAGAATTAATGTCTTTTCTATCTTTCCCCTTGTGAACTTGTTCTCAAGTAGAAAGGTAGACATCGTCTCATACCAAGCTCGAGGAGCTTGTTTCAGGCCATATAACGCTTTATGCAGTAAATAAACGTAATCAGGAAAGTTAGAATCAACGAAACCTGAAGGTTGTTCCACATACACTTCTTCCTTTATGTCACCATTAAGGAAGGCAGACTTCACGTCCATCTGATAGACAGTGAAGCCTTTGAGTGCAGCATAAGCTAGGAATACCCTTATTTCCTCCAGCCTTGCCACTGGAGCGTATGTCTGGTCGAAGTCGATTCCTACTTCTTGACGATAGCCTTTTGCGACAAGTCTGGCATTGTTCTTTACTATCGTTCCATCCTCGTCCATCTTGTTCATGTAGACCCATTTTGTCCCAATGGCGTTCTTACCTTTGGGTCTTGGAACAAGCTTCCATACTTTGCATCGCTTGAACTGCTTTAGTTCTTCTTCCATCGCCATTATCCACGATGCGTCTAAGTTTGCTTCCTCAAGCTTCTTTGGTTCAACCTGCGAGAGAAAACTTAAATATAGATTCTCATTAGTTGTACCTCTATGAGTTCTGACACCATCCCAGGGATCTCCTATGATCTGGTCCATGGGGTGATCCTTTAGATGTCTGAGTTCTAGAGTCCTTGCATCTGGATTGTCTTCTATCACCAGAGTGACTTCTTCATCTTGGATGACTTCTTCATCTTGATCATCAACCTCTCCAATAGGGGTTGGAGTGGTGATCTTGATGAACTTTTCACCTTTATCTTCGAACGGTCCATCCAAGTTAATTTCTTTCAGCTTTGCACCTGCATCTTCAATAAGCACACTAGAAGAGTTGCTTTGCAGCAAGCTCGTCTCATCAAATAAAACATGTATCGATTCTTCCACGACCAGGGTTTTTCTATTAAAGATCATGTATGCCTTACTATGACTACTATAACCTACAAAAATACCTTCAAAACTCCTTTCACTAAACTTTGTAGTATGATACTTGCCATTGTTGAGCACGAAGCATTTATAGCCAAAAATTCTAAAATATGAGACTGTTGGTTTCCTACCCTTCAGAAGTTCGTAAGGTGTCTTATCATGGTTTTTGTTTATGAGAGCTCGATTTTGCACATGGCATGCAGTGTTGACGGCTTCAGCCCAAAAGTACTCCGGAAGTGAAGCATCACTCAACATGGTCCTGCAAGCCTCTATGAGTGTTCTATTCCTTCTCTCGGCCACTCCATTCTGTTGTGGAGTACGAGGAGAGAAAAACTCATGAAAGATACCTAAGCTTTCACAAAATTCTGTCATGGCCCCATACTTGAACTCTGTTCCATTGTCACTTCCGATTTTGACTATGGAGCAGTTGTACTCATTCTGAACTTGCCTGACAAAGTTAGCAAAGATGTCGAAGGTATCTGACTTGTGTTTCAGAAAGAACACCCACGCAAAGCGCGAGTAATCATCAATAATTACCAATGTATAATCCTTACCTCCCAAACTTCTAATTTACAGTGGACCAAACAAGTCCATATGCAGTATATGAAGACATCTATTAGAATCCTTGCCAATAACGCTTTTAAAGATTGCCCTTGTTTGCTTGCCTTTTACACATGCATGACAAGGTCTATCTTTGACGTACTTGACATTTGGGGCATCACATACTAAGTTCATTGAAAATAATTTATTAATAGTTTTGTAATTAATATGTGCTAGTCTCTTGTGCCATTGGTCACCAAGAGATGCACTATCTTTTGCTAAAAAACACACTGGTGTCGAAGAATCTATACAAATGAAATTTAAACAGAAAATGTTTCTGCTTCGAGTGCCGGATAGAATTGTTTCCATATTGTCAACAGATTTTATCAAACACTTATCAGCGTGAAACTCAACTATATATCCTTTATCGCAGAGTTGGCTTATGCTTATAAGGTTATGTTCCAAACCTTCAATGTAAGCCACATCTGAGAAGGATACATTACCATTCGTAATCATACCGTAGCCTTTAGTGATCCCACGGTCTGAACCTCCAAAGATGACCTTCAGTCCGTTCACAACTGGAGTAAAGTCCTGAATTAGGCTTCTTGTCCCGGTCATATGCCGAGAGCATCCACTGTCCAAATACCAGATTAGCGTTTTGGTGGCCTTTGGACATACCTATAATCACAATTAGTTTGCCTTAGGAACCTAAATACATTTGGGTCCTTGGTCTCGGGTTAGAACACTCCCCCTACCAATATTATCATTAGGAGTGGTCTTCCTCATATTGCCAACATGTGGGGTTGCAGCTTTTCTAGTATTAAACCAGCAATCAATGGCAAAGTGACCAATTCTGCCACAACACCAACAGTCAAATCTGTTGTATCTTTGCCTTATGTTCTCCTGCTTGACCTTTTGCAATTGTGGTCTAGCAGGGGCAACATTCTTGGAGGAAGAGGCTTCACGATGATTATAATCACGCGTTTTCTTCTCCTTCATTGGCTTTTCTACAACAGGCTTTGCCTTTGGTGCCTTCTTGAAGTTATGGCCATGATTGAAAGGGCCATAGCTCTGAAGAATCACTTCTTCATAAGGTGCCTTAAAGACACTTTCGCCAAAGTTTCTGGGGCGAGTCCATCCTTGATAATGGGACTTTGACTCTACATAAGTAGGCCTAGCAAAGTGTCCGTAAGATGAGTCAAGATCAAACTCATTTGAAGGAAATATAACCTTTTTGAACGAGGTGTGATCTTAAGGGGCTTTCCCCTTCTCTTTGGCTAAGGCCTTTTTAGCGGTCTTATTCTTCCGTTGAGCCTTGTTTCTCCTAGAAGACTTACTAGGAGCTTCTTCATGGCCTAGTCCAGCACCCTTGGCCATGGCTGAGAATTCAGCAACGAATGGAAGAACTGTCTTGGGCTTTGAGAAACTTTCAACTAGTTTCTTTTCAGCAACAAGTTGGGCTTCCAGCTCTTTGATGATTTTCTCTTTAAGATCGAGGTGCTCAAGAGCTTTCTTATATTCTTCAATAGCATTATTGAAGTTCTCTTCGAGCGAGTCAGTCTTTGAGACTTTCTCTCTCAAGGCGCTCTCTTCAGCTTTGAGAGACTTTATCTATTTAGCTCGAGTTTTCAAGACTCGACGACATTTGTCGTAAGCCATGATCAACTCCTTATATTGGGACATGAGTTCTGACTCATCGTCAGAAGAGCTATCATCATAATCATGTTCAGAAACTTCAGAATCTGAAAGAGGAGTGTGAGAGTTTACCTTCCCAGTGAACTGGGGATCTTGTTCATCATCAATTTGAGCCATGAGCCCAAAATAGGCTTCTTCTTCTTCACTCGACTCAGATGAGTCAGAGTCACTAAGAGTCTTGCCCTTTTTGGCCATCAAGCTCTTCTTTGTCCTCTTCTTATTATATGAGGATTTCTTTTCCTCTCTTCTACTACCCTCCTTCTTCTTGTGAGGGAAGTCAGCGATGACGCGTCCTGGCTTATTGCAACAATAACAAATAATCTTAGTAGAAACATGTTTGTTCTGTTTAGAATTATACCTGTCATGGCTGCTTGAGCCTTTTCGTTGACGATCACCATCGTGTCGTGATCTTGTATAGGAGGCATCCTTGCCTTTCCATTGCTTCTTCTTGTTCAAGAATTTCTTGAACTGTCGAGAGAGTAGTGAGAACTCTCCTTCTGATAGTTTAGATCCTGAGGTGCTTGGCTCTGAGGTTTCTTCTTCACTAACTTCTGGTGCTGGAGTAGGAGAAACAACCTTTGTCTTCTTAGAGGTGTCTGCATTTAAAGCACAGACTTCTCTTTGAATGCAGACCTGCTCTTCTCTTCTTCAGCCTTCCTGGTGTTGAGTTGAAACTCATATGACATAAGCTTCCCGAAGAGATTCTGAGGATCTGTCTTGGCCAGTTTTCCAAACTCCCTTATGGCACAGACCTTGTTATCCCATTCCTTAGTTAGGGATCTCAAGAATTTATCATTTAACTCTCCATTAGTGAAAACTCTTCCATAGACCCTTAGCCCATTCACTATCTTGAAGAAATTCTCAAAGGTGTCAGCAATGATATCTTTATTTCCTTGTCGGAAAGCTTCATACTTCTGATTTAGAAGGGATCTTCTATCATCCCTCACTTCTTTTGTACCTTCCATCAAGGTAACTAATGACTGCCACATCTCCTTCGCAGACTGGCAGTGAATCAGGTTTTGCAACATTGAATCATCTACTGCACTTGCTATAATATTTTTTGCCTTTTTGTCTAATGAGACAAGTGCAATCTCATCCTCATCTAGATCCATAAGTTTCTTTGGGACTTTCTTAGTTGGATCTATAGTGGAGACGGTCATGAGAATGTAAGGACCTTCTTTAATTATCATGAAGATCCTTGGATCCACAGCTTCCGTGAAGAACTTGATCCTCTCTTTCCACATGAGAAAATTATTCTTGGTACACAAAGGAAGCTTGGCAAAATATTTAGCCTTGTCCATTTTTTGGTAGATCTCAAATGACAACTATTGAAGGATCTGATCAAGGTGTTAACCTTTTAACGATTAACCTCGCTCTAATACTAATTGAAAGTTTATAGTTGCCTACCTAAATCACCTAGAGGGGGGTGAATAGGTGAGATGTGTGTCTTTTTGCGGAATAAAAAATTACAAACCAAAGCACAGATCTATCTACCAATCATACACAGACGAGGCAAGATTTATAGTGGTTCCCCAACCTTGGGTACATGCACTTTCCCTCACCGATCGAGCACTATACTAGACTCGACTACTCCACTATCTCGGATTGAAAATCAATCATACCCTCGGAATAACGTTCCTACAAACTCGATCCACAAAACGGATTTACACTCGGAAGGTAAAACTTCCTACAATCTCAGAGTTGAAAAACTCCTACACTCGGAGAAAACTTCTCCTACAACAATGAAATAAATTTGTAAAGAAATACAAACAGTAACCTTCTTTTTGCAGATCTGCAAACTGTCGGCCAGGATCTTCTTCTTCTAGGCATTTAGATTTTATCATAGAGGTGAAGAAAATCTCGGCAAAATCAGATTCGGACCTTCTTGGCTTCTTACGATCGATCTAATCAGAAAATACGGAGTTGAGCGAATCTCGATCTGGAAAGCTTTCTTGATCTGAATCCTCAAAAGATGAAACCCTAGCCGGTTGGGAATCAGCGACGGCGCCGACAGATTTCGTTTCTTGGAGAGAGAGAGAGGAGACAGAAATTCTTGAGAGAGAGTATGACTGCAAAAACTTCTTAGAATAATCTTAGAATAGTTAGGGTTTGTCGGTTTAGACAAGACCTTTTATATGATTAGAAAAGATTAGACTTAATTGAGTCATTATGAGAGACACGTGGACCAATCACATCAAAGTTTATGAATATGACCGTTATTCTAGACTTAAAGAATTTTCGGAAAAGTCAAAGTAAATTACTCGAGATGTAACAGACTACTCGAGTACATGCAGCACTACTCGTGTAGGTAGAAGATGACTACTCGAGTACATGAGAAAAACTACTCGAGAGGGAATGAGATCATTACTCGAGTACATGGAGTCAACTACTCGAGTAAATAAAAATTCAAGGAATCAGCTACTCGAGTAATAAGAATAATATACTCGAGTACTTGAGTACGTACACGAGAGGTGGAGTAGATTACTCGAGTAAAAGACATACTACTCGAGTATATAAGAATGGACTACTCGAGTATATAAGAAACCACTCGAGTCATAGACTTAGAAAATTTCTAGAACAAGAAAACTGAACTACTCGAGTATAGAAGTTGAACTACTCGAGACAAAAAGAACTACTCGAGTATATAAGATGACTACTCGAGTAATTCACTTAGAGAAATTTTCTGGAATGAAATTCTGGATTACACGAGTATAAACACTGGACTACTCGAGTAGTAGATGAATTACTCGAGTACATGACTTAGACTACTCGAGTAAGTGAGAACTACACGAGAGTGAGAATTTAATTACTCGAGAGGGAAGATAAAACTACTCGAGTATATAAGATGACTACTCGAGTATTTAACTTAGAAAAATTTGAGAAGATAATTTCTGTAAACTCGAGAGGTAAAAGGAAACTACTCGAGTAATATCTTAACTACTCGAGTAAGAGTATTATTATTCGAGTATGAATTCAGTAACTTACTCGAGTAAGTAAAGAACTTCTCCAGTACTTTACTTAAGAAAATTTTTCTTGACAAAATTTTTCTTCTTCTGAGGGATGACCAGCATCATGTCTTTTCACAGTCCTAGATCTTGAATATGAAGTGTATACCAATAGAGAGGCTACACATGAGTCAACACCTTGGAGCACACAATGAGGGATTATATTGTATGGTCCTGTGTTTGGTTACCCATTGTAGACTGACATTGGTCTACACTTCCCATAAGATTCCTACAAACACATAACTCAAACTAAGCATCAAATACAACTTAATTCATCTTAGTTCAAGGGTGAGTTCATCAAATCTGGGTTAGTGTGGATACAATACCCAACACTGTGCTTCCTGCAGATATTAGAAAACTCGGAGGAGACAAACTCACCACCATTGTCTGATCTAAACTTCTTGATATGCAAGCCAAGCCGGCCCTCCACTAGCTTCTTGAACTCCACAAACAACCGAAAAGCTTCTGACATTTCCTTCAAGAAATAAACCCAAGTGTATCTTGAGTAGTCATCAATCAGAACGAGTATGTATCTGCTCCCACCAAGGCTAGCAGTGACGGTTGGTCCCATCAAGTCAGCATGGATACACTCCAATGGTCTCTTGCTCCTCGTTTGTGACTTATCAAACGGAAGGCGACGAGCCTTACCATACTGACACCCGCACAAACGTGACCATCGCCAAAGTAAGATAGCTTAGACAAGCCTCTCACAAGGCTCCTGTTTGCCATAGCTTTCAACTTATCCATTCTTACATGCCCCAGCCTATCATGCCATATAACAGCGCTATCATTAGCCCTCATCCGATCAACGTAAGAGTTTGTTGCAAGAACAAATAAGTTCTTAACTCTCCTCCCAATGTGAGCAACATCAGCCTTTATCGCTGATACGTTGCGAAGGAACTTCACTTTTGTTGGCCCAAATAGAACGTGATAACCTGCGTCTACCACATTGGTCACAGAGAAGAGGTTCTTCTTTATGCTCGGTACATGATACACACTCCTTAACGTGAGTCGCCCCTTATCACTACCCAAGGACACAACCCCCTCCTTCTCTACTGCATAAACAGTATTATCAGCAGTAATGATAGCTTCGTTACCTCAGTAAGTTTGCAGCGAGGAGAACTTTGACTTCTCTCCGGTGAGGTGATGACCACAGCCGGAGTCCATGATCCAGCCGTCATTAAAGTCGACAGCGGATAAGGCACAGACACATGTGCCTGTTATGAAAGCTCCACCCCATCCAGATTCCTCCGTATTAGAGCAAGCTTCCTCCTTGCCTACAACATGCCCAGGTTGTAGTTTGACCTTATTGTCATGCTTGAAGTGTCCCCACTGATGACACCTGTAGCACTTCAGTTTCTTTTTCCAATCCTTCTTAGGAGCAACTCTCCTCTCTGGATGATAAGAGGTTGAAGGCTCTTTTTCACCAGCGGTGTTCTTCTTTTTCCCTTCCCATCTCTTCTTCTTCTTCTTGTCTATGAACAACACTTCACTACCTTCTTCAGAGATAGTGATTCCAGCCATCTATCTAGCCAAACTTTCCTGTGAAGCAAGCAGGTTCTCAAGCTCCAGCAGAGAGGGATGAGTGGCCCAGCCTTGAATAGAGGTCACAAAAGCAACATACTCCTTCCGCAAGCCGCAGATAATGCGCCTTTTCAACTTGGCCTCAGAGATGGGTTCATCAGGATCAAGCGCTGATATCTCAGCACACAGACTCTTCATCTTCAGAAAGAACTTAGAGATGGTCAGGTCTCCTTGAGTCATCCAAGCTAACTCATTCTCCAGGAACTGTAGCCTCGTCACATTCTTCCTATTGAACAACCCATCAATAGTTGTCCAAATATCAGTAGCCGACTCACATCTGATGATGTGATCAAACAGATCCGGTGAAACAGCCCTCTTGAGGGTAAACTCAGCCTTTGCGTTAGTTTTCCTCCAGACTCTCACCTGCTTAGCAGTCCCAAATACAGCTGTAACTTCCTATCTGTCGTCACCACCGATGACCTCCCATAGCTTCTCGCCCAGAAGAAAACTCTTCATGCACGACTTCCACTTTTTAAAGTTAGTCGTGGTTAAGAGTTCAATAACCAGACCTCTTGCATAGCTCCCTTCCATTGCAACACCCTTGGTCTAAGTTTTCAGAAGCAAAGAGCACAACACAAGTTGATCACCGCTCAAGCAACTGAACCTGGCTTTGATACCATGTTGAATTTTCTCAAAGTGGTCAACGAAATAGTCTGACGCCAAATAATATTCTCAGTGCTATTAAGATCACACCTTGATCACGCGGAAACCAGGAAAGCAAGCTCAAATACCAAATATAAGTAGAAGGAACAAGCAAATCATATAATTATTTACTTCTTTACAAGGCGAGGTATACGTGGTGAGACATGATTTCGCCAGTACACAAGGAAAAATAGAAAGAATCAAATCAATTCGAGCGGACAGAACTGGAGACCGTCGAGACCGCCCAGTCCGCCAAAGTCGCCGAGCCCTCCCGAACTACTGCTGCTAGAAGACGAATAAAACATGAAGTATGCCGAGACCGCGAGGTCGCGCGGACACGTCGTTATTCGCTGACTGCTGCCGAACTGAAGAACAGACTGCCCACCCGCCCGAGTCCGGCGGACAGGTTATTGAACTTGGAAAAGTGAAGCAGAGAAAACTGACAAGTCGTAGAAGCAACCTGCTGAGACCGACAATTGAAACCGCAAACTTCACTGATCCTGACCGAAGTCAAAGACAAACTCCTGGCTCCATAGTGCTAGCCGCGCAACCTGTAAAAAACATACAATTATCTCTTCTCAACCCACGTAGACAGGAGAACCCAGACCGCAACAATTAACCAAGACTCAACTTACTGTTTACTCATTTACTGTAGACTTGCCGGGGGGGGGTCTATTTATAGGCAGGGTGAGGAGTGTGGTCACTGCCCTAGTGCATAAAGTCATCGCCCCAGTTCGCGGCTAACACATCCCAGTCCACCGAGTCCGCAAGGACTTGGCCAGACCAACAACCCACCAGTCGCCAAGTCAAAAACAGACTGTTACCATGCAGACACTACGTCAGTCTGCACTGCACGCAAGCACAGCGCCAGTCTGCGACTCAACACAGCATGCGGACACAGCCACAACCCATGCTGCATCAGTCCACACACTATACGCGGATGAAGCGGTAGATTTGTAACAGCCTAATTTTTTAGCAGGTAAAATTTGAGTGATACGTCCTGGGACACGGGCGTGTCCCAGGACGTGTCCTGATCGGGTGCGGAGTCGTCGTACGTTCGATGAAAAATGAGTTCAACGAACTACGTTCGACATTCGTCGAACGCGGGAACACACCAGGCTACACGGGCGTGTACCATTCGACCAGGGCGTGTACCCCTATGTTCGCCAAAATGTGCTCGACAATCGTCGAGTATGGGGTATACAGCCTTTGACATGGGCGTGTCACAGGGCATGTCCCACTGTGTCGAGAGGTCGACACTTTTCTCTCGAGTAAGTGGAAAAGTACTCGAGTAAGAGGGCGGTGACACGGGCGTGTCATTCGACACGGGCATGTCCAATTAGAGTACTCGAGTAGTTGGTTTTCTCTCGAGTAAGTCCTCTTGAGTGGGTCTCGAGTGAGGTACACGCCCTTTGTCATGGGCGTGACCTGGCCGTCACGGGCGTGTACCCTGGGCGTGACCTGTTTCGGGTTAAGGCGGTTTGTGCACCGCTTAGTGTGACATGGCCTGTGACACGGGCGTATCACAGGGCGTGTCAGACCCGAAATAAGATTTTGCGGGTTTTTCGTGGCCGTCCGTTCTTCTTCAGCTGGGATCTAACAGCTGAGGGCCTTCCCTGCTTCCTTAAGGCCGAAAAGTGAGAAGGAAGACTCATTTTTATGTTAGCCTTCATCTTTCTAAACTTCTAGAGAGAGAAAGGGAAAGAAAGAAGGAGGAAGAAGAAGAGGGGCTGATCTCTGGTGGAGCTTGATAGTGTCAAGCTGAGATTTGAGGCCATCGTTGCGGAGGAAAAGCTTTTGCGGTTCTTTCTAGCCAGCTAGGAGTTCATGACACCAAAACGGTCTTCAAGGGTAACAAACTTTCTTCTTCGCCATGTGAAGGCTTCCTTTTTAGCATATGTATGATTCCCCCACCAAAGGGTGGCTGATGTTGGGAGTCTTTTGGGTTGATTTATAGAATCCCCTTTGTTGGCATATAGATCCGGAAATGGATTACAGAATATGCATGCTGTGTGAAGCCCATCTGGACAAGTTGGTCTGGATTGGTGATGTTGCATACGAACCGGAGAAGTCTCCGTGATAAACACACAGTTTAGGAGTCGACGGGTTGGACCTGTGAAAGGAAGTAGCAGGAAGTACTGGATTGGTAGTCCAGGAAAATACCAGTAGAATGCTTGTGCTGCTTATGCTGTTGGGTTCTACATGTGCAAGGAAGTCGCAGGAAGTACTGGATTGGAATTCTAGGAAATACCCTTTGTAATGCTTAATGTTCATAGGGAGTCCACCTGTGAAGAGAGTAACAGGAAGTACTGGCATGGTAGCTAGGAAATACCCCTGACATTTTTGATATTTGCGGTGTCCACCTGTGAAGAGAGTAGCAGGAAGTACTGGTGTGCCTAGGAAAGACCCGCTAATGTTGTGATATGAATGGGTATAAGAGAAATACCCAGGCTTGAATGCCAGAACAGGATTGGTGAGACCGACCCGCGAGTATGCCATACTCGGTGATGTGAAGGCGATTTGAGAACCGGGGCGGGGGGGGGGGGGGGGGGGGGTTGGAGGATCTGACCTGCGTTATGTCCGTCCGACGTGGACCAGAAAGTGCAGTCTGTTGGTGCGCATAGCGAGAGTCTTAGTCCTATGCGACGTGATACAATGGGGGGCTACAGGCCAATCCCGGTTCACTAAGACTAGAAAACTTCGGCTGCACGCCATGGAGTAAATGCTCAAGTGAGTTGCCGTTGGGATGTGACCCTGATACGGTGGTGGGCAACTAATTTGCCAGTTCACCAAGAATGTGCCCTGAGTGCATGGACTATCGGGCCAGGTGGCTGACGATTGTGATGACATATGTGCGTGAAAGCACATTATATGAGATATATATACATGCTTGTGATCTGCTATGCCTACAGGGAAGAATACCGCTGCCCCGAGAAAGAGGGAGGGTCGTTATAATTTGGTCAGCTGAATGCTGACTGTTGCCTTTGTTTGCCACCGTTGGGTGGATTGTCCCTGTACAAGTGCTGGAGAGCCAAGCGGGACGAAAAAGGGTTGATGTCCATGCTTCTTTAGCTGCTGTTGTTGCTGCTGTTAGCCCTCGAAGGCTAATTTGGATATAAGTGTTATGTTTTCTTTTGATGTGGCCGGCCTGCGTGCCAATGTTTGGGCCACTGTTTGAAAGCTCTGTAAGGCCATAAGGTCAACTGTTTATTTGTGTTGTAAGACATTCCTATGATTTATACAATGTGGGGTTTTTATATGTTTGACATTCAGGTGTGGAGTTCATGTGTAGTGTTATAGGCTTCCGCTAGACTGCCATGTGTTAGGTACGCTGCGCTACTCTGGTATCACTCCGTAGCTTCATCGTTTGTTTTGTGGTATATGCTGTGGGGCCCCGGCCGAACATTCTAATATATATTATATGAACGGATGGGGTTGTTACATTTTTGGTATCAGCTGTCTCGGTCTTTTCCTCTCGAAGTCGTGGTCGACTTCTTTTGTGGGGTGGCGAGCACGTGTCTGTGCAAACCAAGTTAACACGTTTGAACTCCTGAATGTCCATGATATGAATTCAAATTCTTGTGTTTGAGGAACCTGCGCGTTCCTATTTTGTGCTGTTTTCTTGTGTAAGGCCGCTAATGTGTGTGTCTTGTCCCCTTTAGGTGACTCGGAGTAGTGCGGGGCAATCGAAGCCCCAGCGTTCGGATTAAAGTACGGCACCAGCTGAGGTGCCTACACCTCCGCCGTCTGCAGAAACTGTGCAACATATTACTGAGGCTTTGTTTGCCATGGTTTAAGGACAGCTGGTTGGGCAGGCGCAAGGGCAGGTGCAGCCGGCCGTGAGGCCAGAATAGGTGGAGGCGAGGCCAAAACCTGTTGTGGCTGTGAATCCTCGAGTCGCTGAGAAGCAGTTGAAGCAATTCATGAGTTTTCACTCGCCTACGTTCTCGGGAGTGGGATCTCCTGCGCAGGCTGAAGACTGGTTGTCGCATGTCAAGAGGATTATGACGGCGATTGGAATGGAGGAGCATCAGAAAGTCACCTCAGCTACCTTCCTACTTAAAGGGGAGGGGGGGGGGGCTAGATTGTGGTGGTACGAGATGGAGCTGCATCACTTGGTGGGTCGTCCCTTAACACAAGTATCGATGGAAGAATTCTCTCTACTCTTCCTAGCGAAGCACCTTCCTACAGCGCAACGGATTGCCATGGAGAATGAATTCCAAAGACTGACACAAGGTGATGGCAGTGTGGAAGCTTACCTGTATGAGTTTACATGCTTGGGGCGGTATGCGTGTTCGATTTTTGCTGATGAGCAAAGGAAGACGAATAGGTTCTACGAAGGACTGCGGGACGAGCTGAGGTTCCTGCTTTCTAGTTCTGTGAACCAAGGCTTCCAGGCATTAGTTGATACTGTCTGCGCACTGGAAAAAGACATGAAAAGGGTGCAGGGGAAGAGGGCATTGGCTGTGACACAACCGAGTTTAAAGTGCCTCGACCGACGAAGTCATTTTATAAGAAGAAATGGGGCAAGAGGCCCAAGACGGCGGGACAAGATCCTTCTTCAGTTGCATCGGGAGCAACATCCGGGGCCACCTCGCAACCGGATACTCGTACATGCTTTAATTGTGGACGGGTGGGGCATATAGATCGGGAGTGTCGTATGCCGCCAAAGACTGAAAAGAAGGCGGGAGCATCGTATGCGGAGAAGGGCAAGGCAGTGGTGGACTCCTCTGCCTCTCAGGCGTAGCCCCGGGTCTACAATCTTGGCCTGCAGGAGGCCATCAAGCAGAGTAACGTCATCACAGGTACGAGTTTAGTTTTGCATATTATATTGCTTGTATGTTTTGCTTAATGCATATGTGTATGCGGCTTGTGTGTGCGACATGATTGTCACAGGCTTTGTGATGATTCGGGACACACTGGCGCGAGCACTGTTTGATACAGGTGCATCGTATTTTTTTCTGTCTAGCGAGTTTATAGCGCGGCTTGTGATACCTAGTCTTGCGAAGACAGATAACATCACGGTGGAGTTGCCGAATGACTATTGGATGATTGCGGATCAAGCTTGCGATGTGGCGGTCCAAATATGAAGTCGGGACTTTGGTTTGTCTGTATCTGTTTTGCCGCTATCAGAATTCGACGTGATATTTAGTATGGATTGGCTTGCAGAGCAGCATGCCTTGATTGATTGCCAGTACAGAGAGATCACGTTGGGCCAGAATACCGAACAAGAGACAAAGTTCACGGGTATGCGAGGAGTGGGCGGGATGTTGTTGTCTGCACTCCAAGTCTTGAAGGCTATTCGGAAGGGTGCGGAGTGCTACTTCGCCCTGATTCAGGCTGTTGAGCCTAAGACCAGTGTGTGTGATGTTCCGATTGTGTCAGAATTTGCAGATGTGTTTGCCAAGGATCTCCCTGGGCTACCACCCCAGCGTGAGATTGACTTCACGATCGAGTTGGTGCCAGGTGCGAAACCTGTGGCCCGCTCGGCATATCGTGTCGCGCCTAAGGAGATGGCCGAGTTGAAAGTCCAACTACAAGAATTGTTGGAGCAGGGTTATATACGCCCAAGTATGTCTCCTTGGTGCGCCCCTGTGCTTTTTGTGAAGAATAAAGACGGTGGCTTCCGGTTATGTATTGATTATCACGAATTGAATAAGCTGACCAAGAAAAATAAATATCCGATTCCGCGGATTGATGAGCTGTTTGATCAGCTAGTGGGATCGTCCGTCTACTTGAAGTTGGACTTGAAGTTTGGTTACTACCAATTGAGGATACGAGAAGAAAATATTCCCAAAACCGCATTTGGAACGCGGTACGGGCACTACGAGTTCACGGTCATGCCGTTTGGGCTGTGCAATGCGCCCTCAATATTTATGGACTTGATGCACCGAATATTCCGCGAGTACCTGGATTTATTCGTGATAGTGTTCATTGATGATATCCTGGTGTACTCAAGATCGGACGCCGACCATGAGAAGCATTTGCAGTTGATGTTGAGTACATTGAGGCAGAATCAGCTGTATGCCAAGTTCTCGAAGTGCGAATTTTAGCTAGCGTCAGTGGCTTTTCTGGGCCATGTGGTGAGTGGAGCGGGCATAGCAGTGGATCTAGCGAAGATAAGGGCCATAGAGGAGTGTCCAGTGTTGTCTTCAGTGGCTGAGGTCCGGAGCTTCCTTGGACTAGCAGGCTATTACCGAAGATTTGTTGAAAACTTCTCGCGGATTGCTTTGCCGCTAACCACGCTGACACGAAAAGAACAGAAGTTCGTTTGGTCGCCAGAGTGCGCGCGAGCTTTTGAAGAGCTGAAGATTCTGTTGACCATGGTTCCTGTGTTGTCATCGCCATGTGGTACCGATGGATTTGTAATCTATAGTGATGCTTCAGGGAGCTGCTTAGGCTGCGTGCTTCTACAAAATGGAAAGGTGATTGCTTATGGCTCATGTCAGCTGAAATTGCATGAGCGGAACTATCCCGTCCATGATCTTGAGTTGGTGGCAGTGATCTTTACACTAAAGCTATGGTGACACTATCTTTATGGTATCAAGGTGGAGATCTATACAGATCACAAGAGCCTGAAATACCTATTGGAGCAGAAAGACCTGAACATGCGACAACGAAGGTGGTTGGAGTTTATTGGGGACTACACCTTTGAGATTCACTACACGCCCGCAAAAGGTAATGTAGTCGCAGATGCCTTGAGTCGGCGGACTCCGGCAAGAGCAGCTTGGTTGCAGAGGCATGATGAACATCTCATCCAGGAGCTGGAAGCGTTAGAGATTTCTTGTGTTGACAAGAATTCCACTGCCAATGCATGTTTGAACTGGACAGAGGTGCAATGTGACCTTGCGGACCGAGTTCGACGGGCAATAGAGTTGGATGAAGATCACCTACGCTATGCTAAAGTTGGGCCAGAAGGAAAGTTCTCCTGGGATGACGGTCTTTTGCGGAAAGAAGGCCGTTTGTGCGTCCCAAATGTGGGTAAATTGAGGGAAGAACTGCTGTATGAAGCGCATTATATGAAGTACTCAATCCACCCAGGGAGCATGAAGATGTTCAGAGATATGAAAAAGCTCTTTTGGTGGCCAGGGCTAATGAAAGATGTTGCTCTTTATGTAGCCAAATGCCAAACCTGTGCTATGGTGAAGGTGGAATGCCAGAAACCGGGCGGTTATTTGAAGTCGTTGCCGATTCTAGAGTGGAAATTTGACGATATTTCCATGAATTTCATGCACGGGTTGCCGAGATCTCAGTGAGGTAATGATTCCATCTGGGTGATTGTCGATCGGCTGACAAAAGTAGCACACTTCCTCCCGAACAAGCGAGATGATTCAGTAGAAAGTTTGGCAAAGCTGTACGTGGAACAGATTGTACGGCTCCACGGTGTTCCTCGGAGCATCGTGAGTGATCGAGATGGGCGATTCACGTCAAAGGATTGGAGGCTAGTTCACCAGCTGTTGGGCACGAAGTTGACTTTCAATACGGCCTTTCATCCCCAAACGGATGGCCAAACTGAACGAACCAACAGAACGATGGAGGACATGCTCCGAATGTGCGCCCTAGATTTTGGAAAGAGATGGGAAGATCATCTCTACATGGTGGAGTTTGCCTATAATAACAGCTACCAGGCGAGCATCGGGATGACACCATATGAAGCTCTATATGGAAGGAAGTGTCGTACTCCTTTGGCTTGGGTAGAAGCGGGCGAAGCTAAAGTGTATAATCGTAATGAAGTCGATGAAGCAAACTCAACCATTCGTGCTATTCGAGAGAGGCCACTCATAGCCCAAGATCGTCAAGCGAAGTACTACAATGCCAAGCACCGGAACGTGGAGTTCGCGGTAGGCGATCGGGTCTACTTGAAGATCAAGCCCTTAAAAGGCGTATCCAGGATTCAACGTTTGAGAAAGTTGAGTCCAAGATATTTGGGTCCATTTGAAGTGATTGAGCGAATCGGAGAACCTGCGTATCAGCTAGTTCTTTCGACACACTTGGGTGGACTACATGATGTGTTTCACATCTCGGTGCTTCGGAAGGCCGTTAAAGATCCAGCTCAAGTGATCACGGATGATCATGTGCCGGTGGAGTATGGGCTAACAACGAGAGTTAGACCCATTCAGATCGAGGATCGAGCCGAGAAACAGTTGCGGAACAAGATGGTCGGGATGGTTAAAGTCCGGTGGGACAACTGCGGTTGTGAAGAGCTTACATGGGAGCGAGAGCACACCATGCGAACTGAATTTCCAGAGCTATTTCTGTAACTGAGTGGATAGTGAAAAGTTATTGTAACAAGAAATTTTGATGTTATGACTTTTTAGTTGTTGATTGCCTTCCTGTGTGCAAATTTCGAGGACGGAATTTCTGGTAGGAGGGGAGGGTTGTAACAGCCCAATTTTTCAGCAGGCAAAATTTGGGTGACAAGGCCTGGGACACGGGCGTGTCCCAGGGCGTGTCCTGCTCGGGTGCAGAGTCGTCGTACATTCGACGAAAAATGAGTTCGACAAACTGCGTTTGACGTTCGTCGAACCCGGGAACACGCCAGGCTAAATGGGCGTGTACCATTCGAGGAGGGCGTGTCCCCCTGTGTTCGCCGAACTGTGCTCGACGATCATTGAGTATGGGGTACACGGCCTATGACACGGGCGTGTCACAGGGCATGTCCCGCTGTGTCGAGAGGTCGACACTTTTCTCTCGAGTAAGTGGAAAAGTACTCGAGTAAGAGGGCGGTGACACGGGCGTGTCATTCGATACGGGCGTGTCCAATCCGAGTACTCGAGTAGTTGGTTTTATCTCGAGTAAGTCCTCTCGAGTGGTTCTCGAGTGAGGTACACGCCCTTTGTCACGGGCGTGACCTGGCCGTCACGGGCGTGTACCCTGAGCGTGATCTGTTTCGGGATAAGCAGTTTGTGCACCGCTTAGTGTGACACGGCCTGTGACGCGGGCATGTCACAGGGCGTGTTAGACCCGAAATAAGATTTTGCGGGTTTTTCGTGGCCGTCCGTTCTTCTTCAGCTGGGATCTAACAGCTGAGAGCCTTCCCTGCTTCCTTAAGGCCGAAAAGTGAGAAGGAAGACTCATTTTTATGGTAGCCTTCCTCTTTCTAAACTTCTAGAGAGAGAAAGGGAAAGGAAGAAGGAGGAAGAAGAAGAGGGGCTGATCTCTGGTGGAGCTTGAGAGTGTCAAGCTGAGATTCGAGGCCATCGTTGCGGAGGAAAAGCTTTTGAAGTTCTTTCTAGCCAGCTAGGAGTTCATGGTACCGAAATGATCTTCAAGGGTAACGACCTTTCTTCTTCGCCATGTGAAGGCTTCCTTTTTGGCATATGTATGATTCCCCCACCAAAGGGTGGCTGATGTTGCGAGTCTTTTGGGTTGATTCATGGAATCCCCTTTGTTGGCATATAGATCCGAAAATGGACTACGGAATAGGCATGCTGTGTGAAGCCCTTCTGGATAGGTTGGTCTGGATTGGTGATGTTGCAAATGAACCGGAGAAGAGTCCGTGATAAATGCGTAGTTTATGAGTCGACGGGTTGGACCTGTTAAAGGAAGTAGCAGGAAGTACTGGAGTGGTAGTCCAGGAAAATACCCGTAGAATGCTTGTGCTGCTTGTGCTGTTGGGTTCTACCTGTGCAAGGAAGTCGCAGGAAGTACTGGATTGGAATTCCAGGAAATACCCTTTGTAATGCTTAATGTTCATAGGGAGTCCACCTGTGAAGAGAGCAACAGGAAGTACTGGCGTGGTAGCCAGGAAAGACCCCGGATATTTGTGATATTTGCGGGGTCCACCTGCGAAGAGAGTAGCAGAAAATACTGGTGTGCCTAGGAAAGACCAGCTGATGTTGTGATATGAATGGGTGTAAGAGAAATACCCAGGCTTGAATGCCAGAACAGGATTGGTGAGACCGAGCCGCGCCTTTTGTAGCCGCGAGTATGCCGTACTCGGTGATGGCAAGGCGATTTGAGCAACGGGGGGTGAGGATCCGACCTGCGTTATGTCCATCCGACGTGGACCAGAAAGTGCGGTCTGTTGGAGCGCATAGCGAGAGTCTTAGGACTACGTGCCGTGATACAATGGGGGCTACAGGCCAATCCCGGTTCACTAAGACTAGAAAACTCCGGCTGCACGCCATGGATTAAATGCTCAAGTGAGTTATCATTGGGCTGTGACCCTGATACGGTGGTGGGCAACTGGTTTGCCAGTACACCAAGAATGTGCCCTGAGTGCACGGACTGTCGGGCCGGGTGGCTGACGGTTGTGATGACATGTGTGCGTGAAAGCACATTATATGAGATATATATACATGCTTGTGATCTGCTATGCCTGCAGGGAAGAATACCGCTTCCCCGAGAAAGGGGTAGGGTCATTATAATTTGGTCAGCTGAATGCTGACCATTGCCTTTGTTTGCTACCGTTGGGTGGATTGTCCCTGTACAGGTGCTAGAGAGCCAAGCAGGACAAAAAAGGGTTGATGTCCATGCTGATTTAGCTGTTGTTGTTGTTGCTGTTAGCCCTCGAAGGCTAATTTGGATATAAGTGCTATGTTTTCTTTTGATATGGCCGGCCTGCGTGCCAATGTTTGGGCCACTGTTTGAAAGCTCTGTAAGGCTATAAGGGCAACTGCTTATGTGTGTTGTAAGACATTCCTATGATGTATACAATGTGGGGTTTTTATATGTTGGACATTCAGGTGTGGAGTTTGTGGAAACCCTTTCGCAAGTTTCCTCCAAATGATATGAGGAAAGATCAGAAGTTTTCAAAAATTGAGTCACAGTCGTACACATCACAGAAAAGAACACACCAGTCTATTTCTTTCAGTTATTTATTTACACATCATATGATAACAAATCAAGAATAGTAATAGATACAATAATCGCATTCGCAGTTTGGATTTGTGATTCGATGATTCTCCTGGCATTCCCCGATACCGATAAAGATCTTCAACCATACCTTCGCCAGCTCTTCCGGCGGAATCCTCTGTGGTGCGCTGGGACTTGCTCCTGTTGCCTAAAACATGTAAATCAACTCGCTTAGCCATACAAATATGACTATGTGAAACAATTATTTCGTGAAACAGTTCTACATGCAGAGAAAGGGGGTATAGCAATATGCTTACAATACAATAAACAGTTTAGATATAGATATGTTTTTTTTCATGAAATCCCACTCTTTTAATTACATAAAATAGGAAATACTTAGGTATGCAACTTGAATTTGCCACACCCCCGAAGGGCGAAATTGTAGGCTCACTCCTACTGGTGAATCCATCAGTAGATGCCTCTATATCATAGGATTCAAAACCTTCGTATTTCCTTATGCCGGATTTTATGTTTTATTATTTCATTGAGTTTTAAAGTTATATGCACAGACAGTGTCCTTGAAAATAACAAAATAATATGAAAAATACTTGAATAAACATAATTCTAGAAATAAAATACTCACCAACGTTTTATCTTTACCCTTATCCTTTACTGTATTATGACCATGATTATCGCGGGACGCCATCCTCTTTTGTCTGAGTCGTGGAAACCACTGAAATAAGATGCATATAATTTGGGTGGCGTCTCGTTTTACTCATAGTATAATACAGAAGGATAATTTAAAGAGTCGAAATCGATAAACCGGAAAATAAGAGGAAAGAGGCGTTTAAATCACAAAATCAGCCATCAACTAGTGCTGGATAGCCACGATATAACTTGAATGGGCCAAAGCAGCCCCCAAATGGACTTCGCGTCCTCTTAACCGGCTGTCCAGCAACTAATCAGCACAACCAGCAGCAAAAAGTCGCTCAAAATTTGTATTAAATGACCACGAAACAACCACTAGACGGCTATAGAAAACAGCCCCAAACTTTGTGCGTAAACCAGTCATAAAACAGCACAAATCGGCCATATTGAGGAACAAGTATAGAAGTAATCTCAGCAATGTAGCATAAACTTCTAAAACAGGAATTAGAAGAGGGGAAGAAGCAAGATAACAGCGGGAGAGGAAGGGAGAAGGATGTTACACAACCGATCCTTGACGGATCGCCGGAGTGTAGCAAACTCCTTCCTAGAACTCCAAAGTAGCAGCAGCGGCTATGCCCTAATAGCTCAGCTCAGTCCAGTCGAGGGCACCGGGAGGAAAGCAACAATGGCTACAGAAAATGAGAGAGGGAAATAAGAGAGAAGGAGAAATCATCCAAAGAAGTATTCAATAGCAGCGGCAAGGCACGACAAGGGCCCGAAAATATCGAGAAGAGAATAGCGGCGGCTCAGGCAGAAATCGAGGAGCGAGGTGTAGCCGGCCAGTGCGATAAGAAGAAGAAGAAACCTTGGAGCAGTAGCAGGAGAAGAAGAATGGCAGCAACCCTAGTAGAAGAAGAGGGAAGCAGCAACAGCCCTAGCAGACTCGTCGGCACAGGCGTACGACAACGCCGACGCAAAGCGCCCAGCACAGAGAAAGGAGAAGAAGAAGAAGATGAAGATGCTTTCCCTTAGCCAACACTAAGAAACGAGGAGCAGAAAGATGTCGTAAATTGCAGAAGTAGGGAGACAGTGCGGGAGAAGACGAGCAGACGACTCGATATAAATAGCAAAATCAGCGGTTAGCGGCAACATCGGGACAAAGCACCGCTCCAGGTCACAATCCAAATCTTAAATAGTGAATACTTGGCTAGCCATATGTCAACACAAAAGACTTACTCAGCCACTTTATCCAGCACCATAACAGCCAGCACAACAAATCCAACCAGCACATATCTCTAGCCAGCACATATATCCAGCCAACATACCTTAATTTCCAGCCAACCAACATAATACCAGCTAGCCCACCACCACTTTAGCCCCTTACAAAGCCCAAAAGTACAAGGCCAGCCTACTTACAATTACTATTATCTTAACAAATTGTTGGCACCCCAAAATAAAATCAATTGAAACGGAAAATGCGCAAAAACAATAAATATCGAGAAAAAAATTATCGTACTGCCTTTATGTTATCATCATCGGGGACTGTAAAACAACTGTGTATATAAAATCAAACATTATAATATGCGGTGCGCCATATTTGGTTCGTCACAGAGTTCATGTGTAGTGTTATAGGCTTCCGCTAGACTGCCATGTGTTAGGTACGCTGCGCTACTTTGGTATCACTCCGTAGCTTTATCATCTGTTTTGTGGTATATGCTGTGGGGCCCCGGCCGGACCTTCTAGTATATATTATATGAATGGATAGGGTTGTTACAAGTTTGCATAGCTTGATAACAATGCCATAGTCCGCCATGAGTCCACGACCAACAGGCAGTCCGCCTGGTCAACAGTGGACTCTGCGGACACTGTGAACACCATGGACTTGTCACAAAAAATGACCAAGTCTAGGAGCCCATCAAGCAACTAGCGCAAGCATGGCAAACACAAAAGACCCAGACCGCCAATCATCAGGACAGTCTGCCATAAAGAATGTGGCCAACACTCACTGCATCACCGGAGAGCTCGGCAAGGACCAAAGCCGATCTCCAAAAGCAGTCCGCTAAGGCAGACACCGCAGACTCAATTAAGTCCGCAATGACTCCCGTGGATAACCACCAATCTGCCCGGTTACCACAAGAACTGGCTTAACTGCAGAACTACAGGTCGAGCAGAGCACCACCACCAGACCGCCAAAGACAAGCCGCACAGGCCGCTCCACAAGAACAGCCAAGCCACCAAGTCCAACAGGCAAGACAACCAGGCCGCAACATCAGTCTGCCCAGGCCGCGGACTCAGACCGCTCAGACCGCCTGGCCTGCTCCGTGACCCACTTTCACTTCATAAATTGCAACACCGGCCTCTCGCCGCACTCTCCCCCTAGAATAAGGCCGGGGTGAGTGCCTGTTGGGTATTTCATCCACATGAACCCAGATTTGATGAAGTCACCCTGGAACTAAGATGAATTAAGTTGTATTTGATGCTTGGTTTGAGCTATATGTTTGCAGGAATTTCACTGGGAAGTGTAGACCAATGTCAGCTCACAGTGGGTCACCAAACAAAGGAACTATGCAATGTAATCCCTCATTGCATATTCCAAGGTGTTGACTCATGTGTGGTCTCTCTATTGGGATACACTTCATATTCAAGCTATTGGACTATGGGAAAGGTATTGGAAGTTGGCTACTCTAGAAGAATCAGTTTTTCCAACATCAGAAATTTTCTAAGTGTTTTACTCGAGTAGAGCTTTCACCTACTCGAGTAGTCTGAGTATAATATACTCGAGTACCTAAGTCAACTACTCGAGTAGATATATTCATATACTCGAGTAGCATGCTTATATACTCGAGTAGATTACTCTATACCCGAGTATTAAAGGGTTTCCTCTTCAAAATTTATCTAAGTCATGGACTCGAGTAAGTATACTCATATACTCGAGTAAGTATACTCACATACTCGAGTAGATAAAAACATACTCGAGTAGTTCATTGTGCCTAGTCGAGTAGATCATGTGTCACTCGTGTACCCTGATATTTCCTACTCTAGAAATTTTCTAAGTCTTTTACTCGAGTAGAACTTTCACCTACTCGAGTAGATTACTTCCTCTCGAGTAGTTTAGTTCAACTACTCGAGTAGTTGGTTGCTTTCATCATCAGAATTTTTCTAAGTATCCCACTCGAGTAGTACTTCATGTAGTCGAGTAGTTTATGTAACATACTCGAGTAGCTTTTTCAGTACTCGAGTAGATCCTCTATGTACTCGAGTAAGTCTCTACATATACTCGAGTAGTTCTGTCTGCTTACTCGAGTAGTTAATTTCTATATACTCGAGTAGTCTATCTACATATACCCGAGTATGTCCTCCTTCATATACTCGAGTAGTTATTCAACTACTCGAGTAGTTATTGACTTACTCGTGTAGTTGGCTGAATCTTTCCGAAATTTTACTAAGTCCTTTTTCTGATGGGATTTTTCAAATCACGCGACATGATTGGTCCACGTGTACATCATTATGACCGATTATGACCGTTAGTCTCTCCTATATAAGGTATTATCAGAAAATGACAAACCTTAAGTATTCTCCAAGCTTTCTTGTCATTCTATTTCGAGAAATATTCTTTAGCCGACTCCTCTCTGATTTTCGCAAATCGGAAGCCGCCGCCGCCTTCTTCTCCGGCCAAAGCTTCTACTTTCAGAGGACTATTCTGAAGAAAGTTACAGATCGAGATCGACTTCGCTGATCATATTCTCTCTCGATTTCTGTAAAAGCGAGTAAATCCAGATCGAAGCCGAGAACCTCTTCACCAATTTCTGAAAGTGCTACAAAGTTGAAAAGAAGAAGATCCTGGTCGTTTCATTCAGATCTGAGTGATTTACTGTTTGTATTCTTGTAAACACTTTATTAATCTTGTAGGAGAAATCTTCTCGGAGTGTAGGAGTTTTTCACTCCGAGTTTGTAGGAAGGGTTATCTTCCGAGGTGTAGATCCCTTTGTTTGGATCGAGTTTGTAGGAACTTTGTTCCGAGGGTAGGATCGATTTTTGATCCGAGATAGTGGAGTAGCCGAGTCTAGTTGATTGCTAGATCGGTGAGGGAAAGTGGATGTACCCAAGGTTGGGGAACCACTATAGATCTTGTGTCGTCTGTGATATTGGTAGATCGTTCTGTGCTGTGCTCTAACTATTTTTTAATCCGCAAAAAGACGCACAACTCACCTATTCACCCCCCTCCAGGTTATTTAGGTTGACAACCGTTTTCTTTCAATTGGTATCAGAGGGAGGTTGATCGTCAAAAGGTTAACACCTTGATTAGATCCAAATCTGTTGTCTGAAAGATTCTACCATAAAATGGACAAGGGCAAAGATTTCACCAAGCTTCCACTGTGCAACAAAAATAACTTTCCCATGTGGAAAGAAAGAATAAAATTCTTCATGGAAGCTGTGGATCCAAGGATCTTCATGATCGTTGAAGAAGGTTCTTACGTTCCCATGACTATGTCCACTATCGACCCTACCAAGAAAGTTCCCAAAAAGCTAATGGATCTCGACAAAGACGAGATTGCACTTGTCTCTCTCGACAAGAAAGCTAAGAACATTATAGCAAGTGCAGTCGATGACTCGATGCTGCAGAATTTGATTCACTGTCAATCAGCTAAGGAGATGTGGCATTCCTTAGTCACTTTGATGGAAGGAACTGAAGAAGTAAGGGATGATCGGAGATCCCTTCTCAATCAAAAATATGAAGCGTTCCGACAAGGGAACAAGGAAACAATTGCCGACACCTTTGAAAACTTCTTCAAAATCGTAAATGGCCTAAGGGTGTATGGCCGTGTCTTCACCAATGGAGAACTGAACGACAAATTCTTGAGATCCCTAACCAAGGAATGGGATAACAAGGTATGCGCCATCAGGGAGTTCGGGAAGCTAGCTGAGACGGACCCGCAAAATCTTTTTGGAAAGCTTATGTCTTATGAACTCCAAATCAATACAAGAAAAGCTGAAGAAGAGAAGGGCAGGTCTGCACTAAAGGAGAAATCTGTCACTCTAAAGGCAGACACCTCCAGAAAGACCAAGGCTGCATCCCCCGCTGCAGCTCCAAAAGTGGATGAAGAAGAAGAAACATCAGAGCCTAGCACCTCAGGGTCTGAACTATCTGAAGGAGAGTTCTCCTTACTCTCTATGCAATTCAAGAAGTTTCTTAATAAAAAGAAATAATGGAAAGGCAAGGATGCCTCATACACAAGATCGCGGCGTGATGACGATCGACAAAGAAAAGACTCAAGCAGCCACGAAAGGTATAATACTAAACAGAACAAATACGTTTCAACTGACATCATTTGCTACTGTTGTAATAAGCTAGGTCACGTCATTGCTGACTGCCCTCACAAGAATAAGGAGGGTGGCAGAAGAGAAGACAAGAAATCCTCACACAACAGGAAAAGGAAAGAGAAGAGCCTCATAGCCAAAAGGAGTAAGACTTTTAGCGACTCCGACTCTTCAGAGTCAAGCGAAGAAGAGGAAGCTTACTTTGGGCTAATGGCTCAAACAGATGATGAACAAGAGCCCCAGTTCACTGGGAAGGTAAACTCTCACACCCCTCTCTCAGAGTCTGAAGTCTCTGAACATGATTGCGAGGGTAGCTCCTCTGACGATGAGTCAGAATTGATGGCCCAGTACAAGGAGTTAATCATGGCTTATGACAAATGTCGTCGAGTCGTGAAGACTCGGGCTAAAGAGATCAAATCTCTAAAAGCCGAAGAGAGCAACTTGAGAGAGAAAGTCGCAAAGACTGACTCGCTCGAGGAAAACTTCAATAATACTATTAAAGAATACAACAAGGCTCTTAAGCACCTTGACCTGAAGGAGAAGATCATCAAAGGACTGGAAGCCGAACTTGCGGCTGAAAGGAAACTTGTTGAGAGTTTCTCGAAGCCCAAAACAGTTCTTCCATTCATTGCTGAATTCTCAGCGAAGGCCAAGGGAGCTGGACTAGTCCATGAAAAAGCTCCTAGTAAATCCTCTAGGAGAAACAAGAATCAACGGAAAAATAAGGCCGCCAAAAAGGCCTCAGCCGAAGAAAAGGGAAAAAGCCCCTCAAAATCAAACCACATTCAAAAAGGTCATCTTTCCATCAAATGAGTTTGATTTTGACTCATCATACGAGCACTTTGCTAGGCCTACTTATGTAGAGCCAAAGTCTCGCTATCAAGGATGGGCTAGACCCCGAAACTTTGGCGAAAGTGTCTTTAAGGCACCTTATGAAGAAGTTGTTCTTCAGAGCTATGGCCCTTTCAATCATGGGCATAACTTCAAGAACGCACCAAAGACAAAGCCTGTCGTAGAGAAGCCCATAAAGAAGAAGAAGCCATGTGATTGCCATCATCATGAGGCATCTTCCTCCAAGAATGCTACCACTGCTAGACCAAAGTTCCAAAAGGTCAAGCAGGAGATCTTGAGGCAAAGGTACAACAGATTTGACTGTTGGTGCTGTGTCAAGGTTGGTCACTTCGCCATAGATTGCTGGTTTAATTCCAAAAACCCTGCAACCCCTCATGTCAGCAATATGAGAAAGACCGCTCATAATGCTAACACTCGTAGGGGGAGCACTCTAACCTGAGACCAAGGACCCAAACATGCTTGAGTTCCTAAGGCAAATTGATTATGATTGCAGGGATGTCCAAAGGCCAACAAAACGCCTATCTGGTACTTAGACAGCGGATGCTCTCGGCATATGACCAGGACTAGAAGCCTCATTCAGAACTTTACTCCAGTCGTGAACGGACCAAAAGTCATCTTTGGAGGTTCAGACCGTGGAATTACTAGAGGCTATGGTATGATTACTAACGACAATGTATCCTTCTCGGATGTGGCCTATGTCGAAGGATTGAAACACAATCTCATTAGCATAAGCCAACTCTGCGACAAAGGATACATAGTTGAGTTCCATGCTGATAAGTGCTTGATAAAATCCGTTGACCATATGGAAACGATTCTATCCGGCACTCGAAGCAGGAATATTTTCGGTTTAAATTTCATCTGTATAGATTCCTCTACACTAGTGTGTCTTTTAGCAAAAGATAGTGCGTCTCTTGGTGACCAATGACACAACAGACTAGCACATATTAATCTCAAAACCATTAATAAACTATTTTCAATGAACTTAGTACGTGATGCTCCAAATGTCAAGTACGTCAAAGACAGACCTTGTCATGCATGCGTAAAAGGCAAGCAAACAAGGGCTACCTTTAAAAGCATTATTGGCAAAGACTCTAACAGATGTCTTCATCTACTGCACATGGACTTGTTTGGTCCACTGCAGATTAGAAGTTTGGGCGGTAAGGACTACACATTGGTAATTGTTGATGACTAATCGCGCTTTGTGGGGGTGTTCTTTCTGAAACACAAGTCAGATACCTTCGACATCTTTACCAATTTTGTTAGGAGAGTCCAGAATGAATACAACTGCTCCATAGTCAAAATCAGAAGTGACAACGGAATAGAATTCAAATCTGGGGCCATGACAGAATTCTGTGAAAGCTTAGGTATCTTTCATGAGTTTTCCTCTCCTCGCACTCCACAGCAAAATGGAGTGGCTGAGAGAAGGAACAGAACACTCATAGAGGCCTGCAGGACCATGTTGAGTGATGCTTCACTACCGGAGTACTTCTGGGCTGAGGCCGTCAACACTGCATGCCACGTGCAAAATCGAGCACTCATAAACAAAGACCACAATAAGACACCTTACGAACTTCTGAAAGGCAGGAAACCAACAGTCTCTTACTTGAGAATCTTTGGCTGTAAATGCTTCGTACTTAACAATGGTAAGTATCATACCACCAAGTTCAGCGAAAAGAGCTTTGAAGGTATTTTTGTAGGATATAGTAGCCATAGTAAGGCATATAGGATTTTTAATAGAAAAACCCTAGTGGTGGAAGAATCGATACATGTTGTATTTGATGAGACGAGCTTGCTGCAAAGCAATCCATCTAGTATGCTCATTGAAGATGCAGGTGAAAAGCTGAAAGAAACTAGCTTGGATGATCCGTCCAAAAACAAAGGCGAGAAGTTCATTAAGATCACCACTCCAACTCCCATTGGAGAGGCTGATGATCAAAATGGAGAGGTCATCCAGGACGAAGAAATCACTCCGGTGCTTGAAGATAATCCCGATGCAAGAACTCTAGAGCTCAGATATCTGAAGGATCACCCCATGGACCAGATCATAGGAGATCCCCGGGATGGTGTCAGAACTCGGAGAGGTACAACTAATGAGAATCTTCATTTGAGTTTTCTCTCACAGGTTGAACCAAAGAAATTTGAGGAAGCAAACTCAGACGCATCATGGATAATGGTAATGGAAGAAGAGCTAAATCAGTTCAAGCGATGCAATGTGTGGATGCTGGTTCCAAGACCCAAGGGAAAGAACATCATTGGAACAAAATGGGTGTACAGGAACAAGATGGATGAAGACGGAACTATCATAAAGAACAAGGCCAGACTCGTCGCTAAAGGCTATCGTCAAGAAGAAGGAATCAACTTCGACCAGACATATGCTCCAGTGGCCAGACTGGAGGCAATAAGGCTGTTCCTAGCATATGCTGCTTTCAAAGGCTTCACCGTCTATCAGATGGACGTGGAGTCGGCCTTCCTGAATGGTAACATAAAGGAGGAAGTGTATGTGGAACAACCTCCAGGTTTCGTTGATCCTAACTTTCCCGATCATGTCTATTTTCTGCACAAGGCCCTATATGGTCTGAAACAAGCTCCTCGAGCTTGGTATGAAATGCTGTCTACCTTTCTACTTGAGAACAAGTTCACAAGGGGAAAGATAGACAAGACATTATTTCTTAGGGAAATAAAAGGCAAGATTTTGCTAGTACAAATCTATATCGACGACATTATCTTTGGATCTACAGATAACAACCTCTACAAAAAGTTCTCAAAACTTATGCAAGGGAAGTTTGAAATGAGCAGTATGGGCGAGCTGAAGTATTTCTTAGGGCTTCAGGTGAAACAATCTGAAGATGGAATCTTCATCTCACAGACCAAATTCACCAAAGAGCTAATTAAGAAATTCGGAATGGAGAACGCAACCTCTATGAGGACTCCAATGGGCTCAACTATGTCTCTGGATAAGGATGAAAAAGGGAAACCGTTTGATGAAACCAAGTACAAAAGCATAATTAGATCCCTGCTCTACCTTACTGCCAGTAGGCCTGACATAATGTTCTCAACATGTGTCTGTGCTAGATTTCAGGTGAACTCTAAGGAATCTCATTATGCTGCTGCAAAGCGGATTCTGAGATACCTTAAAGGCACACCAAATATTGGCTTATGGTACGCAAGAAGTAATGACAGCGAACTAATTGGATTTTCAGATGCAAATTTTGCAGGTAGTAAAGACGACCGGAAAAGCACCTCAGGGACTTGCCAATTCTTCGGAAGAAGGCTAATTTCCTAGAGTAGCAAGAAGCAGAACTGTGTCACAATCTCAACGACCGAGTCAGAGTATATCTCTGCAGGCAGTTTTTGCGCACTGTTGCTATGGATAAAGAATCAGTTTGAGGACTACAACCTGCAGTTCAAGGATATACCCTTGTACTGTGACTCCTCCAGTGCAATTGCAATAGCCAACAATCCAGTCTCCCACAGCCGGACAAAACACATTGAGCTAAGGTACCACTTCATCCGGGAACATGTGGAGCATGGAGACATGGATCTCCAATATGTGCCTACAGATAGGCAAGTTGCAGATATCTTCACAAAGCCGCTGGACGAGACCAAGTTCTCGTTCTTCAAGACAGAGCTTGGGATGCTCAACAAAGAAGACTAAAGAAGGCTGAATGACTAAGAAGCAAGTAATTGCAAAGGGTTAGTCAAAATCTATTCTTTCTCAACCTTTTCAAAATTCAACTCGAGAAGCGTGAGACATACTCGAGTACTCTTCTCTACCTACTCGAGTATATGAATGAACCTACTAGACTATTTGTACTGACCTACTCGAGTATGAGGATGTACCTACTCGAGTATCTAAAGACCTACTCGAGTAAGTCTCTTACCTACTCGAGTAAGTCTATATCTACTCGAGTAGTTTTCTCCACCTACTCGAGTAACTCCTGTCGACCTACTCGAGTAGCTCCTTTACCTACTCAAGTAGTCTATCTCTCTTTCGTGTCCTGGTTCCCAGATTTTGAAAATTATTCTATTCGCCAGCCAAGGCTATATGCCTCCTCTTTCTTTAAATTAAGTAGCGGTAATTTAAGAGTTATATATATATATGAAATTCCGAAACATCAAACCTACTCGACATCATTTCTGTCTCTCGAGTACCGTCTGTCTCTTCGCCTACCCTGCCGACTCACCTCCGCCGCTGTTGCAGAGCCGCCTCTATCAACTCCTCCAGTCTTTCGCATCCATGACGACTTCTCACAAGATCGGCGTCAGCTCCGAACTAGTCACCGAGGGTATTGCAGAGCTTTCCGACGATTTCCACAACCTCCTCATCCTTCTCGACACCGCCGGCCTCTCCTTCACTCTCCAAGAACCCTGTCGCGTTCTCTTCCCCGAAGTTGCAGAATTCTTCTCAAATCTCAAGGTTCGACGAAATGGAAAAGTCCTAAAATCTACAGTAAAGGGATTGAAACTCAAGTTCACCAAGACCTCTATCTCTCAACTTCTCTGTTTGCCGCTTGTCGATGAGGAAGATGAGTTAGATGATGAAGACTCTGACCGAATAGCTCTTTTCTGTGGCCTTTCTCCTGACGCTCAGTATATTAAGAGGTCAGACATGAACGCTGAAGGAAAATTCCTCGTTGATATCATTGGCAAAATTCTCCTGTGTAAGACTCACTCCATCAGAGAAATTCCCTTATATTTCTTCGATATAATGCAAGCCATTGTATGCCGCAAGAAGTACCAATTTGGTATGCTGATTTTGAACAAAATCAAGGACAACATGAAATCCCCCAACTACGCCAGAATTATCTCCCTGCTCCTCCATGCCACAAATCCTGAAGTATTCAACTTCTCCAAAGGGACTCCACTTCACCATATGAAGAAGGTCTCCATCTCTTCAATTCAGAGATGGGATCTCAAGCTCAAGAATTCTACCCAAGCTGCCAAGCTTTCAGAGGTTCCAGCTATAGAGGACAGGACTCCATCTCCCTCTCCTCATCATGTGGCCAGCTCCTCTGGTGCACCAAGTGAGGGGGAGCCTGCTCCTTCTAACCCAGTCAGGCAGCCCTCTCCTCAGCTAGAAATTCCATCCCTACCTCATACTCCCCAGAGTCCAGCCACTCCTTCAGATCAAGTCCCTCAAGACACTCTTCTGTCCACAGCTGCTGCCATAGATTCCATGATTGTAGAGCTTACTGAAGATGTGCTTCCCCCTGCTCCTCTATCTCCTCCAGCTCCAACCACTGAACATCACAAGGACTTGTCTTCAGCACAGTCTCCTGCCCATTCTCCAGCCAGAACTCCAACACCGTCTCCAATTCCTCTAGCAGATAAGCCAGACACCATATTCATCTCTAATGAGCCTTCTCCTGAGCCAGCTGAGGCCCCTCTCAGAACTCTAGACTTCTCTCTTCCTCAGGATATAGAAGAAGGAATTGCTCTCTCTCCTACCATCAGAGCTCACAGCTCTGTGATAATTGAAGAACTAGCTCCTTGGGTACCTCCTTCTCTCCATACTGCTGCTCCCTCTACTGCTGCTGCTACAGTCTCCTCCTCCTCAGATTTGCTGCAACACATCTCCATTCTTCTTCAAGAACAAAGACATCATTTTTACACCTCTCTAAAGGTGGTCACTGACAATGCCACTACTCTTGAGACTGAGATGAGCAGAGGTTTTGCTGAAATTCAGCATAACACTGACAAGCTCAAGTACCTGTTCCAACTTGGTGGCAAAGCCCTTGACCATACTATCACTAGTGTGGGCAATGTTATGGAATAAGGTATCACCTTGGCAAACAATCAGATGGAACTAGACAAGAGGACTGAAGCCAACAAGATGAAGATCTGTGAAGAAGTTGGCATTTTCAAAGATGACACCATAGAGAAAGTCTCTGTTGAAATCAGAAAGGGGGAGGGTTTGATAAAAGAACTCAAAGAACAGGTAGAAAAATCTACTGCTCAAAAGACAGATGTATGGGAAGCTCATATGAAGACCATTCATGATGATGTGCTTGCCCAGATACAGAGTGTCAAATTTCACACATATGACACTGCTGTCTGGATGCACAATCAGATCTTGCCAGATCTTGCAGTTGACCCAAACATCATTCCCCATCATCTCAATCCTCTAGCCACAGATGTCACTACCCCAGTTGTTCCTCAACAACCTACCTTCTCTCCCAAGCCTGGAGACTCAGTTGCCCCTCCAGATACTTATGTTCTAGGCTGGGAAGAAGATCCTGCTGATATATTCCTTCAAGCTCCTCCAGAGATTAGAATCAAGAAGAGAAGGAAGTATGGGGAAGGCCCCTCTGCTAGCAGGACTGCTCCCTCCAAGTCCCCTGAACATGCTGAAGCTTGGTCTCCAACCTCAAAGTCTCTCATTTTGGACACACTCAGGCTAGTTATGGATCACAATGAGAACAGAAGCATGCACTACAATTTCCAAGAATGGGAGTTATATGAGAAGTCAATGCTGAAAAGGAAGATCCATGACAGAGAGTTTGGGAGAAATAACCCTGCTGCTCCTCCAAGGCCTCCTAAGTATTTCCCTAAGCCTTTCAGCTACCTAAGGAGACAACAAGAAAAGATGGATAAGCAGTAATCCCAAGCCCAAACCTAAAAGATGATGAGAAATTGAAATGACAAATTGTAGACTTGATGTTTTTGGAAACTTACATATATATACAATTCTTCATTACTGTCTAATTATCCTTTTCATGATCCTTGCTTACCTGCTCATATTTTCTTTCTTAGTTTCTTTTATGTCCATAATTCACCTTAGTGTAAAGGGTTTTGACTTCAACAAATAGGGGGAGATTGTTGGGTATTTCATCCACATGAACCCAGATTTGATGAAGTCACCCTGGAACTAAGATGAATTAAGTTGTATTTGATGCTTGGTTTGAGCTATATGTTTGCAGGAATTTCACTGGGAAGTGTAGACCAATGTCAGCTCACAGTGGGTCGCCAAACACATGAATTGTGCAATGTAATCCCTCATTGCATATTCCAAGGTGTTGACTCATGTGTGGTCTCTCTATTGGGATACACTTCATATTCAAGCTATTGGACTATGGGAAAGGTATTGGAAGTTGGCTACTCTAGAAGAATCAGTTTTTCCAACATCAGAAATTTTCTAAGTGTTTTACTCGAGTAGAGCTTTCACCTACTCGAGTAGTCTGAGTATAATATACTCGAGTACCTAAGTCAACTACTCGAGTAGATATATTCATATACTCGAGTAGCATGCTTATATACTCAAGTAGATTACTCTATACCCGAGTATTAAAGGGTTTCCTCTTCAAAATTTCTCTAAGTCATGGACTCCAGTAAGTATACTCATATACTCGAGTAAGTATAATCACATACTCGAGTAGATAGAAACATACTCGAGTAGTTCATTATACCTACTCGAGTAGATCATGTGTCACTCGTGTACCCTGATATTTCCCTACTCCAGAAATTTTCTAAGTCTTTTACTCGAGTAGAACTTTCACCTACTCAAGTAGATTACTTCCTCTCAAGTAGTTTAGTTCAACTACTCGAGTAGTTGGTTGCTTTCATCATCAGAATTTTTCTAAGTATCCCACTCGAGTAGCACTTCATGTACACGAGTAGTTTATGTAACATACTCGAGTAGCTTTTCCAGTACTCGAGTAGATCCTCTATGTACTCGAGTAAGTCTCTACATATACTTGAGTAGTTAATTTCTATATACTCGAGTAGTCTATCTACATATACCCGAGTATGTCCTCCTTCATATACTCGAGTAGTTATTCAACTACTCGAGTAGTTATTGACTTACTCGTGTAGTTGGCTGAATCTTTCCGAAATTTTACTAAGTCCTTTTTCTGACGGGATTTTTCAAATCACGCGACAAGATTGGTCCACGTGTACATCATTATGACCGATTATGACCGTTAGTCTCTCCTATATAAGGTCTTATCAGAAAATGACAAACCCTAAGTATTCTCCAAGCTTTCTTGTCATTCTATTTCGAGAAATATTCTTTAACCGACTCCTCTCTGATTTTCGCAAATCGGAAGCCGCCGCCGCCGCCTTCTTCTCCGGCCAAAGCTTCTACTTTCAGAGGACTATTCTGAAGAAAGTTACAGATCGAGATCGACTTCGATGATCATATTCTCTCTCGATTTCTGTAAAAGCGAGTAAATCCAGATCGAAGCCGAGAACCTCTTCACCGATTTCTGAAAGTGCTACAAAGTTGAAAAGAAGAAGATCCTGGCCGTTTCATTCAGATCTGAGTGATTTACTGTTTGTATTCTTGTAAACACTTTATTAATCTTGTAGGAGAAATCTTCTCCGAGTGTAGGAGTTTTTCACTCCGAGTTTGTAGGAAGGGTTATCTTCCGAGGTGTAGATCCCTTTGTTTGGATCGAGTTTGTAGGAACTTTGTTCCGAGGGTAGGATCGATTTTTGATCCGAGATAGTGGAGTAGCCGAGTCTAGTTGATTGCTAGATCGGTGAGGGAAAGTGGATGTACCCAAGGTTGGGGAACCACTATAGATCTTGTGTCGTCTGTGATATTGGTAGATCGTTCTGTGCTGTGATCTAACTATTTTTTATTCCGCAAAAAGACGCATAACTCACCTATTCACCCCCCTCTAGGTGATTTAGGTTGACAACCATTTTCTTTCAGTGCCAGCCTCCCGCCGCACTCGCCCCCTGAAGAGGGGCCGGGGAGGGTGCCGGCCTCCCGTCACACCCGCCCCCTAGAACATGGCCGGGGTGAGTGCCGACCTCCCTCCACACTCGCCCCCTGAATAGTGGCCGAAGCGCGTGCCGACTCCCCGCCACACCCGCCCCATAGAACAAGGCCCGGGCGAGTGCTGGCGTCCCGCTGCACTCGCCCCCTGAAACAAGGCCGGGGTGAGTGTCGGCCTCTCGCTGCACCCGCCCCCTATAACAAGTTCGGGGCAAGTGCTGACCTCCCGTCGCCCCCGCCCCCTAGAACAAGGTTTGGGTGAGTGTCGGCCTCCCGCTACACTCGCCCCCTGAAGAGGGGCCGGGGCGGGTGCCAGCCTCCCGCAGCCCCTCCCACCTGAAGAGTACTCCAAGAACTAGCAAGCTTGGCAAGTTTTTCCTCTCATACTAGTATATCAAGCAGATCAATAATAAATTGGCCCCCAGGAGTGCAAAACCTCCGAAAAGATTGAAAATGTATAGTAAGTCTTACGCCTTCCTGAGGACCCCACTCCGCCAATATAGGGTTGTACAGGCAAAGACCCTTCAGATGATATCTCGCAGGCGTGAGTGAGATTTCTCTAATATTAATTTTGATGACCTTTCAGCGGATGCGTTCGTCGAGTTTGTTGAGGAGGAGTGGACTTCATTTTTGTTGTATCTTGCTTTGGTTCTACTTGTATTATGATTGATGTGTGTTTGTGATTGGTTCTTGTGCCCTTATATTGTTGTAACAGCTTTATGCCTTCTGCCTTTCGTTTGATGGATTACTTTGTTGTTGTTTTGAGCTCTTCTCGTGAGACTTGTTGTGTTGGCTCCGCTACATTCATGCAGGAGATTTGGTGGCAATTCTTTGAGGTTGACTGTTGAAGGATGAGACCCAGATGGTTCTACGACCTATTACCAGGGTGAAGGGCATAAGCTTCCAACCAGATAGTGGGAGATAAGTTTAACCAGTCCGGGGATGCTGTTGAGTGGTTGGTGGTGAATGGCGGACCTTCAAACCTAGGCAGTCACGAGGGGGTAGGCCTTGGCAGTGTCATGACCTACTACAGGAGAAGGGCAGACCTTCGATCGTTGGTAGTGGGAGGTGGCAGGTACATGGTATTGAAGAGGCGGTGAAGAGCAGATCTTTGAACCAATGTCGAGCGAGGGGGGCAGGCCCTGACAACACTGCTACCTACTGCAGAGAGAAGGGAGGACCTTCGATCATCGGCAGTGGGAGGTCGCTGGGATGTGGTCCCGTAGAGGCGGTGAAGAGCAGATATGTTGGATCCCTAGTTTGGATTTGGGCTAGGTTCACTAATTAGGATGAGTTTTGACCCACATTGTATAGCCAGGGACAAGTTTTTGAGTCCTAGAGTTTAGGCTAGTCATTAGGTTCAACCTTCGTGGACCAGCCAGTAGAGGACCTCAGTAGACTCAAACTTAGAATAATTCAGAGTTCAAAATTATCAGTTCGAAATTCTTCGAACTCAGCTCGACGATCGTCGATCGCAGATCGACGAACTTATAGTTATTTCTATGAGTTGAGCTCGATGATATTTGAGCTCAAGTCGACGATTTCTTCCTCAAGACAGATTCTCTGCTTGATGAATTCTGGAGTTCAACTTCAACAGATTCTTTCCATTTTATTTTCTCTAAACTTAGCTCTATGAAGACAGATTCTTTGTTCGACGAACTTAGAGCGCAAATTTGACAAGTTATTTCCAGAATGCAGTTCGCCGAGCACTGGTCGACGAACAAGAATTATCAGGTCGACGAACTTGAAACTCCAGTCGACGAATTCTGTTCAGAGCTCGACAAATTCTGTCCTGAGCCAGGATTAGGAGTTTTTCCTTATTCTATCCTTATTTAGTATATTATTTAGCAGAAATTCTCTTAGTAATTAATTCTTATATTCTCCTGAATATAACTGTTATTGGCAACATTAATTATGGTCTTTATCATGGTTAATTACTTGCTTATTTTAATGGGATAGTTGGGGAAACTCATTAAAGCAGATATTCCAGCCGTTTCATTCTCTAGATTAATCAGCAATTAATGCTTGGATTTCAAATTTTAGAGGAGAATTTTGACAGCAGAATATAAAAGAGATTTTCTCTTTTTAAGACAACATACAGAGACTCAACATCAGACAAGCAGTGGCAACACAAGAGAATATAGAGAAGAGATACAGAAACATACAGAAGAATATCTGCTTCTTCTCTGTGCTGAAAACATTCTGTTTTCCCCTTGATCTTTCTGAATACTAAAGAAGAGAATAACTATCAAATATCAAGAATCCTTCTTGTACTTCTACTCCAGGGACATTCAAGGACAACAACTCTGAATTAGTCAGAAAGTTCCTGGATCACTTCAAGACAAGTCTGAAGACCTACACCCTGAGTAAGACTCCAAGTTCTAAACCATTCATTATTACAGAAGGAGCCTTGACAACAGAATTCCACTAGTCTTCTCTGTTGTATAGAGAAAAGAGAAGACACCATCAACTCTCTCAACCTCCTGTAAAAGAGTTTATTTACTCTCTTCAAAAGTTTATTCTTGGTTTTTGGGCACCTGATCAAAAGCCTAAAGGGTTGTGAGATCTCCCTGTAAATAGATCTTGTGGTGGCAGTCACCTGCTCAAAAACCTGATAGTGGATTACTACCAGGGTGGTAGAAGAGTGGATGTACCCAGTTTGGGGAACCACTATAAAATTCTTGTGTTGTCTAGTTGTTTGTTTTCTTTTTATTCTAGCTGTGTTGTGATAGATTTACTTAGGTTGCATTTCTTTTTAAACTACTATTAATATCACCTATTTTACTCTGAGAAATCTTAAAACTGCCAAAAAGTTTTAAGTTACTCTATTCACCCCCTCTAGAGTAATTAGATCTATCCCCTATCTTTCAACTGGTATCAGAGGTATACCATTTCTTTCAGGATATTCGAACTGGTTGCGAGCGAGGGGGTAAGTCCCGACAATGCCGCGACCTACTGCGGAGAGAAGTGCGAACCTTCGGTCATCAGAAGTGGGAGGCCGTAGGGATGTGGTCCTATAAAGTCGATGAAGAGTAGATCTTCGAATCGGTCGCAAGAGAGGGGGCAAGCCCTAGCAACATCACGACTTATTGTGGAAAGAAGGGTGAACCTTCGATCGTCGACAGTGGGAGGCTACTAGGACGTTGTCCCGTAGAGGCTGTATAGAGTGGATCTTTGAACTGGTGGCGAGCGAGGGGCGAGCCCTAACAACGTCGTGAACTATTGCAGAGAGAAGGGAGGACCTTCGATCATCGGCAGTGGGAGGCCGATGGTACGGCGTCCCGTAGAGACGGTGAAGAGCGGATGTTTGAATCGGTGGCGAGTGATGGGGGCAGGCCCTGACAATACCGCAACCTACTATAGAGAGAAGGGCAGACATTTGATCGTTGGCAGTGGGAGGCCATTGGGATGTGGTCCCGAAGAGATGGCGAAGGGCAAACCCAGAAATTTATTTTGGCCCCTATATAGGAGAGGGACATACCTCTAATCTGTGGTAGTGGGAGGCTCTCCGTGGTTTGCCCTTGTTGCTACGTCAAGGGTCAGACCCTGGGTGTGCCACTGTAAAAGCAATGTTGAGAGCAATCATAACACTTAATAGTTATAGAAAATAGAAATCGTTTGTGCACAAGAATTGACTTGTGACTTTATAAAGTTAGTCGTAGTTTTCTTTAAGGGAAAATAGTTTAACGATGCAAATAAAGCATGAAGTATCATTGCAACCCTTTTTTCCTGAACTTTCTTCTAGGGCCCTCTTGATCCGCTTCCTTACGTCTTCATGGTATACGGAACTGCTCCTTGCCTAGGGTGCATCTGTTGTAAGTAGCACGTCCTGGCTGATTCCTGATTTCCCTTTGCGACCCCAACTCTTGCTGGTGTGGCGAACTTCATGGCCAGATGGGAAAGCGAGGGGGCAGCCTGTGCCACTCAGTTGGTGATGAGGGCTATTTAAAGTGCCTTGTTAAGGAGGCGCGGGTTCGAAACCCGCGTTCTCAACAACCTACCGTGCTAAGAAATAGGCCTGAGAGGGGTTGGGGTTGCACGAGCTGCAGCCCTGTAGCGACTTTTGACCATCGTCTTTAACCCACTATTGACCGACGCTTGATCTGAAACAATGACTTGAGTAGGATTTTGTATAGCCTTCTGTAGCACTGATATGTAAAACACATTGTGCAAACCACTTAGCTCTGATGCAAGAGAAAGCTGATAGGCAGCTTCACCAATCCGTTCAATAGTCTCAAAAGTCTCAAGGTATCTCAGACACAACTTCTTCAAGCATCAAATCTTGGATATACCTTTGAATGACTTGATCTTGATATATACCCAATCGTCAACCACAAACTCAACGTTTCAGTGCTTGGCATTATAATACTTTGCCGACCTATCCAAAGAAATCATCAGTCTCTCCTGGATCGTTCAAATCATCGAAGTCACATATTCAACATCTTTCCGCTTAAACAACTTTGTCTCGCCTATTTTCGCTAATAGTGTACGACACTTCCTAACATATCGGACCTCGAAGGGCGCCATTTGAATGTTTGTTTGGTAACTGTTATTGTTGGAGAACTCAATCATAGAGAGATGGTCTTCCCACCTCTTCCCAAAATCTAGGGCGCACATGCGAAGCATATTCCCCATTGTTATGTTTACCCTCTTAGTCAGACCATCCATTTGCAAATGAAAGGTCGTGCTGAACTTCAGCTTGGTTCCCAATAGTTAATGAATAAGCCTCCAATCACTTGAAGTGAAACGCCCGTCTCAGTCACTCACGATACTACAGGGTATACTGTGCACTCATATAATGTTGTCAACGTAATTTTTTTCCAACTTTTCCAGTGAATCGTCCCTCCATTCGAAACGAAGTGTGACACCTTTGACAATCGGTCAATGATCACCCAAACGACATCTTTTCCTTTCTACGATCTCGGCAAGCTGTGCACGAAATCCATAGATATGTCGTTAAACTTTCACTTCTGGATTGGTAATGACTTCAGGAAACCACCAGGTTTCTGACATTCAGCCTTCACCTGGGCATAAGTTTGACACTTCGCCACATAATGAGCTATGTCCTTCATTCCTGGCCGCCAGAATAGCTTTTTCATATGCTTGAACATCTTTGTGCTCCCTGGGTGGACCTAGTACTTTGAAAAGTATGCCTCGTATATTAACTCCTCCCGTAAAGTTCCACAACTTGGGATGCACAAACGGTTGTCTTTCCGCAAAATACCATCTTAATAAGAAAAATCGGTGTTACACCCATCCATGGTCTTAACCACATAGCGCTTCGTGCTTTCAGCAAGCTCCAACTCCTATCGTATTCTATCTGCAAGGTCACCTTGCACCTCCGTCTAATTCAAGCATGAATTCTCCATTGTACTCCTCTCAACGCAATAGATTCCCAAGGCTTCCAAGTCACTGATTAGATGCTCAACATGCATATAATCCAATTAGCCTGTGTAGAAGCCCTTATACTCAATGCATTCGCAATAACATTTCCCTTACTAGGAATATAACGAATCTTGTAGGCATAGTCCCCAAGGAACTCCATCCACCTTCGCTGTCACATGTTCAAGTTCTTTAAGCTCTTATGGTCCATAAACATATCGATCTCCACGCCATATAAGTAGTGTCGCCAAATCTTAAGAGTGAATATCACGGCTGCTAACTCCAAGTCATGGACCAAATAATTCTTCTCATTCACTTTCAGTTGGCGAGAGCCATACATTATTACCTTTCCATACTGAAGAAGAACACAGTCTAAGCAGCTCCCTGAGGCATTGCTATAGGTCTCATAGCCATCCGTGTCACATGATGAGCACAGAAAAGGTGTCGTGGTCAAACAATTCTTCAATTCCTCAAAAGCTTGTGCACACGCTGACAACCAAACAAACTTCTGATCCTTCCTTGTCAAGGTATTGAGAGGTAGAGCTATCTGCGAGAAGTTATCTACAAAGCGCCTATAGTAGCTGGCAAGTCCTAGTAAACTTTCGACTTCCACCACTATAGATAACACATGCCACTCCTATATTGCAACTATCTTTGCCAAATCCACTGCAACTCCCTCTCCAATGACAACATGACCGAGGAACGCTACTGATGACAGCCAGAACTCACACTTAGAGAGCTTGTCATAAAGTTGATTCATCTTCAGGGTATGCAAAACTAACCTCAAATGATTTGCATGATCCTCTTCTGATTGAGAGTATACCAATACATCATCTATAAAGACAATCATAAAATAGTCCAAATACTCCCGAAAGGTCCTATACATCAGACCCATGAATACCAATAACGCATTAGTTAACCCAAATGACATCACAGTAAACTCATAGTGACCATAGCGTATACCATACGATGTCATGGGAATATCATTTTCCCTGATTCTCAACCGATAATAGCCAGACTTCAAATCCACCTTCGAATATACAGTTGATTTAACTAGCTGACCAAATAAATCATCGATTCTTGGGATCAGATACTTGTTCTTTTCCGTCAACTTGTTCAGTACATGGTAGTCAATGCATAAACGCAAGCTTCCGTCTACTTGTTCATTTCATGGCAGTCACAAAGAGGGACGGTGCACTCCAAGGTAACATACTCGGATGTATATAGCCTTGATTTAGAAATCCCGTAATTAAACCTTCAATTCTGCAATCTCCTTTGGTGATACACGGTACGATGAGCGTGACATAAGTTTCGCACTTGGAACCAACTCAATAGTAAAGTTAATTTATTGCTGAGGTGGAATCCCAGGGAGATCTCTAGGAAACACATCTGCAAACAATGATACAATATAAACATCACTCAAATTGGACTTCGGCTCTATAGCCTCCATTAACATGAAGAATAACTCTATGCTCATACAAACCGCCTTGACCACTTGGAGAGTGGACATCAGTATCTTGCTTGATCCTCACATACCAACGAATTTAGTTTCACGGTCAGTGTTCTATCCTAGTATGACTTCCTTCAAGTTGCAGTCTACATAGACAAGCTGCTCCGAGAGCCAGTCTATACAAAGATCACATCAAACTCAGATATCAGTAATATAGATGCTTCTAATCTAAAGTCTTGACTTCCTATCCGCTTCTGAATACGACAAACTCTATGTGCACACATCTAGCAACCATTAGGCAGTAATACATCCAATCTGTCTATTGATATCAAAGAAGGCAGTCTGATACGCAATACAAAGTCTTTAGACAGAAAGGAATGAGAAGCATTTGTGTCAAACAGTGCACTTACCGGATAGTCCATGATTAGGACAAAACCTAATTCAAGCCTTATTCTTTTAGCGATGGGTTGGTAATTTGATATTGGAAATTAGACGGCAGAATAGGCGGCTTGTGGTACAGATTAGCTCATATGTTGATGCTACCACAAGACGGCTGTTCTGGGCATAAGACTCCGCTCGACGTGTCCCATGTTCAGGGAGGACGATGCTTACAATTGGTTTCAGCTTGCAATAATCTTACAATAAAGAGGTCATTGAACAATGCTGTCACCCTTGCTCGATTATTCAGCTTGAGGGCAAACTAAATTAGCAGAAGTAGTGGTATGCCCATTTTTTATTCATACTAAGTATGTCCACTTGTTATCCAACATTTAGCTAACCTAACCCTAAATTCTCACTCTGTGCGTAGATCCCTGTACATACAGAGCCAGTAATGGGCACTCCCATTCCTATGATCCCTAGTTTCTTCCAGCAGTTGAAGCTGGGGCAGACCCTAACTGCGATTTTCGATGTCTTCAAGTCTCAGCACGTCCCGATGCAACAACAAGTCACGAGCTCCAACTAGTTGTGAACCTTCAGAGCTCTCTCTCCACCTACTTATTACGGGACAGAGCCGGCTATTCGCACGGAGGAGTGGTTGGATTCAGTGCAGGAGTTGATGATCGGGATCCGATGCCCAACCAGCATGGCTATCACCTTAGCAGTTTTCATCCTAAAATCGCATGCCAAGTGGTCGTGCACATCTTTTATGGGCTCCACTTTCGAAGTGTGTGTTTGCAGTGACATCAGTTAGAGTGAGTTCTCTGATGGTTTCTTAGAGCACTTCGTTCCCTTTACTGCTCGCGATAAACTCGAAGAAAGGTTCCTACAGCTGAAGTAGGAATCCAAATCAGTTGTGGCGCACCATCAAGAGTTTTAGCACCCTGCCAGGTTTGCTGACTTCTATGACTTGGATGATTGCAGTTATAAAAAGCGATCCTATAAGGGTTTGTGAGACCCCCTTAGGTAGGCTCTCTTATTTATAGATGACTTCAGCCTTCCTTAGATTATAGAGATGGAAAAAATATTAGAGGCAGACCATCTGGGGATCCAGGAAAGTGGAAAGGAACCAGCAGAAGGTGTAATGGAGGCAGTGTCTAGTAGGAGGAGACAACTTACCAGAGCTAGAGGATGAAACTATAGAGGAGGCAACAAGCATTTCCATCAGAATTTTAGAATGGAGCATCCGACCCCACAATTAGCACTACCCCCACTACAGTAGACTTGCAACCATGAATAACTTTTGAAGGGAGTTAAGAACCCTTTATACAGTAGGGGTGAGAGAATGACTTTGTCTTCTCTTTCTCAAATACAACTGAGAAGACTTTTGTGGATCTAGATTTTAGCAAAGAGCTCCCCCTAAGATATTGAATGGTTCAGGAAAGATGGAGCTTTGATGCAGGGTGATAGGTCTTCAGCTTTTCCTTTGACCAGATGAATTCCAGGAACTTCTTGACAGATAGATTGTTTGTTGTCCTTTGAAGAATCCTGAATGAAAACAGAAGAAGACTCTTGATCTTGAATGCTTCTTCTTCTTCTTCTTCAACTTGCTATTGTTTTCTTTGCTCTAGGGCTAGGGATTTTTGTCTCTTGACAGTGTTGATGTCCTGTGAGCTCAGTAGTCTGTATATTCTATATGTGTTGTCGAGAAAGAAGATGCTTATTTTTTGTATGTTTCTGACTGCAGTTCTTCTACTAGAAGAGCAAGAAAATCCCTTTTATATTTTCCATATAAATTTCCCTTTTGAAATTTGAATTCCTTTCTGTATTGAATTCTGACGGCCTGGAGAATATTTGCATTTATTGATTTCCCCAACTGTCCCATGGAAAAACAACAAGTAATAATCCTGATAAAGACCATAATCAATGCTTGCTTCTAACGGTAATATTCAGAGAATATTTATGCATTGATTACTAAGGAATTATTGCAATAGAAAAAGGACAGATGGAGGGAAATTTCTAAGTCTGGAACTTTACAGAATTCGTTGAGCAGAATTCATCGATCTGTGTCCAGAGTTCGTCGAGCAGAGAAGTCAAGTTCGTCAACCAAATAATCTTTGTTCGTCGAGCTGAGATCCAAGATCGTCGACCTGAGGACAGAACTGCTTTCTCTGGAACCTTCTCAATTCTGTGCATCAAGTTCTTCGAGCTGAGAATATAACTTCGTCGACTGAATAACAGAACTCCATGTTTAATGGGCTTAAAAATGTTGAAGTAACATGTCCAGAAATCGTCGACCTCAGAACTGGGTTCGTCAACCTGAGAACTAGTTTCGTCGAGCTGAGAACTTCTAACTACTACTTGATAAATCTTGACAAAACTGTGGTCTAAGTTCGTCGAGCTGAGAAGGTAAGTTCGTCGACTGGAGTGTGATTCTGGACTTAGAATACTTAGATGTTTCTGGAATGAGATGTTGAAGTAGAATATCCAGAGATCATCGACCTGAGAACTATGTTCATCGAGCTCAGCTCAGAGAATTGTCTCTGATTTTGTTGAGCTGAGCATGACTTTCGTCGACCTGAGTTCGACGAACGTCAAACTCATTTCCTGAGTCTCTGAAATTTCTCTAAGTCTTGAGTCTTTATGCAGTTTGTTGATGGATGGTCCATGTAGTGTTGGATCTAAGGACTTGTCCTAGACTCTAGGACATAACCATGACCCTGGCTATACATGTTGGGTCATATGATCCTAACTTAGTGAACCTAGCCCAAATCTAACTAGGGATCCAACAATCTCCCCCTATTTGGGTAAGGTCACTAATTATAGACAAACAAAATATACAAAGCAATAAAACATATATCTGGCAGGAAATTTTAAACAAATGCTGCAGATATATATGTACAGAAGTCTTTGTATCAGGTAATAAGAAAGCAGTTTTTAAAATACCACAAAAACTAATCAGTTTAAGTATCATTTCCTTTTCTTCTGCTCCTTGTGTTTCTCCTCTTTAGCTTTTTCACCAGGCTTAGTAAACTTGATTTCCCTGTTAGGGTCTGCAGCTTGAACCATTGTCATTGTCATGTCAGCAGCCCCAATGATATTTAGAGAGGTATCCCTGGGCACTACAGCTTCTGGATGCAACTTCATATAATCATCAACATTGAAAAATTTATTGGCCTTAGCAAGCCTGCTAAGCTCTTCCTTCCTGTATTTAGACATGGTTGAGAATTGAGAGGGATCCTTCCCTTTAGTTTTAGCTTTGTTAATCATGGACAGACCAACAAGTTCCTAGAATCTGGCCATCCTAGCAGTTGTAGCTGACTCTGGATCTTCAAATGGTACAGGAGGGGAAGCAGGTCTTTTGGGGCTTTCAGCCTTTTGATGTTCACGGGATTTTTGCTGTTGTTGTTGATGCTGCTTGCCAGATGAATAATGCCTTTACTGGCTGCTTCCTGATGATGAGGATCTACCCTGCTGTATTTGATAAGTTTAAAACTGGGTAGTCCTTTGAGTTGAGGAACTGGAAGCACCAGCAGCTGGAGGAGGAGGAGGAGGGTCCTTTCTGAATCTCTGCGGAGGAGGAGAATATCTTCTGCTTCTCTTCCTTTCTTTCTGTTCATTCTTGGACAGCCACATCCATGCTTGCATGCCCTTATAAGGTGTGATCTTTTGAAGTATATAGTATGGTGTGTCATTTTCTGGATTTAATTTTAATGCAGGAGGTGGAGGAGCTTTCCTCTTCTTAGACACTTTCTTTTTCTTTGACTAATCATCTGAATCTTTATCATCATCATCATCATCATCCTCATCATCAGAATCTTGAGGAGCATCTAATAAAGCATCAATGAACTTTAATACTGCTTATCAATTGGCTTTTCAGCCTGAGTAGAAACCGGAGAAGGAGCTGGAGCTGGAGCAGGAGGGCTATTAATAACAGTGCTCTCAGACACTGTCTTATTTTCTTCTTCAATGTCAGCCATGATCAAGGCATCAAGAGCAGGCATAGCTGAGTCATCCATTACAAAAACTGGAACAAAAATATCTATTGGAGGGGATGAAATAATGGGTGAAACAGCTCTGGGTGGAGATGGAATGGCTGGAATCTCTGGAGTTGCAAAAATGGCCTTGAGTTGCTTGGCAACTTTGGGGCTTATGGGTGATGTATATGGAATCATAGCCAAAGATGGCTTAGTGTTGTATTCTAGAAGAAGGTTCAAATGAACTATATCAAAAGTTCTCAATAAATTTAACAAATCTACTGTGGGATTTATAATGAAATCACCAATAGTTATTTCCTCAGCCAACACAGGCTCATCCAAGTCCATATCAGACTCAATAAAATCAATTAAATCAAGTTTATCTTGATCAGCATCTACGGCTGCTTCTTTATCAAGTACTTCTTTATCAGCTTCTGCTGCTATTCTGTCTGCTGTTTCTATTTCTGTTGGTACTGCTGCTGCTGTTGCTGCTGGTGCTTCTTCTGATGCTACCGCTGCTTCTTCTGTTGCTGCTGCTGCTTCTTCTTCATGGTGTCTCTCCCCCTGCTTGGTTTTAGTGGATACTGAAGCCAGTCCCCTAACTGAAGAGGAAGGAGCAGAGAGAGCAGATATCTGTGCAGCAAGAGAAGATATAGAAGTAGCAAGAGGTGAAATAGCCTCTGCTATAATTATTTTGAGGAGGGGAGTAAGCAGTGCAAGGAGAGATGGAACAATGGATGGATCCAATAGTGGAGTGGTAGAGAGTGTGGCAAAGGGTGTTGGAATGGAGACAGAAGTGGGGATGGTAGTAGTTGGTGGAGTAGGAGGGAGAGCATCTTGCATGTGGACATCTAGAGGAGAGGAAGTATGAGGAGGGGAAGTAGGCAGAGTAAAGAATGGGATGTTGTCCAGATGGTGTGGTAAGGGAGATGAAGTTGGTGATGAAATGGGTGTACCATGGGAGGATTGAGGTGGGGTTGGTTGTGGTGATTGGGATGGAGAAGTTTGTTGAGAATCCTGAAGAGGGGAAGAGAGGATGCTAGTGATATCAATTTATGGAGAAGGTGTAGGAGAGGAAGCTAGCGTAGGAATATGAACAGGTTGTTGTGGTTGTTGTTGTGGTTGTTAAAGAGAAGGGATGATGGAAGAGGATCGAGATTGGTGTGCCATCTGAGGATGAAGTTGGATGGCTGGAGGTGATGGAGGTGGAGGAGGGATCTCATCAGTAGGGTGGGAAGTGGCTGGATCAGCCCTAGTACTCTCAGAAGCCCTGGTGGAAGAGGAGGGAGCCTTGGAGGGCTTTGTGATGGTCCTCTCCCACGTGCCAAAAAGTGTACAGGTGAGCCTCTTAGAGGCATTTATGAATATGGTCTGGGAGACCAGGGATTCAACAGCCTTTTCCTTCAGGAAGATCCCTAATATTCTTCCAAAACACACCTCTTTCTTTGTATTCCTTTTCTTAATTAGATCAAACATGATCTGAGCCCAGTTCACTTTCTTCTTATTTACCACAACACTCATAACCAGGAATTGGTGCCTGGTTATATAGTCATGTGCAGTGTGCTTGCCCAACAATACTTTTCCCACAATATCTGCTAGGAATTTAAATTCAGCAGAGAGGTTTTTCTTAAGCAGTTTGTTAGGGGTTAGTCCAGAATAACCCATCATACTTAGCATCATATCAAACTCCTCAGTATCCATTTCCAAATCTTCTTCACCATTACTTAAACCAAAAATTTCTGTTAAAATGGCACGGGTGAGGGAAACAGCATTACCGGCTATAGTTCCAGTCTTGGTGTTGTCATTTGTTGTAGAAGAAGTATACACCCACTCTCTGATCTCAGTGGCAGATATCTTTATTCTAGTGGACAACAGATTCTTCAAGTTCTGTTCTTCAAGCAGTTGCAGTATTTCCAGGAAGATTGGGTTGGAATGCTGGAAGGAATCGAAATCGACATCAAACCCGGTGTCGAATTTCATTGCCGCAAGAGTTCCTGCAGGAATCTCCATTAGAGCACCTGCAAGAGAAAAACAACGATCAAGTGCAAAGGAACTGAAAGCGCGGGATGGAGATCGAAGAAAACCTAGATATAAGGTTTTCCAGAATATGAATCGACAAACTCCGTTCCACGAAAAATAAAATAATTCCTCGATCTGAGGTCGACGAAATAATTTGCAGTTAAATAATTCGTCGAGCTCAGTCTGAAGATTTGAAGACATTTCGTCGAGCTCCGTTCGACGAAAGTTTTCTGAAGTAGATTCGTCGATCTCCGGTCGACGAACACAACTTCACTCACAGAGAGTTCGTCGATCTCCGTTCGACGAATATCTCAAGAAATTTCCCCAGTTCGTCGAACTCCGTTCGACGAACTTTGACAAATTCATCGAGTGCAGACAGAAATTATACTAAGGCTTCTCCATTGATCATTCCAAGCTGATTTATAAAGAACATTTGATTTCTTTCATCCAAGAGTTTGGTGAAAATATCGGCTCTTTGTAAATCAGTGTAGATATAAACAAGTTTAATTTTGTTTTTGTCTACACACTCTCTAATGAAATGATGACTAATGTCTATATGCTTAGTCTTACTGTGATGAACTGGATTTTGTGCTATGGCTATAGCACTTGTGTTATCACATAAGAGAGTTGAATTATTTAAGTTGAAGCCATAGTCTAGGAGTTGGTTTTGGATCCACAACATCTGGGAATAGCAACTGCCAGCTGCTATATATTCTGCTTCAACAGTTGATGTGGACACAGATGACTGTTTCTTACAAAACCAAGAGACTAATCTCATACCAAGGAACTGGCAAGTTCCTGAGGTACTTTTTCTGTCCACCCTACATCCAACAAGGTCAGCATCTGAGTATCTAGTTAACTCAAATTCTGACTCAGTAGGATACCATAGGCATAGACTGGGACAACTCTTTATATATCTCAAAATTATTTTTAGAAAAATTAGGTGAGATTCTTTAGGGTTCACTTGAAACCTAGCATAAAGGCATGTGGCAAATATGATATCAGGTCTGCTAGCTGTAAGATATAATAGGGACTCAACAATGCCCCTATATAACTTCTGGTCAACAGGTTTCCCGTGTGGATCAAAATCTATTACAGCATTAGTAGCCATAGGTGTTTTCTTTGCTGAGGCATCAACCATCCCAAACTTCTTAAGAAGCTCTTTAGCATACTTAGCTTGGGAGATGAAGATGCCATCAGGTAGCTGCTTCACTTGGAGACCAAGGAAGTAGGAGAGCTCACCCATGCTACTCATCTCAAACTTAGAATGCATGGGGTCAGAAAACCTCTTGCATAGTTTAGAGTCAGTAGATCCAAATATTATGTCATCCACATAGATTTGTACTAACAAGATTTTATCCTTATGGTATCTAGTGAATATTGTTTTATCTACTATGCCTCTAGTGAATTCATGCTCTAACATAAAGCAAGCTAAGGTCTCATACAAAGCTCTTGGAAATTGCTTTAGTCCATAGATGTCTTTATGCAATTTAAATACATGATAAGGATGGGTTGGAGAGATGAAACCTGGATGTTGTTCAACATATACTTCTTCTTTTAGTACTCCATTCAGAAAAGCACTCTTTACATCCATCTGATACACCTTGAACTTCTTGTATGCAACATAGGCAAGAAAAATTCTGATTGACTCTAACCTTGCAACTGGTGCAAAGGTCTGATCATAGTCTATACCTTCTTCTTGCCTATAGCCTTGAGCAATAAGCCTAGCCTTGTTCCTCACAATTACACCTTGGGCATCTAGTTTGTTTCTATATACCCATTTAGTTCCATTGACTGGGTAGTCTTTAGGTCTTGGAACCAAATCCCAAACTCTACATCTCTCAAACTGGTTGAGTTCCTCTTGCATTGCAATGATCTAGTGGGAATCTTACTCAGCATCTGTTATGAATTGAGGTTCAATTTGAGAGAGAAAACAGACATGCATCAAGTCTTGGTTGAGTTGATGCCTTGTTTGTACACCTGCTGACATGTCTCCAATCACTTGAGATCTAGGATGATCCCTAAGTGTGATAAAGTCAGTGGGTGGAGTTGGTTCAGCAACAACATTTTGAATTAATTCCTCTTGTCAAATTATGTTTGCTGTTGGATGTGGTTCAACTTCTTCTAACTGTTCCTCTTCACTATTTTCATTAACCTGTGGAGAAGGATGTGTTGGAGCCTCTTGGGTGAGGTTTAGTCCATCTAATTTCTCACACAAGTGAGGTACCTGCAAAGGATTACTGGTAGAAATCTCTTTCTCCTTATAAGACATGTTAGTTTCATCAAAGGTAACATGTATAGATTCCTCAATTTTAAGGCTGATTTATTGAACACCCTATAAGCTTTGCTTACTTGGGAATATCCTAGAAAAATTCCCTCTTCAGCCTTAGCTTCAAACTTTATAATGTATTTCTTGTTGTTATTATGTATATAGCATATACAACCAAATACTTTAAAGTAGGTGAATTTAGGTTTCTTCCCTTTAAGTAATTCATAGGGAGTCCTATTCTTTAGTTTATGTATTACGTTTTTATTCAGTACATAATTTTCTGTGCTTACAGCCTCTGCCCAAAAGGATAGGGGCATGTAAGCATATGCAAGTAATGTGTCTGCAGCTTCAATTAGGGTCCTATTTTTTCTTTCAGGTACCCCATTTTGTTGGGGAGTTCTAGAAGCTGAGAAGCAGTACCTGATACCTTCCTTCTCATAGAACTCATACATAAGAAGAGACTCAAACTCTGTACCATGATCACTTTTGATCAATGCAACATGAGTAGAGTACTCAATTTGTATGGTCCTGAGAAAATCTGTAAGAACTTTAAAGGTATCTGACTTAGATCTCAGAAAGAACACCCAAGTGAATCTTGAGAAGTCATCTACAATAACTAAAGTGTAGGATTTTCCTTCTAGGCTTTGTACAACAATGGGTCCAAAGAGGTCCATGTGTAGCAAATACAAGATCCTAGGTGAATCACTTTTATTTACTGACTTAAAGCTATATTTAGTTTGCTTGCCTAGTTGACAAGCCCTACAAAGGACTTCCTTCTTGTAGCGACCAGAAGGTAAACCTCTCACAAGGTTGTCTTTAGATAGCCTAGCAATGTTTTTCATATTTACATGTCCTAGCCTTTTATGCCATAATTCATTTTGATTGCAAACTATATTAAGCAAACAAATATCTGAATTGGCAGAATAGAAATCAACTAAATAAATGTTTCCTTGTCTATTTCCAATTAAAACATTTTGTTTTTCTTTATTAGAAATAATATAAGTTTTTGAGTTGAAATATACCTGATAACCTTCATCACATAATTGGCTTATGGAGATGAGGTTATGCTTGAGTCCACTTACATAAGTCACTTTCTTGAAGGTGATTGCTCCAATTTTCACTTCTCCATAGCCTTCTGACTGGCCACACTTTGAATCACCAAAGATTACCTTTGGTCCCAGCTTGGACTTGTAGTTGATTAAATTGTCATTGCTTCCAGTCATATGTTTGGAGCATCCAGTGTCCAGGTACCATAGTTAATTAACTACTGGATAGCCCTTTTCCTAGTCAGCTTCAGATTCTGAAGCTTGTTCACTGTCAGATGCATCTTCATCTGACTGCTTCTGGAGGCATCAATGGCCATGAGGCACACTTCTTTGGCCCTTGCCTCTTCTTCTTCACTAGAGTTGGAAGATGAGGATTCATCTTCTGTTTCACTCCAGCTTTCAGCTACAAAGCCTTTCTCCTTCTTTTTATATTTGCTGGAGGAAGGCCTGCTGCTTTGCTGTCTTCTAGACTCCTTCTCTCTTCTCTTCTCCTTCTTCTGGTTTTTTGGACATTCTGAGAGGAAGTGTCCAGGTTTCCTGCAGCCAAAGCAAACCACTTCTTTAGTGGGAGTTTTGTCACACCTTGTCTTGTCATCCTGCTTGGATGACTTTCTTCTGAAGTCTTTCTTTGCCATTTTGTAGAATCTTCTTGCAAATAGACTCATCAACTCTTCATTGATTGTTGGAGACTCTATCTCCTCAGCAGCCATAAATGCAATGTTATGCTCCTTCCTTGCTGGTGGAGGTGTTCTCAACTCAGCTGCTTCTCTGGATTTGATGAGCTGCTCATAGGACTTTAGTTTTACTAAAAGGGATTCAGTGGAAATCTCATTTAGGCTTCTAGCCTCCTTGATGGGCCAAATCCTTGAATCCCATGAGCTTGGGAAGCACATAAGGATTTTGTCATTCACCTCTGTGAGGCTGATGTCCTTATCTAATGTTTTTAGCTCATTAATGATTGAGCTCAGCCTATTGTACACATCTACTACTAATTCTGCTTCCTCCTTCTTGAAATTCTCATATTGGGATATGAGATTGGATCTTCTGTCCTTTCTTTCATCTGCAGATCCAGCCACCATTTGGTTAAGGGATTCCCAAATAGCCTTGGCTAATGTGCATTCAGCCACCTTCTGGAATATATCATCAGACATAGTTTGGGCCAGAATATTCATGGCTTTAGCACAACAACTCTAGCTTTCTTCTGGGCTTCAGTCCACTCAGGTGGTGGTACTGCATTGCTGCTGGATGTTGCTGTAGAGGTAGATTCCTGAGGGGGACCTGTCAAGATAGAGTTGTAGATATCTTCATCAATAGAGTTCATATATAATTTAATTCTTGCCTTCTAGATGACAAACTTGTTTAGGTTGCATACTGGAGGTCTGGTGCTTGCATAGTCTTTGTTCTGTGCCATACTGTGTGCATAATTCTAATAGAAAAAAGGCAGATCGAACTCAGGATCTTTGGTTCAAGGGTTACCTTGTACAACCAAAGGAATCCAAGCTTTGATACCAATTGAAAGTTAGGGGTTAGATCTGGTATACTCTAGGGGGGGATGAATAGAGTATCTTGAGGTTTTTAAAACTTTTGCTGTAAATAAACCTTAGTCCTAAAATAATCTGATCTAACACAGGATCGAAAAATATAAAATATCACAAACACAGCAAACCTAATTAGCACAGCCACAACAAGAACAAAAGAAAAGAGCAACACAGATAACACAAGAATTTTATAGTCGTTCCCCAACCTGGGTACATCCACTCTTCTACCACCCTGGTAGGAATTCACTCAGGTTTTTGATCAGGTGACTGCCACCAATGTGCTTTTGATCAGGTGCTCAAAAACCAAAGCTCAAGTCTTTTGATCAGGTGACTTGCAACCAGGAATAACTTTTGAAGGGAGTAAAAAACCCTTTATACAGTAGGGGTGAGAGAATGATTTTGTCTTCTCTTTCTCAAATACAACTGAGAAGACTTTTATGCATCTTGATTTTAGCAAATAGCTCCCCCTAAGATATTGAATGGTTCATGAAAGATGGAGCTTTGCTGTAGGGTGATAGGTCTTCAGCTTTTGCTTTGACTAGATGAATTCCAGGAACTTCTTGACAGATAGATTGTTTGTTGTCCTTTGAAGAATCCTGAATAAAGACAGAAGAGAACTCTTTATCTTGAATGGTTATTCTTTTTTTTCTTCAGCTTGCTGTTGTTTTCTTTGCTCTAGGGCTAGGGATTTTTGTCTCTTGACAGTGTTGATGTCCTGTGAGCTCAGTAGTCTGTATATTCTCTGTGTGCTGTAGAGAAAGAAGATGCTTATTTTCTGTATGTTTCTGACTGCAGTTCTTCTACTGGAAGAGCAAGAAAATTCCTTTTATATTTTTCATATAAATTTCCCTTTTGAAATTTGAATTCCTTTCTGCATTGAATTCTTAATGCCTGGAGAATATTTGCATTTATTGATTTCCCCAACTGTCCCATGGAAAAACAACAAGCAATAATCCTGATGAAGATCGTAATCAATGCTTGCTTCTAACAGTAATATTTAGAGAATATTTATGCATTGATTACTCAGGAATTATTGCAATAGAAAAAGGACAGAGGGAGGGAAATTTCTAAGTCTAGAACTTTACAGAATTCATTGAGCAGAATTCGTCGATCTGTGTCTGGAGTTTGTCAAGTAGAGAAGTCAAGTTCGTCGACAAGATAATCTTTGTTCGTCGAGCTGAGATCCAAGATCGTTGACCTGAGGACAGAATTGCTTTCTCTGGAACCTTTTTAATTCTATGCATCAAGTTCATCGAGCTGAGAATATAACTTCGTCGACTGAATAACATAACTCCATGTTTCCTGGGCTTAAAATGTTGAAGTAACATGTCCAGAAATCGTCGACCTGAGAACTGGGTTCGTCGACTTGAGAACTAATTTCGTCAAGCTGAGAACTTCTAACTACTACTTGATAAATCTTGCCAAGACTATGGTATGAGTTCGTCGAGCTGAGAAGGTAAGTTCGTCGACTGAAGTGTGATTCTGGACTTAGAATACTTAGATGTTTCTGGAATGAGATGTTGAAGTAGATTATCCAGAGATCGTCGACCAGAGAATTAAGTTCGTCGAGCTCAGCTCAGAGAATTGTCACTGATTTCGTCGAGCTGAGCACGACTTTCGTCGACCTGAGTTCGACGAACGTCGAACTCATTTCCTGAGTCTCTGAAATTTCTCTAAGTCTTGAGTCTTTATGCAGTCTGTTGATGGCTGGTCCATGTAGTGTTGACTCTAAGGACTTGGCCTAGACTCTAGGACATAACCATGACCCTGACTATACATGTTGGGTCAGATGATCCTAACTTAGTAAGCCTAGTCCAAATCCAACTAGGGATCCAACATCTCCCCATCAACTCCAGCCCATAGGCATCAAGAGTGGTGCCCAACCCCCATGGCCGACCACCCCTTCACCTCCCCTCCATGGAAAAATTATAAATCCCCCTACACAGCCCCATTCCTACTTTTGACCATCCCAACACCTTCAAAGCGTCCTTGGCAGTCAAAATAATTATTGGATCGTTGGTTTTGGTGGAGGATCGGGGAATTGGACAAGCTCGCCGAAGAGGGGAAAAGTCACGACCAACCATCGCCACCGCCGTCGTCGGACTCCAATCAAGTTCCTCTTCTCCTCCTCTCCCCTTGTGCTAGTATCTTGATCAAATTATTCTGAGAAATCGGGCTAAAACGAGCCAATCCAATTGAGAAAAAAATGAAGTTTTTCCGAAAATCATGGTGGCAGGTTTGTCGGAAGCCAACAACTTTGGCAGCCAAACCACCGTCGGGCGATAGCCACTACCTCGACGGAGGTGGTGGTGGCAGTGTCTGGATAGGGAAGTGGTCAGGTGTCTGACGTTAAGCTTCGGAAAAGCTACAAGAAATGGCAATTTTTGGAGTTCTGTTCGGGTTTTTGAGGAAGATGAACAATATCATCATTATTTTATTTTATTTATAAATATTGTATAGTGATTTACTTACCCCTTTACATGCCTTTTTTGATACTATTAAATGAGGGCCTTAGAGGCCATTTTAGGAACAATGGCTAGTAACAAATGTTGTACGCATTTTGGTCTAGTTTAATTTAAAATTGATTTCGAACAATTTGGGACAGTAGTTTGACCACAACACTCAATATGGTGCAGCCTATACATAGACTTGACTAGAGACTAAATTGAGTGCCCCCACTAAACAATTTAGACAAATGCTTTGAAATTTTTACCATAGGTTAACTATACCGACCCCCTCATCATATCCAAAATTGGAAATTTTTGGAGAATATTTTTCTATAGTTTTTGTAAACATTTAATAATCTATGTATTTGTTAATTAGAGGGTTTAATGACCTCATAAATTCCCAAAATTTTTGTGGATGACCCTTAGGTCGTGAGAAGTCACTGATAGAAATATCAAACCATATGAGGTTGATTTGAGTATGTATTGGTATGACCAAAGTTTGATCCTTAAAGGGTAAATTAGGGCAAGTGTGTATTTGATGGGTTGTTTGGCCAATCCTCATCCAAAAGGAATGAAACTTGGACCACTGACTACAAATCATCTAAAACACCCCCACATGAGATTTAGGGTGGTTTTGGGTGTAGAAACCCTAAGACCCTAGTGTAAGCCCTAGGGTTGAGATTTGGAGCATATTGAAGGACATGGGACCATATGTCCTTCAATTGTCTTAGAACTTGGTTGATGAGTTCTTAGAGTGAAAATAATCTTTGGTAAATGGTTTTAGAATTTTTAGGAACTTGTACCCTCTATAAAATAGTTATGGATAGATTAGGGCACCTTGATTCAATATTTATGAACATGCTTAAATGACCTTTGATGTTCGTGAAATTTAGGAAGTAAGCTTATTTAGATGATGTCGTTCCCTAGAAATTTTATTGTAAATTTTGGATTGATAATTTTAGTACTTCATTCACAAACCCTAATTTTAATTCAATCGCAAGATAATTATTATAGGGTTATTTGCTTACTGGAAAATTGTGAAACTTAGTTAGGGAACATTTTAGGACATAGCCAGGCTCTGTAAATTTTTATAAAAATAGTGGAAGATGCTCATATAGGTTCCTTCATAAGTGCCCATTTGTTGAATATTTTAATATAATTCATTTATGTGATCAATTTGGGTTGGAAAATCATAATTCTTAGTCAGTAGTATCACCTGCTTATGTTTGTCTTATTGTAATTTTTAGATAATTTTTGGATGACTAATTGTAATATTTCCTTCTTTACCTTGTCATGGTGGTTATTTAATCAATATCTTATTTGGAGGTCAAAACTTTTTTGGAAAATTTTAAATTTCAGTATTTATTGTTATGTTGATGATATATACTTGTTATAATTTTGTTGAGGCCATAACAGGTCAAAAAAGTATACTTGATGTTCAAAAGCATAGATGACATGATTTTGCAGTAAATTAAATAAATACAAAATAAATTAGGAAAAATATTATATTCAGGAGATATCTTTTAAATATCATGATAGAACCACAATAATAATCTTGGCACATTTAGATGATTATTTGGAAGATCGACATTCTTGCACATCATATAGTCTATTAAGTCTACACATAGCAAAACCGTAGAATTAGGGAAACATATGAACCTTGGTATGGGGTAGTTGGTGTACCTGGTCTGGTTGATAATGAATAAGGTCACCAATGGAAGGCATGTTGTGAGAGCTTGGTTGACTAGGGGAAAGGTTGTGCTCGGGATCGACGATGGATCGTATTTCCCTTGGAGAAAGTCTAAATACACTTAGGGTAAGTTCACGTGTAATGCTAAGAAGGTTGGGACATGGGTAGTTACCAATAATAATAAGTACCTTGCGGAAGGGAACTTCTGTCTTCTGCCCATTGTAGTTCCTAGTGCCCTCGAGAGCCCTTCATAGGGAATGCCCTGGGCAGTCCAAGGTTAACCCTAAACCATAAGACTAAAATGATTAAAGAGTAACTAGTAATTCTAAGTACTTCACTTTCACTCAACCCGTGGTCACGGTAGGCTAGTTTAGTTTAGACACACGAGCGGTAGGCTCAGTGGTGATAGGTACGGACTGGTTTGTCCGGGGAGCTGGTGGCTCGGAACGTGATTGTGATGGACGGGTTAGTCCTGGAAGCCAATGCCTCGAAGATTTATATTTATCATAATTGCATGTGCATACAAGTGGCAGGTATTCAGTTCGCTCTAGACATCGCACCGACAGAGGAATGATGACTCTAGAGGGTGTAGTGGTTGGGACTGGCTTGCCAGTGTCTGTGGAGACGCATACCCTACACTTGACCATGAAAGACTGGTTGATTTGCCAACATTAGTACGTGGTGACTCTGTTGTGTCCTTCGGAGGCGTACGTAACGGCTAGGCATAGTAGTGCAGATACCCACCTAGGAGTGGGGTGGCCCAACCCACTATCTCCGTTGGCCACTACGGAGGCTCCTGGGAGTGAAGTTAGCTTACAAAACCGGGAAACTAAAGGTCTGTGCGCATAAAGTCTGGTGTGTGTGATGCGCATGTATGAACATAGCATTAAACCAGCATAACATAGCATATCATGTCATCATTGCATTTAAACCCCTACCACTATCGTATAAATTGGTATAAGACTTGTATACGATAGGCCTTGCAAAATGACTGCTTGATCTATAAGTTTGTATGAGCATTCTTATAAATTATGGTTACTTTTAATTAGGCTTGTTCACTTTACTCTTTTTACTGTTATGTACTTTAATTTATTTACATTACTGCTTCATTATTTACAGTTCTTTTATACATACACCTGCTAGGATAGTTGTCACCTGATTGTTCCACTCTGCTTTGTTGTCCTCCGCTTTCCACCTCCTCGCACGGTGCTTAGGATTCGCTGGGGTGAGGCAAGGATGATAGTGGCTTAGTCTTTTGACTAACGGTCAGTGGACCACATTATTTTAGGGGACCGAGTAGCAGGACCCATCAGCACCGACAAGACAAGGATGTAGGATAGGAGGAGCAGTTGCTGCGTACTACCACTACTACACAGTGATAGGTCGAGGATGGATTTCAATTTTCTTCCACTTAGATGTTGTGAGTTGTGTGAGAGAGATCATTTGTATTAGACATGTACCGGGCTTAAACACATTTTTCTACTCTCTTTCATATTTTGTACTCATTGTGGACTATTGCTCTTATATATATATTAATAGTGAGCTGTGATCTGTGGACTTGTATTACTTCTCTTTTGTTGATACACTGTAATATGATCGTTTTAGCCGGCAAGATCGGCGTCGTGTGGTGGCTTCTAACTTGGTTGTTGGAGTCATCGTAAGGCGGCGGTTCTGGGCGTAAGACCCGGTGGTGAAAGGAAAAAAATGGGGTCTTACAAACTGGTATCAGAGGATACCTCGATCATAAAGAAGTATGTCCATGACACTGGGTCACCCCGCACGAGCATTAGTTTGGGGACAAACTAAGTAGCGGAAGCTGTGGTGTGCCTATGTGTAAAGATCACAATATATAGTCCTTAAATCAATGAGTTAGGCCAACCCAACTAGGAAACTCGACTTACCAAAACGATTCTTCGCGTATCCTGGTCAAAATTGATACTAGGTATAAATTTCATGAAGGTACGAGGATACCCGAAGCGGCAAGAGGAAGAGTCTAACGCGAGAGTTTATAATTAAGACTTAAACTCTAATGCCCCTACTTTATTTATCAAGGAGTACTAGCAACCTTTACCTAAACTGATAGGACCAACTTAAGGAGAATTGATGCCTACAACCCATTAGTGGAATAGTAGGGGACTCATAGACGTAATTGTCGTATCGATGACACAATTAGGATGAGACAACCATCATACCAAATACCAAGGGTCGAATAAGAAATCAAGTTCAGAAGAGACCCATTTGGGACAGTCACATGTTGACTTTGAGAAAGTTGTCATAAATGGTAACCTGGAGGTCTAAAGTATCGAGTATATTAATGAGTTTCAGGATGGAACCCCAAGTCTAAGGTTGCATGCCTTAAGGATGGTGTGCATAACTAGCCGAATATAACATGGTAATATCGAAGATACTTAGCTCAAGGAAGGTAGGGGATTATCTTTTGTTTATTAGGGACTTGTCTTTTGTTTATTGGGCAAATTTGTTATTGACTTGGGTTTTCTTAGACATAATTTAGGAGATGTGGTGTCACAGATATAGTGAGATTGAAGTTGATCTTATTCGACTTTACTCGGGCATACTAGAAGGATTAAGAACCTAATCATGTAAAGGAAGTGTATAGAGTCATTGCCTACACTCACAAACAAGAACTCAAATTACTAGAAGAAAATTGTGTTTATCAGAATGTGTAATTCCCCGTAATAAAGAAATATGTCATGGATTTTGTGATGTACTGTGAGGTTTGTCGGGTAGTGAAGGACAAGTGAAAGTGTTTTTGGGGAACTACTACAGTCTCTGTCCGAGTTAGAGTGGAAGTTAGAGGATATAATTATGATTTTCATACAAAGGTTACACATCCACACTCCGGGCACAATTTTAATTGCAACATCAAGGATAGATTGATCGAGGTTGCTGGGGTCACCCCGATCCGGAAGAAAGCCCCCATTGGTGTTTCGTGAGATTGTGAGCAGTTTGTCTGTTATCATGGTGTGTTCAAGATGATCGTGTCAGATCAGGATGGGCGGTTTACGTCCAAGGAGAGAAGATCAGTTCAGGCTTATCTGGGCTCTCAGTCGATATTCAGTAGAGCTCTCCACTCTCAAACATATGAGCAGATGAAGCGTACCATCCGAACACCGGAGGATCTTTTACGCTTATGCATTCTGGACTGCGGAGAGCCATGAGAGAGACTGTTGCTGCTGATCAAGCTCTCTTATAAGAACAATCATCAGTCCAGCATAGGCATGGACCTCATGAGGAATTATACGGACGGAGGTATAAGACTCTAATGTATTGGATCTAGGATGAGGATCCAAAGGCACTCAACTCGGAATTTATGGAGGACACAGATACCCAGGTATGATAGATTTGAGATAGGATGCTGGAGACCTAGAGCAGACCGACAAAGTATTATGATGTGCGACATTGTCAAGTAGAGTTTCACGATGGAGACCGTGGGTTCCTGAAGATACGTCCGAAGCATGGAGTCTTGCGGGTACGCGGGAGAAAGAAGCTCAGTCCAAGATATAGGGGGCCCTACAGGATCTTAGAGCGGATCGGCGAATTGGCTTACAGACCAGAGCAACTATAAGAGTTAGCGGGTTTGCATGATTTCTTCTACGTCTCCTCTTCTAGGAAGGCTCTACTATGGCCAAAGCAGTAGGTTCCTAGTATAGATGGCCCAACAGCTTCAGATTGATCGGTCCGCTTAGAGCCTATCAAGATAGATGATACAACAATGCGAGTCTTGCGGTGCGAGAAGTTCCGGTGGTCAAGATTATGTGGGCAAATCATGGATAGGAGGTGTAGGACCCCCATCCTTTTTTCCCGGGTCGGACCGGAGGGGTACTACTGGCCCAAGACGTCCACCCAGTGCTCCTTAGGGGAAACGATCCACCCTGTCTAAGCACTAGATGGCTGCCTTGCTCGGCTCGAATCACAACATTCACGACCCATCAGAGTATAACGGAAGCATTAACATGAAACCACTGCAGATATATATATCACATCAAAATAATACAGAGGTTCTAGGGCTGAAGCCTACGCTTTATATAAGCCCGTGAGCTATACATGTACTACATATACCCTCACACACTCTCTCTATGCTGCTCGGCGGTACTCACGTCTTTAAACTCTAGGGACGGCGGGGGTGCATCTGCTCGAGTAGTCCTAGCCGATGGCATAATCTCCTGTTGCAGTGGGTCACTACGATGCTCCATTTCCTGTGAATGGTTATTTAAATAACCGTTAGTCACAAAACTAATTGGAAATAAATCTCCTCCCCGGATCCATATCCGAGGGACGAGCACACAACCACCCAACCGAAGCAAATAGCCGAAGCAAGAGAGGGTTAGGACAACATTTCATATATGTATAGCTAGGAGCAACTATAAAAGAGTGCAAGATAGTTTAACTGGGAAAAGCAGCAGCAATTTAAATCTGTTATAACAAGGCTCCACTAGCACATCAACACATCAGGTTTTCACACCCTATATTCTATCGCAAGCATTCACAACCGCGCGCACACTGCAGGCATTCATAGCCGCGCACAAAAACCCTATGTCGACATAGTTTGGATCGCTTCTGTTCTAGCACTGTAGCGAGCCCCACGGGCCTCACCGATGTGGCCGTCGGTGATAGTGGCCAGTCCTGCCACTTCTGGGGGTGGTCGTACCGCACGACCCCAGGCCCTAAAGTACAACCTTGTGTACTCTTGGATGTGAGCGACATCCGGCGAATCGTGTTGGCCGACCAGTGGAGGAAAACCCGACGAGGAATAATTTAACGGCCGGTCACCCGTGGTACTCATCTCTTTATCGCCTTGAGTTGCCGACCTTCCCGCACTGGTACGAACGGTCTGCGAGAGGGACTGACCCTCCACTATTTTACCACAAGCAATTTACAAACAATCAAACAAAAGGAAATCATAATATACACCAGGTCTACGTCGGCCTTCCCTACTAGGCTTTAGACTTCAGGCGTCGACACTTAGCTCTACTTTCAGCAAGGAGCGTGGGAGCACATTATTTGGGGCTAGACCTGGAGGACTACTTCAACTCCGGTTATCCCCAACTAAGGCTCAACTTTAACAACGACTGCTCGTCAGAGCAGGATCCGAGATTATAATAGTAAATTTCAATGAAGACAAGTGCAGTGATTATGTTGCTTATTTAAAGTGTTGGAATGAAATGTGACCAGTACAAGACTGGAGTAGTACTGTATAGAAAATACTGAAATAAGCTTGACCAGTACGAGACTGGAGTAGAAATGAAAGTACTAAAATAAGCTTGACCAGTATGAGACTTGAGATGTACTAAATTGAAAGTACTAAATTAAGCTTGGCGAGTATGAAACTGGAGTGGTACTGAAATAAGCTTGACCAGTACGAGACTGGAGTTGTACTGAATTGAAAGTACTAAAATAAGCTTGACCAGTATGAGACTGGAGATGTACTGAATTGAAAGTACTAAAATAAGCTTGACCAGTACGAGACTGGAGTAGTACTGAAATGAAAGTACTAAAATAAGCTTGACTAGTACGAGACTGGAGATGTACTGAATTGAAAGTACTAAAATAAGCTTGACCAATACGAGACTGAAGATGTATTGAATTACTTATTTGATTATAGAGGGGGTGGTCGCGCGCTCCAATTTCCACCTTCGAGGGAAAATGAGCGGAATACGTTCCGAGCGCGACCCTAGGGTTCCTAATTTTAGGAAAAATGTAAAAACCAATCCCCATGACCGCAAATTTTGATACAACCGTTAGGAGGGCCTAAAATGAGTCTAGTAATTTTTTATAATTTTCCAAAGTATTTTGGGCTTTTAATTTAACCAAACAAATTTTTTTTGGCTTTTAAAAATACTAAATCAAATCCAAAAATTCTCAAAATTTTGTGGAGAAAGCCCTTATCATAAGGACCATTTTCCATGTTGGTCACTTTTCCCCTAGGGGCCTAAGTTTGGCCCAGAAATTTCTACAATTTTCTAATAAGAAATGGTCTGCAATTAGCAGATCAAGAAGATCCAGCGGCTGAGATCGAGCCGGACAGCACAACAGGCCAGCATTTCCCCACAGCGGATCAGCCACGGATCCGCTGTGGGGGGCAAAGAAGACGAGGCGGGGGTGGGGATTAAGGAAAACAGGGCCGTCCGATCTCATCTTAAGATAGGACGACCGCTGTGCTTCCCGACGGTCTGGAGGGTGGTAACCTCCACCACCGCCAGCCAGGCTCTGCCAGGCGCCATTGTCGCCCCCGATCGACTCGCCGGGGGCCGACAACCCTCTGGGCGGTGGTTCGGCGGCCTGGCGCCGCCGGCCACCATCGGAAATCCTAACCCGAGAGCCTGGGGTGGCGGGGCTCTGCTCTCCGCGCCACCGCACCACCTCCACTTCTCGGGTGGTTGGCCGACTACCGCTCCACCCCCGGCCGGTGTGCCGGGGGTTGGGCTTCTTGTCGGCGGTGGCCCGACGGCCTTACACCGCCGGTCGCCGCCGCCAGCTCTAAATAGAGCTTTGCTCTGTTTTGCGGGTGCCGTCGGAGCCGCATTTTTCGGCGGCACCGCTGCTCTCCGTCGTTGGGGGTCGCCGCCCCCAGTGGTCTAGCACTCCCCCAGCGCCACCACCGACGCTCAGGGAGGAGCTTTCCTCCTTGGGCACCACCCGGCCTGGAGTATGGCTCGGGTGGCACCGGCGGCGCTCCGGCCTCCGGGAAGCGCATGCACATCATCTAGAATAGGGAAGGGTGAGGGAGAGAGTCTCCACCTGAGTTTGGTGGGCTCGAGAGGGGCCGGCCTGGTCGGCCATGCCAAAGGTGGCGGTGGTGGAGGGGGAGGCCCCTTAGCTCGCCTTTTCCGGCCGCCTGGGCTCTGACAGGGGGTTGGGCAGGGGGGAGGTGGTTGCTCAGAGAGCTTGAGGGGGAAGAGGGGGAGGGGGGCCTTTTATAGTCTAGTGGGGAGGGGACTCCCCTTCTCTACTTGGTGTGGGATTAATCCCTCCTTAGGGATGGATTATTCCCACCCTCCAGCTGTCCAAGGATAGTTGGAGGTCTGGGAGATTTCCCCCACCTGGGGGAAATCGAGCTAAGCCCTTTGGGCTTGGGCTTTATGGTGGGAAAGAGAGGGAGAGAGAGAGGAATAATGGTGTGAATGGGCCTCCAATTATAGTGGGCTGTTTGCTGGTTGGGGGGGGGCAAATTGGGTGAGGGGCAAGACCCTAAGTGGTCATGAAGAGGGGGTGGGCCCCCCATTTGGAGAAAAAAATCCAAAAATGGGTTTTTAGGGGGGTTTGACTAAGTCAACCCTAGGGTGGGTCCCCCTTGCTGGTCAAAGTCAAAATGGGTCCAAGTCATCGTGATCGGCTCAAAGTTCGAGTGTCGTGTCACAATTGGTGTGCACACGCTTTTCGGTGCACGACTATGCTTGATTTGACCACGAGTTGACCAATTGTCGTCGAAATTGACTGGGACGACTTTCATTGACTTCGTATTGACCACACGAGTCCAACACCACTAACTGGGGTTGAGTCAGAGTCCGTTTGGAGAAAGCCCAAAATTTGCACGCCGCAGCGTGCTAAAACAGCCGAAATGTCTAAATCTGTCGTTAGATCTTGGATTGTGACGCGACGGGTCCCGATGCACCCATCTAGGTTATATAAGGTCACATGAATCGACAGGACCCAATTCAGAGTTTTCTAGCTCGATATCCAAAATCTCTCTCTCGTTATGTTTTATGAGGAATGGTCACATCCACTATATGACCTCGCGGTCCAACTGAACGAGTTCTGATGCACTCATATTGACTATACGAGGTCACAGGAACTGACAGAACTCAATTCGGAGTTCTCTAGCTCTATTTCCTGTCTAGGGTTATCTCCCACCAGGTCATGGGTAGGGTTCGGGTCACTTTTATTGGGCCCACTAGGGCTCTGGTGGCCCAATAAAAGTCGGGTTGTTAAAATCCAATAAAAATAAAAGGATTTTCGTCCCTGAAAATTTGCTTGAAGTAGGAGGAAAAAGTAACATACCTGGGGAAAGAGCTCTGGGTGCTTCTCTCGGAGGAGTGCTTCACGTTCCCACATGAACTCCCGTCGTCCGCAGTTTGACCATAGTATCTTAACCATCGGGATGGTCTTGTTACCTAGTGTCTTCACCTTGTAATCTACTACTCTGACGGGTTCGAGCTGGACGGATCTATCTGACTGTATTTGCACCAGTGGGGTAGGAAGGTACTGCTTTGGTTACCGGAGGACTCGTCTCAAGGAACAGACATGAAACACATCATGAAGATTCCCCAACTTTGGGGGCAAGGCTAAACGATAGGCGACGGGGCCAACACACTCTATCACCGGATAAGGGCATATATAGCGGTGATCTAACTTTTTCTGCTTTCTCAACCGGGAGACACCATGCATGGGCTTTATTTTCAAAAACACCATCTCCCCCACACTGAACTCCACCGGTAGGTATCGCACATCATAGTACTTGGCCTGTCAGCTCTGCGCTTCCCGCATTCACTCCTGGATCAGCCGTATCGCTGTCGTAGTGTCATCAATATAAGCCACTCCCAAGGCTTTCGGGTACTCTTCCTGAGCCCAAGTCAATGGGGCTCGGCAACATCTTCCATACAATGCCTCGTATGGATCCATCTTAATACTAGCCTGGTAGCTGTTATTGTAAGAAAATTCGACTAACGACAAAAGCTGCTCCCACGGCTCATTGTGTTCCACTATGCACAATCGAAGTAGATCCTCCATCGTCCGGTTTGTCCGCTCCGTCTGTCCGTCTGTCTTCGAGTGGAAGTCGGTACTAAAGGCCAATTTGGTTCCCAAGTATGCCTGTACCCGCCTCCACTCCTTAGATGTGAAACGCCCGTCACGATCTGATACGATGGACTTTAGTACTCCGTGAAAACGGACCACTTGCTCTAGGAACATTCTGGTCAAGATATCCACTCCGTCACCCTATCGATTTGGAATGAACTGTGCTACCTTGGTCAGTCGATCTATGACAACCCAAATTGAGTCATTCCCAGCACGAGATCGAGGTAGGCCGTGGACGAAGTCTATGGAGATATCTTCAAACTTCCATTCTGGTATCGGCAGGGGCTATAATAGGCCTCCTGGACTGCGACATTCGGCTTTAACCTTCTGATAGGTCTGACACTGGACCACGAAGTTGGAGACATCTCTTTTCATTCCAAGCCAATATATGGTCCTGCGCAGGTCCACGTACATCTTAACCATGCTAAGGTGAATCGAGTACCTGTAGTGATGGTCCTCTTGCAGAATTTCTTCACGAATTCCTCCGGTAGCGAGAACGAATATGCGATGCTTGAATTGTAGAATCCCATCACGCAGATTATAATCCTTCTGTGCCCCTCCTTGTAGAGATCAGATGATCGACATTACCTCTGGGATGATCTTCTGGGCTTCACGTATCCGGTCTTGGATGTCGCATTGGATCTCCATCCAATACAGCTGAGAATGGTACTCTTCCGGATCTCTTCAGGCAACCAGGGTAATCTCCAAGTCTATCAAGGACTAGAATAGTTCCTTAGGGATCTACTCCATTCAACTCCCGGCTATCGCAGGCTAGCAGCTCAAAGCGTCTGCGACTCTGTTAGCTTTCCCAGAGTGATATTGGAGAGCGAAGTTGTAATCGCATAGGAATTTTAGCCATCTGCGCTGTCAGAGATTCAACTCTTTCTGCATGAAGATATATTTGAGGCTCTTGTGGTCCGAGAAGATCTCACATCTTACTCCGTACAGATAATGCCTCCAGATTTTAAGGGCAAAGATGACAACGCCTAACTCTGAATCGTGTGATGCGTAATTTAATTTGTGCAGCTTTAATTGCCGAGATGCATAGGCCACTACCTTGCCATGCTGCATTAGAACAGCTCCCAATCCCTTCAGGGAGGCATCAATGTAGACTTGGAATCCCTCAGTCCCTGTGGGAATCGTAAGGATTGGCGCAGAAGTCAGCCGCTTCTTCAGTTCGACGAATGCAGCCTCGCACTCGACATCCATCAGAATGCGACGTCTTTCTTGGTGAGAGCAGTTAGGGGTTGGGAAATCTTAGAAAAACCTTCGACGAACTTCTTGTAGTATCCGGCAAGATCGAGAAAACTCCGGATGTCCGCAGCTGTCTTGAGTGGTGGCCAATTTTGTATTACCTGGATCTTGGCTTGGTCTACTGCTACTCCTTCCTTGTTTATCGTGTGACCCAAGAATCCAACTTCTTCTAGCCAAAACTCGCACTTACTGAATTTGGCGAAGAGAGAGTGCTCCCGGAGTTTTAATAGAACCATCTGCAGGTGCCGAGTATGGTCCGTCTTGGTCTTCGAGTAGATTAAGATGGCGTCTATGAAGACGATGAAAAAGTGATCCAAGAAGGGTTCGAAGACTTTATTCATCAGGTCCATGAAGGCAGAGGGCGCGTTGGTGAGCCCAAAGGGCATCATTAGGAACTCATATAGACCGTATCGAGAGCTGAAGGCAGTCTTGGGAATATCTTCCTCTCGGATTCGAAGCTGATAATAGCAGGATCTCAGGTCCATCTTGGAGAACACGGATACATCTTGCAACTGATCGAACAGTTCATCAATCCTAGGGAGGGGGTTTGTGTTGCGTATAGTAAGCTTATTTAGTTCCCTGTAGTCGATGCACAGTCGCAGTGTCCCGTCTTTCTTCTTGACGAGAAGCACTGGAGCTCCCCAGGGCGAGGAACTAGGACAGACGAATCCAACATCTATTAGTTCTTGTAGTTGGATTTTCAGTTCAGTCAGCTCTCTTGGGGCCATCAGGTTGGGGGCTCGTGATACTGGCCGTGCTCCGGACACGAGCTCAATCTGAAAGTCGACCTCTCGCTGGGGTGGCTATCCCGGGAGGGACTCAGGGAAAATATCTGGAAAGTCACGGACTACTGGAACTTTGGCGAGCACCTGAGTTTTGTCTTCCATCTTGAAATAGAAAAGGTATACTTCATCCTTCTATTGGACTGATTTCACAATTTGCGTAGAAGTCAGAATAATGCGTGAGACAGATGACGCACCTGTCAACGTGACGCTCTGCCATTTGGGTTCTGTAGCTAGACTTCTCGCGTGGAACAATTTATCTATACCTGGTGCTCGGCCAGCCAGTCCATCCCCAGAATAATGTCAAATCCGGTTATTGCTAATATGGTTGCGTAGATCTCAAATTCTACTTCTCCCAGCACAGCCTGAAACGAGCACTTTTCCGTAGATGTCATATCTGACCCGTCCAGTAGACGGATTCGTATAGATAGTCCGTTTGAACGAATGACATTTTCTTTTGTTGTCATGAAATCGTGGGAAACGAAAGAATGTGTTGCGCCTGTGTCGAAAAGGGTCTTTTCAGGGTGTCCTTCTACCAAAAAGATTCCTGACGATATGAGAAATATATACATATATTCCATCTAACTAATACATAAGATCTAAGCAAGTAATATACAACATCAGTAGTAAGATCTGGTATCTCCATATCGCCTAAAGTATATACCTATAACTACGTCAGGGGCCGGTCCATGCTGAAAGTCCAGTGCGCAGGCCTCCAGGGGCACTACTCGGCCCTGCTGGCCTCTCCTATTAGCTCTGCCTCTGCGGCCTCTCTGACCCTATCCCCGTGCTGGCTATCCACCCTTAACTGCTCCTAAGCCCGGTCTCCCTATCGCTTGTGGGCAGAAAGCTCTCATATGTCTCGGCTGCTGACTTAAGAAGCAGTTCCCCATGAAGGGAACATCTCGTCGGGCCACTGGTGTGGGCTGTGGTGCTGGAGCTAGTCTGATGTATGGCTGCGCGGCTGGGGGTACTGGTGGTACTGGTGGGCACCTATAGGGCTGTCTGCGGCATCGCTGCCTGCGCTCTCTATCTTGTATATGGGGAGCGACTCCTCTATCTCGCCTCTGATCTCGTGGAATCTCTACCTGCCCTCTGCGCTGCTGAGCCACTGTCCGTTGGTCCAACTCCAATGCTGGCGTATGGGTGGCTATGGTGTGAAAGGTGGCCTGAGAGAGCAAGATTAGGGCCTGCCTCAGGTTATCTCGTAGTCCTTGGTAGAACCGAGAAGCTCTATCTCTGTCAGAGGCAGCCAGATTCCCGGCGAAGCTGCCAGGTGTATAAAATCTCTCTCGTACTCTGCCACTGTGTGGTTGCCCTGTCGAATGAGCAAGAACCTCTCCTACAGCACAGCTCGATCTACATCCGTGATGAAGAACTCTAGTAGATCCTCGGAGAACTCCCCCCAAAGAATCGCGCTCAACGACCGACCTCGAAAAGTAGAGCGACTAGCCGCTCTCCACCAATCCCTCGCATATCCTTCCAAAATGGTCACCACTAAAGAGACTGCAGCCATAGCTGGGCACATCATTCCCACTAATAGCTCCTCCACCCGCTCCACACACTCCTCTATCTGGATGGCCGTCTCCGTACCTTTGAAAGGGGGATGCTGTTGGAACACCCTATTACTGATTTGGGCAAGGGTCACTATGTCTCTTAGGAAACCTGTTTTTGACCTCATTGTATAGATCTAAAGGTCAATTAGAATTGAGTCTAAGGGTTAGTATTTAGGTTTGGAAGCTGCCCCAAGACCAGGTTTTTCAGTTTTGGAGACTAAGTCATTTTGTCGAGCTCAGCACGACGAATCGTCGAACTCCATTCGACAATCGTTGAGCTCACTTCGACGGATCGTCGAACTCCATTCGATGATCTCTGAGCTCAACTTCGACAAGTCGTCGAACTCCATTCGACGATATTCGATCTCAGATCGACGATCTTGACTCCAGTTTGATTCTCTATCTCTGAGCTCAGTTCGACGATAGTTGAGCTCAGATCGACGATCTCTGTTTCTGTCTAAGTCCAATCTCTGAGCTCAGTTCAACGATAGTGGAACTCAGTTCGACGTTTTCTCTGAAGAGTTCAACGTTTTTCAAGATTCAAATTTGGACAGCTGTGGAATTATTGTCAGCATTGAATTCAGAGATCTTGTAGCCGTTTTTCATTTAATATGGAGCAAGTTTCAAGGAATTTTCAAGGAATGTTTTGTTGGACTTTCCTCCAGAAGACAAATGCAATTAAGGAAGTAATTAATGACAGGCGAACCGCTATCTTGGACAAAGGATCATTTTCTATTCAGATGAAAGGAAAAAAAAGGCATATTCATTCTCTGCAACAAAGAATAATAACAACTTCTGCAACAACTCTTACAACAACAATTACACAAGAGAAAGAGAAAGAGTTGCAGACATTCTCAGTCAAAAAAAATTCATACAAGAACACACATCACAAAAGGAGATCAACCAACTGAAATTTTCAGATCTCTCTTGATTCAAGTGTTCAAAGGCCATCATCATTCAAGACTCCAGACATCACACATTTCAGTTGCTGCTGAAATCATCTATTGCTGGAGATCAAATCATTTGAAGGCCTATCACCCTACTGCAAGACACATGATCATTTCAAGACACCTGATCAAAAAATCTGGTTTGGTTTTTGAGCACCTTATCAAAAGCTCATTGGTGCCCAGGACACCTGATCAACTCATCCTGCAGTGGATTCCTACCTAGGGTGGTAGAAGAGTGGATGTACCTAGGTTGATTGGGGAACCACTATAGCTCCTTGTGTCATCTGATTGCTTGTCTTTATTTTGTTTCTGGCTGTGGATTGTGATTTCTTTGTGATTAGATTGCTCTGTGATTAGATAATTGCTGTGTTTAGATTTACTTTATATTATTTTCTTCCCTGTTCACTTAGGAATACAACAACTGTTGTAAAAAGTTTTTAGCAAGCACCATACTCTATTCACCCCCCTCTAGAGTATATCAGATCTAACTTGCACTTTCAATTGGTATCAGAGCCAGGTTGGTTAAAAATACAACACCTTGGTGGTTGCATAGGCTAACACCTGAACCCAAAGATCCCTATAGTTAGATCTGCTTGTTTTGATTTTGTTATTAGGATTATTCCTTCACAAAACATGGCCCAAAACAAAGATTATGCCAGCACCAGACCTCCAGTGTGCAATCTGTCTAAGTTTGCACTTTGGAAGGCAATGATTAGACTGTACATGAATTCTATTGATGTGGACATTTTCAATTCTATTTTGACAGTGTGTCCAAGACCTCCAGAGAGCATAAGTACAAATGCTGTTCCACCTCCCTCAGGAACAGATGCAGAAATAAAGAAATGGAAAGTTGCAGATGCAAAAGCTATGAACATTCTTGCTCAGACCATGCCTGATGAGATATTCCAAAAGGTAGTTGAATGCAACTCAGCAAAGGACATCTGGGACAAGCTATCTGAAATAGTCTCAGGATCTGCTGATGAGAGAAAAGACAGAAGATCTCACCTCATAACCCAATATGAGAATTTCAAGAAAGGAGAAGCTGAGTCAGTAGCAGACATGTATAATAGACTCAGCCTGATAGTCAATGAACTGAAGACTTTGAATAAAGAGATCTCATTGACTGAGCTAAATGATAAAATCCTAATGTGCTTCCCAAGCACTTGAGACTCAAGGATCTGGCCAATCAAGGATGCCAGAAGTCTCATTGAGATCACAACAGAAGCTCTCTTGGGCAAGCTCAAGTCTTATGAGCTGCTCATCAAAAATAGAGAAGAAGAGTAGAAGGCTGCCTCACCAGCCACAAGAAAGGAAAAGTCAATAGCTTTCAAAGCCATTGAAGATCAGCCTGAAGACAAGGTCACAGGCAATGATGAGCTACTTAATCTACTGGCCAAAAGATTTTACAAAATGGCCAGAAAGGACTTCAGGAAAAGATCATATAAAGACCATGACGAGCCAAGGTATGATAAATCAAATAAAAAAGAAATTATCTGTTTTGGTTGCAGGAAACCAGGCCACATTGTGCCTGACTGTCCAGAAAACAAAAACAAGGAAAGAAAGGATAAGAGAGAAAGAAGAAAAGACAAGGACTTCAAGAAAAATAGCAATGGCGAACCCTCCTCCAGCAAGAACAAACACACAAGGAAGAGATTTGTTGCTGAAACTTGGAGTGAGACAGAAGAAGAATCTGAAACTTCTTCCAGCTCAAGTGATGAGGAGGATGATGCCGAAGAGAAGGAATTCTGCATGATGGCTATCAATGCCTCACAACACAATTCTGATGCAGAAGAGTCAGAATCTGAATCAGAGACTCAACCTGAAGAGGACCAGGTAATAGACTCATTTGATTTCAATTCTGAGGACTTCAAGTATGAATTTAAAGCACTATGTTTAGACTTATTAAAATCTGAGAAGGAAATCATTTCTCTCAGAAATCAATTATCTGAACACAGTACCTTAAAATCAGATAACCTCAAACTCTCTGAGGAGTTGGAGTGTTGTAGGGAGCAGATAGCTTCACTGAAAAGTGAGCTATCAGAGGCCAAAAAGCTTGAAGAATCCCTTAATGGGAGAAGTATCAAGCTAATGGACATCACAAGCACGGTGAACTCAAGATTCAACAGTACACTGGGCTTGGGTTCTTCATCTAGCCAACCTATAGTACTAACAACCCCAATTAAATTTATCTCTGATAAAGGCAAGGGAGTTGTAGAGGTAGCTAGGAAAAATTCCGACTTACCTAAGAAATCCAAGGTTCAACAGAAATCGTCGAACGGAGCTAGACGATCGCCGAACGGAGATTAACGATGTCAGCCAAAATCGTCGAACTCAGGTCGACGATCTCTAAACCCTGAACTCTGCCACAGTTGATCGTCGAACGGAGCTCGACGATCTGAACCAAGATCGTTGAACTCAGCTCCACGATCGTCGAGCAGAGATCAGAGCTTTGAAAACTTATTCAAGGGTAAATCAAAATCCAAACCTAGGGGCCCTGCATCCCAAAGATTTAACCCTTATACTGAATGGATAATACCTCCAAGGAGATATCATCCTGAAGGTTATAAGAGTCAACCAGGGATGTCATTTATTTCTGAATTTAAAGGTTATCAACCTAGGCCCAAGGTAAACTGGGTCAAAAACAAGTAAATTGTTTTATGTGTAGGTGAAGACCTATCCAACATCAAACTAGCAATGGTATCTGGATAGTGGGTGCTCCAAGCACATGACAGGAAATAAGGATAACTTCACATCCTTTAAAGCCAAGCTTGGACCCAAAGTCATATTTGGTGATTCAAACTTTGGACTAACAAAAGGATATGGTGCAGTCCAGATTGGCACAGTCACATTCAAGAAAGTAGCCTATGTGGAAGGACTGAAGCACAACTTGATCAGCATCAGTCAGCTATGTGATGAAGGATACCAAGTTACTTTCAGCAAATCCTTATGCAAGATCAAATCAGAGGACAACACAACTGTGTTGACAGGTAAAAGGAAAGGTAACATCTATTTAGTAGACTTTCTTTCAACTGAAGTAGATATCTGCCTGTTTAATTCTATTAGTAGACCTAATGAGCTATGTCATAAGAGATTAGGACATATAAACCTTAGAACCATTGCTAGGCTATCCAAGGACAACCTTATTAGAGGACTACCTTCTGGCCCCTACAAGAATGAAGGACTCTGCAGGGCTTGTCAATTAGGCAAGCAAACCAAAAATAGTTTCAAGTCACTTAATAAGAGTGATTCACCTAGGATTTTGTATCTGTTACACATGGATCTTTTTGGACCCATTACAATACAAAGCTTAGGAGGGAAATCTTACACTTTAGTGGTTGTAGATGACTTCTCTAGATTCACATGGGTGTTCTTTCTGAGGAAGAAGTCTGATAACTTTTAGTGTTTGGCAGAGTTTCTCAAATGCATACAAACTGAGTTCAATACTCACATTGCCCTGATCAGAAGTGATCATGGGACAGAGTTTGATTCTATTCTTATGCAAGAGTTCTGTCAGAGTGAAGGGATCAGACACACTTTCTCAGCTCCTAGAACTCCTCAACAAAATGGGGTAGCTGAAAGGAAAAATAGAACCCTTATTGAATCTGCCACTACATTATTGTCAGATGCTCACCTTCCTCTATCCTTTTGGGCAGAGGCAGTGAACACCTCCAACTATGTGCTGAACAGAAGTTTAATACATAAACTGAAATGCAAGACTCCCTATGAATTACTCAAAGGGAAGAAATCTAAAGTAGACTATTTTAGAATTTTTGGTTGTATCTGTTATATTTATAATAATAACAAGAAATATTTAGCAAAATTTCAAGCTAAAGCTGATGAAGGAGTGTTTCTGGGATACTCCATGATCAGTAAGGCTTATAGGGTATATAATAAATCAACTCTCAAAATTGAAGAATCTGTTCATATATCTTTTGATGAAACTAACATGTCTTTCAAGGAGAAGAATACTTCTACCATAGAACCTTTACAGGTACATTCTCTTACAGAAGACTTGAACAGGTTACAAATCATTCAAAAAGAGGAAAGCAGTGAATATGAAGAAGACATTCAACATATTGAAGAGAAACTTCTTGAAGAGCCAGTTGTTGTACCACCAGAGGAAACAACAACACAGGTTGGTGAACAATCAACACCCCCTGTTGATTTAGTAACATTAAGAGACCATCCAATTTCCCAAGTGATTGGAGACATCTCAGCTGGTGTGCAAACCAGAAATCAGGTCAACCAAAACCTGATGCACACTTGCTTTCTTTCTCAAATTGAACCTCAATCCATTCAAGATGCTGAGCAAGATCCACACTGGATCATTGCAATGCAAGAAGAGTTGCATCAATTTGAAAGGAACAAAGTTTGGGAAGTAGTACCAAGGCCTAAGGATCACTCCATTGTTGGAACAAAGTGGGTGTTCAGAAACAAATTGGAAGATCAAGGATTAATTGTAAGGAATAAGGCAAGGCTAGTTGCTCAAGGGTATTCTCAAGAAGAAGGGATAGATTATGACCAGACTTTTGCACCAGTTGCAAGATTAAAGGGCATAAGAGTCTTCTTAGCATATGCAGCACACAAAGGTTTCAAAGTATACCAGATGCATGTAAAGAGTGCTTTTCTCAATGGGAATATCAAAGAAGAAGTCTATGTCAGACAACCCCCAGGTTTTATCTCTTCAACTCATCCTGATTATGTTTTCAAATTGCATAAAGCATTATATGGTCTAAAGCAAGCTCCTAGAGCATGGTATGAGACCCTAGCATGCTTTCTTCTAAAAAATGAGTTTATAAGCGGTAGAGTAGACCAAGCTCTTTTTATTAGAACCCATAAGTCCCATACCCTACTAGTACAAATCTATGTAGATGATATTATTTTTGGTTCTACTGATTCAAATTTGGGCAGAAGGTTCTCCAACCTAATGCATTCTAAATTTGAAATGAGTAGCATGGGTGAGCTATCCTTATTTCTAGGATTGCAAATCAAGCAACATGCTGAAGACATATTTATTTCTCAAACCAAGTATGCAAAAGAATTGGTTAAGAAATTTGGTATGTCTGAGGCATCATGTATGAAAACACCTATGCCTACTAATGCTGTATTAGATGCTGATGAACATGGGAAACCTGTTGATCAGACAACATATAGAGCAATGATTGGCTCTTTATTGTACCTTACAGCTAGTAGACCTGACATAATATTTGCTACATGTATATGTGCTAGATTCCAAGTGAGCCCTAGAGAGTCACACCTAACCTTAGTAAAAAGGATTCTCAGGTATGTAAAAAGTTGTCCAAATCTAGGTCTCTGGTATCCAAAAGATTCAGCAATTGACTTAACTGGATTTTCTGATGCTGATTATGCTGGATGTAGAATAGACAGGAAAAGCACCAGTGGAACTTGTCAGTTTCTTGGTGACAGACTTGTCTCCTGGTTTTGCAAGAAACAAACATCTGTGTCAACTTCAACTGCTGAAGCTGAATATATGGCTGCAGGTAGTTGTTGTTCACAAATATTGTGGATTCAAAACCAAATCCTAGACTATGGCTACAACTTAGAGAAGTCAAAAATATTTTGTGATAATACCAGTGCTATTTCTATAGCACAAAATCCAGTCCTCCATAGTAGGACAAAACACATAGAAATTAGGCATCACTTTCTAAGGGATAATGTTGAGAAAAATAAAATTGAACTTCAATATATCCCAACTGATTTGCAAAGGGGAGATATTTTCACCAAACCCTTGGATGAAAAGAAACACACCTTCTTCCTAAATCAGTTATGAATGTTAGATGGAGAAGTCTAAAATAAGATCCAAGATTTTAAAACTCTAAAAATTGACCAAGACTAGGCAAACTACTTGATTTTTCTAGTGTCTAGAGTGTTTCTGATCTTTGAACTACGCCCGACGATTTTCCCCCCAATCGTCGAACGGAGATCGACGACTTTCGAAATCGTCGACCAGAGTTCAGCGCCTCTCAGATAGTGCTAAACTATCTCTCCAGGTCAGCGATCGTCGAACGCAGCTCGACGATTTTATTTTCTGAACTATCGTTGAACGGAGCTCGACGCTCTCCAATATCGTCGAACGGAGATCGACGCTATTGATGACCTTTCAGTTTCCCTTAGCAGCCCAGATCGTCGAACTTAGTTCAACGATCTTTCCTTTTCTGCGTCGAACCCTAATATAAAATTCATTTTTCGGCCGTCGTTCTCCTTTTGCGCTTTCATTCTCTCTGCAAATTTTCTCTTTCCCTCCAAACTTCTCTACACTTGGTCGTTTGGTTGTTTATTTTTTGCAGGAATCAATGGTCGTCTCAGTCGTCATCTTGGCCGCAATGAAATTTGATGCAGGTTTTGACATAGACATGGACTCATTCAATAACAGCGATCAAATTTTCTAGGACATTCTGAACCTTTTCAAGGAACAACAGCTAGTTACAATAATGACTACCAGGATAAAATTAGCTGCAGATGAGATCAAAGAATGGGTGTATACTGCCCATAACTTGGATCAAAATACAGTAATTGGAACAATTTCAGGAACACATGTATCCCTAACACCGGCTGCTGTGACAGAGATTTTTCAATTGAAATCTGGAGCAGAGTCTGTTGAACTTTCTGGAGAGGAATTTTCTACGATGCTTGAAAGGATGGGTCACTCAGAAACAAACCCTAGCAAGTTGCTGAAGAAAAATCTATCTGTGGAGTACAGATTCTTAGCTGATGTGGTTGGAAAGGTACTGTTGGCCAAACACTCAGCCCACGATACCATATCCAGGTATTAGCTCTTCTTGATGGGTGCTCTTGTGGATAAGAAACAACTGAATTGGGGAGAAATCTTCTTTGACCTAATTAAGAAGAAAATCAAAAAAAATTTTGTTAATTTTGGAAGGATATTAGGGTTGTTTCTTCAAAACAGATGCCCTGCCCTGCTAGTTTCAAATGGGATGCACATCAATGCCTCCAAGAGGCTCACCTGTGCCCTGTTTGGCAAATGGGATAGGCAAATAGTGAAGCCCAGCAGGCCCTCTACATCTACTACTTCAGGCACAAGGACTGCTGCAGTCACTTCCCCTCAAGTTTCTGCCCCTGCAGAAGACTTGCCTGTTTCTTCTTCTCCTCCTCCACTTCTTGTTTCATCTACACCAGTCACATCCACCATCATTATTTCCACCCCATCTCCAACTTCACTTCTCTCTCCTACTTCAATTCCATCTCCAATTCCTCCAATAACAGAAGAAATCTTCCATCCTCTACATCAATATCCTCACCTAGAGATTGACTCATCATCCCACATTCCATCTTTCAACCTTATAGAGGATTCCTTTATGGATGATTCTCCCTCATCCCCAGCTGAGCCACCATCTTCATCCACATCTTATCAACAACTACTGCAAGATATCATTGTACAACCATCTTTCACACCATTTATTTCCATTCCATTATCTTCCATTTCCACAATTCCCATCTCTCAACCTTCATTTCCACCAGTTCTCCAACATCTCCTGCTACCTCACCTTCAATTCCTACCTCTACTCAAGTTCATCTTGAGCATGTAGATCTTCCAGCTCTAGCAGACAGGCTCTATGAGCTGATAGCTCCCAGGCTATCACTCTTGATGGAGAACTCCTTGGATCCTCTTCTAAAAATAGTCCAAGAACTGTCTGCCAGGCTCTCCTCTCTCCTTCCTCCTCAGGCAATCCCTTCATCTGGGTGCCTTGATCCAGTTGCCACTGAATCTAGGCAGGGGGAGATGCCTCATGAAGTGGAAAGATTGCCTGCTGCTGCTTCTCATGCTGCTGCTTCTCTTGCTGCTGCTTCTCAAGCTTCAAGTCTTTCAGTTACTGTTATTACAGTGGACCTCAGGTCACTGTTATCAATTTTTGATTATGTTTACTTCAACTGCCTGCCAGACCAGCAATCTGAGGATCTCTCTAAGGCTATTGTGCCCATCTCCAGCTGTGATACCAGCTTAATAAGCTCCTATATAAATTCCCTATATACTGCTGAGCCTTCTGTTTCTGTTGATCTTACTGCTGCTGCTCCTACTGATAATGTTGCTGTTTCTGATAGTTCTGATGTTGCTGCTGTTTTAGTATCTGAGGACATGCATATGACAGAGGCATTTGATCTTGAGTCTGCTGTTACTACTGCTAATGCTCCTTCTGAATCTGCTGCTGTAGCTTCTGTTGCTGAAAGTTTTATATTTGAATCTGCTGATGTAATTTCCTCTGCCAGTATTGTTGTATCTGAATCTGCTGTCACAACCCCTTCTACCAGTATTGCTTCTACTCCTCCTCTTACTGTTGCTGCTGTTACTATTGCTGTTTCTGCTGTCTCTCCTGCTCAGTCACAACAACAGATAGATTATCTCAAAAAGATTGATGCAGTGTATGACAACCCTCCAAGCTCAGATAGTGATCAGTATAGGACTGATTCAGATGATTCCTCTGCTACTATTGCAAGAAAAAGAAAAGCCAGAAGCAAAGCAATGAAAAGGGTTCCTCCAGCAAAAGTGAAAGACACAAATGATATTCCTTACTACATTCTGCATAACTGTCCTATCAAAGAACATTGGATGCAATACTCCAAAAATCAATTGAAGGCTATGAAGAAGAAGAGGAAATATGACAAAGGATCAACCCAGTTCAATCATCATCCTCCTCCTCCTCCTCCTTCACCAGGTGCAGGTGCAAGTCGTAGTTCTGCATCTCAACCTTCTGCCAGAAGCCAGAGCTCTTATCAACCTCAAGGTAGATCCCAATATAGAGGAAGCCAATCTAGAGGCTATCAGTCAAGGAGACGAAATTACAGAGGAAACCAAAGAAAATTTCAAGTTTATTCCAAAGGCCATTCCAGGCAACATCCATACTCAAGGGAAGGACAAGGTCTATCTGATACAACCTCTGGTCCCTTTCCTTACAAACTGAAAGAACTAGTCTCCTCCAGAGCTCCTCCAAACAATCCCTCCAATAGATATGAGCCTCCAGTTCCTTTTGAGGATCCAGAAAACAATCCTACTTCATGGACAACTAGGATGAAAGAATTGGCTGCTTTGGATCAGATTAAGAAAGCTAGAGAACAAGGCAAAGATACTTCCAGTATAACCACCTTATCAGATCAATGGAAAAAGGAACTTGAAAGATATTCATCCAGTAAGTTCTTTGATTCAGAAAGCTACATGAAGCTTCACCCTGAAGCTGTAGTGCCCAGGCCAAAGCAACAAACTTCTTTAGGTGCAGCTGATGATAGGAGATTTAAGAAAGAAGCTCTCAATCCAAACAGAGAAATAGTCCTTATAAAGAGCAAGGAAAAAGAGTAATTCTGTAAGGTGACAGTTATTTTGATTTCTGAACTATCTGTGACAATGTTTGTGATTCGGCAATGTTTTATAAATAATAATCTGTAAATAATAATCCTAACCCAAATATCTGTAAATAATAATCCTAACCCAAATAGGGGGAGATTGTTGGAACACCCTATTACTGATTTGGGCAAGGATCACTATGTCTCTTAGGAAACCTGTTTTTGACCTCATTGTATAGATCTAAAGGTCAATTAAAATTGAGTCTAAGGGTTAGTATTTAGGTTTGGAAGCTGCCCCAAGACCAGGTTTTTCAGTTTTGGAGACTAAGTGATTTCGTCGAGCTCAGCACGACGAATCGTCGAACTCCATTTGACGATCGTTGAGCTCACTTCGACGGATCGTCGAACTCCATTCGACGATCTCTGAGCTCAACTTCGACAAGTCGTCGAACTCCATTCGACGATCTTCGAGCTTAGATCGACGATCTTGACTCCAGTTTGATTCTCTATCTCTGAGCTCAGTTCGACGATAGTTGAGCTCAGATCGACGATCTCTGTTTCAGTCTAAGTCCAATCTCTGAGCTCAGTTCAACGATAGTGGAACTCAGTTCGACGTTTTCTCTGAAGAGTTCAACGTTTTTCAAGATTCAAATTTGGACAGCTGTGGAATTATTGTCAGCATTGAATTCAGAGATCTTGTAGCCGTTTTTCATTTAATCTGGAGCAAGTTTCAAGGAATTTTCAAGGAATGTTTTGTTGGACTTTCCACCAGAAGACAAATGCAATTAAGGAAGTAATTAATGACAGGCTAATGGCTATCTTGCACAAAGGATCATTTTCTATTCAGATGAAAGGAAAAAAAGACATATTCATTCTCTGCAACAAAAAATAATAACAACTTCTGCAACAACTCTTACAACAACAATTACACAAGAGAAAGAGAAAGAGTTGCAGACATTCTCAGTCAAAATAAATTCATACAAGAACACACATCAAAAAAAGAGATCAACCAACTGAAATTTTCAGATCTCTCTTGATTCAAGTGTTCAAAGGCCATCATCATTCAACACTCCAGACATCACACATTTCAGTTGCTGCTGAAATCATCTATTGCTGGAGATCAAATAATTTGAAGGCCTATCACCCTACTGCAAGACACCTGATCATTTCAAGACACCTGATCAAAAAATCTGGTTTGGTTTTTGAGCACCTTATCAAAAGCTCATTGGTGCCCAGGACACCTGATCAACTCATCCTGCAGTGGATTCCTACCTACGGTGGTAGAAGAGTGGATGTACCCAAGTTGATTGGGGAACCACTATAGCTCCTTGTGTCATCTGGTTGCTTGTCTTTCTTTTGTTTCTGGCTGTGGATTGTGATTGCTTTGTGATTAGATTGCTCTGTGATTAGATAGTTGCTGTGTTTAGATTTACTTTATATTATTTGCTTCCCTGTTCACTTAGGAATACAACAACTTTTGTAAAACGTTTTTAGCAAGCACCATACTCTATTCACCCCCCCTCTAGAGTATATCAGATCTAACTTGCACTTTCAGATGCCTTAGTCCTTGGAAAGTTGACAGCAGATCGGTGGGTGCTGTCATATCTCGCGGTGGCTGTACCAGGGCAGCCCCGAAAGTCGCTAGAATAGCCGTCAGTGTCTGCCCCATATCTGTCTCGGCAAACGGTACAGCCGCGGGAGCGACCGGGTCTTGGAGGTGGGGTAGCCGGAACATATCCTCTAGACGAGGATCCCCCATTACTCTACTCCGGTATCTGGAGAAGTAACAAGAAAGGGTGTCAGTATTTTGCAAAAGTAGGGAAAATTTGCAAAAATGACAACCAAAGCAAAAACAACGGTGTATGGGCATACTATCATATAGTCTAGAATCCCTAAGGCTCTATACTAGGGTCCACCAGGCTTCCACTTAAGGTTCGTCCCGAACCCAGAACGAAGCGAGGGATGGATGGATCCTGTGACTGGTCCACAAGGATGAATCGTGATCGCTCTGATCGATTTGTAGGACCCCCCTAACCTTTTTGTCGGGTTGGGCCGGAGGGGTACTACTGGCCCAAGACGTCCACCCAGTGCTCCATAGGGGAAAAGATCCACCATGTTTAAGCACTAGATGGCCGCCTCGCTCGGCTCGAATCACAACATTCAAAACCCATCAGAGTATAGCAAAAGCATTGACATGAAACCACTGCAGATATATATATATATATATATATATATATATATATATATATATATATATATATATATATATATATCACATCAAAATAATACAGAGGTTCTAGGGCCGAAGCCTAAGCGTTTATATAAGCCCGTGGGCTATACATGTACTACATATACCCTCACACACACACACACACACACACACACTCTCTCTCTCTATGCTGCTCGGCGATACTCACGTCTCTAAACTCTAGGGACGGCGGGGGTGCATCTGCTCGAGTAGTCCTAGCAGCTGGCATAATCTCCTGCGGCACCGTGTCACTACGATGCTCCATTTCCTGTGAGTGGTTATTTAAATAACCGTTAGTCACAGAACTAAATGGAAATAAATCTCCTTCCCGGATCCATATCTTGGGGATGAGCACAGACCCACCAAACAGAAGCAAATAGTCGAAGCAAGAGAGGGTTAGCACAACATTTCATATATGTATAGCTAGGAGCATCTATAAAAGAGTGCATGATAGAATAACTGGGAAAAGCAGCAGCAATTTAAATATGTTATAACAAGGCTCCACTAGCACATCAGCACATCAGATTTTCACACCCTATATTCTATCGCAAGCATTCACAGCCGCGCATACACCGCAGGCATTCATAGTCGCACACACAAACCCTATGCCGACATAGTTTGGACCGCTTCTGTTCTAGCAGGGTAGTGAGCCCCGCGGGCCTCACCGATGTGGCCGTCGGTGACAGTGGCCAGTTCTGCCACTTCTGGGGGTGGTCGTACTGCACGACCCCAGGCCCTAATGTACAACCTTGTGTACTCTTGGATGTGAGCGACATCCGGCAAATCGTTTTGGCTGACTAGCGGAGGAAAACCCGACTGGGAATAATATAACGACCGGTCACCCATGGTACTCATCTCCTTATCGCCTTGAGTCGTCAACCTTCCCGCACCGGTACGAATAGTGTGCGAGAGGGACTGACCCTCCACTATTTCACTACAAGCAATTTACAAACATTCAAACAAAAGGCAATCATAATATACACCGGGTCTACGTCAGCCTTCCCTATTAGGCTTTAGACTTCGGCCGTCGACACTTAGCTCTACTTTCAACAAGGAGCGTGGGAGCGCATTATTTGGGGCTAGACTTGGAGGACTACTTCAACTCCGGTTATCCCCAACTAAGGCTCAACTTTAACAACGACTGCTCGTCAGAGTAGGACCCGAGATTATAATAGTAAATTTCAATGAGGACAAGTACGGTGATTATGCTGCTTATTTAAAGTGTTGGAATGAAATGTGACCAGTACGATACTGGAGTAGTACTGCATAGAAAGTACTGAAATAAGGTTGACCAGTACGAGACTGGAGTAGAAATGAAAGTACTAAAATAAGCTTGACTAGTACAAGACTGGAGATGTACTAAATTGAAAGTACTAAAATAAGCTTGACCAGTATGACACTGGAGTGGTACTAAAATAAGATTGACTAGTATGAGACTGGAGTTGTACTGAATTGAAAGTACTAAAATAAGCTTGACCAGTACGAGACTGAAGATGTATTGAATTGAAAGTACGAAAATAAGCTTGACCAGTACGAGACTGGAGTAGTACTGAAATGAAAGTACTAAAATATGCTTGACTAGTACGAGACTGGAGATGTACTGAATTGAAAGTACTAAAATAAGCTTGACCAGTACGAGACTGAAGATGTATTGAATTACTTATTTGATTATAAAGGGGGTGGTCGCGCTATCCAATTTCCACCTTCGAGGGAAAATGAGCGGAATACGTTCCGAGCATGACCCTCGGCTTCAAAATTTTAGGAAAAATATCAAAACCAATCCCCATGACCCCAAATTTTGATACAACTCTTAGGAGGGCCTAAAATGAGTCTAATAATTTTTTATATTTTTCCAAAGTATTTTGGGCTTTTAATTTAACCAAACAAATTTTATTTTGGCTTTTAAAAATACTAAATCAACTCCAAAAATTCTCAAACGTTTTGTGGAGGAAGCCCTCATCGTGGGGAACATTTTTCATGTTGGTCACTTTTCCCCTAGGGGCCTAAGTTTGGCCTATAAATTTCTACAAATTTTTGATAAGAAATGGTCTGCAATTAGTAGATCAAGAAGATCCCGCGGCTGAGATCGAGCCACACAGCGCATCAAGCCAGCATTTCCACACAGTGGATCGACCACAGATTCGCTGTGGGGGGCATAGAAGAGGAGACAGGGGCGGGGATTAAGGAAAACGGGGCAGCCTCCACCACCGCCGCCCAGCCTCTGCTAGCCGCCGTCGTCGGACCCGATCGACTTGCCGGGGGCCGGCGACCCTCTAGAGGTGGTCCGGCGGCCTAGCGCTGCCGACCACCGCCGGAAATCCTAACACGAGAGCCTGGGGTGGCGGGGCTCTTCTCCCGGCGCCACCGCGCCACCCCCGCTTCTCGTGTGTTTGGCCGCCTACCGCTCCACCCCCAACCGGCGCGCCGGGGGTCGGGCTTCTCGCTGGCGGTGGCCCGACAGCTTTACACCGCTGGCCGCCGCCGCCAGCTCTAAATAGAGCTTTGCTCTGTTTTGCGGGTGCCGCCAAAGTCGCATTTTCCGGTGGCACCGCTGCTCTCTGCCATTGGGGATCGCCGCCCCCAGTGATCTAGAACTCCCCCAACACTGGGGGAGGAGCTTTCCTCCTTGGGCACCACCTGGCCTGGAGCATGGCTCGGGTGGCGCCGGCGGTGCTCCGGCCGCCGGGAGGCCCATGCACGTCGTCCAGAATAGGGAAGGGGGAGGCAGAGAGTCTTGACCTGAGTTTGGTGGGCTCTGGAGGGGACGGCCTGGTCGGCCATGCTAAAGGTGGCGGTGGTGGAGTGGGAGGCCCCTTGGCTCGCCTTTTCCGGCCACCTGTGCTCTATCAGGGGGTTTGGCAGGGGGGAGGGGGTTGCTCAGAGAGCTTGAGGGGGAAGAGGGGGAGCGGGGCCTTTTATAGGCTAGTGGGGAGGCGACTCGCCTTCTCTACTTAGTGTGGGATTAATCCCTCCTTAGGGAGGGATTAATCCCACCCTCCAGCTGTCCAAGGACATCTGGAGGTCAGGGAGATTTCTCCCACAAGGGGGAAATGGGGCTAAGCCCTTTGGGCTTGCGCTTTAGGGTGGAGAGAGAGAGAGAGAGAGAGAGAGAGAGAGAGAGAGAGAGAGAGAGAGAGAGAGAGAGAGAGAGAGAGAGAGAGAGGGATAGTGGTGTGAATGGGCCTCCACTTATAGTTGGCTGTTTGCTGGTTGGGGGGGGGGGGGGTAAAGTGGGTGAGGGGCAAGACCCTAAGTGGTCATGAAGAGGGGGTGGGCCCCCCATTTGGAGAAAAATCCAAAAATGGGTTTTAGGGGGGTTTGACCCAGTCAACCCTAGGGTGGGTCCCCCTTGCTGGTCAAAGTCAATGTGGGTCCAAGTCATCGAGGTCGGGTAAAAGTTAGGGTGTCGTATAATGTCACAATTGGTGTGCGCATGCTTTTCGGTGCACGACTATGCTTGATTTGACCACGATTTGATCAATTGTCATCGAAATTGACTGGGATGACTTCCGTTGACTTCATATTAACCACACAAGTCCAACGCCACTGACTGGGGTTGAATTGGAGTCCGTTTGGCAAAAGTCCAAAATTTTCGCGTCGGTGCGCACCAAAACAGTTGAAGTGTCTAAATCTGTCGTTAGATATCAGATTGTGATGCGACGGGTCCTGATGCACCCGTCTAGGTTATATAAAGTCACAGGAATCGACAGGACCCAATTCGTAGTTATCTAGCTCGATATCCAAAATCTCGCTCCCGTTGCGTTTTACGAGGAATGGTCACATCCACTATATGACCTCGGGGTCCAACTGAATGAGTTCTGATGCACTCGTATTGACTATACGAGGTCACAAGAACTAACAAAATCCAATTCGGAGTTCTCTAGCTCTATTTCCTTCCTAGAGTTATCTCCCACTGGGTCATGGGTAGGGTTCGGGTCACTTTTATTGGGCCCACTAGGGCTCTGGTGGCCCAATAAAAGTCGGGATGTTACAGGAGGAGCATACCTGGAAGCGACTAAATCTGATACAACAGAAGTACCTGGAACTCTTTCCATCAGGTATAACTTCAATTTTTGAGGCATGTTACATATAGTTACTGAAAGTTACTTAACTGAAGGTTAGCTAATCACCTAGAGGGGGGGGGGGGGTGAATAGGTCTTTGAAGTTTTATTAGTTTTTTTGCGTATTTCGACTTAATATATCTAGAGATTGTCCTTCAATCCTCCAATAAGAATGAAAACAAGCAACACAGTAATCACACAAAGATTTATAGTGGTTCCCCAATTGGTTACATCCACTTTCCCTCCCACTTATCCAACTGATTTGTTGGATTAGGCACAAACTCCACCAATATTCTCCTCAGAGCTTACACCTCAGGACCTCAGCCTTATACATAGATTCTTCACAGAATCCAAACTCAGAACCACAAGGGTTCCTACCTCAGAGCCCTGCAGAGCTCCTATAGCTCAGTGATCCACTGATCACCTACCTCACCCTTGTTTCTAAGGCCTACAACTCAGGCTCTTCAGCCATACAGTTTCAGGCACACAACCCTACTCTTAGAGTGCTGCAGCACTCTTACAACTCAGTACCCTTCCAGGTACCTACAGCTCAGCATCCTCCAATGCCTACAACTCAGTGACACACTTATCACCTATAGCTCAGTGACTCTCCAGTCACCTACCTCAGGCACAAGGCTCTACACTCAGGCTGGGAGGACAACCCTACCTCAGATCCACACTTGGATCTTACCTCAGAGAACAACACACTCCTACCTCAGTAAATAAAGTCCTACAGCTCAGATCCACACTTGGATCTTACCTCAATACCCCAACAGGGAACCTACCTCAGTGACTAATTAGTCACCTACCTCAGGCATAAAGTGCCCTACACTCAGATTTAGATAAACTGAATCCTACAGGAAGTGAATACAGAGTGTTTAAGAAAAATAAAACAACTGACTCAGAGATAAGTCTCTGAGTCTACCTTGCTGGACTGAGCATATATCGGTCCAACACTCTTGCAGTAGAAGGAATTAGTCCTCTTCTATAGCTAAAACTTTTCTGCTGCATAGATGAACAACTACCAGTTTGCTGAATGGATGAATCAGCTTCTCTATTCTGGAGAGAACTATCTTGCTGAACTTGAAGAGCTTCCGGTATCTTCCTTTGCCTTCAGGCTTTCTCTACTGGACTTGAGCTTTCAAGCTTAATGGAAGATGTTCAACCGCCTCTAGCTTTCTTTTTGAACTTTCTTCGTTTGTTCTCCGTTCATTTCTCATTCGTTGCCCTAATCCTTTTTCTTTTTCCTTTTTATATGCGTTGATTTGAATCAATGAAATAATTGTTTGTGGGCCAAACTAGGGATTGGTGAGACCCACCTCCTTCAAAAAAGGACAAAGCAGCTTTCGGCGCCACTGCAGCTATCCATCAATGGCTACATGTAAGTTGACTTTGATGACGTCAACAATGGTCATCACCATCTGGACTTAGAAAATATTTCAGAAATCCATAAAGCGTAGAGTGATGTTAAGTCACTCAATGCCATCTATCTTGGCTCTCAGTGCTTCTGGACTTGTGAATTTTCTCTGGGTTTGTCTCAACGGTCTCAGCGGTTTCTTATTAACAGCTGAGATAAGCTTCTGTCTCAACGCTTTCTGTCTCAACAGTTTCTTAGTAACAGCTGAGACAAGCTTCTATCTCAGCGCTTTCTTCTCAGCAGTCTCAGCGCTTTATTTTTAACTACTGATACAACCTTCTGTCTCAGTGCTTTCTTCTCAGTGGACTCAATGCTTTCTTCTCAATGGTCTCAACGCTTTTGTCTCAACTATCTTAGCTATCTCAACGCTTTTTGCCTTAGTCAGTTTTTCTAGCTTTAGCTGCGTTTGACAATCTGTGGGCTGAGCTCGACGAACTCTGATCTTCTCAGCGGTCTCAGCACTTTTTGCCTTAGTTAATTTTTCTGGCTTTAGCACGACAAGTGTTGAGCTGAGCTCGACGATCTCCCCCTATTTGAAGAAGTCAAAACAATACAGGTTAATGACAACACAACATATTCATCATAGACAGAATTTAACATTAGTAGAGTGTAGAAAAGTTACCAGATTACCTATTTCTCCAGCCTATCGAGAATTACTTACTCCCCCTAGCATGCTTCCATTCATATTATTTCACCTGTCTATTCTTCTTACCCCTTTGACTCCCTTTGACTCTATCCTCCCCCCTTTTGACTTCTACAATAAGGAGCATTCTGTGGGGTTTTTCTCCCCCGAATCGTATGTAGTAAATCTTCTACTTTGACTCAATCCAGTTTAGCTCTCTTCATATTCTGTTGGGCTAGCTCCCCCTCAACAGTTGTACACTATCTTCATAATTTGGAGGAAGAGTATGTTCTACCTGCAAAATAAACAGTGCAGCATATGGTAGAAGAGAGAATTGAAGCTACACAAGATTCAACATACCCAATTCAAATTTGAAGGTATTGAACTTAACTTCATCTAGTGGCTTAGTGAAGATATCGTCCACTTTCTTGTCTGTGGAGACAAGCTCAAGGGAGATTTCTTCCCCTTCCACAAGTTCTTTAATGAAATGATACCAAATTTCTATATGCTTAGTCCTGCTATGGGAGATAGGATTCCTTGCTATAGAAATTGCACTAGTAGAATCACAAAAGAGTGGAGTTCTACTTATCTGAATATTGTAGTCCTGAAGTTGATGCTGGATCCACAACAACTAAGCACAGCAGCTTCCAGCTAAAATATACTCTGACTCTGATGTTGATATTGCAACACTCGTTTGCTTCTTGCTACTCCAAGAGACAAGCCTTCCACCTAGAAATTGACAGGAGCTTGAAGTGCTCTTCCTGTCCTCCTTGCAGCCTGCAAAATATGCATCTGAATAGCATGTTAGTTCAAATTCCTCATTCCTAGGGTACCATATGCCAAGATCTGGGGTGCCCTTAAGATATCTCAAGATTCTTTTCACAGCAGTGTAGTGAGACTCTTTAGGGCAGGCCTGATACCTACACAGACACATGTTGCATACATAATGTCAGCCCTACTTGTAGTGAGGTAGAGAAGGGAGCCAACTATACCTCTATATAGAGTTTGATCAACATGCTTCCCTGAATCATCTTTGCCTAAAGACATACTTGAGCTCATGGGAGTTCTTATGGTGGAGGCATTCTCCATGCCATATTTCTTGATTATCTCCCTGGTGAACTTTGACTGGGATATGGATAGATCATCATCAGTCTGTTTTACTTGGAGTCCCAAGAAAAATTTCATTTCACCCATACTACTCATCTCAAACTTCCCTTACATAAGTTTTGCAAACTTCCTGCAGAGGTTGTCATCAGTAGAGCCAAATATTATGTCATCAACATAAATCTGGACTAGGATGATCTTTCCCTTAGATTCCCTTAGGAATAGGGTCTTGTCTATCTTCTCCCTTGAGAATTTGTTCTCAATGAGGAAGGTAGACAATGTCTCATACCATGTCTTGGGGCTTGCTTGAGCCCATAAAGAGCTTTCCTAAGTCTATATATAGCAATAGGAGAGTTAGAATCTATAAACCTGGAGGCTGCTCTACATAAAACTCTTCCTTCAAGTCTCCATTCAGGAAGGTAGACTTGACATCCATATGGATTACCTTGAATCCCTGGAAGGCTGCAAATGCAAGGAATAGTCTGATTGCTTCCAACCTTGCAACTGGGGCAAAAGTCTGATCATAATCAATTCCCTCTTCCCGTTTATAACCTTTGGCCACCAGTTTAGCTTTATTCTTTATTATAATACCATTTTCATCAAGTTTATTTCTAAAAATCCACTTGACTCCAATGACATTGTGTCCATATGGTCTGGGAACGAGCTTCCAGACCTTGTACCTTTTGAACTGGTTCAGTTCTTCTTGCATTGCACTAATCCAGAATTGGTCTTGATTTGCTTCTTCAAATTTCTTGGGCTCTTCTTGTGATAGGAAGTTGGAATAGAGGGCTGTGTTGAGACTCCTGCTTCTAGTTTGTACACCTTGGCTAGCCTCACCTTTTATTTGATTTGGAGGACGATCTCTCAGATATCTGACTACTGGGGGCATCCTGACTGCTTCCTGCTGATTATTATTTTATTCAGCAAGTTGGACTTCATTTCCAGCTTGACTGTCCTGTGCTTCCTCTGGACAACATACCTCTTCACATTCTTCTTGCATAGATGCTTCTTTATCTTTGATGGAGAGCTTTTCCATCATGACTTCTGTACCTTCAGAGCTAGGTAAAGAGCTTGACATCTCACTGTCAATCATGCATCACTCATCAAACACTACATGGACAGATTCTTCTACAACTTGATTTGTCAAGTTATAGACTCTATATGCCCTACTATTATTGCTGTACCCAACAAAGATCCACTCATGGGATTTGGCAGCAAACTTAGTCACTTTTGACTTACCATTATTCAGGATGAAACACTTGCAACCAAAGATCCTGAAATAGGATATGTTTGGTTTTCTGCCCTTCAAGATCTCATAGGGATTCTTCTTGTGGCCTTTGGTGATAAAAGCCCTATTGAGTACATGACATGCAACATTAACTGCCTCAACCCAGAAATATTTAGGAAAATAAGTGTCACTCAATAATGTTCTCCCAACTTCTATGAGAGTCCTGTTTTTCCTCTCAGCTAACCCATTTTGCTTGGGTGTTCTTGGAGAGGAGAATTCTTGATGAATACCTTGCTCTTAACAGAATGTAGTCATAGTAGCAGACTGAAACTCTGTTTCATGGTCACTTCTCATTTTGACCACAGAGCATGCAAGCTCATTCTGAATTTGCCTGACAAAATTCATGAAGATTTCAAGGGTTTCATCATTTCTTCTAAGTAAGGACACCCAAGTAAACCTAAAATAGTCATCAACCACCATAAGGGTATAGACCTTTCTACCTAGACTATGAACAGGCATAGGACCAAACAAGTCCATATGCAGGAGATACAAGCATCTCCTTGAGTCCTTGGTGCCAATTCTCTTGAAAGAGGTCTTAGTCTGCTTACCCTTTTGGCAAGCAGCACAGATACCCTCCTTGGAGCATTTTATTTTTGGAACATTCCTAACAAGCTCATCACTGAAGAGCTGACCAATGGTCTTATAATTCAAATGAGCCGGTCTTTGGTGCCATTGGACACAATATGAGACATTGTCATTTGCAACTAGGCATATAGGGGAACTATTATCTAAGCAAGAAAAGTTTAAGCAATAGACATTCCCACTCCTAGTGCCTGTTAAAATGACACTTTGGTCACTTAACCTCTTGATGTGACACTTATCCCTTTGGAAGGAAATGTCATAACCAAGATCACATAGTTGGCTTATGCTTATGAGGTTGTGTTGCAACCCCTCCACATAAGCCATCTTTATGATGGTGATTATGCCATTTGAGATATTATCATAGCCTCTGGTTATCCCCTTGTTAGAGCCTCCAAAGATGACCTTGGGTCCATTCTTCACTGGAGTGATCTCCTTCAATAGCTCCTTTGTTCCAGTCATGTGCCTGGAACATCCATTGTCCAAGTACCATTTAGGTGAATTGGTACTTGAATTAATCTAAAAAGAACACAAATCACCTTACCTTAGGACCCCAATTTCGGTTGGGTCTTAGGTTCACATTAGTCTGAAAATAACCACGCCTTCTTGCAGAATTTCTGACAGGTTGGCAACCTCTAGACAATGAGGGATTGTGCCAACAATCTACAACTAGTGGCCCACTTTGCCACAACACCAACACTTATAGATATTGTATCTCTTTTTCTATTTGGGACCAGAATTTGGCTGTACTGCTCCCTAAATAGTGTGGAGATGTGTTGCTCTATACTTCTGTCTTCTTTCTACAGCTGTTTGACTGAAGGACAATATTTCAGCTGGTTGTTTTGGACTTTTCTGAGAACCACCAGCTGCATGTCTCTTTTTAGCTAACATGCATCTGATAACATCTGAGATTGTCATTCCAGCCATGCCAAAAAACTAACCTTGAGTCACTACTTTTGCTGGATGATTTAAATTCACTACAACAGCATTATCTTTGAGTTTTGGGTTTGGGGCACCAAAAACAAATGGTGCCGGATGGGACATTTGAATTTCCTCATGGGAAGCCTTAAAGGCTCTCACATGGCTGTATCTTCCACCTTGGCTAGGGCCATATTGGTCCATACCTGTAGATCTGCCATTCTCCCAGCGACCATAACAACTTTCATGGTCATACCTGTTAGAAGACAACAACACTCTCTGAAAAGGAATTTGAGGCAATGAGGCTAGAGGCACAACTGGTTCCTTCCCTTTTCCCTTTCCTTTTGGATTGGAAGGTCTAGCAGGTCCCTTAAATCCCAACCCTTTTTTACCAGCTTGGGTAAGCTGGGTGTCAATTAAGGGCAACACAGTGTTTGGCTTAGAAAATTTGGTCACTAGCAATTTCTCATTTAAGAGACCATTTTCAAGTTTTTGGATAAGTTTCTCATTTGAGACTCTTACCACAGACTCACTGTCCATGATCTCCTTGAACTGGACTACATGTGCAGCCATGTCAGTGAGGGCTTTTTCTTGGTCTTCACACTTGCTTTTAAGACTAAGAAGCTCTTTTGCCCGTCTCTTGGCAAGTAGCTTGCACCTCTTGAATGTCTCAAGAAGTTCTCCATACTTGGCAATTATGGAGTTGACATTATCCTCAAAGTCTGAATCCCCTTCATCTCTTGATGATTGAGCTTCAGAGTCTAAGCCATCCTCATAACTTGAAATAAAAGATTGTGGTTTAGCATTTACCTGAGTCTAACCAGGCACCTGACTGCTTTCTTCATCTGTCATTGCCATCAATCCATGAAATTGAGCATCTTCTTCTTCATCTTCATCCACCTCTGATTCACTATCTGAGTGAGACAGAGGGGCCCTGATCCCTATTCTAGTAGCAGGGTATTCTTCAGGTTCTTCTTCAGCAACAACTATTAGCCCAATATAGGCATTTTCTTCTTCACTGTCTGACCCAGAGTAGGAGTCAGACCAGGTCTTTTCCTTCTTGGCCACAAGGGACTTCTCTTTCTTCTTCCCCTGTGGTGCTTCTTCACTCCTTCATCTTTCCTCTTCACTGGGCAGTCAACAACTATATGCCCAGGTTTTCTGCAGCAGAAACAAATAATATTAGAGGAAGATTGTTTATTAGAGTTTGGAACACACCTATCCTCCTTAGAGGATTTCCTTCTGTGCTGTGAGGAGGAGGATGGACTTCTGTTCTTCCAATTCCCCTTCTTCATGAGTTTCTGGAATTGCCTGGAGAAGGCAGCAAGGTCTTCATCAGATATATGGCTGTCAAAGTAGCTGGACCTTGAGCTCTCAGATTCTGACTCAGTAGTTCACCTGACTGGAGAGATCTTCTTTCTGCTCCTGGTTGAAGCATCAGCTCTGAAGGCCATAGATTTCTCCCTGCTCTGTGACTTGCTGCTCTTCTCTTCTTCTTCCTTCCTTGCTGCAACCTGCATCTCATAAGACAGTAGCTTTCCAAACACAGTTGGAGGTGGAGTGTCAACTAGCTTGCCTATCTCCCTGATTGCACAAATCTTTGTGTCCGAAACCTTTATAAGGGTCCTGAGAAATTTGTCATTCAGCTTATAGGTACTGAAGACCCTTCTATATGTTCTCAGTTCATTAACAATTCTGAAAAATCTTTCAAAACTTTCAGCAATGCCCTCAGACTTTCCTTGTCTGAAGGCCTCATACTCCTGGTTGAGCATGAATTTTCTGTTACCACTCACCTCTTCTGAACCCTCCCTAACCACAACTATGGTGTCCCGCATTTCCTTGGAGGTCTTGCAGTGCACCAAATTCTGGATTGTAGAATCATCTACTGTACTGGCAATGATATTTTGAGCTCTCTTGTCCATGGAGGCAAGGAGGAGCTCATCTTTGTTCATTTTTTTAAATAAGACTCAGGAGTTTGGATGTTGGCATCGAGAACTGAGACTTTCATAGGGATGAAAGGTGCCTCTTTGACTGTAATGTATATCCTAAGGACAACAGCTTCCATGAATATCCTAACCCTTTCCTTGCAGAGGCCAAAGCCTTCCTTTCTGCAAATTGGTAACTTAATGGCTCACAATTCCTTGTAGTTTACACGAGACCCCATTCTTTATCTTATAGCTAACCTTGGAGGTATACTCAGATTATTAAATCCTTTTTGTGTAACCTCTCTCTGATACCACTTGAAAGTTGCTTAACTGAAGGTTAGCAAATCACCTAGAGGGGGGGGGGGGGTGGGGTGAATAGGTCATTGAAGTTTTATTAGTTCTTTTGCTGATTTCAAGTTAATATATCTAGAGATTATCCTTAGATCCTGTAATAAGAATGAAAACAAGCAACACATCAAACACACAAAGATTTATAGTGGTTCTCCAATTAGGTACATCCACTTTCCCTCCCACCTATCCAACTGATTTGTTAGACAAGGCACAAACTCCACCAATATGCTCCTCAGGGCTTATACCTCAGGCCCTCCGCCTTATACACATATTCTTCACAAAATCCAAACTCAGAACCACAAGGGTTCCTACCTCAGATCCCTGCAGAGCTCCTACAGCTCAGTGATCCACTGATCACCTGCCTCAGCCTTGTTTCTAAGGCCTACAACTCAAGTTCTTCAGCCCTACAGCTTCAGACACACAACCCTACTCTTAGAGTGCTGCAGCATTCCTACAACTCAATACCCTTCCAGGTACCTATAGCTCAGCCTCCTCCAAGGCCTACAACTCAGTGACACAGTTGTCACATACGGCTCAGTGACGCTCCAGTCACCTACCTCAGGCACAAGGCCATACACTAAGGCTGGGACGACAGCCCTACCTCAGATCCACACTTGGATCCTACCTTAGAGAGTAGTACTCTCCTAACTCAGGCAATAAAGCCCTATAGCTCAGATCCACACTTAAATCCTACCTCAGTATCCCAACAAGGGACCTACGTTAGTGACTAATTAGTCACCTACCTCAAGCACAAAGTGCCCTACACTTAGATTCAGATAAACTGAATCATACAGGAAGTGAATACAGAGTGTTTAAGAAAATAAAACAACTGACTCAGAGATAAGTCTCTTAGTCTACCTTGCTGGACTGAGCAGATATCAGTCCATCACTCTTGTTGTAGAAGGAATTAGTCCTCTTCTACAGCTAACATTTTTTGCTGTATAGATGAACATCTTCCAGCTTGTTGAATGGATGAATCAGCTTCTTTGTTCTGGAGAGAACTATCTTGCTGAACTTGAAGAGCTTCAGCTATCTTCCTTTGCCTTCAGGCTTTCTCTACTGGACTTGAGCTTTCAAGCTTAATGGAGAAGAAGATGTCCAGCCGCCTCTAGTTTTCTTTCTGTATTTTCTTCGTTTGTTCTCCGTTAATTTCTCATTCGTTGCCCGAATCCTTTTTCTTTTTCCTTTTTATATGCGTTGATTTGAATCAACAACATAATTGTATGTGGGCCCAGCTAGGGATTGGTGAGCCCCACCTCCTTCAGAAAAGGACAAAGCAGCTTTTGGCACCACTGCAGCTTTCCCGCAACAGCTATATGTAAGTTGACTTTGATGACATCAGCAATGGTCATCACCATCTGGACTTAGAAAATATTTCAGAAATCCATAAAGTGTTGAGTGATGTTAACTCACTCAACGCAATATATTTTGGATCTCAACGCTTCTGGACTTGTGAATTTTCTCTGGGTTTGTCTTAGCGGTTCTGTCTCAGCTATCTCAGAGGTTTCTTATTAACAGCTGAGACAAGCTTCTGTCTCAGTGCTTTCTGTCTCAACGGTTTTTTAGTAACAGCTGAGACAAGCTTCTGTCTCAGCGTTTTCTTCTCAGCGGTCTCAGCGCTTTATTTTTAACTGCTGAGACAACCTGCTGTCTCATTGCTTTCTTCTCGGCGGTCTCAACGCCTTCTTCTTAATGGTCTCAATGCTTTCTTCTCAGCTATCTCAGCTGTCTTAGTGCTTTTTGCCTTTATCAGTTTTTCTGGCTTTAGCTGCGTTTGATGACCTGTGGGCTGAGCTTGACGAACTCTGATCTTCTCAGCGATCTCAATGCTATTTACCTTAGTCAATTTGTTTGGCTTTAGCACAACAAGTGTTGAGCTGAGCTCGATGATCAGCGAGCTGAGCTCGACGAACAGCGAGCCGAGCTCGACGAATTTTGAGTTTAGTACCGAACTCATTTTTCTTCACCTGTCCAATCAGGGACTACCTGTATACATGAACTAAGACACACATCAAATACATTATGTGTGTATGTCATTGACCCATTTGACTTCTTACAAATCTTGGATATTGGGATCAATAGACCCAACAATTTCTCTCAGTAGAATCCCCGCATGCCTAACCTGAATTTTGGGGATGAAATTATTTTTTTATTTATTGGGATTTGTAACATCCCTCAAACAACTAGACCCCTAAGAGTGGGTTTGTCATGACTAGATCATGACAAAATCTTAGGAAGCTCAAGAAGACCAGGTGAACAAAGGCATGAAGGTGAAGATCACCATGGTCTGCAAATAACACTTTTTGATTATCTAACCTGGGGTTTGAATTTAGGGCCTCAACTTGATTCTTTAACCCCACCCCAAAATCCCTAGCCCTTTAGAAGGTTCATTGGGTCACAAAGGACCCATTGGGGTCAACCAAAGTGGTCAAGTTGACCAAAGTCAACCCTAACAATAGAATGGTCAAAGTGGTCTATCTAGGGCCAATGGTCCTCCAACTTCCCAAAATGAGACCTAAACCTTCCTAACCCTTAATCGAGGCCAATGAGTCACTAAGGACCCATTGGGGTCAACCAAAGAGGTCAAGTTGACCAAAGTCAACTTAAACCTTAAAATGGTCAAAGTGCCTTAAATAGGGTCAAGTGACCTCCAAGGTACCCAAACCAACCCTACCCAAGTCTCCCTAGATCTTAGGAGAGGCCAATGGGTCACTAGAGACCCATTGGGGTCAACCCAAAAGGTCAAATTGACCAAAGTCAATGCAACCCTAAATTGGGTCAAATTAACTCAAGTTAACCCAACCAAGCCCAACCTACTTGGGCTAGGCCCAATTCAGGTGACCGATTAGCCCATGAGGCTGGAAAATATCTGATTTGCCATTCATTTTCTGTAAATGATGACTTGGAGAGAGAAAATGGTAGTTTTTCCTTTAATGGAGGAGAGAGAAAGAAGAAAAAGAGAGAGGAATTATGGAGGGAGACCATGGGTCACTCCTTCCACCTCCCCTAAGCAGCCTTTGGGATTCCCTGATGCTTAGGATTCATCTCCCCATCAACTCCAGCACATAGGCATCAAGAGGGGAGCCCAACTACCATGGTCGACCACCCCTTCACCTCCCCTCCATGGAAAAATTATAAATCCCCCTATACAGCCCCCATTCCCACTTTTGACCATCCCGTCACCTTCAAAACGTCATTGGTAGTAAAAATAATGTATTTGGTTGATGGTTTTGGTGGAGGATCGAGGAATCGTGCAAGCTCGCCGGAGAGGGGAAAAGCCACGACCAACCGCCGCCACCTCCGTCGTCGGACTCCAATCAAGGTCCACTTCTCCTCCTCTCCCCTTGTACTAGTATCTAGATCAAATTGGGCTGAGAAATTGGGCTCAAATAAGCCAATCCAAGTGATAAAAAAATGGAGTTTTTCCGAAAAATCATGGTGGCAGGTTCGCCGGAAACCACCACCTCCGGCGGCCAAACCACCGTCGGGCGATAACCACCACCTCGACGGAGGTGGTGGTGGCTGTCCAGGGACGTGGCTGGGTGGCCAGCGTTAAGCTTGGGAAAAGCTGCAGGAAATGACAATTTTTGAAGTTATGTTTTGGTTTTTGAGGAAGATGAACAGTATCATCATTATTTTATTTTATTTTATTTATAAATATTGTATAGTGATTTACTTAACCCTTTACATGCCTTTCTGTGATACTATTAAATGAGGCCCTTAGGTGCCGTTTTAGGAAAAATGGCCAGTCACAATTGTTGTAGGCCTTTGGGTCTAGTTTAATTTAAAATATGTTTCGACCAATTTGGGACATTAGTTTGACCACAACACTCAATATGGTGCAGCCTATACATAGGCATGACCAGAGACTAAGGTTTCGTTTGGGAGGACTTATTTTTACCTGTCAAGCGGTTACCACCACATGAACCTGATCTTAATTAGGGTCGGGATCATGCAGTTGTAACCACTTGTTCGGTGAAAATAAGTCCCCCCAAATGAAACCTAAATTGAGTGCCCTCACTAAACCAGTCAAGAAAATGCTTTGGAATTTGGACCATAGGCTAACTATAGCTGAAAGAATTTGTTTCAAGATGTTCTTAACACCTAGGGGGGGGGTGAATAGGTTCAATTCTTTTTCTGACTTAGGCAGATAATTCTATCTAATTTAGCAAATTACTTAGCAGAAAACACAACACAACATTCACATACACAACATTCACAGATTGCACACCAGTTTTATAGTGGTTCTCCAAATGATGGATACATCCACTTTCCCCCTTCGCCTATCTAGCAGTGTACTAGATTCGGGTTAACTTTCTTCCTTCTTCTCAGATCCTTAGATCTTACAGTTCAGAACCAAGACTGATTCCTACAACTCAGAGTGTATCCCTACTCCTACAACTCAGGCACAAGCCCTACCTCAGCCTCTTCCACATGCCTACAACTCAGAGTGACACCCCACTCCTACAACTCAGGCAAAAGCCCTACCTCAGCCTCTTTCACAGGCCTACAACTCAGGGAATAGATTTCCCTACCTTAGGCACTCAGCCCTACCTCAGCCATTATAATTTAGGCTTACAACTCAGAGATATAAATCTCCTACACTCAGATCTATTACAGATCCTACAAAAATTAATGATGAAAAGATAATGATATCTTCAACCAGATGGAGAGAGAATTGGTTGAAGTCTTCTTGATCAGTTCTTGATAGAACTGATTACTTAAAGATCAACTGTCTTAGCTTTCTTCAAAGCTTCTTGAATCTGAACAAAGTAGAGTTGATCTTCTTGTTGTTGGAGTTGATCTTCAATCAGCTTCCTTCAGAAATTAATCTGAATTCTTCTTCAGACTTGATCTAAATTTTTCAGGCAGACTGTTCAGAATCTGCCTTCACTGGATGAGAACTTCTCTCCTTATTTTTCTCTCTCTACAATCTGTTGACTGTTTCTTTCTCTTCTTTTGGATTCTCAATCCTTCAGAGATTATAATTGATTGGCTTGATTAACTTTTCTCTGATCTGTATGTGTTGTTCTTTTTTTGTTCATCTCGATTGTTGAGAGAGAATATCTATATATAGGCTTCATCCAAGGTAACCGGCTGTTCCGGTTTCAAACAGTCTTCTGACACCTCTGACAGATGTGATAGTAATGTCAGTAATGACAGCTGTCAAGTTTCCAGTTGTATTACTTCAGCCTTCATTGGAATTTGACTCAGCAACAGAGAATGTCGAGTGAATACTTCATATGTGTCGACACACATAGTCCATGTGTCGACACAAGTCTTGTTGTTGTCGACACAACTTCTGTGGAATGTGTCGACACAAGTTCTGTGTGTCGACACAGCTTCACTTTTACTTCTCGACACAGCTTCTGTGGAATGTGTCGACACAAGTCCTGTGTGTCGACACAAACACTCCTTGTCTTGACAAAGTTGGTGTCGACAGAATTCTAGTGTGTGTCGACACAAATTTTGTGTGTCGACACAGTCATTGTCGACAACTTCTCTGTGTGTTGACAGAACTCCTGATAATGTCGACACAATCTGGCCCTTAGTGTCGACACAGCGTTATCGACAGATTTTCTGTGTGTCGACACAAATTCTGGGTGTCGACACAATCTGGCCCTTAGTGTCGACACAGCATTGTCGACAGATTTTATGTGTGTCGACACAAATTCTGGGTGTCGACATAATCTGGCCCTTGGTGTCGACACAGCCATTCCCAAGTGTCGACACTTGTACTTAGAGAATTTTCCTTTCCATTTACTTAACCTGTACATGATAACTCAACACAACATCAAATACAACTTGATGCATATCATTGAGTTAGATGAGGCTTCTCCAAATCTGTTATATATTTTCCAATGTACCCAACAATCTCCCCATATTTGGAGAAGTCATAACCCTTAGTCAATGATATACATCACTTATAATAAAATTAACAATATGATGTATAAAGACATTCAATGACAGGGAAACATATAAACAAAATAAGTAAATGATATCATCACAGAATATGATACAAACATAACAAGCATGAATCATTGTTTTGTTTAACTTCACAAAAGTTTGTTGACAATAGATTACATGGAGTTTAAAACTGAAGATTACAATGTTATAAAAATCTAGTCAATTTATCCTAAGGCTGATCAGGCTCCATGATCACTATGCCTTTTCCATACAGGACCCTTGCTTGCACTGGAGCTTCAGTATCTTCAGCTGGCTTTTTACCTTTGAGATCCTTCTTCTTAAGTTCTTCAGCCTTAACTTTTTGCCTTTCAAAATAGTGATAAGGCTTGGGAAAGTATTTACTGGGCTCTACAGCTGTAGCAGGTATTTTCCCAGCCTTGTGATCCCTTCTGAACTGATGTATCATATCTTGTCTTTGCAGATATTTGTTCCACTCAACTTCAGAATACCACTTGCCTCTATCATGCATTTTGTCTTTGACAGCTTGCCAGACAGTAAGTATTATATTTCTGGAGGTTAGACTCCATCTTTCAAAATCAGGCTTTAGTTCAGCCTGCTCTCTAAACCTTTTCTTTAAGAGATGAGCTTCTTGCTCTTTATTCAGTGCTGCCTCTGACATTTCCACTTTCTCAAATATAACATTCTTAGTAGCTTTTGGAGGGCTATACATCTGTTGAACAAGTTGTTGAATTCCTTCAAAATTAGAAGGGGGGTATATGATTTGAGCTACCTCCTGCTGACCCCCTTCAATTCCTGCAGCATGAATACCTGACTCAGCTGTATTATCATCATCACATAGGGGTGGATATCCCAGAGTTGCTCTAACAACATTTGTTATCCATTTGGCATGCTCTGAGCTAGCATTGACTATCACCCTCTCCCCCTTTATGACTTCTCTTTCAATATGATCTCTTAAGTCATCTTTTTGGAACCTGATCTGATTAACTAAATAATTGGTTCCTTCAGTATAATAAGCTTTAAACTTCTGTAGCTGAGCAGATATGAGCTTCTGAGAGGCTTGAATGGCTGATTTAAAAGTGGCTAAATCTTCTTGAAGTTTCTTATCAAACTCTAACTTCTCTTTATCCCTTTCCTCATTTAATGCAGCGACATTATTCTTTAACTCAGTAACAATCACATTATGTGATTCAGTAAGATTATTATTCATCCTAATTTGATTTTCTAGGACATATCCTTGCTTGACCACTATATCATCAATCTGTGTCCTTGCCTCTTGTTGATGTTTTACCAGAAAAACTACAACATTACCTCCTTTATGGAAGCAATCTGTCATCTCCTTCTTATTCTGGTTAACTTCAAATCTGATTGATTTTATATCTTGAGCCAAAGTGAATTGAAGGTCCTTATGGTTTTCATCCATATATTTCTCCATGGCTGCTCTTTGCTCATCCATTTTAATTTGCAGAGCAACCAACAGTGAACTGAAATCAACTGTTGGAGCTGAGGGTTGTGAGGCTATCTGTAAAGCTTTCTTATAAGTTGAGCTTTTTTCTTGTAAACCATCAGTTTTCTCTTCTTTGCTCTTAATGCTTCTCCATCATAAGATTCAGAAGAACTTTCTAGATTCACTGTGTCCTTTGGACTTGAGTGCAACTCCTTATCAGTTCTTGGTAACTCCCCCTGAGTCCCTTGCTCCTCGCTGAAAGAGATAGATCTTAACTAAGCTGATTAGAGAAAAATCACAGCACAGAATAAAGAAAGAAGATCAAGCCACACAGAAGACACAAGGATTTTTATAGTGGTTCCCCAAATCTGGGTAGTCCACTCTTCTACCACCCTGGTAGGAATCCACTGCAGGAAGGAGTTGATCAGGTGTCCTGGCACCAATGGGTTTTGATAAGGTCCCCAAAAACCAAACCTCAAGTCTTTTGATAAGGAGACTTGCAACCAGAAATGACTTTTAAAGGGAGTCACAACCCTTTACAGGAGAGGGAAAATGGGTGATGGTATCTTCTCTGTCAACAATCAGAGAGAAGATTTGAGTGGAAAGATGTTAGCAGCTTGCTCCCCCTGAGATCTTGAATGGATCAGGAATACTGGAGCACTGCTTCAGGGTGATAGGCCTTCAATCTTCAGGCCTGGACCAGTGATGCTTCAGGAACTTTTGACAGATAGAGTTTTGTTGTCCTTGAAGTTGTCCTGTAGGAATGAGGAAGAAGAAGACTCTTGATATGAATGGATGTTCTTCTTCTTGATATTGTTATCTCCTCTGGTCTAGGGCTTCTAGTTGTTGTTCAAGTGATATTGCCCTTTCTATTGTGTTACTGTACTTGTTTTTCTCTTTCTTTTTTGTTATCTCTGTATGTTTGCTCTGTCTATATATCTGTATATGAAATCTGTAGATTTTATGGCTGAAGAAGCATTCCCAAGAGTAGAATATGCTTTGGAAATTGATCTATAATTAATCCAACTGTAACTGTCCATTTGAACGGCTATTTTCACTGGGAATGTTGACTGTAATTAATCCCCAATTAATTCTGCCAACTGTTACTGATTCCACAGAAATCGTCGATCAGAAAGTTCGTCGAGTCAATCAATCGTCGAGCTGAGATGCAAGATCGTCGACCTGAGAATCTGTCTGCAAACGTCGACCTGAGTTCGACGTTCGTCGAACTCAGCTGGATTCGTCGAGCTGAATATCTTGTCTGCATTCGTCGATCGGAGCTTGCAGTTCGTCGAGCTCAGAATTCGTCGAGCGGAGATCGCCGTTCGTCGAACTACGTTCGACGATCGTCGATCTGATTTTCTGCCTTTGTCTTGACTGCATTTCTTTCACTTCTTTTCTGCAAAGCTGGAGAGTCCTTCTGAATGACCTGTCCTGGAACTAATCCTATGACCCATGAATGTACATGTTGGGTCAATCTAAACAAGCATAATAGTGATCTTTGCCCAAATCCAAACTGGGGTTCCAACAATCTCCCCCTATTTGGGTAAAGACACTATTTACATCCAAAACAAAAAGAAATACAATTAAATACAATTACAAATAATCTCCCCCTAAATCTGGATCAAGAAAAACTGTTGTTGCTGTTGATGATCCTTGTCCAAATCTGCATTATTATGGCTTGTTGTTTGTTGCTGCTGCTAGAACTTCTGTAGTTGCATTTAGAGGCATCTCCCCCTATTTTGCATAACCATTATTCAACCAATCTCCCCCTCATTACATTTCTTTGCCCAAATCTGACAGCCACTGATATAGCCTGTATGTTTGCTGGACTGAATTCTTTTCCTGCAAGAAGATGTTAGGAGCTCTGGACCCAGAAAACATTGGGTCCTGGTTCTCTTTTATAATAGTCAGAAATAAAAGAACATTCAGGAAGATTGTTTGTTGGTTTAAAGTTTTTGTCCTGAAATTTTGCGTTCGACGATTTTGAGTGAGTTCATCGAGCAGAGTTCGACGAACGGCAATGACTTCGTCGACCACACAATCTAATCCAGTTAAAGATAAATTCTCTGTTCAGAGATCGTCGAAGCGCCGTTCGACGAATTGAGTTGATTTTGTCGAGCTCCGTTCGACGAATTATGTTGAACAGAAATTTTGTTGAGATTTTCAAATATTTCTGGTGTAAAATCAAGGGTAGTTATTACCAGTTCTTCTTCTGATTCTGCTTCAGAGTCTGATTCTTCTTTAGAAGTGCTGCAAGAGGCATTGATGGCCATGAGGCAGAACTCTCTTGCTTTTAATTCTTCTTCATCCACAGATGTGCTGGGTGAATCATCAAATATACACCTGTTGTCAGCCTCTAGATTGCTTTCTTTAGCTGATCCTGCAGCCATTGCTGTGAGTGTGTCCCACATTTCTTTTGCAGATGAACATTCAGCAATATCTTCAAAAATGTCATCAGACATTGATTGTGCTAGAATGTTCATTGCTTGAGCATCAACAATCTTTAGTCTTTTCTGGGCATCTGTCCATTGAGGAGAAGGAACAACATTTGAACTTGTTGTTTGAGCTGGACCTGATAAGATGGAATTGAAAATACATTCATCAATGGAGTTCATGTAAAACCTAATCCTTGTCTTCCATAGTGAGAGCAAGTTTAGATTGCATATAGGGAGTCTGGTGCTTGAAATCTCTTCCATTTGTGCCATGATAAACTCAAAAGATTTTTAAGATCTACCAAAGGATCTGTTGGTTCAGGTGTTAGCCTGTACAACCACCAAGGTGTGGTATGTTTAACCAACCTGGCTCTGATACCAATTGAAAGAGATAGATCTTAACTAAGCTGATTAGAGAAAAATCACAGCATAGAATAAAGAAAGAAGATCAAGCCACACAGAAGACACAAGGATTTTTATAGTGGTTCCCCAAATCTGGGTAGTCCACTCTTCTACCACCCTGGTAGGAATCCACTGCAGGAAGGAGTTGATCAGGTGTCCTGGCACCAATGGGTTTTGATAAGGTCCCCAAAAACCAAACCTCAAGTCTTTTGATAAGGAGACTTGCAACCAGAAATGACTTTTAAAGGGAGTCACAACCCTTTACAGGAGAGGGAAAATGGGTGATGGTATCTTCTCTGTCAACAATCAGAGAGAAGATTTGAGTGGAAAGATGTTAGCAGCTTGCTCCCCCTGAGATCTTGAATGGATCAGGAATACTGGAGCACTGCTTCAGGGTGATAGGCCTTCAATCTTCAGGCCTGGACCAGTGATGCTTCAGGAACTTCTGACAGATAGAGTTTTGTTGTCCTTGAAGTTGTCCTGTAGGAATGAGGAAGAAGAAGACTCTTGATATGAATGGATGTTCTTCTTCTTGATATTGTTATCTCCTCTGGTCTAGGGCTTCTAGTTGTTGTTCAAGTGATATTTCCCTTTCTATTGTGTTACTGTACTTGTTTTTCTCTTTCTTTTTTGTTATCTCTGTATGTTTGCTCTGTCTATATATCTGTATATGAAATCTGTAGATTTTATGGCTGAAGAAGCATTCCCAAGAGTAGAATATGCTTTGGAAATTGATCTATAATTAATCCAACTGTAACTGTCCATTTGAACGGCTATTTTCACTGGGAATGTTGACTGTAATTAATCCCCAATTAATTCTGCCAACTGTTACTGATTCCACAGAAATCGTCGATCAGAAAGTTCGTCGAGTCAATCAATCGTCGAGCTGAGATGCAAGATCGTCGACCTGAGAATCTGTCTGCAAACGTCAACCTGAGTTCGATGTTCGTCGAACTCAGCTGGATTCGTCGAGCTGAATATCTTGTCTGCATTCGTCGATCGGAGCTTGCAGTTCGTCGAGCTCAGAATTCGTCGAGCGGAGATTGCCGTTCGTCGAACTACGTTCGACGATCGTCGATCTGATTTTCTGCCTTTGTCTTGACTGCATTTCTTTCACTTCTTTTCTGCAAAGCTGGAGAGTCCTTCTGAATGACCTGTCTTGGAACTAATCCTATGACCCATGAATGTACATGTTGGGTCAATCTAAACAAGCATAATAGTGATCTTTGCCCAAATCCAAACTGGGGTTCCAACACTCCCCCTCAGTCCTTGACACTACTTCCTCAGTTCTTACTTCTTGTAAATCAGGGAATAATTCCTCAAGAGTGAATTCTTGTTGCAATTGAACTGGAGGAACATCTGTATCTTGTATATTTAATGGAGCATCATCTAATCCAGATGTATCATCCAATGATACAACCTGTGCAGGGTTGTTGTCATGGTGTGTCTGTTCAACATCAGTTAGAAGCACAGCTAATGTATCTGGCTGAGTATCTAATATAGATTGATTAATATCACCAATTACCTCAAGAATAGTTTGAGTGGCTGTTTCACTCTCTAATGCAACCTGCTCTTTCTCAGGAGCAACTTCTGGAGGCAAGACCTCTTGTTGAGCTGATGAAAGCTCATTGGCTCCCCCTAGAGGAGGCACATCCTGAGCTTGATCCAGTTGGATGGTGCTTTCTGGAATATGCACCCCCTGCATCTAATTATCATCTACATTCTTTGTGGCAGATGATTTCCTTATAGATTCTTGTTGTTCTTCATCTGAACTAAAGATTACTTGTTCTTCTGAATCACTAGAAGATTCAGGCTTCCTGAGGGTTGTCTTTTTCTTTTGCAGTGGTGGTTATTTCTGTGGTGTTGAACCATCTTTTGTCAAAACTCTTTCCCACCTGGATAGTATTTTCATATCCATCCTTCTCATGTGATTTATTCTAGATCCAGTGGTGTGGTTCAGCACTTCAGGAATATTTATTGCCAGATACAGACTCAGTATTCTACCTAGATTAGGTTTCTTCAGGCTTTCCTTGATCTTGTCAAAAATCACTGCAGACCAGTTAGTCTTTATTCTGGAAATAATTCTGGTCATCAAGCTGAACATATAGGCTGAGATCCTATCATGTCCACCTGGTTTGCAGAGAATTACTTTTCTCATAATCTCTGAGAGAAATTTCCTTGTAAGTTCGTCCCCTTCCCCTGCATTGATGATTCAATCTTAGTGGTGGGATCCAGGCCTCACCATTGAAGAGCTTCTTTTGTCTTTGAAGATGTGACTTCTTCATCTTCCTGAGTCCTGGGCAATTAGAGTGTCTTTCTCAGACGCTTTTGGGTAAGTTTCACTTTGTTTCCTTGAATTGATGACCTAATCTTCAATCCAGTTGAATCCAAGGTCGCTTTTGTACAGAATTCAAGAATTTCTGTCTTCCAGATCTTGGTAGGTTCGGAAACTAGACATTCTAAACCATTTTCTTGGATTGGGGTTATCACATCTCTAATCTGAGTCTCTGCACTCTCAAAAGCATTGCGAACTAACTCATAGCCTTCATTGATGTTGGTCTCCAACTTTGGCGCCATTGGTGACGAGAAATTTGAGGAGAAGAGAGATGAAGGTTTGTCGACTCAATGATATGGTCTCGAAAATGTTGAGAGCTTAGTCAACAAAGTTGTTCTGTGACCTATTTATATGTTTGTCAACACAGAAGGTCAAAAGGCGGGGTAATATATACTTAATGTGTCGACACTGTAGAGATTGTGTTGACACAGACTTCTATCATCTCGACAAAGTCAGACAACACTATGTGTCGACACAGTTTGCCATGTGTTGACACAGACTTCTTAATAGTCGGCTCTAATATATATGTGTTGACACAGACTTCTGTATGTGTCGACACAACTAACTAAATGATAGAACTTCTATGTGTCGACACCAAACTCTGAGTGTCGACACCACTATCTCAGCACTATTTTGTTGTGTCGACACAACTTACCTTAAGTGTCGACACAAACTACTATATGTCGACACAGATTTCCTTTTGTGTCGACATAAACTACTATATGTCAACATTGAATTACTTAGCCAGATTTACCAAGTTACTCTAGGTTTAACATGCCTAATTCAATTTTTAAATAATTGAATTTAGTTTCATCTAGTGGTTTAGTAAACATGTCAGCAATTTGATTATTTGTGGTGACAAATTCCAAACAAATATCTTCTTTTTCAACATGCTCTCTAATGAAGTGAAATCTAATTTATATATGCTTTATTCTGCTATGTGATTCATGGTTTTTAGCAATAGAAATAGCACTTGTAGAATCACAAAATAGTGGAGTTCTACTTACCTTGAGACCATAATCTTCAAGTTGATGTTGAATCCATAGAAGCTGAGCACAGCAGCTGCCTGCAACAATATACTCAGACTCTGCAGTGGAAATTGTCACACTAGTCTGCTTCTTACTGCTCCATGACATCAATCTACCACCTAGAAACTAACATGTACCAGTGGTGCTCTTTCTATCTTCTTTGCAACCTACAAAGTCTGCATCTGAAAAACCAGTCAGTAGAAAGTCTCTATTCTTAGGGTACCAAAGACCAAGATTAGGTGTTCCCTTAAGATATCTCAATATTCTTTTGACTGCAGTATAATGAGATTCTTTAGGGCTGGCTTGGTAGCTAGCACAGAAACATGTAGCATACATAATGTCTGCTCTACTGGCAGTTAAGTATAGGAGGGAGCCAATTATCCCTCTATATAAAGACTCATCTACAGGTTTTCCTGCATCATCTTTGCCTAAAGGCATACTTGTCCCCATTGGAGTTCTCATGGTGGTGGATGATTCCATACCATACTTCTTAATTAACTCCTTGGTGAACTTAGACTGTGAAATGGACAAGCCATCATCAGTCTGTCTTACTTGGAGTCCCAAGAAGAATTTGAGCTCACTCATACTGTTCATCCCAAACTTCCCTTGCATAAGTTTTGCAAACTTCATACAAAGGTTGTTTTCTGTAGATCCAATGATTATGTCATCAACATAAATCTGTACTAGGATCATCTTGCCCTTTGACTCCCTAAGGAATAGAGTCTTGTTTATTTTCCCCCTCGAAAATTTATTTTCAATGAGGAAAGAAGATAATGTTTCATATCAAGCCCTTGGGGCTTGTTTCAAACCATATAAGAATTTCTTAAGTCTATAAACATAATCAAGATAAAGTGGATCAACAAAACCTGAGGGCTGTTGAACATAGACTTCTTCTTTCAAATTACCATTTAGGAAAGCTGACTTGACATCCATTTAGTATACTTTGAAACCTTAGAAAGCAGCAAAGGCAAGAAATAGCCTTATTGCTTCCAACCTTGCCACTAGGGCAAATGTCTGATCAAAGTCAATGCCCTCTTCTTGTCTATAACCTTTGGCAACCAATCTTGCTTTGTTCTTCACTATGATGCCATTTTCATCTAATTTATTCCTGTAGATCTACTTTGTCTCAATAATATTATGATCCTTTGGTTTTGGAACCAGCTCCCATACTTTACACCTCCTTAATTAATTCAGCTCCTCCTACATTGCATCAATCCAGTTGGAGTCTTGTATGGCTTCTTTAAATCTCTTTGGTTCCAACTGTGACAGAAAACTTAAGCAAAGCACTGTGTTCATGTGTTTGCTCCTGGTTTGCACACCATGTCTGGGATCACCAATGATTTGGTGTGCTGGATGATCCTTTAGATTCCTTATTGCTGGAGGCATTCTATCAGCAATTTGAACTTCTTCAATTTCTCCACCATACTGAACTTCATTATCTTCAATGTCAGCTTGTGGACCTTATACTCCCCCTGGACAGCAACCATCATTTTCCACATCCTGCCTTGTAGTTTGGTCTTCATTAATGGTCAGCATGTCCAACTTTTCTTTTAAACCTGTTGAGCTACAAGGATTGCTAGACAACTCACAATTAATTAGCTCAGATTCATCAAACACTACATGAACAGATTCTTCTACAACTTGTGTAGTCAGGTTGTAGACCATATATGCCTTACTGTTATTGTTGTACCCAACAAATATCCCATCTTGGGATTTGGCAGCAAACTAAGTTAGGTGAGACTTTCCAGTGTTAAGCATATAGCACCTGCTACCAAAGATCCTAAATTAGGATATGTTTGGTTTTCTGCCCTTCATAATCTCATAGGGACTCTTTATGTGGTTCTTAGTTATAGATGCTCTATTGAGAACATGACAAGCAGTATTTACTGCCTCAACCCAGAAATATTCTGGGAGTGAAGTGTCACTTAGTAGAGTTCTACCAGCCTCAATAAGAGTTCTATTCTTTCTTTTAGCAATTCCATTTTGCTGAGGTGTTCTAGGTGAGGAGAATTCCTGATGAATCCCTAGTTCTTCACAAAACCTTGTCATACACTGAGACTGAAATTCAGTTCCATGGTCACTTCTAATTTTGACCACTGAATTGTTAAATTCATTCTGAATTTGTTTAACAAAGTTATTAAAGACAGTAGGGGTTTCAGATTTCTGCCTCAAAAAGAAAACCCATGTAAATCTAGAATAGTCATCTACTACCACAAAAGTATAGACTTTCCTACCTAGACTATGAACTGACATAGGACCAAATAGATCCATATGCAAGAGGTACAAACACCTCACAGAGTCTTTGGTATCAAGACTATGAAAAGAGTATTTGGTCTGCTTGTCTTTTTGACAAGCTGAATATATACCCTCTTTTATGCACTTAAATTGAGGACCATTCCTCACTAACTCTAAACTATATAGCTGTCCTATAGTCTTATAGTTCAGATGAGCTAGCCTCTTATACCATTAGACACACTGAGATGCTTTCTCATCTGCAACTAAACATACAGGAGAGTTCATGTTTTCATAATTAAAATTTAAACAATAAACATTCCCTTTTTTATAACCAGACAAGATCACCTTCTGATCACTTGTCCTTTTGATCTGACACCCATTTTTAATAAATGAAATGTCATACCCAAGATCACTCAGCTGACTTATGCTTATCAAGTTATGTTTCAAACCTTTAACATAAGTCACTTGAGTGATTGTTATAGAACTATAAGAAATGCTACCAAACCCTTTTATGACCCCTTTTTCTGATCCACCAAAGATCACTTTGGGTCCATTCTCTATGAGAGTATAGTCCTTTAACATTCTTCTTGTTCTAGTCATGTGCCTAGAACATCCACTGTCCAAGTACCATATAGGGGTATGGCAACTTGGACCCACCTACAGTAAATAAAATTAATTTACCTTAGAACCCCAATGTTTATTGGGTTCTAGGTTCAAGTTAGATTGAAACTTAATATTCTTACCAGCAGCCTTCCTCATAGGTAAGCTGGCGTTCTTCCTGACACTAGTGTTGTGCCAGCAATCCATGGCATAATGCCCTATCTTTACACAGCACCAACAATCATATCTATTATACCTCTTTTTAAGTACAGTTTTAACAACATTGCTGTCAGCTGTTCTTAACACTGTTGGTACAATGGTTCTTTGCTTGAGTGCTGGAGCTACACCCTTATCATTCAGAATATCAGGCTTACCATAACCATGTATGATATCATGATCATATCTATTAGTTGGCTGCCATACTTTTCTGAAGGAAATGGGGGGTTTGAAGGCTAGAGGCTGTACTGGGGCTTTGCCTTTTCTTTTGGAATTGGCAGCCCTTGCATTTCCCTCAAAGCCCAATCATGTCTTACCTTTTTTGGGAATAAAGTCATCAATTAAAGGTAAGACTGATTTTGGCTTAGAGAATTTAGCCACCAGATCCTTTTCCTTCTGAAGTTTGACTTCCAGACTTTTGATTTGATCATTCTTGAATGTCATAGTACCCATCTGAATAACAATTATGTTTTTCAGTTTGGCTACTTCATTCATCTTTAGATCCAGTATTGTTTCTGAATCTAATGCAACCAGCTTAAGAGCAGCAATTTCCTTGGCTTGTGGTTTATTAAGTATTCTGCTTTTCTTAAGTGCTTGCAGCAGATCACCATATTCATCAATAAGTTGATGAACATATCCTTCAGATTCAAATTCATCTACATCTCTTGATGCAGATGCTTCTGATTCTGAACCAGTATAGTAATCAGACTCTATTGAAGACTTGTTTACCTTACTAGGTTTAGGCTGATCCTAGCACTGATCTTCTTCTGTCAATGCCATCAGCCCTTTACAATAATGTTCTTCAATTCCATTTACTGAGTCCAGCAACTTCAAGAACTCAGCCTCTTTTACATCCTCTTCAATTGCCAACAGTCCTATATATTCTTCAGCTTCAGCCTCAGAATCTGATGATGAAGACTCTGACCAGCTTTTTTGCTTCTTTGCAACAAAGTATTTCTCCTTATTGCCCTTATTTTTTAGTTTCTTCTTATCATTAGATTCTTTTCTTTTGTCAGGACAATCAACTACCACATGTCCAGGCCTGTTGTAGCAATAGCAAACAATCTTAGTTGAAGATAATTTACTAGGTTTAGAATTATACCTATCCTTCCTAGAGGATTTCTTTTTCTGATAGTAATCATCCTTGGATTGGGAAGAGGATGGCTTGGATCTCCACTATTTCTTCTTCAATAACCTTTGAAATTCTTTTGAGAAAGTAGCTAAGTCTTCATCAGAATTTGGACTATCTGATGTGTGACTGTCAGAACTTTCTGAAACAACTTCGACAACTTTCCTAGGAGGAGATGAAGACATCCTCCTATCCTTTCTTATGGCTTCAGTCTTGAAAGCCACTGACTTATCTCTGTAATCAACTTTATTACTTTTCTCCTCCTCCTTTCTGACCATCAGTTGCATTTCATACGAAAGTAGTTTGCCAAATAATGTTGCAGGTGAAATTTCTGCTAGTCTGGCCACTTCCCTAATGACACATATCTTGATGTCCCAGTCCTTAGTTAATGATCTCAAAAACTTATCATTTAACACATATGTACTGAATACTCTTCCATATGACATCAATTCATTAACTATTCTGAAGAACTTCTTGTAACATTCAGTTATGCTGTCTGTTTTAGATTGTCTAAAACTTTCATACTCCTGATTCAACATAGACTTTCTGTCTTCTCTCACCTCTTCTGAACCCTCCATGTAAATAATCAGGGTGCCCCACATTTCTTTGGAGGTCTTGCCGTGAATCAAATTTTGGAATGTTGAATCATCTATGGCACTGACTATTATATTCTGTGCTCTCTTATCCATAGTAGCCAAGATGATCTCATCCTTTGTCATTTCAGAATACTCCTTTTGTGTCCTGAGATTTGCATCAAGAACTGAGACTTTCATTGGGATGAATGGCCCTTCTTTGATTGTTATGTAGATTCTTGGATCTGAAACTTCCATAAACAATCTAACTCTTTCTTTCCATATGCCAAAAATCTCTTTCCTGCATATAGGTAACTTCATGGAACCAAACTCCTTATGATTCTCAATGGAACCCATTTTGCCTAATAGATTTCTACCTTAGAGATCTACTCAGACTGTTAAGTCAGCATTCACATACACAGCATTCACAGATTGCACACTAGTTTTATAGTGGTTCCCTAAATGATGGGTACATCCACTTTCCCCCTTCGCCTATTTAGAAGTGTACTAGATTCGGCCTAACTTCCTTCCTTCTTCTCAAATCCTTAGATCTTACAGCTCAGAACCAAGACTGGTTCCTACAACTCAGAGTGTATCCCCACTCCTACAACTCAGGCACAAGCCCTACCTCAGCCTCTTCCACAGGCCTACAACTCAGAGTGACACCCCACTCCTACAACTCAGGCAAAAGCCCTACCTCAGCCTCTTTCACAGGCCTACAACTTAGGGAACAGATTCCCCTACCTCAGGCACTCAGCCCTACCTCAGCCTTTATAATTTAGGCTTACAACTCAGAGATATAAATATCCTACACTCAGATCTATTACAGATCCTACAAAAATTAATGATGAAAAGATAATGATATCTTCAACCAGATGGAGAGAGAATTGGTTGAAGTCTTCTTGATCAGTTCTTGATAGAACTGATTACTTAAGGATCAACCTGTCTTAGCTTTCTTCAAAGCTTCTTGAATCTGAACAAAGTAGGGTTGATTTTCTTAGTGTTGGAGTTGATCTTCAATCAGCTTCCTTCAAAAATTAATCTGAATTCTTCTTCAAACTTGATCTGAATTCTTCAGGCAGACTGTTCAGAATCTGCCGTCACTGGATGAGAACTTCTCTCCTTCTTATTTTTCTCTCTCTACAATCTGTTAACTGTTTCTTTCTATTCTTCTGGATTCTCAATCCACATTTCGATCCTACGCAAAGCCGTGAAAGAACCAGCGCAGGTGGTTGTTGCGGATCAAGTATCGATTGATATTGGACTAACAATGAAAGTTAGACACATTCGGATCGATGATATGGAGGTCAAACAATTGTGGAACAAAGCTATCATGATGGTCAAGGTCTGATGGGACAATTGTGGTCGTGAGGAGCTTTCGTGGGAGCGAGAGCAAACCATGCTTGAGGATTATCCCAAGCTTTTCTACTCAGGTACCATTTAATTTTGTGTACTTTTCAATTCTGTAATTTTAGGACGAAATTCTTTTAAGGGGGGAGAACTGTAACGCCCCAAAACTTGTATATAAATTGGTCAATATGTTTATAATACCCTTAACGTAGCCCTATGAAAGTTGGGGATGAATGGGTAGTATTTTTAAGAGCTTTGGAGCCATTACGGTTTCACATGGCCTGTGACACGGGTGTGTCCAGAGCCGTGTCCTTTTTTGGAATTGGCTGAGTTATGTCGAGTGTTGAACACTGCCTGGGACACAGGCGTGTCCAAAGACGTGTCAACCACATGGCCTATGACATGGGCATGTCACAGGGCCGTGTCCTGTTCGGGCGTGACAGTTTCAGCGTCGTTTGAGGCACACGGCCTGTGACACGGGCGTGTCGACGGTTGACACGGTCTTGTAAGGGTTGACACGGGAGTGAAAAGGGTCGTGTCCTGTTTTGAGATCGACGATTTCTTTTACAATTGTGAGACACGGCCTGTGACACGGGCGTGTCACAGGCCATATATCGACCCAGGAAGATGAATTTAAAGCCAAATTGGGGCCTTTTGTTTCATGCAAGTAGGATCCGACGGCCCGGAATCCTCCTTGGTGGTATAAGGTCGGGAAATGAGGGTTTAAACCTCATTTCCTTTGGCCCTTTCTCTTTCTAAGAGGTAGAGAGAGGGGAGAGCAAAGGGAGAATAAGAAGGAGGAATCCCGCCATTGTTGGAGCTTCGGAGCTCCGAATCGCGAGCCGAGCCCAGATTCGCGGAGGCGAGTCCATTGCGGTGGTTTTCATCTGGCTATTTTTCCATGGCGCTGAAGCGAACCTCTAGGTTAACCATTCTCTACTTGGACATGTAAAGTCCTCTTCCTTTTTGCATAGGAAACTCTCTCCTGTGAGTGGGCGCTGAGTGTGAGGCAATCCTTCGGGTAGATATGGTTTATCCCCGTAGGTTTGCATATAGAGTCCGGAATCGAAGTATGGACGTAGGCATGGTGTTTGAAGCCTATCCGGACATGTTGGTCTGCACCGGTGATGTTTCCATTATGCATGTATTGCCGGAGAAGACTCCATGTCGTTTGTTTTTCGGGTTTTCTAAGTGGTAGATTGCAACAAGGAGCCTTGGGGACTAACTCCAAGGTACACCCGGAAAACTGAGCAGAAGCATGGTTCTGCCATCTTGGTGGCCTGGGAGCCAACTTGCACAAAACTGGGTTATGTAAAATTGTGTGATCGATTTGGGACTCGGGGAAGCTTGACATGTGCCTATGGATTAAATTGACGTGGCGGTGTGAGCAACGGGTTAGGTGGAACCGTACCCGCTCTATGTGGATCGGTTAAAGAGACTTATGGTACATGATACTTAATGATGGCATAGATGTAGGTTCTTAGGCTTTGGCTAGAAAGGCTAAAATACTCACGATATTTGACGTCATGGGGGCGGTGGTGAAGCCTCGGAATGGACCGGATTCACCGAGAATGTGACCTGAGAGCACGGGGTGTGTGGCCGTGTGTGCTTATGCCAGTGGTGAAGTGTGCTTAAATTGTCCTTTCACTATCATGTTTGATTATACTAATGAAATGCAGGGAAGGATCACCGCCGCCCCGATTAAGGGGCGGGATCGTTATAATTTGGTTAGTTTTAGCAGACCGTTGCTTTGTTTTACCACCATTCGGTGGATTGTTTGTATGCAGGAACAGGTGAGCCTAGTGGCAAGTAGCGGGCTGAAGCCCATGATGTTGTGCTGGCCCTTGAAGGCTAAAGTGAAATGTTTACTTTATTAGATTTATGTGTGGCCGGCCTGCGTGCCGAAGTATGGAAAACAAGTATTGTTTAAGTAAACACTTGTAAGGCCCTAAGGCCGAGATTTTGGTGTATTTTGCTGTCATTCCTACTTTGGGATTTGTGGGCATTCATGCTTTGGTATTTGGGTTCTTATAACTGTTTTAAAAGCTTCGGCTAGAATGCTCTGAGTTAGGATGCATATTTCTTTGTTGTTAATTTGGTATTCTTATGTAATTACACTAACTGTCTGTGGAATATGGCTTGGGGCTCTGGCCGGACCTTCTGTTATATTTCATGTGACGGATGGGGGTGTTACACCTGAGGCATTCAAAAGAAGAATACCCCAGCAAGAAAATACAAATGGCAATGGAAATAAACAGGTAAAAGCTAAAAAGGCAAGAAAGGGGTACCAAACCCGACTATAAGAAGTGCTGAAATCAACAATTGATTAGCCAAATAAAATAGGTAAAGTAAAAGTTGCAATAAAAGAGTTAAAATGAACATTTGTACCAAGTGCGGAATGAAGCCATGCTTTGACAAAATCTGCAAGGATTAGCATAAAATACAATAGAATAATCTAAGGAGCAAACTGAGCACAAAATAACTCGAAAACGTGAATCATTAACGCTTGGTAAAAACAACCGGGCCGGAGACGATGACCAAAACGTCCAAACCTGAACTACCAGACTCAAACGTCTCACAAAGGCACTACGGTGGTGGCAACCTAGCCCAACACAACCCAACAGGCCTAAAACAGAGACCAAACAAAACCACCAAGTGTAATGATTCACAAACCGACGTCCAATTGGTGGTCCTTTATCCACTGCCAACCTTCATAGTCGAAGAAACTGTAGAATTGTTACTCAAGATGATTAGCGAGATAGTCTGACGCCAAATTAATATTCTCAGAGCTATCAAGATCACACTTTGATCAAGCAGAACTGGGAAAGCAAGCTCAAACACCAAATGCAAGTAGAAGGAACAAACATATCATATATTTATTAACTTCTTTATAGGACGAGATATACATGGCAACACATGATTTCTCCAGTACACAAGGAAGACGAAAAAGATACAATAATCAATGTAGGCGGACAGAACTAGAGACCGCCGAGATCGCTCGAACTGCTGGATGACGAATAGAACATGGAGTCTGCCAAGACCGCGAGGTCGCGCGGACACACCGTTATTCGCTGACTGCAGCAAGCTGTTGCCGAACTGAAGAACAGACCGCCTAACCGCCGACTCCGACGGATAGGTTATTGAACTTGAAAAAGCTGAAGCAGAGATAATTGACAAGCCGCATAAGTGACCTACTGAGACCGTCGATTATAACCACAAACTTCACTGAACCTGACCGAAGTGAAAGCCAAACTCCTGGCTCCACAGTGCTAGCCGCGCAACCTACAAATAGCAACCAGTTAACTCTGCTCAAACTGCGCAGACAGAAAAACCGAGGCTGCAGCACTTAACCAAGTCTCAACTTACTATTCCCTCAGTTATTGTAGACTTGTCGGGGTGGCTATTTATAGGCGGGGTGAGGAGTGTGGTCACCTCCCTAATGAATAGAGACACCACCCAAGCTTGCATCTAGCAAAACCCAGTCCACCGAGTCCGCAAGGACTTAGCCGGACTTCAACCAACCTGCCAGGAGCCAATACAAGGTAAGTCCACCACCAAGCGGACACTGTGCCAGTCCGCACACACTATGCGAACAAGGCATCAGCCGGCATAGCCCACAAGCACAACACCAGTCCGCCATACTATAGCACACGGAGACAGCCACAACCCATACTGCATCAGTCTGCACGCCATATACGGACATGACGATAGTCTGCAAAGCTCGAGAATAACTCCTCAGCCCGCTACATGAGTCCACGACCAACAGGAAGACCGCCCGATCAACAGCGGACTCTGCGGACACTAAAACGGCCCATCGCACAAGTCTATGACCAACAGGCAGATCGCCCGGTCAACATCAGACTCTGCGGACACTACGGATACCCTATACTTGTCACAGAGTGTGACCAAGTCTAGCAAACCACCAAGAGCCCGGCGCGAGCTCGACGTACAAGGCCCCAGTCCGCCAACTCCCAAGATAGATCGTCAACGCTCTACCAAAGCAAGGTAAAACTCGCATGCTCCAACTCGCACAGCTCCCAAACCAGCGGCCAACTGCCAGACTCGTATTCAATCTGCGCAGTCTGCAGATAAGCTACCCGTAAAACAAACTATCAATAAGGCAGGTCGCAGAAGCAGGCGGACTCCAATCCAAGTTCATCCAGCATGGAGAACTCCAAACTAATCATGCGGCTACCTTTAAAACACCACAGAGTCTGCCACCACCAGACCGCTAGGCTGCTCCTATAGTCCGCAAGGACAGTCCGCCCAGGCCTCTCCTCTAGACGCCCAAGCCGCCAAGTCTACTCTGGCCGCAGACCACCCAGGCCACAATAACAGTCCGCCCAGGCCGCGGACTCAGACCGCCCAGAACAAACATTCTGCTCCATCACCCACTTTCACTTCATAATTTTCAACACTCTCCCTTGAAGTGAGAAGTGGTGATCAAGCCAAGTAGTCCCCGTAGCCGTTGAAATGGCCCCTTCGACAGCGGTTTTGTGAAGATTTCAGCACGGTTGTCTTCAATCCGAACATGCCCGACCATAAGAGATCCCTCAAATACCTTCTCCCTTGTGAAGTGGGGCTCGATGTCTATATGCTTCGTCCTTGCGTGAGACACTAGATTGTTCACCAGTTTGAGAGCACTCTCATTGTCACCTCGGAGCAGAGTAGAACCTTGCACTTCCTCATGGATGTCCTCAACTAGCCTCCTTAACCAAATGGCTTCTCGAGCAGCCAAAGCCGAAGCCTTGTACTCTGCTTCCGTAGTCGAGACGGACAATGATTCCTACTTCTTGCTACATCATGAGATGCTAGCTGATCCATAAGTGAAAACATAACCCGATATTGATCTTCGATCATCCGAGTCACCACCATAATCAGTATTTGTGTATCCTAATAATGAAAAATCTGTGTCCCTCCTATAAAGGAGACCCATATCAGAAGTAGTCTTGAAATACTTCAAGATATTGTTTGTCGTCACCAAATGAGACTTTCTCGGCTCTGCCATAAACCAACTTACTCGGCCAACAGCATAAGCAATGTTTGGCCTTGTAATCGTTAGGTAGATCAAGCTCCCCACTAGAGTTCTGAACACCAAGGGATCAGGAAGAATCCTTCCTTCATCTCATCGAAGCTTCAGCACATGATCCAGAGGAGTAGAGCAACTCTTTCCACCATTCATGTTGAATCAATCTACAATGCGAACCGCATATCCATTCTGAGAAATGAGTATCCCACTCTCCTTCCTCTCCACTTCGAGATCGAGAAAGTGACAAAGCTCTCCCAAGTCTTTCATCTCAAAGCGAATAGCTAGCTCAACACTGAGTCTAGCAACCTCCTCCTCAGAATTCCCTGTGATAATCATGTCATAACCATATAGCAGGACCAAGAATTGAAGCTCCCCCTTCTTCTTGATGAACAAGCTTGAATCTGAGTTGGAAGCAAGGTAACCGCAGAATTGGAGGTATTCTGCTATCTTCCCATACCAAGCTCTTGGAGCTTGCTTCAACCCATAGAGAGCCTTCCTGAGTTTGCAGACATAGTTTGGATGAACTTCAGAGACAAATCCAAGTGGCTGATCCATGAAGATGTCCTTATCAATCTTCCCGTAAAGAAAAGTGTTCTTTACATCAAGCTGCTATAACCTCCATCTTTGGTAAGCAGCCAAAGCGATCACCACCCGAACAGAAGTCATCTTTGCAACTGGACTAAATGTCTCCTCATAGTCCTCTCTATACTGTTGTGAGAATCCTCGAGCAACAAGGCGAGCCTTGTAAATTTCAATGCTCCCATCAGCCTTCTTCTTCAACTTGTACACCCACTTGCAATTCACTGGAGTAATACCATCAAACATGGGCACAAGGTCCCAGGTTTCATTCTTCTTGAGATCATTCATCTCCTCTTTCATGACATCTTCCCACTTCTTGACTCTAGTGGCCTCATTGAAGTTTGCTGGCTCTCGCTCATCCAGAGGGCCTGCAAAGATGCAGGAGACAAAACTCAATACATTCCCTTCACAGTATCGAGCTGGTGACTTGATAGTCCTCTTTGATCTCTGAAGGGTCTGCTCCTTACTCACCAACGCTGTTTCTTCTTCAGGCACATCTCCATTTCCAGGCACATCTTGAGCAATGCTCCCCCTGCTTCTTGAACCAGAAGCCTCTGCCTCAGAGCTTGAAGCAACAGGATCTGATGGTGATACAACAAGCTCCTCTTGAAGAACTCCAGTAGCCACCTTCTGCTCTTCATCAACCATGCTCTCTGATAGCTCAACCGAGCCTCCTCCATACGACATCAGTTCATCAAAGACCACGTCTCTTGATACAATAAAATTCTTCGTCACAGGATCCATGCACTTCCACTCATCATAGCCTACAAAGACAAGCTTCCTTACCTTTGCATCAAGCTTTGTCCTTGAAGCATCCGGGACATGCACATAGCAAGTTGATCCAAACACCTGAAGGTGTTGCATGCTTAGCTTCTCCTTTAGCAACATCTCGAAGGGAGACTTCATGTTGATCGTACTAAAAGGCATCTGATTGATGACATAAGAAGAGCAAGACATTCCCTCTGCCCAAAAAGACCAAGGAATGTCTTTTACATGAAGCTAGCAATTGCAGGTTTTTTTCAGATGACGGATCTTCCGCTCCGCTACTCCATTTTATTGTGGAGTATGAGCACAAGTAAGCTCTCTCTGGATCCCGTGCTTCCTACAGAAGTTAGAAAATTCGGAAGAGACAAACTCACCACCATTGTCTGATCTAAACTTCATGATTCGTAGGCCAAGCCGGCCATCCACCAGCTCCTTGAACTCCACAAACAAATGGAAAGCTTATGACTTCTCCTTCAAGAAATATACCCAAGTATATCTTGAGTAATCATCAATCAGCACAAGCATGTATCTGCTCCCACCAAGGCTAGGAGTGACGGTTGGCCCCATCAGATCACCATGGATGCATTAAAATGGTGCTTTGCTCCTTGTTTGTGACTTGTCAAAAGGAAGGCGATGAGCCTTACCATACTGACATCTTGCACAAACATGACCATCTCCAAAGGATGATAGCTTAGGCAAACCTTTCACAAGGCTCCTGTTTGGCATAGATTTCAACTTATCCATCCCTACATGCCCCAACCTCTCATACCATATGGCGACACCATCATTAATCCTCATCTGATCAACGTAGGAGTTTGTTGCAAGAAAAAAACAAGTTCTTTACTCTCCTCCCAATGTGAGCAACATCAGCCTTCACTGCTGATACGTTGCGAAGAAACTTCACTTCTATTGGCCCAAATAGAACTTGATAACCTGCGTCTACCATATTGATCACAAAAAAAGAGGTTCTTCTTCATGCCTGGTACATGATACACACTCCTTAATGTGAGAGGCCCCTTATCACTACCCAAGGACACAACCCCATCCTTCTCTACTGCATAAACAGTATTATCAGCAGTAATAATAGCTTCATTACCTGAGTAAGTTTGCAGCAAGGAAAACTTCGACTTGTCTCCGGTGAGGTGATGACCACACCCGGAGTCCACGTTCCAGTCATCTTCAAAGTCGATGGCGGACAAGGCACAGACATAAGTGCCCATCATGAAAGCTCCACCCCAGCCAGCTTCCTCAGTAGTAGAGCAAGCTTCCTCCTTGACTTCAACATGCCTAGGTTACAGCTTGACCTTGCAGTCACGCTTGAAGTGACCCGACTGATGACATCTGTAGCACTACAAATTCTTCTTCCAGTTCTTCTTAGGAGCAGTGCTCCTCTCTTGCTGATAAGATGTTGAAGGCTCATTTTCAGTGGTCTTCTTCTTCTTCCCTTCCAATCTCTTCTTATTCTTGCCTGTGAAGAGCGCTTCACTGCCTTCTTCAGCAATAGTGACTCCAACCATCTGTCTGGCCAAACTTTCCTGCAAAGCAAGCAGGTTCTCAAGTTCCAGCAGACATGGCTGAGTTGCCCAGCCATGAACAGAGGTTACAAAGGCCAAATAATCCTTCCGCAATCCGCGTATTATGTGCCTTTTAAACTTAGCCTCCGAGATGGGTTGATCAGGATCAAGCACTGATAACTCAGCACACAGACTCTTCAACTTTAGAAAGAACTTAGAGATGGTCAGGTCTCCTTGAGTTGTCCTAGCCAACTCATTCTCCAGGAACTGTAGCCTTACCACATTCTTCCTATTGAACAACTCATCAATGTTTGTCTAAATATCAGCAGCTGACTCACATTCAATGATGTGATCAAACAACTCCAGTGAAACAGCCCGGTTGAGGATAAACTCAACCTTTGCATTAGTTTTCGTCCAGACCCTCACCTGCTCAGTAGTCCCAAACGCAGCTATAAATTCCTTCCTGTCATCACCACTGACGACCTCCTATAGATCCTCGCCCAGAAGATAACTCTTCATGCACAACTTCCACTTCTTAAATTTAGTCGGCGTTAAGAGTTCAATACCCAGACCTCTTGCATAACTCTCTTCCATTGCAACAACCTTGGTCAAGCTTTTAGAAGCACAGAGCACAACACAGGTTGACCACTGCTCAAGCAACGAACTTCCCTCTGATACCATGTTAAAGTTTCACTCAAGATGATCAGCGAGATAGTTTGACGCCAAATTAATATTCTCAGAGCTATTAAGATCACACCTTGATCAAGCGGAACTGGGAAAGCAAACTCAAACACCAAATGCAAGTAGAAGGAACAAGCAGATAATATTCTTATTAACTTCTTTACAGGGCGAGATATACATGGTGAGACATGATTTTCCCAGTACACAAGGAAAACAGAAAAGATACAACAATCAATGCGGGCGGACAGAACTGGAGACCGCCGAGACAGCTCGAACTGCTGGATGATGAATAGAACACGGAGTCTGCCAAGACCGCGAGGTCACACGGATACACCATTATTCGCTGACTGCTGCAAGATATTACCGAACTGAAGAACAGACTGCCTAACCGACGAGTCCTGCGGATAGGTTATTGAACTTGAAAAAGCTGAAGTAGAGAAAACTGACAAGCTGCAGAAGCGACCTGCTGAGACTGCCGATTGTAATTGCAAACTTCACTGAACCTGACCGAAGTCAAGGCTAAACTCCTGGCTCCACAGTGCTAGTCGTGCACCTGCAAATGATAACAAGTTAACTCTGATCAAACCGCGCGGACAGAAAAACCGAGGCCACAACACTTAACCAAGTCTCAACTTACTGTTCACTCAGTTACTGTGTACATGTCGGGGGGTCTATTTATAGGCGGGGTGAGGAGTGTGGTCACCGCCCTAATGAATAGAGACACTACCTCAACTTGCAACTAGCAAAGCCCAGTCCGCCGAGTCTACAAGGACTTAGCCGGACTTCAACCAACCCCCCAGGATCCAAGACAAGGTCAGTCCATCACCAGGCGGACACCGTGCCAGTCCGCACACACTATGCGGACAAGGCATCAGCCCGCATAGCCCACAAGCACAACACCAGTCCGTCATACTACAACACACAGACATAGCCATAGCGCATACTACATCAGTACGCACGCCATATGCGGACATGTCGATAGTACGCAAAGCTCGATAACAACTCCTCAGCCCGCCACATGAGTCCACGACCAACAGGCAGACCACCCGATCAACAGCTGACTCTGTGGACACAACATCAGCCCACCGCACAAGTCCACAAACAACAGGTAGATCGCCCAATTAAAAGCAGACTCTGTGGACACTGCAGATAACCTGGACTTGTCACAGAGTGTGAGCAAGTCCAGCAAACCACCAAGAGCCCAACGCGAGCTCGGCGGACAAGTCCCCAGTCCTCCAGCTCCCGAGACAGATCGTCAATGCTCTACCAAAGCAAGGCAAAACTCGCAAGCTCCAACTCGCACAGCTCCCAAGCCAGCGGCCAACTACCGGACACGCAATCAGTCCACACAGTCTGCGGATAAGCTACCCGCAAAACAAACTGGTGAGAAGCCAGGTCGCAGAAGCAGGTTGACTCCAATTCATGTCCGCCCAGCATGGAGAACTCCAAACTAATCACACGGCTACCTTTAGAACACCACACAGTCCACCACCACCAGATCGCCTGGCTGCTCTGATAGTCCACAATGACAGTCCGCGCAGGCCGCTCCTCTAGACGCCCAAGCCGCCAAGTCTACTCTGGTCGTAGACCACCCAAGCCGCAACAACAGTCCGCCTAGGCCACGGACTCAGACCGCATAAACCGCACGGTCTGGTCCATCACACACTTTCACTTCATAATTTTCAACAGAAACATCATACCCAAACACCCCACACCGAAACTTAAGCCTAAACCCAAAGAAATACCTAAACCAGCCCTAAAATCAACTTAAGGACCATACAAGATGAATCCTACATGAAGCGGCAAAATATTCTAAGTCCTGGCCAAATTCGGTGAGTATACCCGACGAATTCCAATGATACACGACGAATTTCCACAACACTCGGCGAATAAGACCTGTGATACTCGACAAATTCCTACTTTACTCGACACATCGACAAACAATACTCGATGATTTCCTCCGATACACGGCGAATCTGCATGATCATCCGTTCGACCGTGCATGCCCATTTTCTAACGTATTTTTCTATTTAAGCCTCCATTTTCATTCAGTCGGGATCACAACTTCATTCTGTGAAGTTTCGCAATAGAAACCCTAAGGGAGATCTCTGACCTCTCCTTCTTCCATCTTCCATGACGGCTTTTCCCTAGGCCACTCCCATCATCCAGGAGCTTCCAAGGAGAGGATTCTAGCCCTACGTTCATCATTAAGCAAGGTGACCTTACACCAGAGGAGATTGAATCGTGTGGCGAAGAAGATGGGTCAACTCGGAGGAAGAGACAACCCTCTTCTACCCTGGACGTAGTTATGGATTGAGCTAGGACGTGGATTGACAACCCGACAATTCATACCGAGAATCCTAATGAGACATCAGATGTGGTCATTTCCTTTCACTTTTTCTTCTTATTTTTTTGAATGTATCTAGATATCCATGTTATTGATGTTGTGTACTATAAACTTGTGTTTTAATTCATATCTCATTTTATTATGATTTTTTTGTGTTTATAAGTGTCTTTGAGGTGCGCCGCCAAACCCATTCCACCTTCCATTCCATTACGCAAGACTACACTTCCACTACGCGAGCCAACTCTTCCCTTCCACCAGCCTACTCATCCACTACACAACCTTACTCTTCCATTCCACAAACATTCTCGTCCATTTTGTATGACTACTCATCCAACTGCCGAGCAAAGTAGTGCATAGCAGTCTGCTTAATCCCAGTCATTATGAAGCGGTGCCAGCGACCCGCATTGTTAATTTTGGCTTTCTTTTATTTTATGTTTACATATCAAACCAAGCCTTCTGCTTCCCTTTTTGCCCGCAAGGACTTAATCTCAAGTCCTTCCCAAAAGTAAATGCCATCTTACTCTATTCACCGTGAGATCGATTCTGGAGAGAACTTGCCCATTTTATATTACTTGTGTGATTGGTACACTTGTCGCCAAACGCATCAAATATCAAAAGTGATGTTCAATAAAATTACTATAATAATTCTAATAAAGAAAACTAACTAGAGTTGGTTGATATTAAATAAACTAAAAGACTATCTGAATTCCCCCAACATGGGTAGAAGCATTTTCTTTATCTCTTAAAGTGCTTAGGTGACAAGCTTGATGAATTACCTTAGGTATCTTTGCACTACCTTAGAAAGATTGACTATAAGACCATAGACAGGCGAGAGAAACCTTTCCCCAAACCTGGGAAAATTCAAGGGGAAAGATCAGATCAGAATAAAGAAAAAATTCCCAAGAAGTAAAGGAAGAAAGGAAGAGAAGAGAAGAAGGAAGTTCTCTTCAGTTCCACCAAGTCCCCTAATCATGTTGAGGGGAGCACCCTAAATTGATTGTACAAGAAAGGTCTGGTACTGTGGTCGTAGAAGACTTAGATAGTACAACTCTTATGGAAGTGTTTAGGATAGTTGTTGAAGTTGTAAAAGAAGATGTAGTTGAGGGAGAAGTTAACCGGGAATTTTTTGCCCAAGATACAAAGGTTGTTATGGGAGGTACTGTAATGCCCCTGATTTTTCGGTGTTTATTTTATTTCTCGTAGTGACGTTTTTTTGATGTCAGGGCATTACGTTGACACAACTACATACGATTAATGATAGATAACTGAAAATCATGCCAAACAGAACAGATCGTGCATCTTCCTTCTCGCACGGTTGAATCCAACCATGCGTGAAGAAAACACACAAATAATAATTTCATAAAATGTTTTGTCAAAAACACAAGATCATGCGATTTTGATCACGCGCTGGTAAAACAGCCTGCGCGAGAACAATTCACATGACCCGGCAGATCACCATTTAAGGGTGTTGTAGGCATCGCACGACCACGCAGATCATGCATAAAGAAAATGAATTTGCTTATGATTCATACAAGAAATAAAACTGCAGCAAACTTTCTGCATAAGCCAACATCAATAAACCCAAAAATTATGTCATCGACATAATTTTTGACTAGGATAATCTTACCTTTGAATTTCCTTAGAAATAGTGTCTTGTCTATCTTTCTACTTGAGAATTTGTTCTCAATGAGAAAGCTAGACAAGGTTTCATACCAAGCCCTTAGGGGCTGTTTCAACCCATATAAACCTTTCTTAAGCGAAATACATGGTTAGGGAGAGAAAGATTTATAAAACCTGATGGCTGCTCAACTAAACTTGCTCTTTTAGGTCACCATTTAGGAAAGCTGACTTTACATTCATTTGATAGACCTTAAATCCTTTGTAAGCAGCATATGCAGGGAATGACCTTATGGACTCAAGAATAACAATTGGTGCAAAGGTTTGATCAAATTCAATAACTTCCTATTGTATGTATCCTTTAGCAAACAGTCTAGCTTTGTTCTTGATTATAACACTATTCTATTCTAGTTTGTTTTTGTATATCCATTTGGTTCCTATGATGTTATGTCCTTGAGGTCTGCGAAACAGCTTCTAGATATTACACCTTTTGAACTGGTTCAACTCTTCTTGCATAGCCACTATCTAGAATGGGTCTATGTTAGCTTCTTTAAACTTCTTGGGTTCTATCTGAGACAAAAATCTTGAATACATAGCAATGTTATGATTTTTGCTCCTTGTGGTTACACCCTGGCTTGAATCCCCAATAATCAGACCTCTAAGATGGTCTCTTAAGTGTCTGATGGTTGCTGGCATCCTCTCTTCAGCTTCTTAAACATCATCTTCAGTGGCCTGAAGTTTATCGGCACTTTGCATTTCACCTAGAACTTATTTTAGGATGAGCACGCATTTATCCTTTTATTGTTTAACTAGAAGTGTGTCATTAATACTTTGTTTGTCCATTATTAATTATGCACCTGCATCACTAGAAGAGCTTGGCAGCTCATTATGAATCATTGAAGTTTCATCAAAAATAACATTAATAGACTCTTCTATAACCTGAGTTTTCAAGTTGTAGATCTTATAGGCTTCGTTGTGGCTACCATACCCAACAAAAATCCCATCATAGGATTTTTCAGAAACTTTGTCAGCTAGGCCTTCCCATTGTTCACCACAAAACACTTACTTCCAAAAACATTCAAATAAGATGGATTTGGTTTTTTGTCTTTCATAAGCTGTAAGAGAGCCTTACTGTGATACTTATTGATAGAGGCTCTATTCTGGACATGACAGACTGTGTTCACTGGCTCAGCCCAGAAATATTTTGGAGAGAAGTGTCACTTAGCAAAGTCCTCCCAGCCTCTATGAGAGTTTTATTCTTCCTCTCAGCACTGTTATTTTGCTGGAGTATTCTTGGAGAAGAAAATGCCTGAAAGATACCTTGCTCTTTGCAGAACTCTGTCATGCTTTCAGACTGAAATTCTGTATCATGATCACTTCTGATTTTGAACACAATAAAACCATTTTCATTTTGAATTTGCTTGACAAAAGTCACAAAGTTGTCTAAGGTATCATACTTTTTCTTAAGAGAGAACGCCCAGGCAAATCTAGAATATTCATCAACAATCACAAAGGTATAGACTTTTCTACCAAGACTATGAATTGGCATAAGACCAAATAAATCCATATACAGGAGGTAGAGACACCTCTCTGAATCCTTGGAGCTAATGTGTTTAAAGGAAGCCTTTATCTGATTGCCCTTTTGGCATGTAGAACAAATGCCCTCTTTAGTGCATTTCAAGTTGGGTCCATTTCTGACCAATCCTTCACTGAATAACTTGTTGATAGCCTAATAAAATGATCTCTTGGTCACTTGACCTCTTAATTTGGCACTTATCATTGTGGAATACAGTAACATTGCCGAGATCACTAAGTTGGCTTATGCTAATCAGATTGTGTTGTAATCCATCCATATAGGCCACTTTTGTGATGGAGACTATGTTATTTGTGATCATACCATATCCTTTAGTTAATCCTATATCTGAACCACCAATATGACTTTGGGTCCATTCCTCACTAGAGTGAAATCTTTCAGACCACCCATTGTTCCAATCATATGCTTGGAATATCCACTGTCCAAGTACTAGACAGGAATTTGATGGTTAGTTCGACTAACCTACAATCATAGAATTTATTTACCTTAGGTACCCAAAGGAATTTGGGTCCTTGGTTCTTGTTAGCATAAATAAAAAAATTTCTCCCAGATTCAACCTTGATTGGAAGGCTTCTCTTTGCACTTGGCACACTAGGGTTATGCAAATAGTCAATGGCAAAGTATCCCACTTTGCCACAGCACCAACACTCATGTATGATATATCTCCTCTTCTGAACATCCTTAGATATGTGTGAACCATCAAATTGTTTCTGTTTAGAAGGGAGTTCATCAACCTCCTTCCAATTTCTCCCAGCTAGAATATAGCTGAATGTAAGCGTGCAAGCTGGTTCTCTTGGCTGATTCTATCTAACAACAACATGTGTCTGTTTTGCAGCTGACAAGGTGTTGATGGCATCAAAAATAGCTAATTGATACTCGATTGCATTCTTGATCACAACCTTATTTTTCATTAAAAGATCTTAGGACGAGGCCACTGCCTTATCCTTGAGTGTGGGTGAAGGAGCACCTAACACAAATGGTTCATGGTGGGCCATTTGGATTTCTTAATGAGGATCCTTCAAGGCTCTCAACCCCATGCCCTTTCTTCTTCCATTATAAGGTGTATTATTGCTCTTACAAGAAGATTTTCCATTCTTCTAATGACCATACATGTTGTCATGGTCATACCTATTAGAACGAAATACTACCTTCCAAAAGATGGTTTGAGGTACAGCTGGAGTCTTGCCTTTCCTTCTGGAATGGACAGCTCCCGCATTCCACTTGAACCCCAATCCCATCTTATTATTTTGAGAGGAGAATGAGTTTATAAGTGGCAGTGTTGTCTTAGATTTGGAAAATTTCTTCATCAACATCCTCTGTTTTAGGATCTTCACTTCAAGATCCTTAATGAACTTGCCTTTTTGGCTTATGGTGCCCACTTGGATAATACTGATTGTTTTCAGCTGAATAATTTCTTGGTTCATATGAGCTAGCAGTGAAGCTGACTCAGATTGTATGGATTTAGCTTGATGTAGAGAAACAATCTCTTTAGCTTGCCACTTAACAAGCTCTTTGCTCTTCTTCAGAGCTTACAGGAGAGCATCATAACTGTCAATCAGTTGATTGACATCCTCATTGTTTGGTCGATTTATCCCAATTTCCAAGATTTGAAGAAGTCCAAATGAACAATGGTATACATATGTGTAATATCTAATAGTTATCATAAGTTTTGTTTATGCATGATGTTCCTTGGAACATGATTAGACTGGCTGTCCAAGTAACTGTGACAGGTGGTCACAAGGCAGAGATATGGAAATACTGAAATCAGTGTAAGTGCATAGGCATTGAGTGAAGATAGCTCACTCAACGTGAACGATGGGGTTAGATCTGATTTACTCTATAGGGGGGGTGAATAGAGTAATTAAAGTTTTCTTGTTGTTTATAAAATAATGTCAGAATAATGAAATAAGAGATACCAAGATTAACAGAAAGCAAAAGCAACCTGAGTTAATCTAATCTAACACAGCACAGACAACCTAATCTATCACAGCCACTGCAATAACAAAAAGAAAAGGGCAACCAGACAACACAAGAACTTTTATAGTGCTTCCCCAACCTGGGTACATCCACTCTTCTACCACCATGTTAGCAATACACTAGCAGGTTTTGATCAGGTGACGGCCACCAATGTGCTTTTGATTAGGTTCTCAAAAACCAAAATAAACTTTTGAAGGGAGATAATAAACCCTTTGTACAGAGGGGGGAGAGAGATTGATGGTGTCTTCTCTTTCTCTTTTCAACAGAGAAGACTAGTGGATTTTATTGTTGTCAAAAACTCCCGTCAATAGCACTTGGAGTATTACACAGGGTGTAGGTCTTTAGTCTTCAGCCTTGTCTTCAAATTTATATCCAGGAACTTCTTACTGATAGAGGTTTGTTGTCCTTGAAAGCTCCTGGAGTGAAGATTGAAGAAGACTCTTGATTTGCAGTTGATGTTCTTCTTCTTCAGCAAGGTCAGAGAGGAAACAGACTATTTTCTGTACAGAGAAGATTCAAAATGCTTTTGTTGTAGATCTTTTTGTCTCTGTATTCCTTTTGTTATTAGTTCTCTATGTGTTACTCTGGAAAAGAAAAACTCTTTTATATCTTCTGTAGAATTCTACTTTTGAATTTTGAATTCCATTGCATTAATTGCTGACGGCCTGGATAATGATAATCGGCAGGAGAGAATATTTGCATTAATGAATTTCCCCAACTATCCCATTAAAAGAGCAAGTAATTAACCTGATGAAGACCATAATCAATGCTGTCACTAACGTCTATATTCAGATAATATAAGCATTAATTATTCAGGAATTACTGTAAGAGAATAAGGACAAAATGAGGGAAATTTCCAAGTCTGGAACTGCACAGAAATCATTGACCAGAGAACAGATTTCGTCGACCTAATATCAAAGTTCGTCGACTAGAGAATTCTTGTTCATCGACTTGAGAACCACGTTCGTTGACCTGAGTTCAGCTAACTGCTTTCTGAGAAAAACTTCCCGGTTCTGTGCACCAAGTTCGTCGAGCTAATAATATAACTTCGTCGACATGAGTTCAGAGAAAGTATTCTGGACTTAATGTGTTAAAGTTGAATTTCAAGAATTCGTCGACCTGAGCTTGAATATCGTTGAGCTGAACTCAGAGAATTGACTCTGAGTTCGCCGAACGGAGCACGACTTTTTTCGAATGTCGAACTCATTTTTCTGAACATGATTTTCTTCTAAGTCTTTGAGTCTTCTACTGTCTTCTGTTGGCTGGTCCATGTATGGTTGATTCTAAGGACTTAGCCTAAAATCTAGGACAAAGACATGACCCTAGCTATACATGGTGGGTCAATCATCCTAGTTAGTGAACCTAGCACAAATCCAACTAGAGATCCAACAATCTCCCCCTATTTGGGTGAGGTCACTAATACAAATGAAATAAAGACATTCACAAAGCAGAAAAATATATCTGGCAAAAAAATTGAAATATGCATCAGATATTTACACAGTAGCTTTGTGACAGTAAATAGATATAAAGTTCAGACAAACAGAAACAAAATAAAATGCTCTAATTTCTTCTTCTTTTGCTTTTCCTTTTGCTTGTCCTCTTTCTCTTTGTCAGATGGCTGTGTAAACTTGATTTTCCTATTTGGATTTGCTACTTGCCTCTTGGACATTGTCATATCAACAGCTCCAATAATATTCAGAGATGTAGCTATAGGCACGATAACCTCTAGATGTAGGTTCATATAAGCATCTACATTAAAGAATTTATTAGATTTTTCATACCTGTTTAGCTCTTCCTTTCTGTATTTAGACATTGTAGAATATTGGGATGGATATTTCCATTCATCTTTAGCTTTATTTATCAATGAAAGTCTAATAAGTTCCTAGAACCTGGCCATTCTAGAAGTTATCTCTGTCTCTATATCCACAAATGGTATGGGTGGTGACTCTGGCCTTTTAGGACTGTAAGCTTTTTGTGGTTCAGGAGCTTGTTGTTGTTGTTACTGATGATGTTGCTTTTGTTGTCTGCTTGAAGAGTACCTCTGCTGGCTTCTTCCTTGAGGTGTTGAGGATCTACCATGATGTCTATGATAGGTTTGAGCATATGAGGTAGACCTCTGAGAAGTGCTACCTGAAGCACCAACAGTAGGTGGAGGAGGACCTTTCTAGTGCCTCTAAGGAGGAGGAGGAGAATATCTCCTACTTTTCTTCCTAGCTTTCTATTCATTTTTTGAAAGCCACATCCAAGCTGGCATCCATGGGTATGGAGTGGTTTTCTGAAGGATATAATAAGGTGTATCATGTGTGAGATTTGGATTGGGAGTAGAAACTGGAGGAGCCTTTCTTTTCTTTAAGACTTTCTTCTTGGCAGTAGGGCTATCATCAGAATCATCAATATCATCATCATCTTTATCAGAAGAGGATCCCTGATTATTATCATATAAGTCATCTAGAGCTTTCAGAAGATCTTTAGAAATCTGCTTTCCATCCCGAGGCTGTGCTTGAGGTTCTGGAGCTGGAGCAACTTCTTGAGCAATTGTTTCAGCAATACTTTCTGCAACTAATAAGTTTTCCTGTTCTATATCTGCCATAATTATTTCATATAAATCTGTCAGTGGACTGTCATCCATCTTATATGTTGGAGCTGAGATGGCTTCTAGAGAAGAAGTTTCATTGGAGGGGTATTGTACAGCTGGTAGCTTTGTTACTGCCAAACTAGTCTTAAGATGCTTGGCAATTGTGTGGCTTATTGGTGCAGTGTATGGTACAATGGCCAAAGAATGTTGATAAGAAGAGCTGGGCAGATTGTTTCTATAGACAAGATTGAATAAGTCTAATAAAGAATGCATACTAACTGTGTAATTTATAAAATAATCACCATCATTTTCAATTTCAGCCAGAACTGGCTCATCCATATCTGTATCTGAATCAATTAAATCTATTATATCAGTGGGAGTGGTTGTTTCCTCTGAAGAGTCATCAAACATTATTTCATCTATTGCTGCTTCTGCTGCTTCAGCTGTTGCTTCTGCTGCTTTTGCTGCTGCTTTTACCACTAGTGCTTCTTCATCATGGAGCATCTTCCCCTGATTGGTTTCAGGGGGCCCTGAAGCCAGTCCCCCAGAATAATGGATAGGGGATAAGGCAACACTTTTGGTAGAGAGGGTGTTGATGGAAGCAGTGAGAGGAGCTAGAGCATCATCTAGAAGTTTATTAAGGGTGGGAGAGATGAATGCTAGCAGATCTTTAGTAATGTCAGAGAAGTTTAGGTAGAGGGGTTCTGGAGAAGAGATGGAATATGGATTGTGATGACCATAATTAGAGCATATAGAGAAAGCATTTGGGAAATATGTATGTGTATACTCCATATGTGGACAATCAGTTTGGATGGATGGAGGGATAGAAATAGATGCAGTGGCAGTAGTAGAAAGGGGAATTGATGTTATCTGGAAGTAGATAGGTTCCTGGATTGATGATTGATGTGGAGATTAATGTGGAGATTGATGTGGAGATTAATGTGGAGATTGATGTGGAGATTGATGTAGAGATTGATGTGGAGATGACGAGAGGTGGAAGGTGGGTTCCTGAATTGAGGAGGATGGTATTGCAGAGAGATTTCTTGGTGGAGAAAGTGGAGGTATAAAGTGTTCAGGGGATGGAACAGGTGTTAGACGATGAATTTGATGTTGTTGTTGAGAGAGTGGAGGAGAAGGAATGGTGGTGGTGGAAGGAACTTCTTCTGGGGGTGGAGGAGCGGCTATGATGGCCCTAGTGCTCTCAGAAGGTCTGGAGGAGGAGGAAGCCTTGGATGGCTTTGTGATTCTCCTCTCCCATCTGCCAAATAGGGCAGAAGTTAGCCTTTTGGAGGTATTTATGAACACGGTTGTGGAGTCCAGATGTTCAGATGTCTTTTCTTGCAGAAATATCCCCAAGACCCTTCCAAAACAAACCTCTTTCTTATTATTCTTCTTTTTAATCAAGTCAAACAACAACTTGCCCCAGTTTACTCCTTTCTTCTCTACCAGAGCACCCATCACCATGAATTGGTGCCTGGTTATGTAGTCGTGGGCGGTGTGTTTGCCCAACAACACTTTCCCGATGGCATCTGTCAAGAACTTATACTCGGCAGATAAGTTCTTCTTTAACAACTTGTTTGGGTTCTCTCCAGAGTGTCCCATTTTTATCAATATATTTTCATACTCCTCATTGTCCATTTCGATTTCTTCTTCACCATTCAGTAAACCGAAAACTTCGGTTAGTATATTGGGAGAAAGGGAGACTGAGTTATCAAAAATTGTTCCTGTCATGGTATCTTCAGTTGTTATAGAGGTAAAGACCCATTCTCTGATCTCTATCATGGAAATATTTATTTTATGGGTCATGAACTATTTCAGATTTTGATCTTCAAACAACTTTAGAATTTCCACAAAGATTGGATCAGAGTGCTGAAATGAGACGAAGTCAAAATCGAAACCCATATCAAATTTCATTACGGAAAGATTGCTCGCCGGAATCGCCATCAGTTCACTTGCAATAGAAAAACAAAGATCAAGTGCAAGCGAACTGAAAGCGTGGGACGGAGGTCGAAGAAAACCTAGATATAAGGTTTTCAGAATATGAACCGGCAGACTCCGTTCGATGACTAATAAAAAATACTTCGATCTGAGGTCGATGAAATATTTTATAGTCAAAAGAATTCGTCGATCTCAGTCAGAAGATGTGAAAACATTAAGTCGAGTTCAGTTCGATGAAAATTTTCTGAAGCAAATTCGTCAATCTCTGGTCGACGGAAATAACTTCACTCATAGAGAGTTCGTCGATCGTCGTTCGATGAATTTCTATAGAACTTTTCCCAATTCGTCGATCTTCGTTCGACGAACTTTGAAAAATTCGTCGACCATAGACAGAAATTAAATTAAGGCTTCTCCATTTATCATACCAAGCTGATTTAAAAAGAATAAATGATTTCTCTCATACAAGGGCTTGGTGTAGATATCTGCTCTTTGCAAGTCAGTGTAGATATAGACAAGATTAAATTTATTTTTGTCTACACACTCTCTAATGAAATGGTGCCTAATTCCTATATGCTTAGTCCTACTATGATGGACTGGATTTTGTACAATGGAAATTGCACTTGTGTTGTCACATAGTAGAGTTGAATTATTTAAGTTGAACCCATAGTCTAGAAGTTGGTTTTGAATCCATAGCATCTGGGAACAGCAACTTCCAGCTACTATATATTCTGCTTCAGCACTTGAAGTGGACACAGATGACTGCTTCTTGCTAAACCAAGAGACTAATCTCATACCCAGGAACTGGCATGTCCCCGAGGTACTTTTTATGTCTACTCTGCATATAGCAAAGTCAGCATCTGAGTATCCAGTTAACTCAAACTCTGACTCAGTGGGATACCAAAGTCCTAGACTAGGACAACTCTTTATATATCTCAAAATCCTTTTTAGGAAAATTAGGTGAGATTCTTTACGGTTCACTTGAAACCTAGCACAAAGATATGTAGCAAACATTATATCTGGTCTACTTGTTGTAAGGTATAACAAAGACCCAACAATGCCCCTATATAATTTTTGATCAACAGGCTTGTCATGTTCATTAGAGTCAGTACAACATTAGTGTCCATGAGTGTTTTCTTTGCTGAGGCATCAACCATCCCAACTTTTTGATAAGCTCCTTAGCATACTTAGCCTGAGATATGAAGATGTCATCAGGTAGCTGCTTCACTTGGAGACCAAGGAAGTAGGAGAGCTCACTCATGCTACTCATTTCAAACTTTGAATGCATGAGGTCAGAAAACCTCTTTCATAGTTTGGAATCTGTAGACCCAAATATAATATCATCTAAATAAATTTGTACCAATAAAATTTGATCCTTATCGTGCCTAGTGAATAAAGTCCTATCTACTATGCCTCTAGAAAATTTATGCTCTAACAAGATGCTAGCTAAGGCCTCATACCAATCTCTTGGAGCTTACTTTAAACCATAAAGAGCTCTATGCAATTTAAAAACATTTTGGGGATGAGTTGGAGAGATAAAATCAGGAGGTTGTTCAACATAAACCTCTTCCTTAAGTTCTCCATTCAGAAAGGCGCTCTTGGCATCCATTTGATAGACTTTGAATTTCTTATAAGCAGCATATACAAGGATGATCCTGATTGCTTCCATCCGTGCAACTGGTGCAAAAGTCTGGTCATAGTCAATTGCTTCCTCTTGCTTATAACCTTGAGCAACAAGCCTTGCTTTATTCCTTATGATGACACATTGGGCATCCAGCATGTTTCTATATACCCACTTAGTTCCAATGACTGGGTAGTCTTTGGGTCTTGGAACAAAGTCCCAAACTCTGCATCTCTCAAATTGATTGAGCTCCTCTTGCATTGCAATAATCTAGTGTGGATCTTATATATGCTGTAGGCCGAGTAAGTCGGTATATGGAGGAACCTCGGAAGCCTCATCTGATGGCGGCTAGGAGCATTCTGAAGTATGTGAAGTCCACTTCCGATATGGGTCTCCTTTATGGGAGAGACACGAGCTTCTACCTACACGGGTATACAGATGCTGATTATGCGGGAGATTCAGACGACAGGAAGTCAACATCCAGTTATGTCTTCATATGTGGATCAACGGGGATTTCTTGGTGCAGCAAGAAGCAGGATTCAGTGTCCATCTCTACTACAGAAGTAGAGTACAAGGCTTCAACCTTGACAGCTTGACAAGCTATCTGGCTTAGGAGGCTAGTAGAGGACGTCCATGAAGAAGTGAGCGGTCCTACTCTACTATGCGATGACAATGAGAGTGCCTTGAAACTAGTTAATAATCCAGTTTGTCACACGCGGACAAAACATATTGAGATTGAGCACCATTTTATTCGGGAGAAGGTGTTGGAGGGGCCTCTTATGGTTGGACATGTGCGGAGTGAGGAAAATATCGTGAGCATCTTCACGAAACTGCTGTCTAAGGGGACATATATTTGGTTACGGGGATTGCTAGGGCTGGTCTCCACTTCTCACTTCAAGGGGGAGTGTTGAAATTATTGAAGTGAAAGTGGCAGCCTGGGCGGTCTGTTCGGGTGGGCTGTGCGGTCTATTTTGGCGGTCTCGGTGGTTAGACCGTGCGGTCTGAGCGGACGAAGCTGACAACTAGCTAGGTTGGCCAGTGTTCTGTGGCTTGTTCCCCAGGTTGTTTTCAGGCAGATAGGATGGTTATCCGCTTAGTTGTCGGTTTGTGCAGCTGGCTCTGGAGTTCACCAGTTTTGTGCTGAATGTTTTTTTGTATCCGCTGGTGCTGTGCTTGCACCAGGGATGTTTGGTGGTGTGGAATTGGTATGGATTTGGACCAAGTCCAGGTTGTCTTAGTCCAGGATGTCAGGAGGCCTGCGCGGGCTATTTTCTATGTCCGCCGTGCTCAGCAGCAGTCTGTCTTGTACGACTTGGCTGTGAGCTCGACTTCTACAGTCTGTAGCTTTGGACGCAAGTGGCGTACTAGGGTGTTACCCGCTGAGTCCACTTGTTTGGTGATCTAGTATTGCTAGGCTTGGCGGACTCGCTCTTAGCTAAGTCACAGCGGTCTGGTGTATATCCGCAGCCTTTGCGGATACACTTGGTGTTCACACTGGATATAACGGTTATCCTATCATCTAGGGTGGTGATCACACTCCTCTCTGTACATATAAATAGGACCCCCTATCTCATCAGATGGTACCGAGTGAACAGTAAGTGAGCTTACGAAAAGTTGCTGCAGTTCGGGTTTTCTATCCAAGCGGTTTAAAGAGTTTGACAGGTTTGTGCTGTGCAGGTTATGCAGATAGCACTGGAAATCCAGAGACTTGGTTCTGACTACGATCAGGGGAAGTTCAGACTTTGTGGGTAGCATCCAGTGGGTAGCAACAGGTCACGGCTTGCGACTAGGCGGTTTCTCTTCTACAACTTGTTTCCCAGTTCAATAAGTCGTCCGCCTCTGGGTGGCTTGTTCAGTTCGGCGACAGCAGTCCGCTTGTTCTGGTAGCTAGGCGACCTTGCAGTTAGGTGGCTTGTAGTTTAGCGGACAGGTCTCTTTCTTCAGCACTGGAATAACAGGCAATCCGTGCGGCTTGTTGCGGTTTTATGACCAGGCGGCTTCAACAGACTCCTTAGAGGTTTGCAGCAGAACTGGAGGTTACTCTTGAGTCCGTGCGAGTTGTGTTCGGCTTGAAATTTTCCTGCTTCCTTCGAATACGTTGACAATCATGTCTCTCCATGTATGCCTTGCTGTGTAAAGATTTTTTGATAGGTACAAGTTTCTTGCTCTTTTGTTTTCTATTTGGTTTGCTTGGGCTCAGTGTGGTTGAGTGTTCCTGCGCCTGATGTCCCATTTTCCTCTATTTCAAATGTTTTCAGAATAGAGGTCTAATGATAGAGAAATGGAGGCGAGAAGTTGAAAACTTTTGTATGTTGACTGGAGGAAGAAGAGGAACAGTTGATGTCCATCAGTCTTTAAGATTCATGCCAAAACTTTAATATAATAAAAGACAAAAATCTGTTTTGTACGCGTGACGAACATCAAACCTATTTGTAGGCATGATTCGCTCAGATTCAGGCCGCGGGCTCAACATGAAAGTTGTAACCGTCAGAAGGACCTTTCCAACGAATAGTTGTACATTTTCTGGGGAGCTCTATAGCTCCCTAAAAGTAAAATTGAAGTTGCTGCCCTGAGGAAATTATGTACATGACAGATTCTGTCCAGTTTTGCACGACCGAGTTCAAATCCGATGCTAGGCATAATAGACTTATATCTGGACCGAAGACTCTATAGGAAAGTTTTAGCCCTTGGAAATACCTTTTTGGAATGGGGCGAAACTTAATTTTTGATGGTTTGTAGCTCCAGGATATCCAGTTTTCGTAAGCAGTGTTGTAAATGTACAGATTTTTGCGTTTCATGAATTTCTCTAAAATTGTTTATCAGAAGCTTGGAAAATTGGTATATAAATGCTTGATGACAATGCAGACACCCCTATTAATTCTCATAATTCTTGGATATATACTTCATGTGAATTTGTCAATATTATGTTATAAATTATTGTGCCATAAATATCTATCATGATTATCCGAATGAGCTGAAGTTTTGTGTAAACACTCAAGATGTTAACCATGACATGGCAGAAATTTCATGAGAATTGAATTGTTATAACCCCTTAATTAATCAATTGTTTGATGACTTATTGGTAATTGTAGCATATGTTGTATTCTAGTTTGTATTGTGTAAGGACGCGGTTGGAGGTCCATGGGAGTTTCTTGGCTCATTAGTACATGAGGATTGCATGGTTTGTATGTCAATACATGGTTGTTGAATGATCCTGAGTTAAGGATTACTTGTGGCAGGTCTACGAGCTTACGGATCGTCACACTGACAAAAGCTGGCATATAGACCTTTGTCGGTTGGGCTGGATCTTTGGTGCTTACTTCCCAAAGACCCCATTCCGTGCCAGTTGAGTCGGTTGGGCCGGGTTCTTTGGTGCTTACTTCCCAAGACGCAATCCGTGCTGTTTAGGTCTAGGTCTCCGCTGTTGGTTTTGTTAGCATTGAGGTATACGGAGGGCTAGGCCTAGAAGTGTGTATGCCCGCCTTGTAGTGGATATGCCCACTCCACTGTCACCGTATGGCCACGATAGGTGATGTTTGAGAGGTTCACTACCTCTCAAAAAGTGGAAACTAAAGGTCTATGTCGACATAACAATTTAGTGTGCGTGAGTAAGCATGGGTAAGTTTTCATAAGACATTAATTGTAATTTATTGCATTGCACCGCATAAGATCCTCGTCATATAAATTTGTATAGGCACTTTTATATGATGAGTTATTTCTTGTTGTACCTGATCCTCAACTTATAAATTTGTATGAGTATTTTTATAATTTAAGTTCAATTATGTACTTGCGATATTATACTGCTAGACTTGTATGCTCTTACTGACTTGTTATAGTTACTTACTCTTACCGTACTTACATTACTATTAATATTATTGTTAACAGCTAGCTTAGTGCTTACCAACTGCTACACTTGTACTTACTAATTATATCGTGTCCCTTCTTTCTTTCCTCCCGCAGATGCCTAAGAGTCGCTGAGGTGAGAGGATGTGAAGCCACTTAGTATTTATGACTAACGTTTGCTACACCCACTATTTTAGGAGGACACCCTATAGACGTAGCAACATCACCCCATATAGGAGGGTAGCTGATGGCCCGCGAATAGACTCTTATGTGGGTGGTTGGTTGGATGAGTCGAACGTCGCGGGCTTGCTGAGGTAGGCAAGTGCACCTTCGCAAGTAGTACTCGATATTCGGGAGAATACCGAGGTCGTATTGTTCTCGGGGTTAGGTTGATTATTCTTACTCCTGCAGGAGGACTATTATTTTACTGAAAGTAGGGTGGAGATTTTAATTAACTAAAGATGGGAAAAATGAAAGAGCGAAAAACGATTTATAAAAATTTAATGAAGGGTGAACGCTCGACACCGTATCGAATTAAGACTAAAATAACTTTTAATAATTATTGAACTAAGTTTTCAAATTAATAAAAGGCAACTTGGCCGTGGAGGTTCCACAGATATGAGCTCACCTAGCTATAGGGATATCGCTCACTTGAATGCTAAGACTATTCGACCGAATGTTAGTCCGACAAAGGATTCCTCTTAACGCCCGCTTTACGCTAAGAACCCCGCTATTGGGTGGGGAACCCAATCCGGAAGAATTACGCTTGTACTCTCTCGAGGGCATGCACGCAACTCTCTTTACCCAGGGGTGATATGTCCATACGCACGGCCTCTCGGCTAGCTAGCGTATGAATCACGAAAATAGGGCCCACACATCTATATGTGGTCGTACGCGTCGTTAACCCGTGGTAAACCTTAAGTCCTAAAATTAAAGTGAAAATAAAGAACTTTAATTATTTCAAATCATTTTAAATGTCCCAATGCTTTTCGATGCCGAGGCTAATAACGATTAGCCACACATCGGTATGGGGATGCCTTTATAATTTGATGAGGCGCGAGTTCGTAATTAAACGCTAAAGGATTATAAGAAGAAGACATGAAAATAACAAACATTTAGAAAGCTTAAAAAGTTAGCTAAAACGAGAACTCTCACAAACTTCAAATTATAAATAAACAAAAAGAACGAAGTTACAAAAAAAAGAAAATTACAAATCCTACTCAAACGAGTAGGCGGGAAATAAGGGCGCGCCATTTAACTCTTAACGAGTAGGCGAAAAAAAATAAAATTACAAGTCCTACTCAAACGAGTAGGCGAGAAATAAAAACACGTCATTTAACTCTTAACGAGTGGGCGGAAATAAATGCGCACACACACACACTCTTCACGAATTAAAAGAAAGCAATAAAACTATCTCCTACACACAACGCACTCTACATAATTTAAGAAAGCAATAAAATAGAGCATTAAAATTTATCTCCTACACACACACATTCTACATAATTGAAGAAAGTATTAGAAGTTATGCTCATACACTCACACACACATCATGAAAATTAAAAGAACAAAATGAAAATTATACTCATATACTCACACACACAAATAAAGAGAAAAAGAAAGTTGCTTTAAAAATTAAAATTACAAGATTCCTACTCCTAAAGCTTACCAAAAACACTTAAAATGACAAATAAAAAGAGAATGAGCAAAATGTTTTTCAAAATAAAACTAAAATTAAAGTTTCTCAAAAATTAAAACTATAACTTTTTCATTTTTAAGAGTTCATAAAAGTGCTAAAAAGTTGAAATAAAATTTAAAAGAACAAAAAGATTACAATCCTAAAATAAAGCTAAGTTAAAAAATCAAAAACACTTTAATAACTCTTTTACAAATCTATAAGAATGAAAATCTTAAAGCAACTATAACCCTAACATGGAGACAAACCAAAAAAGAAAGCAATAGATCTAAACAAATTACACTCATACACACACACACACACACACAAATAAAGAGAAACACTAAGAAATACAAAGAGATAAAAAGAGAAAGAGATGAGCTACACAAATAAACTTTCATGCCATGGAGAGAGAGAAAAGTGCACATTTTTATTATGAAATTGAAACTATTACAAAGCTAAAGCTAAAGCAAAAAGAAACATAAAAGGAAGGGGGGAGAAATCTCCTTACATAGCACTTGAATCCACAAGGGCATCCCATAAAACAAAATAAAGTGGCTCAAAAAAGTTTTCCCTTGGAACTTACAGAAATGGGCAATTTATAGAAAAAAAAATCAAAGAACACGCCCTCCGACACGGGCGTGTCGGGGGGGGGGGGGGGTGCGTGTCAACACTATTTGCGATATGATCCGGCGATTTGATGACAGCATTAACTTTTGGCGGTCCACGTGGCAGTCACCCCCTAGGTCACGGGCGTGACTCTGGGCGTGTCGGGGAGGTGGAACTGGCGAGGGTTGCACCAAAAGTCACGGGCGCGGGTCTTGTGGGCCAGGTGGAGGAGTACACGTGACGGTCAGGCCCTAGGTCACGGGCTTGACGTTGGGCGTGTCGGGTTGGTTTCGACGAATGTCGAGAGCGTTGTGTCGAGTCTGGAAGCCTTGATCCTCGATCGGCAATGACACGGGCGTGTCGGCTTGGCTGACACGGGCGTGTCATGTTGAGTCGATGAATGTCGAGACCGTTTTGTCGAGCTTGAGTGGTCACGACCTTGGTCACGGGGAGTGTCAAATGACACGGGCGTGACCCCGGGCGTGTCAAACTTTTCTTCTTCAAATGCACTGATTTTACGGGATTTTGATGTGTCACGCCCATGTCACGGGCGTGACCTACAGTACACGGGCGTGACACATGATTTTTCTAGCAAAATTCTGAAAATTTCTGAAACATAAAATAAACTAAGTTAGCAAAATATATACAATAAAAAGAGCATTTTATTAAAGAACTTTAACCTAAAACAAGAAAAGAAAACGAAAACTACTTAAATAATGAACATAAAAATAGGTATATTTACAACTTATCAAATACCCCCATACTTAGGCTTTTGCTATTCCAGAGCAAAAGTTTGAGGTGAACTTATAAGAAATAAAAAAAATTCTAAGTTTAGCTACCACTTAATTAATTATAAGAGAGATCTAAATAAACATACGATGTGTAAGAGTTAAGTCCTAAAATTATGAAGATGATTTAAATAGCACAAAAGTTTTGGCCAAAAGACTTCTTGATGTAATCAAATAGAAAGCAAAAATTGTAATGGTTAGATTAACGAAAATAGTTTGGAATTATATGAACTTTAGCTTATAGGAGTTTTGCTGGAAATAATGCAATTTACAAATTATGCTCTCAAAAAGATTTTTGAATTAATTCTAGAATCGTGAAATTGGCCAAGGGGTTGATGTTGGTTTATGAAGAGGATTTGAAATTGAGGTGAGGTAATTTTTTCTCGAACCTCCATTTTTTTCTATTGGATTATTAGGAAAATGAAATCTTATTTTCCTAATATCATTTTTTTAACTTCATAATGATAAAATTTGTAAGACCCCTCCTCCCGGATCCCAAAACACGGCATTAAGGGGGAGTCTTATGCCCGGAACATCCGCCTTGCGGTAGCATTAGCACACGGGCTAACCTGTACCACAAGACGCCTATTCCGCCGGCTACAACCATATCAATATAAATGCCAACCCAACCAAATAAATAAGCAAGAGAAGTTAAAATCCACACTAAGTAATATATAATGTCCAAAACATGAAATAATGAGAAGCTAAACATGCTTCTACAAAATATCAGAGTACAGCTAAACATTGCCCAAACGGGCTACATCATAGTAATCCAAATACTAACATCAGTAACCGACGGTATCGACGGCACCGTCACTTCAGGCCCTGTCGTCCTGGCCTGGCTGTCCTGCTGCGCAGTCTGCGGCTGCTCTACCTGCGCCGTGACCTCCTAAAAAGGTAGACTTAGCAACCGTTAGTCGAAACGACTAAGTGGTTTCACATCCGCTCCCCCGGCGACTCCTCGGCACCAGGCGGAGAAAAGGAACAAGAGTATAGTATATAACAAGTATGCAAGTAAAGGAGTATAAGCAGGTGGCAAGGTACATGAATATAATGTATAATCTAGCAGTTCTACAAGCTAACATCATATATCAACAGGTGTAAGGAAATCTACAGCAGGAAAGTAACTTAACTTATAAGAATGCCCATACAAACTTATAAGTTAAGGATCGGGTTACATAAAGTAACTCATCGTATAGGAGTGCCCATACAAACTTATACGATGAGGATCTTGTTGTGCAATGTTATGAAATGCTATGAATGCTATGCAATGACTCACCCGTGCACACCCATGCAATTGCTATGTCGATACAGACTATAGTTCCCACTTTTCGAGCAGGTAGCTAACCTCTCAGGCATCAGCCGCCGTGGCCAGGCGGTGACAGTAGAACGAGCACTTCTACTACTAGGAGGGTATCACACTACTTCACCTAGGCCTCCGTATGCCTCAACGCTAAGAACACAATAGCGGAGCCCCTGCGTACTATGGCCCAGCGGGGTCTTGGGTAGATGTGCACCAAGAACACAGCCCGAACTGGCCTTGCGTGACCCGGATGGGGCCTCGGAAGAAAGCACGAGGACACAACCCAACCGTTCACATGGCCGGAGGGGCCTCGGGACGTGAACACTGAGGACACAGCCCAAACCGACCAAGTCTAACTGCCAACTCCCGTCGGTGTGACGACTGGCGAGCCCGTAGACCTGCCACACTATCCTTAACCCAGGTTTACGACACCGCGTGTCGACTCACACTACATGCAAATACCACATCAACATAACATGGAAGGGGCCTCGGAAGTAAGCACGATTACACAGTCCAACCATCCATCCATACCCTATCACAACACAACCAAAACAAGTGACGGTCAACACCGCACTTACATCCCTTCACAATACTACCCGTAGGGAGACGACGCTCTAGGTATTGGACTACTAGACTCATTTCATTAACCAATCATACCCATGGCCATAATCTATACATCTATATGACTTTCCAAATGATGATAATGTAATATAAATATGGTGGGCATATGAAGATATAACACACTTTCCATTTGATAATGTCATAATATAAACATGAAGTGCCCAATTATCCATCTTACAATTTCTACCAATTCAATTCGTTTAAATAAGATTGCTTCACAAATTGATAATATGAAATCTGATTAATAAGCTACTCCAATCATGCAACAAATGAATACTCATAAGTGTTCAGCCAAGCCAAGTATCTTGCGTTATTAATTCCACCGAATCAAAATCCATTTTCCATTAAGCCCAGATTTTAGGTGCAGGTTGAATCTGAACAGCAACTTCGACCGGAGATTCCCGAAGCTACAAGAATCCGGTGAAGACGTGTAACCCCACGATGGAAAGGTCTTTCCGAGGTCTACAACTCTCGTGTTCAGACCTCAACCCAGATTTGATATTATCCTATTTGAAATCGGACTTGAAGTCCGCTGCGTACAGAACACAGTTTCTGCATACAAGATTTATAGAACACCAATTTCGATTAGACTTTCCCGTGGCTACCGACTTCGCCAGAAGTCGTGCAGGCATTCGTTGGAAAGGTATTTTCAAGGGCTTCAACTTTCGTGTTAAGCCTAAAGCCCAGATCTGGCCATAGCGTACTTAAAAATGGCCACGAAGTTCGCTGCGCGCAGAATACAGATTCTGCGCGCATCTTAAGGCGGAATGAACGGCATTGGTTCGTCTTCCTCCTCAATGCGATCATTCCAAATCATTCCAGAATTTCCTCCACCCTTATTCACCCTCAAGAGGCCAAAACCCTTCACGAACCCATCCCTTATCATCACATTGAAGAAGGGCGTGGTTGAAGAGATCTAAAACCTAAGACACAAGTCTTAGCATGGCCTTTCCTAGAAAACTCCTCCTCACCATCAAGACTCTCTTGAGTCGATGTCTCTCCTAGGAAAATAACTATAGATCTAGCACCAAGGGAGAGGGTAGGAAACTCACATTGGCTCCAGCGGTACCACCATTCCCGGCCATGGATCTCGTAGTTCTCCTTGGCGGCATCTTCTCTTTCACGGCGATGGCGGATCTCCTCCGGTAGAACTTGCTCCAGCAGTTTCCCTGTCACCAGGAGTTCTCACAGGAATTAGGGGATGAAATGAACATGAAAACGGCTAGGGTTTTCTGTCCCCCTTATATATAAAAAGTAACACGGGTAGGGACACGGCCGTGTCCTTACCCGTGTCCTGCCTGGCGAAGCGGCAACGACAGTTTCCATGTCGGTTCAATACTTGACACGGGTAGGGACACGCCCCTGTCCCGACCCGTGTCCACATGACACGGCTGTGTGCCTGGCCATGTTCTTCTCGGGTTGCATCTCGACACGCCTCGTCGAGCTCAACTCGATGCACACGGGTAGGGACACGCCCGTGTCACTACCCGTGTCACTTGGTGTCGACGCAGTTCGACGATCTCGACACGCCTCGTCGAGCTCAACTCGATGCACACGGGTAGGGACACGGCCGTGTCACTACCCGTGTCACTTGGTGTTGACACAGCACGTCAGTCTCGACACGGTTCGTCGAGCTCAACTCGACGCACACGGGTAGGGACACAGCTGTGTCACTACCCGTGTCACTGGGTGTCGACACAGCTCGTCAGTCTCGACACGGCTCGTCGAGCTCAACTCGACGCACACGGGTAGGGACACGCCCGTGTCGCTACCCGTGTCGCTACTCGTGTCACTACCCGTATCACTACCCGTGTCACTACCCGTGTCTCTCTGCACTGATTTCTCCACTTCTCCACAAGTGCAGTCCAATTCCCTGCACTTCTCAGGACTTGAGTCAACCCTCCTGACTCAACAACACACACTAGGGGCCTAGAACGATTCGTGACGTTACAAATCCTATAAACAAAATAAAAAATTTCGTCCCCGAAATCAGGCTAAGGCCGAGGGGAGAAATGCATAACAGGAAATTTAACATATTCTTTTAAATAAGATTACCTGGAGCAAACAACTCCGGGTAGCGTTGCTGCATCAAATCCATTGGCTCCCATGTGTACTCCTCTTTCTCATGATTCGACCATAGTACCTTCACCAAGGGTACACTTTTGCGGCACAAAGATCTTGTGTCGATGTCAACAATCCGCACCGGCTCTAGTCGCACAGACCTATCTGATGCCACTGCACCATCAGTAGTGGGAATATACTGGTCGGGCCGCAATAGTGCTTTTCGAAGCGACGACACATGGAACACGTCGTGGAGATTTTCTAGTTCTGGTGGTAACTCTAACCGATAGGCCAACAGGCCGATCCTTTCTAGTATAGTATAAGGCCCAACATACCTTGGGCTGAGCTTTTTCACCCCACGTACCCGCGACACACCATGCATCGGCCGAATCTTGAGAAACACTTTTTCGCCCACTTGGAACTCCACCATCCGGTGCTTTTTATTGTAATATTTTGCCTGTCGACTTTGAGCCTCCAACATGCGATCCCGTATCAATCTGACCGCCGCATCAGTATCATCTATGTATTCGTTTCCCAATGCCTTCGGATCTTCATCTTACACCCAAGACAAGGGAGTCCTGCACCTTCTTCCGTAAAGGGCTTCATGGGGCGTCATGCCGATACTCGCCTGATGGCTATTATTATAGGAGAATTCCACTAGTGGCAAGAGCCTTTCCCATGGCTCTCCTCTGTCCAGCACACATAACCTCAATAAATCTTCCAGTGTTCTGATGGTCCTTTCAGACTGCCCGTCCGTCTATGGGTGGAATGCAGTACTAAAGGTTAGGCGCGAGCCCAAATACGCTTGTACCGCCTTCCACTCATTGGATGTAAATCGTCCATCCCGATCCGAAACAATTGTCTTGGGCACGCCATGATACCGTACAAATTGCTCCACAAAAAGGCGTACCAAAACATCCACGTGTGCTTCCTTCTTCATTGGAATGAACCGGGCCACCTTTGTCAGTCGATCAACAATAACCCACACTGAATCATTCCCGGAGCGAGAATGGGGTAACCCATGAACGAAGTCCATGGAGATATCCTCGAACTTCCATTCGGGGATGGGCAGCGACTGCAACAAACCACCAGGACTCCTGCATTCAGCCTTCACTCTTTGGCAAGCTTCGCAATGTGTAACATAATAGTGAACATCCTTCTTCATTCCCGGCCAACAGATGGTCTTTTGCAATCTGGCATACATCTTAGCAATACCCGGGTGCACTGAATATTGAGAGGAATGTGCCTCTCTCAAGATATCCTCCTGAATTTTGCCGCCCTTGGGAATATAGAGTCGGCCACGAAAATAAACGAGGCCGTCTTTGAGTGTGTACTCATCGGTGGTCCCATCTTCTATTGCCTTGATTGCCGGGGCCAAGGCCGCATCCATTCCTTGCTCCACCCGAATCCGGTCTCGGATATCACAAACTATGCTCATGTTGGCCAAATACTCCGCATACTCTGCCGAAGGAGCCTTGAATACTAGAGTAATTTCCATCTCCTCGATCATCCGAGCCAACTCCATACTCATCAACTGAGACTCTGGGCTAGAGCCTGGCGCTTTTCTACTCAAGGCATCGGCTACCGAGTTCGCTTTCCCGGGGTGGTAGTTCATGGTGAACTCATAGTCGCATAGAAATTCCAACCACCGCCGTTGTCTCAGGTTCAACTCCTTCTGAGTGTGGACATACTTCAAGTTCTTGTGATCGGAAAAGATCTCGCAGTGTACGCCATATAGGTAATGCCTCCAGACCTTCAAAGCGAAGACCACTGCTCCCAACTCCAAATCATGAACCGGGTAATTAATTTCATGTTTCTTTAACTGCCTTGAAGCATATGCGATCATGTGCCCGTGCTGCATCAATACCGCTCCCATCCCTTGATATGATGCGTCCGTGTAAACTTGGAATCCTTCCTTTCCTGACGGAAGTGCAAGGATGGGGGCGGAGGTAAGCCTATCCTTCAGCTCTTGAAATGCCGCTTCACATTGAGGTGTCCACTCAAATGGCACACCCTTCTTCGTTAAGGAGGTAAGGGGAAGGGCAATCTTGGAGAATCCTTTCACGAACTTGCGGTAGTACCCAGCAAGTCCAAGAAAGCTTCGTACATCGGCCGCCGACTTCAAGGGCGACCACTCCTTCACGGCTCGCACCTTTGCTGGATCCACCGCTAATCCTGCTCCACTGATCACATGCCCCAAGAAGGCTACCTCCTTAAGCCAGAATTCACACTTGCTAAACCTGGCATACAAGGCATGCTCCTTCAATTTCTTCAAAACCAAGGTCAGGTGCTCGACATGCTCCTCCTCCGTCTTTGAGTAGACCAAGATGTCGTCGATGAAAATAATGACGAAGATGTCCAAATACGGTTCAAACACCTTGTTCATCAAACTCATGAAGGCCGAAGGGGCATTTGTGAGCCCAAACGACATTACTGTGAACTCATACAAACCATATCTCGAACTAAAGGCCGTTTTCTGGATGTCCCCTTCTTGTATCCTCAACTGATAGTATCCGGAGCACAAATCCAATTTAGAAAACCAATGTGCTCCCACTAGTTGATCGAATAACTCATCGATCCGAGGTAGTGGATAAGTGTTCCGTACCGTCAACCGATTGAGTTCCCGATAATCTATGCACAATCGCAGGGTTCCATCCTTCTTCTTTACGAACAGCACAGGGGCTCCCCATGGTGATGAACTGGGGCGAACGAACCCTGAATCCACCAGTTCTTGCAATTGAACTCTAAACTCCGCGAGTTCTTTCGGAGCCATTCTGTACGGAGCCTTGGATACAGGCTTGGCATCTGGTACTAGATTGATCTGGAAGTCAACCTCTCTATGCGGAGGTAATCCTGGTAGCTTCTCAGGAAATACCTCGGGAAAATCCCGCACAACCCGTACATCCTTTAATTCCAACGCTTCCTCCTTCAACTCGAACCAAATCATGAAGACCTCCTCCCCCTTCATATGAGCTTTTACAACCTGGACGGAAGATAACATCATGCGAGGCGCGAAGCCAATACCTTGGAAGATGACGTCAGAGTCTCCATATCTCAAATAGATCCGCTTCTCCGCGCAGTCGATCCTCGCGAAGTGCCAATCCAGCCATACCATGCCCAAAATGATGTCAAACTCCGGCATTCTTAGAACCGTGGCCGGCGTATCAAAGGCCTTCCCATCAATAAATAACTCCAACTCGCACTTGGCGGTTGCGATCATCTCCGAGCCATCCGGAAGGCGTACACGTCGGGCTATGCCAGTGAAGTACTGTACATCCTCCACGTCTTTTATGAAATCCTCGGACACAAAGGAGTGTGAGGCACCGGTATCGAACAGCGCATAGGCTTTCTTCCCGCCAATAATCACGGTGCCTAAGTACCAACAACCAAAACTTATTGCTAGTGGCTAGTAAGTTCTAATCAATTCAAGTTAGACCATGCAAATATGTAAATTAATTAAATCATACCTGCAATCACATCTTGTGGGTTCCGTTCCTGCGCCATGTCAAGCGCGTACACCTGATCCCGGACCGGTCCGGGGTTTCCTCTTGGTGGTCCTCGTCCTCGACCACGCATATATCCCCGCCCTCGTGGAGCTGCTGGAGGGAGAGAAGGATGGAGAGCAGGAGGGAGAGCAGGAGGGGCGTTCCCATATAGCTGCGGGCAAAAATGCCGGATGTGGCCCGGCTGGTTGCATTCGAAGCACACCAGACCACGACGCCCTTCAGGTTGTTGAAATCGATGAGGCTGTGGGGGTGGAGGCAACGCAGGCGGCTGCGGAACTGAATGCTCCACCCTATAGTTTCGTTGGACACGCCATCCACCTCTTTGATAACCTCTTCCTCCTCTGAAGTCACGTCTCCTTCTATTACTTGGGCCGGCTTCCATCACGTCCTCCGCAGGCCTCTTATTACATCCCAGGTGGTCCACCTCCAATCTTTTCGCCATATCAATGATCTCCGCCAAGCTACCATCCGCTATAAACAAAAGGGACTGCCTTAGGGGATCTCGCAGCCCTTTATAGAAGCGCTTGGCATAACCTCTGTCATCCAACTCATAAGAATCTGCAAACCTTGCGAGATGCTGGAATTCCTGCTGGTATTCTTTAACCGACTTTGATCCCTGCTTTAGTAGAAGGAACCTCTGCTCAAGCTCATCTCGGGCCGATGTCGGGATAAAGTGCTCCAAGAAAACACCCGAGAATTCACTCCAACTTATCTCAGTGTAGATCCGGCCTTGGAAGGTAGAGCCCATGAGGGACTTCCACCACCTCTTCGCATGTAAGTCCAAGACGGACACTGCCAATGTCACTGCCATGTTGGCTGGGCAACGGATACCAGCCAACAACTCCTGTATCGTGTCTAGCCATTCCTCTGTACGTACGGCTGACTCCGTCCCAAGGTAGACGGGAGGGGAGAGAGCCCGGAAGGTGCTCAGCCAGTTGGAGCTCGGGGCCTGTTGTTGCACCGGAGCCTGCTGTGCCTTAAAAGCATCAAGAATGGCGGTGAGCGTCTGCCCCAACTCAGACTGTTCGAACTGAGTGGTTATGGGAGGGGTAGGAGTACCCCCCATCGGCTCAACATGCAGTGGAACCTACACATACACGACAAATTTGTGGTCAGGTTGGCTAAACTTAAGGTCGAAGTTGGACAAACATAATGTGAATTACATATGGGCACACCACTGCTTCCGCTAAGTCAGTTTGTCCCCAAACTGACTAACCAAACGGGGGTGGCACCATTATTGAATGACTTCTTAGTTGAGGATTGTGGCAAACTGATACCATTTGTAAGACCCCTCCTCCCGGATCCCAAAACACGGCATTAAGGGGGAGTCTTATGCCCGGAACAGCCGCCTTGCGGTAGCATTAGCACACGGGCTAACCTGTACCACAAGACGCCTATTCCGCCGGCTACAACCATATCAATATAAATGCCAACCCAACCAAATAAATAAGCAAGAGAAGTCAAAATCCACACTAAGTAATATATAATGTCCAAAACATGAAATAATGAGAAGCTAAACATGCTTCTACAAAATATCAGAGTACAGCTAAACATTGCCCAAACGGGCTACATCATAGTAATCCAAATACTAACATCAGTAACCGACGGTATCGACGGCACCGTCACTTCAGGCCCTGTCGTCCTGGCCTGGCTTTCCTGCTGCGCAGTCTGCGGCTGCTCTACCTGCGGCGTGACCTCCTAAAAAGGTAGACGTAGCAACCGTTAGTCGAAACGACTAAGTGGTTTCACATCCGCTCCCCCGGCGACTCCTCGGCACCGGGCGGAGAAAAGGAACAAGAGTATAGTATATAACAAGTATGCAAGTAAAGGAGTATAAGCAGGTGGCAAGGTACATGAATATAATGTATAATCTAGCAGTTCTACAAGCTAACATCATATATCAACAGGTGTAAGGATATCTACAACAGGAAAGTAACTTAACTTATAAGAATGCCCATACAAACTTATAAGTTAAGGATCGGGTTACATAAAGTAACTCATCGTATAGGAGTGCCCATACAAACTTATACGATGAGGATCTTGTTGTGCAATGTTATGAAATGCTATGAATGCTATGCAATGACTCACCCATGCACACCCATGCAATTGCTATGTCGACACAGACTATAGTTCCCACTTTTCGAGCAGGTAGCTAACCTCTCAGGCATCAGCCGCCGTGGCCAGGCGGTGATAGTAGAATGGGCACTTCTACTACTAGGCGGGTATCACACTACTTCACCTAGGACTCCGTACGCCTCAACACTAAGAACACAACAGCGGAGCCCATGCGTACTATGGCCCAGCGGGGTCTTGGGTAGATGTGCACCAAGAACACAGCCCGAACTGGCCTTGCGTGACCCGGAAGGGGCCTCAGAAGAAAGCACGAGGACACAGCCCAACCGTTCACATGGCCGGAGGGGCCTCGGGACGTGAACACCGAGGACACAGCCCAAACCGACCAAGTCTAACTGCCAACTCCCGTCGGTGTGACGACTGGCGAGCCCGTAGACCTGCCACACTATCCTTAACCCAGGATTACGACACCGCGTGTCGACTCACACCACATGCAAATACCACATCAACATAACATGGAAGGGGCCTCGGAAGTAAGCACGAGTACACAGCCCAACCATCCATCCATACCTTATCACAACACAACCAAAACAAGTGACGGTCAACACCGCACTTACATCCCTTCACAATACTACCCGTAGGGAGACGACGCTCTAGGTATTGGACTACTAGACTCATTTCATTAACCAATCATACCCATGGCCATAATCTATACATCTATATGACTTTCCAAATGATGATAATGTAATATAAATATGGTGGGCATATGAAGATCTAACACACTTTCCATTTGATAATGTCATAATATAAACATGAAGTGCCCAATTATCCATCTTACAATTTCTACCAATTCAATTCGTTTAAATAAGATTGCTTCACAAATTGATAATATGAAATCTGATTAATAAGCTACTCCAATCATGCAACAAATGAATACTCATAAGTGTTCAGCCAAGCCAAGTATCTTGCGTTATTAATTCCACCGAATCAAAATCCATTTTCCATTAAACCCATATTTTAGGTGCAGGTTGAATCTGAACAGCAACTTCGACCGGAGATTCCCGAAGCTACAGGAATCTGGTGAAGACGTGTAACCCCACGATGGAAAGGTCTTTCCGAGGTCTACAACTCTCGTGTTCAGATCTCAACCCAGATTTGACATTAGCCTATTTTAAATCGGACTTGAAGTCCGCTGCGTACAGAACACAGTTTCTGCATACAAGATTTATAGAACACCAATTTTGATTAGACTTTCCTGTGGCTACCGACTTCGCCAGAAGTCGTGCAGCCATTCGTTGGAAAGGTATTTTCAAGGGCTTCAACTTTCTTGTTAAGCTGAAAGCCCAGATCTAGCCATAGCATACTTAAAAATGGCCACGAAGTTCGCTGCGCGCAGAATACAGATTCTGCGCGCATCTTAAGGCGGAATGAACGACATCGGTTCGTCTTCCTCCTCAATGCGATCATTCCAAATCATTCCAGAATTTCCTCCACCCTTATTCACCCTCAAGAGGCCAAAACCCTTCACGAACCCATCCCTTATCATCACATTGAAGAGGGGCGTGGTTGAAGAGATCTAAAACCTAAGACACAAGTCTTAGCATGGCCTTTCCTAGAAAACTCCTCCTCACCATCAAGACTCTCTTGAGTCGATGTCTCTCCTAGGAAAATAACTATAGATCTAGCACCAAGGGAGAGGGTAGGAAACTCACATTGGCTCCAGCGGTACCACCATTCCCGGCCATGGATCTCGTAGTTCTCCTTGGCGGCATCTTCTCTTTCACGGCGATGGCGGATCTCCTCCGGTAGAACTTGCTCAAGCAGTTTCCCTCTCACCAGGAGTTCTCACAGGAATTAGGGGATGAAATGAACATGAAAACGGCTAGGGTTTTCTGTCCCCCTTATATATAAAAAGTGACACGGGTAGGGACACGGCCGTGTACTTACCCGTGTCCTGCCTGGCGAAGCGGCAACGATAGTTTCCATGTCGGTTCAATACTTGACACGGGTAGGGACACGCCCGTGTCCCGACCCGTGTCCACATGACACGGCCGTGTGCCTGGCCGTGTCCTTGGCCGTGTCCTTCTCGGGTTGCATCTCGACACGCCTCGTCGAGCTCAACTCGACGCACACGGGTAGGGACACGCCCGTGTCACTACCCGTGTCACTTGGTGTCGATGCAGTTCGACGATCTCGACACGCCTCGTCGAGCTCAACTCGACGCACACGGGTAGGGACACGGCCGTGTCACTACCCGTGTCACTTGGTGTCTATACAGCACGTCAGTCTTGACACGGTTCGTCGAGCTCAACTCGACGCACATGGGTAGGGACACGACCGTGTTACTACCCGTGTCACTGGGTGTCGACACAGCTCGTCAGTCTCGACACGGCTCGCCGAGCTCAACTCGACGCACACGGGTAGGGACATGCCCGTGTCGCTACCCGTGTCGCTACTCGTGTCACTACCCGTGTCACTACCCGTGTCACTACCCGTGTCTCTCTGCACTGATTTCTCCACTTCTCCACAAGTGCAGTCCAATTCCCTGCACTTCTCAGGACTTGAGTCAACCCTCCTGACTCAACAACACACACTAGGGGCCTAGAACGATTCGGGACGTTACAAAATTGACCCAATGTATATGTGTAGGAGTAATGAATTTTATCCTCTTACTCTGTAACATATAATCATTTTAAATTATTGGCTGCCTATGTTTACGGAATGAAATCTTATTCCCATTGACATAGGATATTTTAAGGATAAAAATTTTATCATGTCAAGTAAGGCATGATAAGGGGAGAAAAGAAAACTAGATTTTTAATTAAAAAAGTTTTGAGAGCAACCTTAATAAATTGTACGTTCTAATTTTTCAGAAAGCTAAAAGTAAACATAATTGAATTCTATAGTCGTTATTTTCTAACATAATACACGTGCTCCTATCAATGAAAAATTAGAAGTAGTGCTTAAAACGAGTTCGCTATTTTTAACAACAAAGCATAATGAATTCTTTAAAACTTAACCCCGGCTATTTAAATATTTCAATCGATAATTAACAAATGAATAGCAAACAAAGAATTAATAAAATTCACATATAAATAAACTCAAAACAATTTTTTTGGATAGCAAGAAAATTAAGGATGATATACTTGATTTATTTGTTTCAAAACATTTTTTTAGATTTTTATAGTTTTTATCATCATTTTTTTTGTTTTTAACTTATTTTCTTTTTTTGAATTTTTCTTTTGTTTTACTCAAATTTGTTTTGAATTTTCGACTTATTATCTTTTTTTGTTTTTATGTCTCTAATATATACATACTAAAGAAAGGAAAATGCAAAAAAAAAAAATTTTTTGAATTTTAAAATTTTGCAAAATTTTTTGTAATTTTTAAGAAAATTTTCATTCTATTTACAAAGATTGGGAGAAAAAGAGTAGTTATTTACAAGAATGAGAGAGAAAAGGAAGGCAGAGAGAGAGAAGAGTATTTACAAAAAGAATATTTACAAAGTAAAATATTTACAAAAAAAATTATTTACAAAGTAAAATCTAAAATATATATATTTTTGTTGAATTTTTGTTTTGTAATAAATTTTTTTTTTGAATTTTGTGTTTTATAGTTTTTTTGAAATTTTTTGTGTTTTTAAAAAAGAAAGAAATTTTTTTTTTGGTTTTTTCATTTTTTTTTTGTTTTGGATTTTTGAAATGCAGAAAGTAGAAGTGTAGAAAAGAAAACACGAAAATACCCCCATGCTTAAGTCGAACATTGTCCTCAATGTTGTAACGTAAGTATGCGGAACAAACAGGAAAGGCAATATGTATGAAGAAAATAAAGAGGGGAGGGGGGGGGGGGTAGAAGCTTCCCTAAAAAGCGTTTGGGGAGGAAGCGCCGATTAGAAACCCTGCGTTTATTAGAAAAAGTAGCAAACATAATAAATAAAGAGCGAAATAGATAAGCGAGGGGTGTCTCCCAGGAGCGCTTTGTTTATAGTCGTGTAGCTTGACTACTTTGGCGGGTTTATAATATTGAGGAAAGTTATGGTTTCTTTATGCTCGATCACTAGGTCGCCCGCTATATAAGACTTTAACCGATGACCGTTTACTTTAAACGAACCTTTTTCTGGGTGAGAGATGAGTACGGTCCCATATGGGAAAACTTCTTCGACTAGGAAGGGGCCGGACCAACGTGATTTTAGTTTACCCGGAAAAAGCCGAAGGCGTGAATTGTAAAGAAGGACAAGATCGCCCGCAGAAAAAATTTTTGGGGACTTTTTTTTCGATCGTGATATAGCTTAGAACGCTCCTTATAGAACTTATTGCTCTCGTAAGCGTTCGCACTCCATTCATCGAGCTCGTTTAGTTGCAGTTTTCTATTCTGAGCGGCTAAGTTGGTGTCGAGGTTTAAGAGTTTTAAAGCCCAAAGGATGCTCTAGTTCTACGGGTAAATGGCACGCTTTGCCATAGACTAACCAGAACGACGTACAACCAATTGCGTTTTTGTATGCCGTTTGATACGCCCACAACGCATCGTCGAGTTTAACGGACCAATCTTTCCTATTTAGTGAAACGGTTTTTTCTAATATTCGCTTAATCTCTCGATTGACAACCTCTACTTGGCCACTAATTTGCGGGTGGTAGGGGGTGGCGAGTTTGTGCGTGACTTCGTATTTAGCTAACGTCTTAGCCATAAGAGTGTTACAGAAATGCGTTCCCCTATCACTAACAAGTGCACGAGGCGTGCCGAAGCGAGAAAATAGTTTTTTAAGAAATGTAACGATGACTCGCGCATCGTTGGTGGGGATAGCTTGCGCTTCCGCCCACCTCAATAGGTAATCGACCGCTACTAAAATATATATATTTTTGAAAGAGGGAGGTAGGGGGCCAACAAAATCTATGCCCCATAAATCGATGAATTTGCATTCTAAAAACATGTTTTGGGGCATCTCATCACGATGAGAGATGTTACCCGACCGCTAACAGCTATCGTATGCGCGCACAAAAGTGTGCGCGTCTTTGAAGACAGTGGGCCAAAAGTAGCCCACCTCTAGCGCCTTCTGAGCGGTCCGGTTGGCTTGATAATGCCCACCGGCTGGATCCTCGTGGCAGTGCTTAAGAATTTGCAAGCACTCCACACCCGCAATGCATCTTCGGACCGCTTGGTCCGCGCAGATACGAAAAAGAAATGGGTCCTCCCAAAAGAAAATTTTCAAGTCAGAAAAGAATTTCTTCTTTTGATGACTTGAAAACTCTTTTGGAAGCACCCGCGCTACTAAGTAATTTGTTAAATCTGCGAACCAAGGCGAAGATGACGAAGAATTTTGAATGGCTAGGAGGCGTTCCTCGAGGAATCTATCATTTATTTCAGATTCGACGAGCGCTTCCGCACTCGGATTTTCTAAGCGGGAGAGATGGTCTGCCGCTAGATTTTCCGCGCCCCTCTTATCTCGGATCTCCAAGTCAAACTCTTGTAGGAGGAGAATCCACTGAAGAAGGAGGGCTTCACATCATTTTTAGCTAATAAATATTTAAGAGAGGAGTGATCGATAAATATGATAACTTTAGATAACGTTATATACGAGCGAAACTTATCAAAAGCAAAAATGATGGCTAAGAGTTCCCTTTCCGTTGTCGTGTAATTTACTTGTGCGGAAGTGAGCGTCTTGCTAGCGTAATAAATTAGATGAAAATGTTTTTCTATGCGTTAGCCAAGAACGGCACCTAAGGCAATATCACTAGCGTCGCACATAATTTTAAACGGAAGGGACCAATTAGGGGCCACTAAAATTGGTGAGGTGATAAGTTTTTGTTTTATTAAATTAAGGCGGACTCTCATTCGCTACTAAAGATGAAACGTGATTCCTTTTCCAAGAGGTGAGTTAGCGGCTTTGTTATCTTTGAAAAGTCTTGAATGAAACGTCGGTAAAAGCCCGCATGGCCTAAGAAACTCCTAATAGATTTTATGTTTGTTGGATGAGGAAGTTTTTCTATGATTTCTATCTTGGCCTTATCCACCTCCATCCCCTTAGACAAAATCACCTGGCCGAGGACCAAACCTCCTCGAACCATAAAGTTGCATTTTTCCTAATTTAAAATAAGGCTTGTGTCCTCGCACCGTTGGAGGACACGATCTAGATTGTGAAGGAAATCAGGAAAACAGCATCCGAAAATAGAAAAGTCATCCATAAAGACTTCCATAATGTCTTCTACTAGCTCGCCAAAGATCGCTAGCATACATCTTTGGAATGTAGCCGGTGCATTGCAGAGTCCAAATGACATTCTTCGGTATGTGAAGGTGACAAACGGGCAAGTAAAAGTTATTTTCTCTAGATCATCCGGAGAAAAGGGGATTCTGAAAAACCCCGATAAACCATCAAGAAAACAATAATATGGATGACCGGATAAACGCTCTAAAATCTGGTCCAGAAATGAGAGTGGGAAATGGTCCTTGCGTGTGGCATCATTAAGTTTTCTATAATCGATGCACACTCACCAACCCGTAATAGTACGAGTTGGGACGAGCTCGTTATGCTCATTCGCCACTACGGTTAGACCGCCCTTCTTGGGCACGACATGCACGTGACTAACCCATGCACTGTCCGAAATAGGGTAGATAATCCCCGCATCTAATAACTTAATAATCTAGGCTTTAACAACATCTTTCATGTTTGGGTTAAGATGACGCTGCGGCTGAATCGTTTTGCGGCAATTATCGTTAAGAAATATCTTATGGGTGCAAAAGGAGAGGCTAATCCCCTTTAAGTCAGAGATTTGCCACACAATTGCGTGGCGATGTTTAAATAAAACTTCCAATAAATCGGAAATCTCCGAATCACTCAAGTCCGAAGAAATAATAACGGGAAGCTTATCGTCTTTTCCCCAAAAAGCGTATTTGGGTGATGCGGGTAAGGGTTTGAGGTCTAGGATGGGCGGTTCTTCTAGGGAGGTTTTAATTCCTATGTCTTTGTTACTAATTGGTTCGAAAGGCAAGTCTATATAGGTATCCTCATCGCATTTAAAATTTTCGAGCGCATAATTATCGTCATTTAAAAATACGGATTCGAAAACGGGAGAAGAACGATTTCCAAAAAAGGTATCTAAAGAATAGCAGAAATCGTTGCTCGATTACAAATTGTCCATCGAGGGACTAATAGATAAAGTAACTCGATCATCTCCTACTCGGAGGAGAAGACTACCTTTACTAACATCTATTAGTGCGCGGGAGGTGGCGAGAAAAGGGCGACCGAGTATTATTGGTACCTCGGCGTCCTCCTCGATGTCTAAGATGACGAAGTCTACCAGAAAGGTAAACTTGTCTACTCGGACAAGTACGTCATCCACTACCCCGATAGGGAACTTAACCGAGCGGTCCGCTAATTGGATGCGCATATTCGTAGCACTAGAAGTACCCAAACCTAAACGTTGAAAGAACGAGAACGACATCAGATTAATGCTAGCCCCTAAATCAGCTAAGGCGTATTTTACTAATATATCGCCAAAAAGGCATGGGATGGAAAACCGTCCCAGGTCGTTTTGTTTTGTGGGCAATTTATTAGTAAGGGCCGCCGAGCAGACAACGTTGAGAGAAACATGCGAAATATCATCTAATTTACGTTTATTAGAAAGTAATTCTTTTAAAAATTTCGCATATTTGGGCATTTGCGAGATAGCCTCGCAAAAAGGAACATTAATATGAATTTGTTTTAATAATAAAATAAATTTTTCGTATTGCGCGTCCTTACGCTCGTTATCTAATTTATGCTTATACGGTAAGACCTTATTTAAAATAAGTTTTTCATTTAAAATTGTTAAAGGCGGCGTAGTCGAAGAAGGGGGAAGAGGGGTCGGAGGTGAAATATATACCTGCGGATCGATCCGTTTTGGATCGATCACCTTCTTTCCGCTACGGAGGGTTATAGCGTTGGCGTTCTCCCGAGGATTGGGCTCCGTGTTTCCCGGCAGTGCCCCGAGCACGCGCTCGGACATCATCCTCGTCAGTTGTCCAACCTGTTGTTCAAGTATTTTTAGCGATCTGATGATGTTCCGGATATTTGATTCATTGGACACTATATATTTAGAAAAATTCTCCTCCATCGGGGAGGGTTTTGGAAGAGGGAGAGGCGGCAGAAATCCGGGCACATAAGAAATAGGTGGACGCTGAGCATTGTTCGGGTTGCTACAAGAAAAATTGGGGTGATTCCTCCAACCCGAATTATAGTTATTACTATACGGGTTGTTGTTGGGGTTGAAGGAAGGACGACCCGCATTTCCTACGAAGTCCACGAACTCTTCAGCCACGCAGACGTTAGGGGGAATAAAATAAGGCGGAGTGGAGGAGGCAGCAGACATCTCCGCCACCTGCTTTGTTAACCTTTCAACTTGAAGGGTTAAGAGAGCAGTGACATCCACTTCAAAAAGACTGGCCACCGGCTTTGGGCGTCCCCGCGGGACGTTCCATTGATAGGCGTTCATATCCATCTCTTCGAATAAAGCCTGGGCGGCCTTGGGTGCTTTGTTGTTCAAGGTACCCCCGGCAGCCGCGTCAATCATTTGACGCGTCTGAAAATTAAGGTCGTTATAAAAAATCTGTACCTGCAACCACGTTGGCAGCGCGTAGTGCGGGCACCGGCGGAGGAACTCCTTAAACCGTTCCCAAGTCTCATATAGAGACTCGAGTTCGTTTTGCACAAATGATGAAATGTCCGCCCGCAACTTTGCAGTTTTTGCGGGCAGAAAATACTTCGTCAGGAACCGCTCCGTCAACTCAGCCCACGTGGTCATACATCCTCGCGGGAGGGAATTTAACCACGCCTTGGCTTTGGACTTAAGGGAAAAAGGAAATAGGCACAAGCGAATGGCGTCATCAGTGACACCATTAATCTTGAAGGTGTCACATATTTCCAAAAAGTTGGACAAGCGGACATTCGGGTCTTCATCTGGCAGTCCATCGAAATGCCCGGCCTTTTGGATCATTTGAATGATACTTGATTTTATTTCGAAATTATTATTCACCACCATAGGGCTTACAATACTAGACCCAGTATCGTCCAAATTCGGCCGGGCGTAATAAGTCATTGTACGCTCGGCGGCCGCGTTAGGAATAGGGTCGGCCATTACTACGATAGAGGGTTCTCCGATAGATTCTTCGGGGTCTAAAGAAGGAATTCGGCATTGAGATCGAATACGTGAAAGGAGCATTCGATCTCAGGGTCGAAGTCAAAATCTTCAGACTCGGAGGGTTATCCACGGGTCATACACCCTAAAAATAATTAAACGAAAGAAACTATTTTTGGTTTTGTTTGTTTTTTTTGTATTTTTTTGTAGAAAATAAGTAAAAGTAATAGATTTTGGAATTCGAAATAACAACTCAAGAGACTCCCCGGCAACGGCGCCAAAAACTTGATGGCCCGCGAACAGACTCTTATGGGGGTGGTTGGTTCGATGAGTCGAACGTCACGGGCTTGCTGAGGTAGACAAGTGCACCTATCGCAAGTAGTACTCGATATTCGGGAGAATACCGATGTCGTATTGTTCTCGGGGTCGGGTTGATTATTCTTACTCCTCCAGGAGGACTTTTATTTTACTGAAAGTAGGGTGGATTTTTTAATTAACTAAAGACGGGAAAAATGAAAGAGCGAAAAATGATTTAGAAAAATTCGATGAAGGGTTAACGCTCGACACCGAATCGAATTAAGACTAAAATAACTTTTAATAATTATAGAACTAAGTTTTCAAATTAATAAAAGGCAACTTGGCCGTAGAAGTTCCACAGATATGAGCTCACATAGCTATAGGGATATCGCTCACCTGAATGCTAAGACTATTCGACCGAACGTTAGTCCGACAAAGAAATCCTCCTAACGCCTGCTTTACGCTAAGAAACCCGCTATTGGGTGGGGAACGCAATCCGGAAGAATTACGCTTGTCCTCTCTCGAGGGTAGGCGGGAAATAAAAACCCGCCATTTAACTTTTAACGAGTAGGCGGAAAAGAAAAAAAAAGAAAATTACAAGTCCTACTCAAACGGGTAGGCGGGAAATAAAAACACGTCATTTAACTCTTAACGTGTGGGCGGAAATAAATGCGCACACACACACACTCTTAACGAATTAAAAGAAAGCAATAAAACTATCTCCTACACACAACACACTCTATATAATTGAAGAAAGCAATAAAATAAAGCATTAAAATTTATCTCCTACACACACGCACTCTACACAATTGAAGAAAGTATTAAAAGTTATACTCATACACTCACACACACATCATGAAAATTAAAAGAACAAAATGAAAATTATACTCATACACTCACACACAAATAAAGAGAAAAAGAAAGTTGCTTTAAAAATTAAAATTACAAGATTCCTACTCCTAAAGCTTACCAAAAACACTTAAAATGACAAATAAAAAGAGAATGAGCAAAATGTTTTTCAAAATAAAACTAAAATTAAAGTTTCTCAAAAATTAAAACTATAACTTTTTCATTTTTAAGAGTTCATAAAAGTGCTAAAAAGTTGAAATAAAATTTAAAAGAACAAAAAGATTACAATCCTAAAATAAAGCTAAGTAAAAAAAATCAAAAACACTTTAATAACTCTTTTACAAATCTATAAGAATGAAAATCTTAAAGCAACTATAACCCTAACATGGAGACAAACCAAAAAAGAAAGCAATAGATCTAAACAAATTACACTCATACACACACACACACAAATAAAGAGAAACACTAAGAAATACAAAGAGATAAAAAGAGAAAGAGATGAGCTACACAAATAAACTTTCATGTCATGGAGAGAGAGAAAAGTACACATTTTTATTATGAAATTGAAACTATTACAAAGCTAAAGCTAAAGCAAAAACAAACATAAAAGGAAGGGGGGATAAATCTCCTTACATAGCACTTGAATCCACAAGGGCAGCCCACAAAACACACTAAAGTGGCTCAAAAAAGTGAACCCTTGGACCTTACAGAAATGGGCAATTTATAGAAAAAAAAATAAATACGGAGGGCGTGTCGGGGGGGGGGGGGGGGGTGGGGGCGTGTCAACACTATTTGTGATATGATCCGGCGATTTGATGACAACATTAACTTTTGCCGATCCACGTGGCAGTCACGCCCCAGGTCACAGGCGTGACTCTGGGCGTGTCGGGGAGGTGGAACTGGCGCGGGTTGCACCAAAAGTCGCGGGCGTGGGTCTTGTTGGCCAGGTGGAGGAGTACACGTGGCGGTCACGCCCTAGGTCACGGGCGTGACGCTGGGCGTGTCGGGTTGGTCTCGACGAATGTCGAGAGCGTTGTGTCGAGTCTGGAAGCCTTGATCGTTGATCGGGAATGACACGGGCGTGTCGGCTTGGCTGACACGGGCATGTCATGTTGAGTCGATGAATGTCGAGACCGTTTTGTCGAGCTTTAGTGGTCACAGCCATGGTCACGGGGCATGTCAAATGACACGGGCGTGACCCCGGGCATGTCAAACTTTTCTTCTTCAAATGCGCTGATTTCACAAGATTTTGATGTGTCACTCCCATGTCACGGGCGTGACCGACAGTACACGGGTGTGACACATGATTTTTTTGGCAAAATTCTGAAAATTTCTGAAACATAAAATAAATTAAGTTAGCAAAATATATACAATAAAAGGAGCATTTTATTAAAGAAATTTAACCTAAAATAAGAAATGAAAACGAAAACTACTTAAATAATGAACATAAAAATAGGTATATTTACAACTTATCAGTAGCCAGGACAGGGAGATAGGGCATGGTACTACCATTCCTTCGCATCCCTCAGTGATAGATGTGAGCGATAATTTTTTTGTAGCCCCTTGGGGCACTTTTGTACTCTGATATTTACAGGAGCTTTTGTGTAGCTTCCTATCTATTATCTATTTCTGGACTTTTGCTTATGGGGATAATGACTTCTGTGTTATTCTTCTATCGATTGGTTGAAAATGTGATTTTGGAAATTAGGCAGCAGAATAGGTGGCTTGTGGTAGAGATTAGACTGTGTGCTGATGCTACCGCAAGGCGGCTGTTCTGGGCATAAAACTCCCCCGGCCATGTCCTGTGTTACAGGAGGGGGAATCTTAAATGTTTTTAGGGTTTGTACAGATAAGGAGGGTGGGATGATAGTAGTTGAAGGAGCAAAGAGAGGAGTTTACTAAGCCTCGAATGCTTATATAAAAGAAAGTATATAATTTAATTTTTTTAACGCATAAAATACTTATTTTTCTTGGGATACAAAATGTCGCATACGTTGATCCATTGTATTTTGTTCTCAAATAGTTTTACTATCAAGATTTGTCCTTCCAAATAGTAACAACATCTCGAGGGATGCACTGTATGTTTGATCACGAGCGAGAAGGCACCATCTCCCCCAAATCCAATGGCTGTGATGGTTTGAGATATTGTTTTTGACTTGATAGCCCGTCAAAAAAAATATATCATTTTGACTTATCATGAGATCAAGACATTGTAAACAATAACGATCCATCTCGTTGTGTCGTACAAGACGATCATGACAACAAGCACAACTTCTGAGTGTGAGTATTTAAACTCATTCTTAGATATTCCTGCAAACATGGTTAGAGCCCTAGCAACTATTAGCTAGAATGTACGTGATAACATTATAAAACCATAATAGACAAAGAAGGCTAACTGTGTAAGACCCCCCTACTGGAACACAAGACACGACCGAGGGGAGTGTTATGTCCAGAATAGCCGTCTTGCGGTAGCGTTAGCACACAGGCTAACCTGTACAACAAGACGCCTATCCTGCCGGCTACAATCAATATCATTCATTGCCAACCCAACATATAGAATATAACAGAAGTCAAAATCCACAATAAGCATATAAGTCCAGGACAAGTACATCATAATAAGAAGCAACCAAGGCTTCTATAATATCAGAGTACAAAATGCCAAGAAGGCTACAAATGAGTCTCTCAAAACTCACATCTGTAACGGACGGCAGCGATGGTATCGACCCTTCAGGCCTTGTCACTCTGGCCTGTTTGCCCTCCAACAAAACCTGCTGCTTTGTCTGTGGTGTTCCCTCCTAAAAAGGAAGATGTAGCAACCGTTAGTCATAAGACTAAGTGGCTATCACATCCTCTCCCACGGCGACACCTAGGCACCGAGCGGAAAAAGGAACAAGGGTACAATATATATATATATAAACAGTAGTACAAGCAGGTGGTATAATACTAAATAATAATGAAGTAAATATCAGAGGATAACATATATCTACCACAACTATACTATCAGTTCTACTATCAACAACATTGTATGAGTATAAAATCTACAGAAAGAAAGTAACTCAACTTATATGAATGCTTATACAAACATATAAGTTAAGGTTCGGCTTAACAGTAGGTAACTCATCATATAAGAGTGCCCATACAAAATTATATGATAATGGTCTTTATGTGATACACTGCAATGTTATGGCTCACCCATACTCACACATGCCATTTCACTTGGCCCTGCAATTTCACAAACCACATCTTTTTGTTCACCTCGGGATGGCTTAGCCATTTCACAAACCACATCCCTTTGTTCACCTCGAGATGACTTAGCCATTTCCCAAACCACATCCCTTTGTTCACCTTGGGATGGCTTAGCCATTTTACAAACCACATCCCTTTGTTCACCTCGGGATGACGCCCCTTTGAGCACCTCAGGACGAATTATCCATTTCACAAACCACATCCCTTTGTTCACCTCGGGATGACTTAGCCATTTTACAAACCACATCCCTTTGTTCACCTTGGTATGACGCCTCTTTGAGCACCTCAGGACAAATTAGCCATTTCACAAACCAAATCCCTTTGTTCACCTCGGGATGACTTAGCCATTTACAAACCACATCCCTTTGTTCACGTTGGGATGACTTAGCCATTTTAGAAACCACATCCCTTTGTTCACCTCAGGATGGCGCCCCTTTCAGCACCTCAAGACTAATTAGCAATTTCACAAACCACATCCCTTTGTTCACCTCGGGATGACTTAGACATTTACAAACCACATCCCTTTGTTCACTTCGGGATGGCGCCCCTTTGAGCACCTCGGGACGACTTAGCCATTTCACAAACACATCCCTTTGTTCACCTCAGGATGGCTTAGCCATTTCACGACTCGTGCTTAACAACACGCAAGGTCTCCACACCAAGTCCTTTACCAACACTTCATCTCGGTGCGGCGAACACACACACACACCTTCGACCCTTCCACATTTCCATACCACATGAGGGTTCATTATAAACACAGGTCATAAACCACCCTATAATACATATCACTATATCACATGGTATTATATTAACCTCGTCCGATTCCTTCTTAACTCAAGCATTCACAAACCTATATGCTTCCAAATGACATTCACACACTCTCATGATATTTCACATACGCATCAATCATGATATCATAGCTCTATGTTACACCATTCAATATTCAAGCATCACACCTTCTTTCCAAAGCCTATTTCATTATCCTGATTATAATCTTGCACCTTCTTAGCAGATTTCATGAAAATGTCACTTTACATCAATATCACATCAGATCGTTTGCTCACTAACTTTCCCAAACCATTTGCATATTGGGCCCTCTAAACCGCTTACACCAATACATTTCACTAAACCATTCGTTTAGTATGTGATCTATCCACCAAATACAATCAATCATTTGTTCACCAATTTTCCCAAATTAGTCATTTCTCTAACTCTACCAATTCACTTGTACTTATGTGTTTCACCCACCGATTGATCCCATAAGGATCTATCCACTAGATGCCAATAGCCATTTGTTCCTTACAATCACTACTAAATTAAGATCAACAATTCTCAAGCAAATCTCAACATTTATTTGCTTATGACCTATCTATCAACTAAATGTCAACAATAATTTATTCATCACATTACTATTAACAAGTACATCCTTATCAGATCACATATTTAAATCATTCCTACCGTCCCAACTCGCCAACCCATTCATTCACTATCCTCCACCTAATCATCTCGTTCAAGTACGCTTCACTACACCATTTGTTCATTAAGGATCTATCCAACTAATGCCATTAACCATATTTATCACAGTTACTTATAGACTAAATTCACCAAAACATTAACGTTATTGTACTACAATCTTTCTACCAAATCCAAAGTTGTTTTAACACAAACCCGAGAACTAAATGTGCAGTGAAGATTACTATACAACAACTTCGATTCGAGATTCTCAAGGATACATGAATCCATGAAGGCGTGTAACCCCTCGTTGGAAAGGTACTTCCAAGATCTACAACTTTTGTATTCAGACCATAACCCAATCTAAATGCAACATACTCAAAATTGGCCTCAAAGACTACTGTGTGCAGAAAATAGATTTCTGCACGCATCTTAGAGAAAGATGAATGACATTGGTTAATCTTCTTCATCAAGCCATATGTTCAGACCATTTACTCTTCACAAACCAAGTCCACCATCTACTCAAGGAGAGGAGAGGGGTTGAAGACATCACTATCCTTAGGGCACAAGCCCTAGAATGGTCTCTCCATATGAAATCTTCATCTCGCAGGTCAAAACTCTTTTGAGTCGACATCTATCATAGAAATGACTACAGATCTAGCACCAAGGGAGAGGGTAGGAAGCTCACCTCATTTCCGGCTATTCCGGCCATGGATCTCATCACTCTCCTTGGCGACATCTTTATCTTTATTGGTGTTGTCCTTTACGGGGAGAGAGAAAGGAATGATCTTCCTCCAGAAAATTTGGCTCCGGCGATCTCCTTTTCCGTCGGGTTCGACACAGGTAATCAGCTCGACAAAATTGGCAAAGTGACCTCTAGGTTTTTCCGCGAGTCTCTTTTTATAATGAGAAATTAGGGTTAACTACTTTGCCACTTGTCATCCAATTATTGGACCATCTAATATTACTTTAAATGAGTCATTTTGAAAGGACGCGGCCCATTTAGGTCGATTTGGCGCATTTCCCGAAAATCCAGTTCAATAGTGGGCAAAGATTCACCCATGGCAAAGTTTTTTCTAAGTTAAATGGCGTTCGATGAATCTTAGCCCAGTTCGACGAATCAGCGATCGACGAGCTCAGCGTTCAACGAACTTACCTCAGTTTGACAAATTTAGCTCAACTCGACGAATCAGCGATCAACGAACTCAGTGTTCGACAAACTTGCCGGAGTTCGACGAATTTAGCTCAGCACGACGAATCATCGCTCAAGAGATTCAACATTCGACGAACTTGCATGAGTTCAATGAATTTTGCTCAGCTCGATAAATCAACGATCAAAGATTTAAGTGTTTGACGAACTTACCTGAGTTCGACTAATTTAGCTCAGCTCGACGAATCAGCGCTTAATGGATTCAGTGTTCGACAAACTTACCTGAGTTCAACTTATGTGCGATCGACGAACTCAACGTTCGACGAACTTACCCGAGTTCGACGAATTTAGCTCATCTCGACGAATCAGTGCTCAATGGATTCAGCATTCGAAGAACTAACAGTTCTCAGTTCGACGAATTAACATTCCCAGTTCGACGAATGAACAGTTCGATGAATGAATAGTTCGACCAATTAACATTCCCAGTTCGACGAATCAGTCTATGACGTTAAGTGGCGTTGATTTGCGTTAAGACCACTCAACGCCGCGTTGAGTCAAGCCACCACACTCAATGCCTAAATTCCCAGATTTTATTCGAAGTAAAATTCATTGAGTGGTGCGGAGTCCGCTCAATGCTGGCCTTCAACATATTTTCTATGTCACAACCGACATGGCGTGGAGTCCAGGCAACACACTCAACGACTTATTTCTAGAAATCATTCCAAGTAAAATGGCATTGAGTGCACTCAACGCACTCAACGCCAATCTGTCCATGGCGTTGAGTGCACTCAACGCCTCGAGCCAAGAAATTTCTAAGTAAAATGGAGTGGAGTGCACTTAAAGCACTCAATGCCTCGAGCCCAGATATTTTCTAAGTAAAATTCCTGATCTAATTGTCGAGTATAGTCGACTCACTCGATGCTTCCCAAACCAGAGTCAATTTTCTTGACTCAAAACGAGTGCGAGGGGTCTAGCGTGAATTGGGATGTTACAAATCCTACAAACAAAATAAAAGATTTCGTCCCTGAAATCAGGCTAAGGCCTTGGGAGAAACTAAAACATGAACTCTTATTCCTTTTGACCCAAACCATGAGTGTATGTGCATCATCATGTTAACCTTAACTTAGCACGCGTGCTTATGCGATGATATGCTCTATGTATGTACTGCTATGCATTCTAAAAAGAAAGGACTTAATGCATGTTATGAGCGGCATACACATGAAATGTTATGCATCACATACTACATAACATCACATGCAACGAGAAAAGAAAACATGCTAATGAGCACCCATGTGATGATGGTTATGCATCCCATACTACATAACCGTCACATGTTGCCACCTATGGTGGATACATATACAAACACATATTATGCATCCCATACTATATAATATGCCCCGTATACTTCTTATCATACTATGAGTGTAGTGACTTTGCTTCTGCTAAGACGTATTGATGACACACCGGTGTGTGTATGCAAATGACACTAGACAACTTACACTAACCGAAATAATAGTATTTTGATCAATTGCCAAACAAACCTATTTTTTTGATATTAACTGTCACAACCTCAATAGATCTTCTCAGGTTCTAATGGTCCTTTCAAACTGACCATCCGTCTGTGGATGAACAATTGTGCAGAGGGTAAGGTGAGAGACTAAGTATGCGTGTACTGCCTCCATACTCTTAAGGAGAACACCACTGTCTCAACTCCAAGTCATATACAAGGTAGTTAACCTAATGCTCCTTTAACAATAGGGTCAAGTGTTCAATAGGACCTTCCTCCGTCTCTGAGTAGACAAAGATGTCATTGATGAAAATGATGATAAAAGGCATCTAAGTACGGCTCAAACACTCTATTTCTCAAACTTATGAACGTCGAAGGAGGGTTTACGAGCCTGAATAACATCATGGTGAATTTGTAGAAGCCATGCTTTGAACTAAAGGCTATCTTTTGGATGTCTCCCTCTTGTATTCTCAACTAGTATCCAGAGTGCAGATCCAATCTTGGAAAAACCAGTGCGCTCCTACCAACTGATTGAATGACGATCGATCTGAGGTAAGGGATAGGTGTTCCTCACCGTCAATCAGTTGAGTTCCTGATAGTCTATGCGCAAGCTAAATATTATGTCCTTCTTCTTAACAAAGAGTACAGGGCTCCCCCAAGGTGAAACTTGGGCGAACGAACCCTGATTCTACCAATTCTTGTAACTAAACTCTAAACTCGGCGAGTTTATTTTAGGGCCATTCTATAAGGGTCCTAGGGATGGGCTTGGCACCCGATACTAATTTAATCTGGAAATTCACTTCTCTAGGCGGGGTAGTAGTCCTAACAGCTTTTTAGGAAATGCCTCAGGGGAATCCCGCGCCACTCGCACATCATCCATACCACTTATCATCTCATTTAATTTAAAGCATATCGCATATACTTTGTCCCCTTTCATTTGGACTTTTAAGGCCTAATTTGGAGTCAGTAACATATGGGGTATGAACTTAACACCTTGGAAGATGATTTTCGAGTCTCCATGTCTCAAGGTGATTTGCTTCACTGCACCGTCAATCCTAGCATAATTTCAATCCAACCATGTCATACCTGAAGTAAGATCAAATTCTGGTATTCTCAATACTGTTGCAGGGGTTTCAAAGATCTATCCTCCAATACATACTTCCCAGTCACACTTGGCAGAAGAAGTCATTTTGGAGCCATTCGGGAGGCGTACTCTTCAAGTGTTGTCGGTGAAGTATTGCACTCCTTCCAAGTTTATAACAAAGCCTGCCGACATAAACAAGTGTGTGTGGCACCGGTATCAAATAGAGTGTGGGCTGGTTTCCCACCAACCATTACAGTGTCTAAGTATCCATTACTAAAACTCAAAATTAAACTCTTATCATAGCATAGGTAAAATAAGGATGAAGGATTAATATGTATTGATAAAGTCACCACATACCTACGGTCACGTCATGAGGATTTCACTCCTGCACCATGTCTGGAGCAATTGCATGCCTCGAGCAGGTTCGGGGTTCCTTCCCCATGGTCCTCGTCCTCGACCACGCAAGTGTCCCCATCTTTGTGCAACTACCGGAGGAGAAGCAAGGGGAGCTTTTCCTCTTAGTTGCGGGCAGTAATGCCGGATGTGACATGAATGATTGCACTTGTAGCAAGCTCGATCATTCTGATATATTTATCGAGGTGGGGGTGGTGCTGGCTGCGGGGCCAGATATTCCATCCTCAACTTCCGACGGAAGCGACCACCGCCTGTTTGATTTCTTTTACCTTTATTGCCCTGCCTCCTTAGCTGGGACCTACTCCCATTGGTCCCTCAGCGGGTCTCTTATTGCCGGTATGGACTCTCAAGTGATCTGCCTCTAGCCCTTTCATTTGGTCCACTATCTCTGTCAGGTTCGCGCCCGCTATAAACAAAAGAACTTGACTTAGGGGTCTCGCAAGTCCGGGGTCTGTTGGGACCTAAGAGTGTGTTAAATAGCCGCGAGCGTCTGTCCCAGCTCTGACTGCTGAAATTGAGTGGGCGTGGAAGGGACAAGATTGCCCCTAACCGGTTCTACAAGTGCTGGGGTCTACACATAAGGTACAAACTTGTGGTCAGGTTGGATAATCGTAGGGTAAAGATTAGACATACTTAGTGTGAATTACATATGGGCACACCACTCTTCCTCTAAGTCAATTTGTCCCCAAACTGACTAATCAAATGGGGGTGGCACCATTGTTCGATGACTTCTTCAGTGCAGGATCGTCGCAAGTCTGATACCATTTGTAAGACCCCCCCTACCGGAACACAAGACACGGCCAAGGGGAGTCTTATGCCCAGAATAGCCGCCTTGCGGTAGCGTTAGCACACGGGCTAACCTATACTATAAGACGCCTATCCCGTCAGCTACAATCAATATCATTCATTGCCAACCCAACATATAGAATATAACAGAAGTCAAAATCCACAATAAGCATATAAGTCTAGAACAAGTACGTCATAATAAGAAGCAACCAAGGATTCTATAATATCAGAGTACAAAATGCCAAGAAGGCTACAAATGAGTCTCTCAAAACTCACATTCGTAACGGACGGAAGCGATGGTATCGACCCTTCAGGCCCTATCACTCTGGCCTGGCTACCCTCCAACAAAACCTGCTGCTCTGTCTGCGGTGTTCCCTCCTAAAATGGAAGACGTAGTAACCATTAGTCATAAGACTAAGTGGCTATCACATCCGCTCCCACGGCGACTTAAAACTGAGCGGAGAAAGGAACAAGGGTACAATATATATATATAAATAGTAGTACAAGCAGGTGGTATAATACTAAATAATAATGAAGTAAACATCAGAGTATAACATATATCTACGACAACTATACTAGCAGTTCTACTATCAACAACAGTGTATGAGTATAAAATCTATAACAAAAAAGTAACTCAACTTATATGAATGCCCATACAGACATAAAAGTTAAGGTTCGGCTTAACAGTAAGTAACTCATCATATAAGAGTGCCCGTACAAACTTATATGATAAGGGTCTTTATGCGATGCAATGCAATGTTATGGCTCACCCATGCTCACACATGCCATTTTAATTGGCCCTGCCATTTCACAAACCACAACCCTTTATTCACCTCAGGATTGCTTAGCCATTTCACAAACCACATCCCTTTATTCACCTCACGAGGACTTAGCCAATTGCCAAACCACATCCCTTTATTCACCTCGGGATGGCTTAGCCATTTTACAAACCACATCCCTTTGTTCACCTCGGGATGGCGCCCCTTTGAGCACCTCGGGATGAATTAGCCATTTCACAAACCACATCCCTTTGTTCACCTCGGGATGACTTAGCCATTTTACAAACCACATCCCATTGTTCACCTCGGGATGGCGCCCCTTTGAGTACCTCGGGACGAATTAGCCATTTCACAAACCACATCCCTTTATTCACCTCGGGATGACTTAGCCATTTTACAAACCACATCCCTTTGTTCACCTCAGGATGACTTAGCCATTTTAAAAACCACATACCTTTGTTCACCTCTGGATGTCGCCCCTTTGAGCACCTCAGGGCGAATTAGCCATTTCATAAATCACATCACTTTGTTTACCTCGGGATTACTTAGCAATTTACAAACCACATCACTTTGTTCACCTCAGGATGGCGCCCCTTTGAGCACCTCGGGATGACTTAGCCATTTCACAAACACATCCCTTTGTTCACCTCGGGATTGCTTAGCCATTTCACGACTCATGCTCAACAACATGCAAGGGCTCCACACCGAGTCCTTTACCAACACTTCATCCTAGTGCGGCGAACACAGACACACACACACACACACACCTTCAACCCTTCCACATTTCCATACCATATGAGGGTTCATTATACACACAGGTGGTAAGCCACCCTATAATACATATCACTATATCACATGGTCTTATATTAACCTCGTCTGATTCCTTCTTAACTCAAGCATTCACAAACATCTATGCTTCTATAGGACATTCACACTCTCTCATGATACTTCACATACACATCAAGCGTGATATCATAACGCTATGTTACACCATTCAATATTCAGGCATCATAACTTATTTCTGAAGCCTATTTCAATATTCGGATTATAATCATGCACCTTCTTACCAGATTTCACGAGAATGTCACTTTACATAAATATCACATCAGATCGTTTGCTCACTAACTTTTCCAAACCATTTGCTTATTGGGCCCTCCAAACCGCTTACACCAATACATTTCACTAAACCATTCATTTATTATATGATCTATCCACCGAATCACATCAACCATTTGTTCACCAATTTTCCCAAATCAGTCGTTTCTCTAAATCTACCAATTTACTTGTACTTATGTGTTTCACCCTCCGATTGATCCCATAAGGATCTATCCAGTAGATGTCGATAGCTATTTGTTCCTTGCAATCACTACTAATTTAAGACAAATAATTCTCATGCAAATCTCAACATTTATTTGCTTATGACCTATCTATCAACTAAATGCCAACAATCATTTATTCATCACATTACTATTAACAAGTACATCCTTTTCAGATCACATATTTAAATCATTCCTACCATCCAAACTTGTCAACCCATTCGTTCACTATCCTCCACCAAATCATCGCGTTCAAGTACACTTCACTACACCAGTTGTTCATTAAGGATCTATCCAACTAATGTCATTAACCATATTTTTCACGGTTACTTATAGACTAAATTCACCAAAACATTAACGTTATTATACTACAATCTTTCTCCCAAATCCAAAGCCGATTCAACACAAACCCGAGAACTAAATGTGTAGTGAAGATTACTGTACAGCAACTTCGATCAGGGATTCCTGAGGATACAGAATCCGGTGAAGGCGTGTAACCCCTCGTTGGAAAGGTCCTTCCAAGAGCTACAACTTTTGTATTCAGACCATAACCCAGATCTGGATGCAACATACGCAAAATTGGTCTCAAAAACTGCTGCGTGCAGATAACAGATTTCTGCACGCATCTTAGAGCAAGATGAACGACATTGGTTCATCTTCTTCATCAAGCCATATGTTCAAACCATGTCCAGTAATTCCTCCACCCTTAGTCACCCTCACTAGACCATTTCCTCTTCACGAACCAAGTCCACCATCTACTCAAGGAGAGGGGAGAGGTTGAAGACATCGCTATCCTTAGGGAACAAGCCCTAGAATGGTCTCTCCCTAGGAAATCTTCATCTCGCAGGTCAAAACTCTTTTGAGTCGACATCTCTCCTAAAAATAACTACAGATCTAGCACCAAGGGAGAGGGTAGGAAGCTCACCTCATTTCCGGCTGTTCCGGCCATGGATCTCTTCACTCTCCTTGGCGACATCTTTCTCTTTATTGGTGTTGTCCTTTACGGGGAGAAAGAAAGGAAAGATCTTCCTCGAGAAAATTTGGCTCCGGAGATCTCCTTCTCAGTCGGGTTCGACACAGGTAATCATCTCGGCAAAATTGGCAAAGTGACGGCTAGAGTTTTCCGCGAGTCTCTTTTTATAATAATAAATTAGGGTTAACTGCTTTGACACGTGTCAGCCTGTTATTGGACCGTCTAATATTACTTTAAATGAGTCATTTTGAAAGGTCGCAGCCCATTTAAGTCGACTTGGAGCGATTCCCGAAAATTCGGTTCAACAGCGGTCAAAGATTTGCCCAGGGCAAAGTTTTTTCTAAGTTAAATGGCGTTCGACGAATCTTAGTCCAGTTCGACAAATCAGCGATCGACAAACTTACCTGAGTTCGACGAATTTAGCTCAGCTCGAAGAATAAGCGATTGACGAACTCAGCATTCGATGAACTTACCTGAGTTCGATGAATTTACCTCAGCTCGACGAATCATCGCTCAACGAATTCAGCGTTCGATGAACTTACCTGAGTTCGACAAATTTAGCTCAGCTCGGTGAATCAGCAATCGACGAACTCAGCTTTTGACGAACTTACCTGAGTTCAAAGAATTTAGCTCAGCTCGACGAATCAACGCTCAACGGATTCAGCGTTTGACGAACTAACCTGAGTTCAATGAATGAGCGATCGACGAACTCAGCAATCGACAAACTTACCCGAGTTCGATGAATTTATCTCAGCTCGACGAATCAGCGCTCAACGGAATCAGCATTCGACGAACTAATTGTTCTCAGTTCGACAAATTAACATTCCCAGTTCGACGAATGAACAGTTCAGCAAATTAACACTCCCAGTTCGACGAATCAGTCTATGGCGTTGAGTGGTATTGAGACCACTTAACACCGCGTTCAATGAAGCCACCACACTCAACGCCTAAATTCCTAGATTTTATTCTAAGTAAAATTCAATGAGTGGTGCAGAGTCCACTCAACGCTGGCCTTCAACATATTTTCTAAGTCACAACTAGCATGGCGTTGAATCCAAGCAACACACTCAACGCCTTATTTCCAGAAATCGTTCCAAGTAAAATGGTGTTGAGTGCACTCAACGCCAATCAGTCCATGACGTTTATTGCACTCAACGCACTCAACGCCTCGAGCCCAGATATTTCTGAGTAAAATGTCGTTGAGTGCACTCAACGCACTCAATGCCAATCAGTCCATGGCGTTGAGTGCATTCAACGCCCCGAGCTCAAATATTTTCTAAGTAAAATTCCTGATCTAATTGTCGAGTCCAGTCGACTCACTTGACGCTTCCCAAACCTAAGTCAATTCTCTTGACTCAAAATGCGTGCGAGGGGTCTAGAACGAATTGGGATGTTACAAATTTAATATGCAAAATTATTCTAAGTTGAGCATACCCAACTCATTCTTAAAGAAGTTGAACTTGACTTCATCCAGAGGCTTTATAATGATATTTTCCACTTGCTTGTTAGTAGGAGAAAACTCAAGAGGAATATCTTCCTTTCTAACATGCACTCTAATAAAGTGATACCTTATCTCAATATTCTTAGTCTTGTTGTGTGATACATGATTATTAGCAATTAAGATGACACTAGAAAAGCCACAAAACATATGAGCTTTACTTATCTGCTGATTGTAGACCTACAACTAATGTTGAATCTATAATAGTTGAATACAGCAGCTACCAGCTGAGATGTATTTTGACTTTGCTGTTGAGATGATAACACTTGTTTTCTTCTTGCTACTCGAGGATACTAATCTCCTCCCTAGGAATTTGCATGTCCTAGAGGTGCTTTTCTTGTTTCTTTGTAACCTGCAAAGTCTGCATATGAATAACCAGTTAGCTCAAAATCATTATTCCTAGGGTACCATAGGTCTCGATGTTGTGTGCCCTTAAGGTATCTTAGAATCCTCTTTGTATGTGAGTAGTGAGATTACTTAGGGCATGTCTAGTACCTAGCATAGACATAGGGTTGCATACATAATATCTGGTCAACTAGTAGTCAAATAAAGTAAGGAACCAATTCTACATCTTTAAATGGACTCATCAAAAGGTTTCCCTTTCTCATCCTTATCCAGAGATGCGGCTGACCCATTAGAGTTTTCATGGTGGAGGCTGTAATGCCCCGAAACTCAAAAGAGCGACGGGTGACGTTTCTGTATCAAATTTGGAATTTGGCAGGGGAACACAGCCCGGGACACGGGCGTCTCCAGGGCGTGTCGAGAGGGGTTTGACGATCAGGCCGTAGGTTCGACGATCGGGCCAGCGATCTCCGTTCGACGATTTGGCTGCGTTCGACGATTTGGCCAGAGAGCTCCGTTCGATGATCTGGCAGCGGTCGACGATCTTGGTTCGATGATCGTCGAGCGCGGGGCGCATTGTGGCATGTTTAACTCTGTCGACATGGAGTGTCGACACAGGGGTTTTGGCGGGAGTTGACAAAATGTCCCGACACTATTTAATTGGCGGCGGACGTGTCTTGCTCCGGATTGGTGTACTGTGTGGTGCTTAGCCCCATTTGTCCAGGTCAGACCTGGATCGTGCCGTCCATTTCCCTTTTGTGGGATCCGAGGGCTGTAGTTATTTCCCGGTAGGGTTATACCCGAGTACAGGGTTTCAAAACCCTTATTATTCTGCCGTTGGTTCTCTGTCTAAATTCTAGAGAGAAGGGAGAGCAAAGGAGGAAGAAGAAATCTAGATCCGGTCCTTGGAGGGGCTTCGGAGCTCCAAATCGTGAGCCGACTTCGGATCTACGAAGGCAAAGAGAGTGCGGTGCTTTTCATCCGCTTACATTTCCATGGCGCCAAAGAAGAACGCTAGGGTAACGATTCTCTACTTGAGCATGTGAAACTCTCCTTCTTTTGCATAGGAAGCCCGCTCTCGCGAGTTTGCGGTGAGTTGGAGGTGTTCCTTCGGATAGATATGTGAAATCCCCGTTGTGTAGAGTCCGTAATCGAGAACGGACATAGGCATGATGTGTGAATCCTATCCGGACATGTTGGTCTGGATCGGTGATGTTGCATTGCATAAATACTGGAGAAGACTCCGTGCGAATGTTTGTTTTTCGGGTTTTCTACGCGGTAGTTTGCAACAGGGAGCCTTGGGGATTAACCCTAAGGTGCACCAGGAAAACTGGGCGGATGCGTGATCTTGCCAACTTGGTAGCCTGAGAGCCAACTTGAACATAACCGGGTTATGTGAAATGTGTGACGGAAACGGGACTCGAGAGACATTTGACCCGCGCATATGTTTTAAATTAACGTTGCGGTGTGAGCAACGGGTCAGGCAGAACCGTACCCGTTCTATGTTGTTTGGTTAGAGCCGTTGGCATAGATGAGGGTCTTCGGTGGTCTATGGTTTAAAATACCGTGACCCATGCCGGGAAGACAAAATGCTCATTGTTTGGCCGTCCAAAGGGATGGTGGTGAGTCGGCGCGCTTTGGCCGTGATCACCGAGAATGTGCCCTGAGTGCACGGGGTATGTGGCCGTACGAGCCTACGCCTGTGTTGTAGTGACATTTCTATAATACTGGATTATACTAATAAAGTGCAGGGAAGGAGCATCGCCGCCCCGTGTTGGGGGCGGGATCGTTATAATTTGGTCAGCATTGTTGACCGTTGCTTTTGTTTGCCATCGTGCGGTGGATTGTGCTTGCAGGTGCTGCTGAACCAAGCAGTCAATAGCAGGCTAAAGCCCAAATTGCGAAGTCGGCCATCGAAGGCCTAATTGGAGTGTTTTACTTGCTTTTGTTCATATATGACCGGCCTGCGTGCCGTGGTATGGAAAACATGTAATATGAGTAAACCATTTGTAAGGCCTTAAGGCCATTACTTGTGTATGTACTTCATTCCTTTTTGGCTTGTTAGTGGACATTCATGCTTGTTGCTGGGTTCTTTTAATTGCAACTCTTAAAACTGCTTCCGCTAGAATGCTCTGTGTAGGACGTTGTGATTGGTTGGATGGTTTCCATTGAGTAACCACCCGGTCTGTCTGTGGTATATGGTGTCGTGCCCCGGCCGGACCTACTGCTATATGCTATGCGACAGATAGGGGGTGTTACAATTTGGTATCAGACTACTAGTTTCGGTCAGGCTTAAAATGAATTCATGGACGAATTCTTTTTAAGGGGTGGTGAGCACATGTATGTGAGTCATCGTTATAACAACAAAAGAACCCATGAATGTCCACTTAGAAATGAAAATACACGTGTTTGGGGAATCTATGTGTTCCTATACTTGTTGTTTGCAATTTTGTTTGGTCTCTTAATGGTGTTTTGTACCACTATAGGTGACCAAAAGCGGTGCTGGGCCATCAGAATGTCGAGTTTCTGATGCTAGCAGTGCACCAAATAATGCTCCTGCAACACCTCCTTCGGCCGAAACCATTCGACTGGTGGCTGAAGTAGTGTTTGCCATGATCAATGTGCATCCTACAAGGCAAATGCAACAGCCCGCTCCTGCGATGGAGCAGGTACCACTGCAAGCGGCTGAGCAGAGAAGGATGGAACAGGTAGTAGAGGAACCAGTGGTGCTGAGGAGGGCAACCGAGAGACAGCTCAAACATGTCATGAGCTTTAATCCTCCGATATTCTCAGGGTTAGGAACCCCATCTCAAGTTGAAGACTGGCACTCTAGGGTAAAGAGAGTCTTGACAGCAACGGAGACGGAGGCATGACAAATGACCACTATTGCTACGTTCCTTCTGGACGGTGAAGCGAGATTGTGGTGGGAAGGATTGGAGCTGCATCTATTGAGAGGTAGGCAACTTACAGACGTCTCGATGGAGGAGTTCTCGAGACTGTTCTTGGCTAGGTACCTCCCTTCGGCGTAGAGGATAACGTTGGAGAACGAGTTCCTGAAGTTGGTTCAAGGAGAGAGTAGCGTGGATGAATATCTCCATGAGTTTACTCGATTGAGTCGGTATGCTAGCTACACCATCGCGAATGAGGAGCGCAAGACGAATCGATTCTACGAAGGGTTGAGAGATGATTTGAGGCTACTACTCTCGGGGTCGATGATGTAGGGTTTCTTGACCTTGGTCAACATGGCCCGCTCCTTGGAGAAGGACATGAAGAATGTTCAAGCGAAGAAGAGCATTGGTGATAAGAAGTCTGGGTTCAAAGTGCCGACTACTTCAAAGTCCGGCTATCAAAGGTTCTTTAAGAAGTCTAGGACTTCGGGTCCAGCTCCTTCTTCTGGTGCTTCTGGGGGACTACGAGTCGGACCCCGGGTGCATGTTTTACTTGTGGAAAGCTAGGGCACTTTGCCCGCGATTGCTGGAGCGGACGTCCCAAGTCCGAAAGGAAGCCGGGAGCGACTTATGAAGAGAAAGGCAAGGCGGTGGAGTCAACCGCGTCCCACTATGCTCCGGCCCAACCGAGGGTTTATAATCTTGGCCAACAGGAGGTCATTAAACAGGCAGATGTGGTGACAGGTAAAATTTAAATTTATAGCAAGTCAATCTTTTAAATACTTGTTATGTGCTTGTTACCTTACCACTGCTTGTTTAGGATTTGTTTTGATTTGTGAGTATCCGACAAGAACACTCTTTGACACGGGAGCTTCACACTCCTTCTTGTCCGAAGGATTCATATCGCGCATCGGAGTACCTTCTTCGATGGCGAAGGATAAGTTGGATGTGTTGTTGCTCAATGGGTGTTCGATGTGCGCGGATAGAATCTGTGTCGTGAAGATTCGAATTGGGAGCCAGGAGTTCCATTTGCAAGCATCGATATTGCCGCTAGTGGAATTCGACGTTATATTTGGCATGGACTGGCTCTCGGAGCAGCGCGCCTATATTGATTGCGGTAGCAAGGAAGTCAAGCTAGGAGTAGGTCGTGAGATGACTTTAACGGGCTTGAAGGGGTCGAGCAAGATGTTGATGTCTGCTCTTTAGGTGGTGAAGGCGGTTTGTGCCGGTGCAGAACTGTTCTTTACACTAGTGGAGGTCGCAAAGCCTAAGCCTGTATTGGACAGTATTTCAGTGGTATCGGAGTACCCTGATGTATTCCCTAGCGATCTTCCCGGAGCCTCGCCGCAACGGGAGATAGATTTTACGATAGAGCTCATACCAGGTGCAAAGCCTGTGTCACGCTCTCCATATCGGCTAGCGCCTAAGGAAATGGCGGAGCTGAAGGTTCAACTGCAAGATTTGTTGGAGCAAGGGTATGTGCGTCCAAGTTCTTGCCTTGGATCGCGCCGGTCCTCTTTGTTAAGAAGAAGGACGGAAGCTTGAGGCTATGTATTGATTATCGGGAGCTCAACAATTTGACGGAAAAGAACAAGTACCCAATCCCCCGGATTGATGATCTATTCGATCAATTAGTCGGGTCAACGATGTACTCAAAGTTGGACCTCAAGTCTGGGTACTATCAGCTGCGAATAAGGGAGAGTGATATCCCGAAGACCGCGTTCAGTACGAGATACGGGCATTACGAGTTTACGGTCATGCCGTTTGGGCTGACTAATGCGCCGTCAGTGTTCATGGATTTGATGAACAGGACCTTCAGGGAGTACTTGGACCATTTTGTGATCGTCTTCATCGACGATATTTTGGTGTACTCGCAGAGTGAGGAAGATCACTTCAGGCATCTTCATTTGGTTTTGGAGACGCTAAGGAGGAATCAATTACACGCCAAGTTCTCAAAGTGCGAGTTTTGGTTGTCCTCAGTGGCGCTCCTCGGTCCTATAGTGAGTGGGGAAGGTATTTCAGTGGATCCGGCAAAGATTGTTGCGATACAGGAGTGGCCTGAGCTTTCTACGGTAGCGGAAGTCCGGAGCTTTCTGGGGCTTGCCGGCTATTATAGGCACTTCATAGAGAACTTCTCGCGGATAGCATTATCTCTCACTACTTTGATGAGGAAGGAGCAAAAGTTCGTTTGGACGCCGGAGTGCGCGCGAGCTTTTGAGGAGTTGAAATGTCGGTTGACCACGGAGCCTATGTTGAGTTCGCCGAGTGGGACCGAAGGTTATGAGATTTATAGTGATGCTTTGGTCAGTGGTTTGGGTTGTTTGTTGTTACAGCATGGAAGCATTATAGTATATGGCTCAAGACAGCTGAAGGTGCACGAGAGGAACTATCTGGTCCTTGACTTGGAGTTAGAGGTCATCATTCTTGCCTTGAAGCTGTGGAGACATTATTTGTACGGTGTGAAGATTGATATCTACACCGATCACAAGAGCCTGAAGTATTTGATTGATCAGAAAGATCTGAATATGCGCCAGCGTAGATGGATGTTGTTCCTGGGGGACTATACATTCAAGATTCACTACGTGCCTGGTAAAGGTAATGCGGTTGCGGGCGCGTTGAGTCGCCGAGCCCCAGCTCAAGCCAGTTGGCTGTCGATCCACGACGAGCGGTTGGTTCGGGAGTTGGAGGCGTTGGAGATTGTTTGTGTAGATAAGCAGTCAAGTGCTGAAGCACTCTTGAATTGGACTGAAGTTCAATATGACCTGGCTGATCGGATTCGTCAAGCTTTGGATTTGGATGGCCACATGAAGCAACTCATGATAGAGGCTCTGGATGGGTCAAATTCCCAATATGAAGTTGTAGATGGATTGCTTTGGCAAGACGGTCGTCTTTGCGTCCCAAGCGTGGGCAGTTTGCTGGTGGATTTGTTGTACGAGGCACACCATACCAAGTACTCGATTTACCCGGGGAGCACAAAGATGTACCGCGACTTTAAGAAACTATTTTGGTGGTCGGGTTTGAAGAAGGATGTGGCGCTCTACGTGGCGAAGTGCCAAACTTGTGCCTTAGTGAAGGCGGAGTGCCCAAAGCCGGGAGGATTTCTGAAGTCCTTGCCTATTCCGGATTGAAAATTTGACGACATCACTATGGACTTTGTGCACGGGTTGCCAAGGTCGCAAAAGGGGAACGACGCCATCTGGGTGGTCGTAGATCGGCTAACGAAGGTGTCGCATTTCATCCCGCATAGGAAGGATGATCCAGTGGAGAAATTGGCAAAGTTATATGTGGATAACATAGTGCGGCTCCACGGTGTGCCCCGCAGCATCGTGAGTGACCAAGATGGCCGATTCACGTCCAATGATTGGAGGCTTGTGCAGCAAATGTTGGGAACAAAGCTGAGTTTTAGCACAGCCTTCCATCCGCAGACGGATGGGCAGACCGAGAGGGTCAATAGAACTATGGAAGACATGCTCCGCATGTGTGTCTTAGACTTTGGAAAACAATGGGAAGACCATCTTTACTTGGTGGAATTTGCGTACAACAATAGATACCAGGCGAGTATTCAAATGGCGCCCTTCGAGGCCCTTTATGGTAGGAGATGTCGCACGTCGTTGTCTTGGTTAGAAACGGGTGAGTCAAAGTTGTACAAACGTCAAGAGGTGGAAGATGCTACTTCGTTGGTGCGAACCATTCGGGAGAGGTTGCTAATCGCTCAGGACCGTCAGGTGAAGTACTATAATGCCAAGCACAGGAACATGGAGTTCGCTGTAGGCGACTGGGTGTACTTAAAGATCAAGCCGTTCAAGGGTGTCTCGCGGGTGCGGCGCTTGAAAAAGCTAAGCCCGAGTTACCTTGGGTCGTTTGAGGTTCTGGAGCGGATTGGCGAAGCGGCTTATCGGTTGAAGCTATCGGTGGAGCTTAGTGGTTTACACGATGTATTCCACATATCGGTGCTACGGAAGGCGGTGCAAGAGCCTACGCAAGTGATCGCGGTCGATCAAGTGCCGATTAATAGTGGGTTGACGACAAAGGTCAAGCCCGTGCGGATTGAAGACTCGGAAGTCAAGCGGCTACGCAATAAAGAGATCAGGATGGTCAAGGTCCGATGGGACAATTGCGGCCGCGAAGAGCTCTCTTGGGAACGAGAGCAGACTATGCTTGATGAGTATCCGGAGTTGTTCCGCTCAGGTACAATTTAATTTTGTACTTATCTTTCCTTTATGTAATTTCGTGGACGAAATTCTTTTAAGAGGGGGAGAGCTGTAATGCCCCGAAACTCAAAAGAGCGACGGGTGATGTTTCTGTACCAAATTTGGAATTTGGCAGGGGAACACGGCCTGGGACACGGGCTTGTCCCAGGGCGTGTCGAGAGGGGTTTGACGATCGGGCCGTGGGTTCGACGATCGTGCCAGCGATCTCCGTTCGATGATTTGGCTGCATTCGACGATTTGGCCAGAGAGCTCCGTTCGCGATCTGGCAGCGGTCGACGATCTTGGTTCGATGATCGTCGAGCGCGGGGCGCATTGTGGCGTGTTTAACTCTGTTGACACGGAGTGTCGACACAGGGGTTTTGGCGGGAGTTGAATAAATGTCCCAACACTATTTAATTGGTAGCGGACGTGTCTTGCTCCGGATTGGTGTATTGTGCGGTGCTTAGCCCCATTTTTCCAGGTCAGACCTGGATCGTGCCGTGCATTTCCCTTTTGTGGGATCCGACGGCTGTGGTTATTTCCCGGTGGGGTTATACCCGAGTACAGGGTTTCAAAACCCTTATTCTTCTACCGCTGGTTCTTTGTCTAAATTCTAGAGAGAAGGGAGAGCAAAGGAGGAAGAAGAAATCTAGATCCGGTCCTTAGAGGGGCTTCAGAGCTCCAAATTGCGAGCCGACTTCGGATCTATTAAGGCAAAGAGAGTGCGGTGCTTTTCATCCGCTTACATTTCCATGGCGCCAAGGAAGAACGCTAGGGTAACGATTCTCTACTTGAGCATGTGAAGCTCTCCTTCTTTTGCATAGGAAGCCCGCTCTCACGATTTTGCGGTGAGTTGGAGGCATTCCTTCGGGTAGATATGTGAAATCCCCGTTGTGTAGAGTCCGTAATCGAGAACGGACATATGCATGATGTGTGAAGCCTATCCGGACATGTTGGTCTGGATTGGTGATGTTGCATTGTATAAATGGCAGAGAAGACTCTGTGCGAATGTTTGTTTTTCGGGTTTTCTACGTTGTAGATTGCAACAGGGAGCCTTGGGGATTAACCCTAAGGTGCACCCGGAAAACTAGGTGGATGCGTGATCTTGCCAACTTGGTGGCCTGGGAGCCAACTTGAACATAACCGGGTTATGTGAAATGTGTGACGAAAACGGGACTCGGGAGACGTTTGACCCGCGCATATGTTTTAAATTAACGTTGCGGTGTGAGCAACGCGTCAAGCGGAACCGTACCCGTTCTATGTCGTTCGGTTAGAGCCGTTGGCATAGATGAGGGTCTTCGGCGGTGTATGGTTTAAATTACCGTGACACGTGTCGGGAAGACAAAATGCTCATTGTTTGGCTGTCCAAAGGGATGGTGGTGAGTCGGCGGGATTTGGCCGTGATCACCGAGAATATGCTCTAAGTGCACGGGGTGTGTGGCCGTGCGAGCCTACGCCTGTGTTGTAGTGACATTTCTATACTGCTGGATTATACTAATAAAGTGCAGGGAAGGAGCATAGCCGCCCCGTGTTGGGGGCGGGATAGTTATAATTTGGTCAGCATTGCTGACCGTTGCTTTTTTTGCCACCGTGCGGTGGATTGTGCTTGCAGGTGCTGCTGGACCAAGCGGTCAATAGCGGGCTAAAGCCCAAATTGCGAAGTCGGCCCTCGAAGGCCTAATTGGAGTGTTTTACTTGCTTTTGTTCATGTATGACCGGCCTGCGTGCCGTGGTATGGAAAACATGTAATATGAGTAAACCATTTGTAAGCCTTAAGGCCAGTACTTGTGTACGTACTTCATTCCTTTTTGGCTTTTTAGTGGACATTCATGCTTGTTGCGGGTTCTTTTAATTGCAACTCTTAAAACTGCTTCCGCTAGAATGCTCTGTGTAGGACGTTGTGATTGGTTGGATGGTTTCCATTGAGTAACCACTCTGTCTGTCTGTGGTATATGGCGTCAGGCCCCGGCCGGACCTACTGCTATATGCTATGCGACGGATAGGGGGTGTTACAGAGGAACTCTCCATACCAATTTTTTGATCAACTCCCTAGTGTACTTTATCTAGGAGATGAATATTCCATCTTAAAACTATTTCACCTGGAGGCTTAAGAAATACTTAAGCTCCCCCATACTGCTAATTTCAAACTCCCCTTGTGTCAGGTTAGCAAACGTCTTGCAAAGGTTATTATCAGTAGACGCAAATATTATGTCATTAACATATATTTGGACTAAGATAATCTTGCCCTTAATTTCTCTTAGGAATAAATTATTGTCTATCTTCCCCCTTAAGAATTTATTCTTAATAAGGAAGGTAGGCGGGGTTTCAAACCAAGCCCTTGGAGCTTGTTTTAACCCATATAGAGCTTTTTTAAGAAAATAAACATAATTAGGGTGAGTAGAATTTACAAAACCTGATAGCTACTCTACATATACTTCCTCTTTAAGGTTACCATTCAGGAAGGCTGACTTCACATCCATTTGGAAGACCTTGAATCCATTGTAGGCAACATATGCAAGAAACAACCGGATGGCTTCTAGCCTTGCAACTGGAGGAAAAGGTTGGTCAAAATTAATAATTTCTGCCTGTTCATACCCATTTCCACCAGTCTTGCCTTGTTCTTCATGACCACCAAATTTTCATTTAACTTGTTCCCTAAGGTCCATTTGGTGCCAATGACATTGCATCCTTGTGGTTATTGAACTAACTTCCATACTTTGCACCTTTTGAATACATGCAGCTCTTCTTGCATAACCATAATCCAGAATGAATCTTTGTAAGATTCTTCAAACCTTTTTGGTTTTGCCTAGGAGAGGAAGCTCAAATACATGACTTCATTATGAATTTTGCTTCTTGTTGTGACCCCCTGGATGGCATCCCCAATGATCAAGTTGTTGTGGTGATCCTTTAACTGCCCAATTGTAGCAGGAAACCTTTCTGCAATTTGCTGAGTTTCAGCAACAGCTTTAGCCTTTTGATTCTCTTCCACAGCTTCCTGAAACCCACTAGATGATTGTCCTTCATCCATATTGACCACAACAGGTGAGATGTATTCCTGCTATCAATTTTTCCTTGATTGATAGTTCTTTCATCTTTAGATCTATACCTGTAATATTGGAAGAACTAGACCAGCCCTTGTATATTAGGCTAGTCTCGTCAAATACACTATTGATTGATTCTTCAACAACATGATATTTCTTGTTGTATACTTTATAAGCTCTGCTATGTGAGTAGTTTCCAATAAGAATGCCCTCACTATATTTCTCTACAAATTTGTTAAATGGGATTTTTCATTATTTAGAATGAAGCATTTGCAACCAAAGATTCTAAAATAGGATAGAATTGGTTTTTTGTCTTTCAATAGTTCATAGGGTGTTTTCTTGTGATCTTTAGTGATAAAGGATCTATTTAACATATAGCAAGTATTGCTGACTACCTTTCTCAAAAATATTCTAGCAGTGAGAAGTCACTTATCATTCTTACAGCTTCAATTAAGGTCTTATTCTTTCTCTCGACATTCTATTCTGTTGTGGAATTCTGGGAAAGGAGAACTCTTGGGAGATACCTTGATCTGGACAAAAATCTGTCATATCACCAGATTGAAATTTTATTCCATGTGACCACAGAACTGTCCATTCCATTCTAAATGGTTTTGATAAATGTAATGAAAATGTTAAGAGTATCTGACTTCTTTCTAGTTAAGAAGACCCATGTATACCTAGAGTGATCATGAACTATCATAAGTGTATACAACTTCCCTCATAAACTTTGAATGAGTATAGGACCAAAAAGATCCATGTGCAATAGCTAAAGACAACTTATAGATTCTTTATGTGCTAAGCTCTTAAAAGTGTCCCTTGTTTGCTTGCTCATTTGGCATGCATGAAATGGACCAGTTTTAATACATTTTAAATTGGGACTATCCCTACAAGGTTTTCAGAGAATAGCCCATAGATAGTTTTGTAGTTAATGCGAGCTAATCTCTTATGCTATTGTACTCAAAGAGATTCTTTCTCATTAGCAACAATGCATATAAGAATGGAGGACTCAGACCAAATAAAATCTAAACAATAAATATTTTCACTCCTAGTGTCTGAGAGCATTATCTCTAAGTCAATTGGCTTTTTGATCAAACACTTATCCTTGTAGAATTCAATGACATAGCCTAAGTCACACAATTGGCTTTTGCTAATAAGATTGTGTTACAATCCTTCAACATATGCCACTTTTGTGATAAATACTATGCCATTGGTAATCATACCATATCCTTTGGTGATCCCTCTATTAGAACCTCCAAAGATGACCTTTGGTCTATTCCTTGTTGGAGAAAATTCTCTTAAAAGGCTCCTTTTTCCAGTCATGTGTCTGGAACACCTACTGTCCAAGTACCATATTTGCTTCTAACTAGTACTTGAACTAACCAGCACAAAAAACTTGTTTACCTTAGGAACCTAGCCAACTTTATGTCCTTGGTTCTTGTTAGAATTTGAAACAAATTTTATAACAATAGAGACACATGTTGAAAATCTTCTCTTTGCATTAGACACTGTTGGGTTGTACCAACAGTCCACAACAAAGTGACCTACCTTACTACAACACCAACATTCATAAATATTTTACCTTCTCTTCTAAACTGACTTGGAGGTGGAATGAGTATGTGTTTGATTTAGTTTAGAATGAAAGGCCTTAAAATTCCTTAGGTTTCTCTCAACAAGCATGTGGTTATGTACAAGGTGGTAGGTGGCCTTATAAGATGACATCGTTTTGTTGGCCACCAATATCGATCTTTTAGCTAGTTGTTGCTTCTTAGGAATAGGCCTTTGGAGAGTGGACTTTTCCATACCCTTGAGCTTTGGAGCCGGGGTACCAAATATAAATGGTCTATAATGACCCATCTGTATTTCTTCATGGGGAGCTTTCAGAGCACTCAACTCCATACCTTTCTCCCTCCTTAGTTAGGAACATAGTTAACCTTACTGGAGGAACTTCAATTTTTCTAGTGACCAAACATGATGTTCTGGTCAAAGCCGTAAGATGAAAGTAACACCCTTGGAAAGGTGATTTGAGATACTATAACTTCTGCCTTTCCTCTATTCCTGGCTGCTACTGCCTTTCTATTGAATCCTACTCCACCTCTGAATGGAGTAGAGAAACTATATATGATAGGCAATACAGTTTGTGGATTGGAGAACTCCACCACTAGCATCCTCTCCCCGAGGAGCTTCTCTTCAAGTCCCCTAATGGTCATAGTTTGCTGACTTATGGTGCCAACATGGATGACTGACATCCCTCGCGACTTGCTTACTTGCTAATTTGAGTTAACCGGGTAGTAGACTCAAGACATTTAGTCTTTGCAAGTTTGAGAGATGTAATCTCATCAGTTTGCTTTGCAAATTTCTTACTTTTCTTTAGTACTTCCAGAAGTGCACCATAGTTATCAATCAGATTACTAACTTCAACTTTAAACTCTAAGCCATCCTTCTTATTAGATGATGATGGTGCTTCAAATTCTGCACCAGTTTCATACTTTGAAACTGATGATGAGGAAGGATCTAGAATAATTACCTCATTAGAGTGAGTGTCATCTTAATCATCCTCATCTATCGTGGCCAAGAGACCATAACTTTATTCCTCTTCATTGTCACTGTCAGAGTGTGACAGAGGAGCCCTAATCTCAATTCTTACAGCTAGGAATTCTTCTTCTTCTTTAAGAGCCATAAGCCCAATATAGGCTTCTTCCTCTTCTGAATCAGATGGGTTAGTGTCACTTTCACTCAAACTCCTTTCCTTCTTTTCTAAGAAAGTCTTCTCAACCTTCTTTCCTTTATGATGCTTCTTATCACCTACAGCCTGTCTTTCTTTCCTCTTGACTAGGTAGTCAACAGTGACGTGTCCAGATCTGTTACAACAATAATATATAATGTCAGAAATATGTTTGTTTGGTTTAGAAGCAAACCTGTCTATATTAGGGTCCTTCTTGTATCTGTTAGGAGTGGAATGTTCCTTCCTGGAGCTAGAGGAGGAAGATGGTTTGTTCTTTTTATGCTTCCTCCTGGTCAGCATCCTCTTGAACTGCTTGGATAAAGCTACAAATTCTCTATCAGTTAGCTCAGCTTATGAGGTGTCGGGCTCAGAGGTTTCTAAGTCAGTAACCCTTCCTAGAGGAGAAGAAATTCTCTCCTTGCTTCTCCTAGTGATTTCAGCCTTGAAAGCCATAATCTTCTCCTTGAGGTAAGATCTGGCCGCAACCTCTTACTCCTTCCTTGTATTGAGCTGCATTTCATAACATATCAGCTTCCCTAAATAAAGTATGTGGAGGAATGTTGACCAGATTCCCCATCTCCCTGATGACACATGTTGGAACACCCTATTACTAATTTGGGTCAGGATCACTATGTCTCTAGGAAACCAGTTTTTGACCTCCTGTATAGATCTAAAGGTCAATTAGAATTGAGTCTAAGGGTTAGAAGTCTAGGTTTGAAAGCTGTCCTCAAGACCAAGAATCTTTTCAGTTTGAGACTAAGTCATATCGTCGAGCTCAGCACGACGATTCATCGAACTCCGATTGACGATCGTCTAGCTCAACTTCGACAGATCGTCGAACTCCATTCGACGATCGCTGAGCTCAACTTCCACAAATCGTCGAACTCCATTCGACGATCTGCGAGCTCAGTTCGACGATCTTGACTCATTATTGGATCTCTATCTCTGAGCTCAGTTCGACGATCTTTGAGCTCAGATCGACGATATTTTGTTGCAGTATAAGTCCATATTGCTGAGCTCAGTTCAACGATAGCAGAGCTCAGTTCGACGGTTTTCTGATAACTTCAAGGATTTTTCAAGATTCAAATTCAGATCAGTCAAGGAGTTATTCTGCAATTAATTCAGAAGATTTTCTAGCCGTTTTCATTTATTTCTGGACCAAGTTTCAAGGGATTTTCAAGGAATATTTCTGTGGACTTTCCTCCAGAAGACATTCTGCAATTAAGGATGCAATTAATGCAGGCCAATGGCTATTCTTGACAGAGGATGTTTTTCTATTCAGTACCAGAGAATAAAAGACAAGATTTTTTGAATCTCTCTCAGACATCAATAATCCTCAGAAAAAAGACAAGAAGAACAAGAAAAAAATATATTCTCTGTCTCAAAGAATTCTCTGATGAACACACATCCAAGGAGATCAAACTTTCTAAAATCCTCTGATCTCTCTTGTCTCAAGTGTTCAAGGCCAACATCTTTCAAGACTCCAGACACCTAACATTTCAGTTGTTGCTGAAATCATCTTTTGCTGGAGATCAACTTCTGAAGGCCTATCACCCTACAACAAAGCTTCTTTTCCTGAACATCTCAAGGACTCAGGGGGAGCTTTGACACCATCAAATCCACATAGTCTTCTCAGCTGATCTGAGAAAGAGAAGACTTCCATCATTCTCTCATCCCCATCTCTGTAAAGGGTTTCTCAAACTCCATTCAAAAGTTTGAGCTTGGTTTTTGAGCACCTTGTCAAAAGCTCATTAGTGGCAAGACACCTGATCAAAAAATCTGATTTGGTTTTTGAGCACCTTATCAAAAGCTCATTGGTGCCCAGGACACCTGATCAACTCATCCTGCAGTGGATTCCTACCTAGGGTGGTAGAAGAGTGGATGTACCCAAGTTTAGGGGAACCACTATAGTTCCTTGTGTCATCTGGCTTGCTTGTTTTTATTTTTGTTTCTGGCTGTGATTGTTCTGTGATTATTTTGTGATTAGTTTAGTTCTGTGATTAGATTTAATAATTGCTTTCCTGCTCACTCAGATTACAACAATTGTTGTAAAAAGTTTTCAAGCACCATATACTCTATTCACCCCCCTCTAGAGTATATCAGATCTAGCTGCACTTTTAATTGGTATCAAAGCGAGGTTGGTTAAACAGACCACACCTTGGTGGTTGCACAGGCTAACACCTGAACCCAAAGATCCCTAGTTAGATCTGTTTTCTTTTGAGTTTATTATTAGGTTTTGTTTTCACAAATCATGGCCCAAAACAAAGATTATGCTAGCACTAGACCTCCAGTGTGCAATCTATCCAAGTTTGCACTTTGGAAAGCAAGGATCAGATTATACATGAATTCTATTGACGAGGATATTTTCAACTCTGTTTTGACAGTTTGTCCAAGACCTCCAGAGAACTCAAGTACAAATGATGTTCCACCTCCATCAGGAACAGATGATGATATCAAGAAATGGAAAGTAGCTAATGCCAAGGCTATGAACATCTTAGCCCAGACAATGTCTGATGACATCTTTCAAAAGGTGGCTGAATGCAATTCAACAAAGAAAATCTGGGATAAACTATCTGAAATAGTTTCAGGCTCAGCTGATGAGAGAAAGGACAGGAGATCCCACCTCATCTCCTAATATGAGAATTTCAAGAAGGGAGAAGCTGAGTTAGTTGGAGACATGTACAACAGGCTCAGTCTAATAGTCAGTGAACTCAGGACCTTGGATAAAGAGATCTCACTAACTGAACTAAATGACAAAATTCTAATGTGCTTCCCTAGCACTTGGGATTCAAGAATATGGCCAATCAAGGATGCCAGAAGTTTGAATGAGATCACCACTGAAGCTCTATTGGGTAAGCTCAAATCTTATGAGCTACTCATCAAGAATAGAGAAGAAGAACAGAAGGCTGCCTCACCAGCCACAAGAAAAGAGAAAATAATAGCCTTCAAGGCAACTGAAGATCAGCCTGAAGACAAAGTCACAGGCAATGATGAACTGCTCAATCTGTTGGCCAAAAGATTTTACAAGATGACCAGAAAGGATTTCAGAAGGAGATCATACAAGGAGCATGATAAGCCAAGGTATGACAAGTCAATTAATAATAAAGAAATTGTTTGCTTTGGTTGTAGGAAACCAGGGCACATTTTTCCTGACTGTCCAGAAAACAAAAACAAGGACAGAAGGGACAAGAAAGAAAGAAGAAAGGAGAAAGACTCCAAGAGGAATGGCAATGGCAAACCCTCCTCAAGCAAAAACAAACACACAAGAAAGGGGTTTGTTGTTGAATCCTGGAGTGAGACTGAAGAGGAGTCAGAAGCCTCATCCAGCTCCAGTGATGATGAAGATGATGCAGAAGAGAAAGAGTTCTACATGATGGCAATCAATGCCTCACAACATAATTCAGATGAAGAAGTGTCAGAGTCAGATTCAGAGACTCAACCTGAAGAAGATCAGGTAATTAGTTCATTTGATTTTAATTCAGAGGACTTTAAATCTGAATTTAAAGCATTATGTTTAGACCTGCTAAAATCTGAGAAAGAAATTATCTCTCTCAGAAATCATTTATCTGAACATAATACCTTAAAGTCAGAAAACCTCAAACTCTCTCAGGAGTTGGAGTGTTGTAGGGAGCAGATAGCTTCACTGAAAAGTGAGCTATCTGAGCCCAAGAAGCTTGAAGAATCCCTTAATGGGAGAAGCATCAAGCTGATGGACATCACAAGCACAGTGAACTCCAGATTTAATAGTACACTGGGCTTGGGTGCTTCATCCAGCCAACCCATAGTTCTAACAACTCCAATCAAATTCATTTCTGATAAAGAAAAGGCAGTTGTAGAGGTAGCTAGGAAAAATTCTGATCTGCCCAAAACTAAGTCCCAGCAGAAATCGCCGAACGGAGATCGACGATCGCCGAACGCAGATCGACGATCTCAGGCAAAATCGTCGAACTCAGGTCGACGATCTCAAGTTCCTGAACTCTGCCATAGTCGACCGTCGAACGGAGCTCGACGATCTGACCCAAGATCGTCGAACGCAGCTCCACGATCGTCGAACAGAGGTCAGAGCTCTGGAAAGTCTTTCAAGGGCAAATCAAAATCCAATCCTAAGGGTCCTTCATCCCAAATCTTTAACCCTTATACTGAATGGATTATACCTCCAAGGAGATATCATCCTGAAGGATATAAGAGTGAACCTGGGATGTCTTTTATTTCAGAATTTAAAGGTTATCAACCTAGGCCCAAGGTAAACTGGGTCAAAAACAAATGAATTATTTTATGTGCAGGTGAAGACCTATCCAACATCTAACCAGCAATGGTACTTGGATAGTGGGTGCTCTAAGCACATGACAGGAAACAAGGACAACCTCACATCCTTTAGAGCCAAGCTTGGACCCAAAGTTATCTTTGGTGACTCAAACTTTGGACAAACTAAAGGATATGGTGCAGTCCAGATTGGATCAATAACATTTAAGAAGGTAGCTTATGTGGAAGGACTGAAGCACAACTTAATAAGCATCAGTCAGTTGTGTGATGAAGGCTATCAGGTGACCTTCAGCAAAGCATTATGCAAAATCAAGTCAGAGGACAACACAACTGTGTTGACAGGTAAAAGGAAAGGTAGCATCTATCTAGTAGATTTTCTTTCAACAGATGTAGATATTTGCCTGTTCAATTCTATTTGTAGACCAAATATTTTATGGCATAAGAGACTAGGACACCTAAACCTTAGAACTATTGCTAGGCTATCCAAGGACAACCTTGTTAGAGGACTACCTTCTGGACCCTACAAGAAGGAAGGACTATACAGGGCTTGTCAATTAGGCAAGCAAACTAAAAACAGTTTTAAGTCACTTAATAAGAGTGATTCACCTAGGATATTGTATCTGTTACACATGGATCTTTTTGGACCCATCACAGTACAAAGCCTAGGAGGGAAATCTTACACTTTAGTAGTTGTAGATGACTTCTCTAGATTCACTTGGGTGTTCTTTCTAAGGAAGAAGTCTGATAACTTTAAGTGTCTGACAGAGTTTCTCAAATGTATACAGATTGAGTTCAATACTCACATTGCCCTGATCAGAAGTGATCATGGGACAGAGTTTGATTCTCTTCTTATGCAAGAGTTCTGTCAGAGTGAAGGGATCAGGCATACTTTCTCAGCTCCTAGAACTCCTCAATAAAATGGGGTAGTTGAAAGGAAAAATAGAACCCTTATTGAATCTGCCACTACATTGTTGTCAGATGCTCACCTTCCTCTATCCTTTTGGGCAGAGGAAGTGAACACCTCCAACTATGTGCTGAATAGAAGTTTGATACATAAACTAAAGGGAAAGACTCCCTATGAATTACTCAAAGGGAAGAAACCTAAAGTTGATTACTTTAGAGTCTTTGGTTGTTTTTGCTATATACATAATAATGACAAGAAATACTTAGCAAAATTTCTAGCTAAAGCTGATGAAGGAGTATTTCTGGGATACTCCATGATCAGCAAGGCTTATAGGGTTTATAATAAATCATCTCTAAAAATTGAGGAATCTGTTCATATATCATTTGATGAATCTAACATGTCTTTCAAGGAGAAGATCTCTTCTACCATAGAACCTTTGCAGGAACATTCTCTTGTTGAAGACTTGAACAAGTTACAGGTCACTCAAAAAGAGGAAAGCAGTGAAGATGAAGAAAGCATTCAAGATATTGAAGAGAAATAACTTGAAGAGCCAGTTGTTGTACCACAAGAAGAAACAACAACACAGGTTGGTGAACAATCAACACCCCCTGTTGATTTAGTAACATCAAGAGACCATCCAATTTCCCAAATAATTGGAGACATCTCACCTGGTGTGCAAACCAGAAATCAGGTCAACCAAAACCTGTTGCACACTTGCTTCCTATCTCAAATTGAACCTCAGTCCATTCAAGATGCAGAGCAAGATCCACACTGGATCATTGCAATGCAAGAAGAGTTGCATCAATTTAAAAGGAACAAACTTTGGGAACTAGTGTCAAAGCCTAAGGATCACTCCATTGTTGGAACAAAGTGGGTGTTCAGAAACAAATTGGATGATCAAGGAGTAATTGTAAGGAACAAGGCAAGGCTAGTTGCTCAAGGATATTCTCAAGAAGAAGGCATAGACTATGACCAGACTTTTGCACCAGTTGCAAGATTGGAAGCCATCAGAATCTTTTTAGCTTATGCAGCACACAAAGGCTTCAAGGTATATCAGATGGATGTAAAAAGTGCATTTCTCAATGGAGACATCAAAGAAGAAGTTTATGTCAGACAACCTCCAGGTTTTATCTCTCCAACTTATCCTGATTATGTTTTTAAGTTGAACAAAGCATTATATGGTCTCAAGCAAGCTCCTAGAGCATGGTATGAGACCCTAGCATGCTTCCTTCTAGAAAATGGATTTATAAGGGTTAGAGTAGACCAAACTCTTTTCATTAGAACCCATAAGTCTCATACCCTACTAGTACAGATTTATGTAGATGATATTATTTTTGGCTCTACTGATTCAAAATTGTGCAGAAGGTTCTCCAACCTAATGCATTCTAAATTTGAAATGAGTAGCATGGGTGAGCTATCCTTCTTTCTAGGATTGCAAGTCAAACAACATTCTGAAGGCATCTTTATTTCTCAAACCAAGTATGCAAATGAATTGGTTAAGAAATTTGGCATGTCTGAAGCATCTTGTATGAAAACACCTATGCCTACTAATGTTGTATTGGATGTTGATGAACATGGGAAACCTGTTGATCAGACAACATATGGAGCAATGATTGGCTCTTTACTGTACCTTACAGCTAGTAGACCAGATATAATGTTTGCTACATGCATATGTGCTAGGTTCCAAGTAAGCCCTAGAGAGTCATACCTAACATTAGTAAAGAGGATTCTCAGGTATGTTAAAAGTTGTCCAAATCTAGGTCTCTGGTATCCAAAAGATTCAGCATTTGAATTAACTGGATTTTCTGATATTGATTATGCTGGATGCAGAATTGACAGGAAAAGCACCAGTGGAACTTGTCAGTTCCTTGGTGACAAACTTGTCTCCTAGTTTTGTAAGAAACAAACTTCTGTGTCAACTTCAACTGCTGAAGCTGAATATATGGCTGCAGGTAGTTGTTGCTCACAAATATTGTGGATTCAAAACCAACTCCTAGACTATGGCTACAACTTAGAGAAGTCTAAAATATTTTGTGATAACACCAGTGCTATTTCTATAGCTCAAAATCCAGTCCTCCATAGTAGGACAAAACACATAGAAATTAGGCATCACTTTTTAAGGGATAATGTTGAGAAGAATAAAATTGAACTTCAATATATCCCAACTGATTTGCAAAGGGGAGATATTTTCACCAAGCCCTTGTATGAAAAGAAACACACCTTCTTTCTAAATCAGTTAGGAATGTTAGATGAAGGAAGTCTAAAATAAGTTCCAAGATTTTAAAAGTTTAAAAATTGACCTAGACTAGGCAAACATCTTGATTTTTCTAAGTGTCTAGAGTGTATTTCTGGTCTCTGAACTGCGCTCGACGATTTTCCCCCCGATCGTCGAACGGAGATCGATGATTTTCAAAATCGTTGACCTGAGTTCAGCGCTTCTCAGATAGTCTGAACTATCTCTCCAGGTCAACGATCGTCGAATGGCGCTCGACGATTTTGTTCCCTGAACTATCGTTGAACGGAGCTCGACGCTCTCCAACATCGTCGAACGGAGATCGACGATATTGCAGACTCTTTAGATTCCTTTAGAAGCCCCGATGGTCGAACTGAGTTCAACGATCTTTCCTTTTCTACGTCGAACCCTAATATAAAATTCATTTTTCGTCGTCGTTCTCCTTTTGCGCTTTCGATTTCTCTGCAAAAATTCGCTTTCCCTCCAAACACCTCTACACTTGGTCGTTTTGTCTGTTGATTTTTGCAGGTAACCATGGCCGTTTCTGTTGATGTTCTTGCCGCAATGAAATTCGATGCAGGATTTGACATTGACATGGAGTCTTTCAGCACCACAGATCAGGTCTTTCAAGATATTTTGGAACTGTTCAAGGAGCAGAAATTAGCCACTATCATGACCACAAGAATCAAGTTGGCTGCTGATGAGATTAAGGAGTGGGTCTACACTGCCCACAACCAAGACCAAAACAATGTAGTTGGTTCAATTTCTGGAACCCAGGTACCCTTAACTCCAGCCATTCTGACAGAAGTTTTTGAGTTAAGTTCTGGAAGAGATTCTGCTGAATTATTTGGAGAGGAATTTTCTGATTTGCTTGCAAGAATGGGTCACTCTGATGCTAAACGTAGCAAGCTGCTGAAGAAGAATCTAGCTGTGGAATATAGATTTTTGGCTGATGTAGTGGGCAAAGTTTTGTTGGTCAAGCATTCAGCACATGATACTATCTCTAGGTATCAGCTGTGCTTGATGGGAGCCATTGTGGATAAGAAGCAATTGAACTGGGGAGAGGTCTTCTTTGACCTGATTAAAAAGAAAATCAATAAGAACTTTGTGAATTTTGGGAGGATCCTAGGGCTTTTTCTTCAGAACAGATGCCCTACCCTGCTAGTATCTTCTGGGATACATATTAATGCATCTAAGAGGCTGTCCTGTGCCCTATTTGGCAAATGGGACAGGCAGATAACAAAGCCAAGCAGGCCCTCTGCAAGCACAACTTCAGGCACCAGGACTGTAATAGTCTCTTCCCCTCAAGTCTCTGCCCCTGCAGATGACTTGCCTGCTGCTGCTTCTTCTCCTCCTCCTCCAATTCCATCCCCTCCAGTTCCATCCACCATTCCAATTTCCTCCACTATCATCATCTCCAGCCCATCTCCAACATCTATTCCATCTCCAATCCCCACTCTTCCAATAACAGAAGAAGTATTCCATCCATTACACCACTACCCTCACCCAGACATGGACACATCATCCACCATTCCCTCATTCAATCTTCTTGATGATTCCTTCATGGATGACTCACCTTCATCTCCTCCTGAGCTACTCTCCTCATCAACATCTTACCAACAGCTCCTTCAAGACATTATTGATCAACCCACCTTCACACCCTCTATCTCCACACCACTGTCTTCCATCTCCACAATCCCCTCACCTCAACTATCACTTCTACTATCCACCAGCTCTCCACCACCATCACCAGTAGCTCCATCCTCTACCTCTGCTCAACTGCCTGCTGAGCAAGTAGATATTCCAGCCCTAGCTGACCAGTTCTATGAACTGCTAGCCCCCAGGCTATCACTTCTATTGGAGACCTCCTTGGCTCCATTACTTCTGTCAGTGGCAGCCCTTTCTGCCAGGCTATCCTCTCTATTTCCTCAGGAAATTCCTTCATCAGTGTTCCTTGATCCAGCATTCTCTGAATCTAGGCAGGGAGAGATGCCTAATGAAGTGGTGAGATTGCCTGCTGCTGTTGTTTCTTCAGCTCCTACTGCTGCTGTTGTTACTCTAGCTCCAGTTCCACCTCAAGTTGCTATCTTTTCAGTGGACCTCAGGTCCTTATTATCAGTGTTTGATTCAGTTTATTTCAGTTGCCTTCCAGAGAAAGTTGCAGTACAGCCCTCCGAGGATCTTTCCAAGGCCATTGTGCCCTTCTCTAGCTGTGACACCAGCATTATTTATTCATTCATAAATACAATTTATACTGCTGAGCCTTCTGGTTCCAGTGATGCTGTTGCTACTCCTACTGAGAATATTGTTGATATTTTTGTTGCTGCTACAAATGTTGTTGTTTCTGAGGATATGCAGACAGAGGCATATGATTTTGAGCCTTCTATTTTTGCTGATGTTATTCTTGCTGTTATTACTGATGCTGAGGCTCCTGTATCTGAAAAAGCTTTATCTGAATCTGTTGCTGCTCCAGCTGCTATTGTTATTACTGCTGTTATACCCTCTAAGAGTATTGCTCCAGAATGTTCTGTGTCTGTTGTTACAACTGCTGCTACAACCTCTGTTGCTATTAGTGATGTATCTGCTGCTGTCATCACTGTTGTTTCATCTGCTCCAATACAATAATAAAAGGAATATTTGAAAAAGATTGATGCTCTATATGATGAGCAAAGTTCTGAAAGTGATGAATTCAGGACTGATTCTGATGACTCTTCTGCCACTATTGCCAGGAAGAGAAAGGCAAGGAGCAAAGCTATGAAAAGAGTGCCTCCAGCCAAAGTCAAAGACACTAATGATATTCCATATTACATTCTTCATGACTGCCCCATTACTGAGCATTGGATGCAGTATTCCAAGAACCAATTGAAAGACATGAAGAAGAAGAGGAAGTATGAAAAAGGATCTTCTCAGTTTCATCACCCTCATCCTCCTCCACCACCTCCTCCCGATGCAGGTGTAGGTGGAAGCTCAGCTACTCAACCTTATGCTAAAAGCCAAACCACCTATCAGCCTCATGCAAGATCTCATTATAGGGGAAGCCAGTCCAGAGGTTCTCAATCTAGAAGAGGAAGTTACAGAGGAAGCCAAAGGGAATTCCAAGTCTACTCAAAATGCTATTCTAGACAACATCCTTACTCTAGGGAAGGACAAGCTTCATCAGATACAACCTCAGGTCCTTTTCCCTATAAGCTGAAGGAAGTGGTCTCATCCAGAGCTCCTCAAGATAATCCATCCAACAGATATGAGCCTCCAGTGCCCTTTGAAGATCCAAAAAACAACCCTACTGCATGGACTGCCAGGATGAAAGAGCTAGCTGCCCTGGATAAAATTAAGAAAGCTAAAGAGCAAGGCAGAGATTCCTCCAACATTACTACATTGTCTGAACAAAGAAAGAAAGAACTGGAAAGATATGCCTCAAGCAAATTCTTTGATTCTGATAGATATATGGAGCTCCATCCTGAAGCTGTGGTACCAAGGCCCAAACAGCAAACTTCTTTAGGTGCAGCAGATGACAGAAGGTCAAAGAAAGAAGCTCTTGATCCTAATAGAGAAATCAAACTTATAAAGAGCAAGGAGAAAGAATAATTATGTAAGGTGACAAATATTCTGATTTCTGATTTCTGTCTGGGATAATCTATATATCTATGCTTCTACAATGTCCTGCTTATTGCATTTCTGTATTATTGCTTTGTATGTTGTTATTCAATTTTTCTAAGTTCTGTAAATAGTAATCCTAACCCAAATAGGAGGAGATTGTTGGAACACCCTATTACTAATTTGGGTCAGGATCACTATGTCTCTAGGAAACCTGTTTTTGACCTCCTGTATAGATCTAAAGGTCAATTAGAATTGAGTCTAAGGGTTAGTAGTTAAGTTTGGAAGCTGCCATCAAGACCAAGGATTTTCAGTTTGGAGACTAAGTCATATCGTCGAGCTCAATACGACGAATCATCAAACTCCAATCGACGATCATCTAGCTCAACTTCGACGGATCGTCGAACTCCATTCGACGATCGCTGAGCTCAACTTCAACAAATCGTCAAACTCCATTCGACGATCTTCGAGCTCAGTTCACCGATCTTGACTCCAGTTTTGATTATCTATCTCTGAGCTCAGTTCGACGATAGTTAAGCTCAGATCGACGATCTCTGTTGCTGTATAAGTCCAAATCGCTGAGCTCAGTTCGACGATAGCAGAGCTCAGTTCGACGTTTTTCTGAAGAGTTAAAGGATTTTCAAGATTCAAATTCAGAACAGTTAAGCAGTTATTCAGCAATTAATTCAGAAGATTTTCTAGCCGTTTTCATTTATTCTGGACCAAGTTTCAAGGGATTATCAAGGAATGTTTCTTTGGACTTTCCCCCAGAAGACATTTGCAATTAAGGAAGTCAATTAATGACAGGCCAACGGCTATTCTTGACAGAGGATTATTTTATATTCAGAACTAGAGAATAAAACTCAAGATTTTTGAATCTCTCAAACAACACAAAAAAGAAGGACAGACAAGAAGAACAAGAAAAAATATTCTCTGAACAACATCTTTCTCAACACCAACTGTTCACAAGAGAAAGAGCTGTAGACACTCTCTGTCTAAAAGAATTCATACAAGAACACACACCAAAGGAGATCAACAAATCTGAAATCTTCAGATCCCCTTTGATTCAAGTGTTCAAGGCCAACATCTTTCAAAGACTCCAGACACCTAACATTTCAGCTGTTGCTGAAATCATCATTTGCTGGAGATCAACTTCTGAAGGCCTATCACCCTACAACAAATCTTCAATTCCTGAACATCTCAAGAACTCAGGGGGTGCTTTGACAACATCAAATCCACATAGTCTTCTCAGCTGCTTTGAGAAAGAGAAGACTTCCATCACTCTCTCATCCCCATCTCTGTAAAGGGTTTTTCAAACTCCCTTCAAATGTTTGTGCTTGGTTTTTGAGCACCCTGTCAAAAGCTCATTGGTGGCAAGACACCTGATCAAAAAATCTGATTTGGTTTTTGAGCACCTTATCAAAAGGTCATTGGTGCCCAGGACACCTGATCAACTTATCCTGCAGTGGATTCCTACCTAGGGTGGTAGAAGAGTGGATGTACCCAAGTTTAGGGGAATCACTATAGCTCATTGTGTCTTCTGGCTTGCTTGTCTTTATTTTTGTTTCTGGCTGTGATTGATCTGTGATTAGTTAGGATCTGTGATTAATTTCTTTTGTAGGTTACTTTGTGATTAGATAGTTTCTGTGATTAGATTTAATATTCGCTTCCCTGTTCACTCAGATTACAACAACTGTTGTAAAAAGTTTTTAAGCACCATACTCTATTCACCCCCCCCTCTAGAGTATATCAGATCTAGTTGCACTTTCAGTGTCGACTGATGATCTGGGTGTTGACACAAGTTCTTCTAGTGTCGACTCGATTGGTGTCGACATATACTCTGAGTGTCGACTGATGATCTATGTGTCGACACAAGTTCTTCTAGTATCGACTCGGTTTGTGTCGACATATACTCTGAGTGTCGACTGATGATCTGTGTGTCGACACAAGCTCTTCTAATGTCAACTCAGTTGGTGTCGACATATACTCTGAGTATCGACACAAGTCTTCTGGTTCTAAGTTGTTGAAGTAGATAATCCAGAATTCGTCGGGCAGAGAACTAAGTTCATCGACCTGAGACTAGAAAACATAGTCTTGACAGAATGTTGTAGTAGTCCAAAGATTCGTCGACCAAAGAATACAGTTTGTCGAGATCAACTCAGAGAATTTTCTCTGAGATCGTCGAGCTGAGCACGACAATCATCGACCTGAGTTCGATGAACGTCAAACTCACTTTACAGAATCTTGAAATCTTCTAAGTCTTGAGTCTCTAGCAGTCTTGTTGATAGCTGGTCCATATGATGTTGACTCTAAGGACTTAGCCTAGACTCTAGGACACAACTATGACCATGGCTATACACTGTGAGTCATATGATCCTAACTTAGTGAACCTAGCCAAAATCTTGCTAGGGATCCAACAAATTCCATTTTGTTAGGACCAACTCAACCTCAGGAAACAACAAGTACCAATGTTGTTTCTTCATCTTGATGGACAGATGCCCAGAAAAGGCTGAAGATTGCTGATGCACAAGCAATGAACATTCTTGCACAATCAATGTCTGATGACATTTTTCAGGAAGTTGTTGAATGTTCATCTATAAAAGATATGTGGGACTCCCTCACAGTAATGATTGCTGGATCAGCTAAAGAAAGAAACCTTAAAGCTGAAACCTGGTGTGACTCTGAAGCTTCGTCCTGTATAACTGATGATGAAGAAGAGTCTAGAGCAAAAGAATTTTGCCTAATGGCAATAAATGCCTCCTACAGCAATCTTGATGAAGAATCAGACTCTGATGAAGAATCATAATGTGAATCAGAAGAAGATCAGGTAATCTCTACCCTTGATCTTTCATCAGAAGAATTTAAAACTGATTTTAAATTATTGTGTGAAAACTTAATTCAATCTGAGAAGAAAATAAAACTTCTCAGAGAGAAACTAAATAATGTATTTTCTGAAAATACAAAACTCAAAGAAGATTTGAAGAATGCTCTTGAACAAGTCATTTAGAATCAATTAAAGAAAAAGAAAAGTTAGAGAACATAGACAAAATAACTGAAGTTTTACCAAATCAAAATAAAAATCTATAGAAATGTTTTGTTCAAAATAATTCGTCGAACCGAGCTCGACGAAAACAACACCATTCGTCGAACAAAGCTCAAAGAACTATGAACAAATATTTCAATCTTAACTGGTCAGGAATCTATGCTCGACGAAATAAATATGATTCGTCGAACAGAGGTCGACGAAAGTGGAACAGAGAAAACAATTTCCATTATTCTCTAAGCATAGATCGACGATCTCAATACCATTCATCGAACTCAGTTCGACGAAATGACCTTAATTCGTCGAACTCAAAATTTCAGAGCAGAAATTTTAACTTATTTCAAAATCATAATCAACATTTTACAAATCCTTTTACTGAGTGGATAATCCCTCCTAGGAAATATCATCCACTTGGATACAAGGATCAACATGTATGCTCTTTCATTTCAAATTATTATTGTGAAAGAAAAATAGGACCCAAGGTAATCTTGGTCCAGAACTTCTAACATCTCTTTTCAGGAAAAGACTTATCTTAGATGAACAGTGGTATTTGATAGTAACCAAAAGACTTCAGTCTCAGCCAATACAGAGGATATACCAGTGGCTGTATAGTGAGAGATTGCTTGAAAGGCTACAGCAGTAGAGTGATACTGTTTATTCTCCTAGGTTATAAATCCTACTCAGATTTGGGCAAGGAAAAGTATATATGGGGAGATTGTTTATTCTATGTGTTAAGGGAAATTGCTTGGAAGGATGCAACAATAGTTTTATTTTATTTATCTACTTTATTCCTCAGATCACCCATGTACATCTGCTGAAAATTCTTATAAATCATGCAGATTATTTTTTCTTTGCATTTTTAATTTCTTTTTATTTATTTTTATGTAAATAGTGTCCTCACCCAAATAGGGGGAGATTGTTGGAACCATAGTTCTGATTTGGGCAAGGATCACTATTAGGTTTGTTTAGATTGACCCACAATGTATAGTCAAGGGTCATAGGTTTATTTCCAGTTTTGCCTCAGAAGAGTTCAAGAGAATTGCTGAAAGAAATCCAAGAATTACAGTTGTGACAGTCAGGAAATCAGTTCGACGATAATTGAACTATGTTCGACGAACGACTAGCTCCGGTCAACGAACTCTGAGTTCCTTCTCTGAACTCAGGTCGACAAACTCAACCAAGAAACTGAGCTCGATGAACTCCAAGCTCAGGTCGACGGTCGCTGAACTCAAGGCAGCTCGACGAAATAAGAAACTGAGCACGACGATCTGCGAGCTCCGGTCGACGAATTCTGTGCAATTAGTTACAGTTGGCAGAATTAATTAAGGATTAATTACAGTCAGAACAATTAGTGCTAAACATTCTCAATGGAAAGAGCCGTTCAAAGTGGGCAGTTGCAGAAGATTAATTGTGGATTAATTTCCAAGGCATCTTCTACTCTCGGAAATGCTTCAGCCGTTATCAAGATGAATGAATCCAAATATTTGAATCAGATATAAGAGATTTACAGAAAGACAGAAAGAACAGATAGAGAGTATTGTAGTGTATAGAGACACAGTGAAGGCTTTTCTGTTTACAGAAATGGAGGAACTCTGCATCAATCCATATACTCACAGAGTTCTTCATCTGCTCCAGGCTTTTAAAGAGACACACAATCAATATCATTCTAAGAAGCTTGCTGGAGACATCATCAATCTGAAGGCCTACTCACCCTGAATCAAAGCTCAATCTTCCTGAACAACTCTATAACTCAGTGGGAGCTTTGTTAACATCAAATTCACTAAAGTCTTCTCTTAGACTGTTGACAGAGAAGACAACATCACTCTCTCTCTCCCCTCCTGTATAAAGGGTTCCTTAACTCCCTTCAAAAGTTATTCTTGGTTGCAAGTCTCCTGATCAAAAGACTTGGGTTGGTTTTTGAGCACCTGATCAAAAGCACATTGGTGGCAGTCACCTGACCAAAACCTGTAGTGGATTCCTACCAGGGTGGTAGAAGAGTGGATGTACCCAGTTAGGGGGAACCACTATAAATCCTTGTGTCTTCTGTATTGCTTGCTCTGTTTTCTTTACTTTTGTGCTGTGATTTTCTTTTCTTAGAATATAGATATAGCTCTAACCAGTGCAAGTTAAGATCTATCCCTATCTTTCATGTTCCATCCTTAAACCGATGGTCATACGGAAAGGACGAATCGTACATTAGAGGATATGCTGAGAATGTGTACCCTTGATTTTGGTAAGAGGTGGGAAGATCACTTTTTCATGGTAGAGTTTGACTACAATAATAGTTTCCAAGTGAGTATTAAGATGGAGCCATACGAAGCTTTGTATGGAAGGTGGTGTCGAACACCAATATCATGGATAGAGACGGGAGACACCAAACTTTTGGGAAAGGAGGAGGTGGCCAATGCTTGTGAGTTGGTGCTAACAATTTAGGGGCTCACGAAGGTTGCTCAGGATCGACGGATGAAGTATTTCAATGCGCGCCATAGGAATGTGGAGTTCACGGTGGGCGACTGGGTGTATCTAAAGATTAAACCGTTCAAAGGAATTTCGCATATTTGCCGACTCAAGAAGTTGAGTCCGAGGCTTTTAGGTCCGTTCAAAGTTGTGGAACGAATTAGAGAAACAGCCTACCGGTTGGCATAGTCCACAAAGCTGAGTGGTTACACAATGTCTTCCATGTTTTAGTTCTAAGGAAATCCTTGGTGGAGACAAGTGTTGTGGTTGAGTCGACGATGGTGCCGGTAGAGGAGGACTTGATGACGAAAATCTGTCCAGTCGGCATAGAGGATTCAAAAGTTCAACAGTTGCAGAATAAAGAGGTTAAGCTCATGAAAGTTCGTTGGGATAACTGCGGGCGAGATTAATTCTACTAAGAATGTGAGTAAGCTATGCGAGAAGACTTTCTGGATCTCTTTGCATCAGGTATGCCTCGTTGTTTTATTACATTCTATATTTCGAGTACGAAATTCGTTTAAGTGGGGAGGAGTTGTAACACCCCGGTTTTCTAGACATGAGGCTCTAAGCTCTAATGCGCGGCGGTAGTTTTCTATCGCCCGGCGGTAGCCTTATCTTGTCGAGTGGTAGGCGTCAAGAGGTAGGCATCGAGTGGTAGGCGTCGAATGGCAGGCGTCGAGGTGTAGTGAATGGCATTATCCAGTTACCACTCGCCGGTAGCCACGGTTCGTCGAGTCGAAGTCGTCGAGACGAAAGCGTCGAGTGTGATTCCGGTGCGGTGGTGTCACTACCGCTGGCGGTATTGCTGCATTGTTTTGAGACTGGCACGTCGGGAAGTTACTGCGACGTGGTAGGTAGCTACTGCACGGCGATAGCAGACAGGGTCAGTTCCGTGGGCTATGGTTTCTGACCATCCGATTCGCTTGTGATTTGATCCTATGGCTAAGAATCCATCGTCCTAGAGTCTTAAGTAGGGCTGAAAGGTTGTTTTACCTCATTTTCTTCACATTTTGAGTGGTAGTTAGGGTTTGAGAGAGATGGTTTTGGAGGAGGAAGAAGAAGTGCTTTCTCCTCCATTAGCGAAGCTCTGAGGCTCTGTTCGTCAATCCGAAGCCAGATTCGTGGAGAGGACTTGAAGGCACACATTTTCATCAGTGCAGATCGAGATCTCCATGGTGAGGAAGTGGAATCATATGGTAACGACATTTCTCCTCTCGGTCTATAGGATGTGTACATGACATCCGTTATATTCTTGCTTACTTTCAAGCATTTAGGTACCGGATCTCTCAAATAAGAGGAGTACGAGTCGCCATTATTTAAGAGGAGCCACCGTGTTGATTGTGTCCGTCCCCTTCATGATGTTGCATTATAGATCTGCTCTGCTAGTGGATTAGGCATTGTGGGTGAAGCCGTAGTCGCGACCATTAGTCCGACTCAGTGATGCTGGATAACGAGCCTTAAGGATTTTGCTAGAAATCCATTTGCCGCAAAATGCCGTTTGTGATGTTTGCTCCCTTTATTTTTGTGCGAGAACGAAAGATGGATTAGGGTGGGAAAGGCTATGTTCGTGGATTAATGTGCGAAGGAGAGGCTTTATCTCCATGGTCGCCTTGCTAGCCCACGACGTGCAAGTCATGTATGGAGAGTGTTCCGGTGAGACAAGTCCCCTTCTGAGAAACTGGCGAGAACGCCAAGCTTTTGACAAGCCTGGGCGATGAAGCCCATGCATGGGTGGGGTCAAGCAAGGGTTTTTAGCATCGATTTGTTTGTGTGACGGAATCCTGATGTGAGAAGTTAGAGCTTGTAGGCAATCCCGGGTTTTGAGACCCACGAGCGAGTGGGCCTAGGCAAGAGTTCCGTATGGCGGCTTGAATGCCATTCAGGGAAAATGGAAGTACCAGTGTGATGTGATGTGATGATTCATGATGTTGTGTTAGATTCATGCGATATAGGGTGCCTTGGGTGAAACCCAGGTTTGCATACATGATGCATTGTAGTCCTCTTTTTATTAAATGCTCAACCTAGAAACATGTTTGATGTGTGTGACATCCTAACCTATTTATTTATATATATATATATATATATATATATATATATATATATATATATATATATATATATGAATACGAAGTGCTGACCTGCAGGGTGATGGAGTGCCCAGGGGTCTGCTAGGGATGGCCTAGAGGAGATGTGCTGGTTACACAGTTGAGGTCAGCCTTTGCTGACCAACGTTACAACAAATGTTTATAGGGCAAGGATCACAAGCGGGAGCAAGCTTGCCGGCCAAAAAGGCCTAATCCTCATGAAGTATACCTTCTTTATTTACTTATGATTTGTTGAATGCTCTGCTCCATGAACTGTAATCCGGCTTGCATGTCGTGGTAGCCTAAGAGTGCTAAATCACGTTGCTCTATTTGTTGTTGTTTCAGTTTTTGGACACTTGAATGTTGTAAGTCCTTCAAGCCGTTTCGAACTCCTGTGGTAGTGGATAACTTCTAGTGTTTGTGGGTTTTCGCTGTTTGGTGTTCTGAGTTTTGAGATGTGTTGTTCTTTTATATCACTTTATAATGCTAAAGTTGTGGCGTCTATATGTAGTGGGCCCCCGTCTAGACCAATATTATATGGTCATTATAGGGGAGGTGTTACACATCCTGTATGATATGACTCACACAAGTGCAACACACCCACCCTAATCTATGCGCATAGACCTTTAGTTCCACCATTTGGAGTTAGCTAAACTCTCAGGTACCTGCCGCAGTGGCAGACAGAGGCAGTCTGTCGGGCCTCTCCACTCCTAGGTCAGTATTCACACTACACAGCCTAGACCCTATGTACTACTCGGTACACCCACAGTATGGTGCTATATAGTCTCTTGTACTAGTGTTGGCAAAACCACCAGTCTTTTATTGGCTAAGTGAACACTTACCCTTGCCGAGTCAACATATCGACGTCGGTGTGAACGACCTTCCAATAACGAGGACCCACCACTTAATGCACATGCACACATGCTAGTAAGAGCTCCCGAGTGATCGATCCACCAAACCAATCAATCAATTCTATCAAACACCGAGACCACCGCTCGTGAATCTAAACCAAATATCCTCCCAAAATGACGGGGTGAGTGTATGTGACGGTGGTTTATTTCTTTTAGTCTGTTTATTCTTAAAGTTTAGGGTTAACCTTGGACTGCCCAGGGCATGCCCGATGAAGGGCTCTCGAGGGCACTAGGAACTACGATGGACTGAATCCTAAAGATCCCCCTCAAGGCATTTACTTTTATGGGTAACTATTTATTACCAAACCCCCTTTTATTTTTCCCATTACTCGTTTACTAAACTTAAGTGAATTATTATTTTCAAAGTGAAGGCGATACTTCGTCGGCCCCGAGCACAACCCCATCACCTTAGTACCCAGACAATCTAGCATTTGGCCCTTAGGGTGACCTCATCAAGACTCCACCCAAACTAGGTGCACCCACTATATTGTCCCCCAATGTGAGGCCTACATTTCTACCATAAATACATCAAATCACTGCATGTAGACCAACTGACCAACTTATGTGTATGAAGGTGAATACTCCAATTTACTTGTCAATAACCTTAGAGTTATTTCTAGTGGTCTACCGTGACATGTTGAGGCCAAATCAGAATTTGGTATTTTTCCTAATTAAATGAGCATTTTCATAATTTCTCCAAAAATCACGCCTCCTAAGACTTTTAACGTGAAGTATAAGATTTTGGTATGCAATAATCTCACCAGAATTTTCACAGCCTCTTATTGACTAAATAACAACAAGGTATGAATTTCTTGATTTTCCAGAAATGATTTCTATCGTAAACCAAAATATAAATATTTTGATCAAAATGAAAATTAACAAAGAGATTATAAGATTTTATCATCCAAAAAATTATAACAAAATTACCATAGGTCTATAATGATCAGAAAGTTTCACTACCAAAAATTCATAATCCTCTAAATTATTTTTGCCACATAAATAAATTAATGAGTATAACATCTCATATGGCACTTTGTGAAGGAACCTCTACTTAATTACTTACAAAAATTTCAATGAAATTAACACGGCATTATAGTGGTCTAAAAAGTTTACTGGCTAATTTTCATAATTTTTTAGTACATAATTGGTATTGAAACAAATTATTTCTCTAATCAATAAATTTCTATAATTACAAAGAAGGTACTAAAATTCTTCATCCAAAAATTACAATAAAATTTGCAGACATAAATAATATCAATATAAGCCCTTTACCCAGGTTTCATTACCATTTAGTACTGCTATGACATGTATCTGCACTTGATATGAATGTGCATATTTTAAATAATAAGTGATTTGCGGGGGAGAAATACTCATTAAAATTCTAATTAAATTGTCCAAGGTATTTCTCCACCCTATGAAACTACCTACAAAGTCTTGAGCAAAGACTTGAAGATGTGACCCTATATCCTTCATTAACCCTAAAAGGCGGCCCTAAGGTTTGATCTAGAGTTTCTTGTCATATCAACCCTAGATACTCCTAAAACTATTCCTAGGGTTGTTTCAAGTGTAATAATGTAGTGGCCATGTCTCACCTTGGATAGTTGAAGGGTTGACCACTCAACCTCTCTATGTGCACTTTTGGAAGAGCTAGGCATATTACCCCTAGGTGGCCAATTTTGTTCACGAAGTTACCCCACCAAATCAACTCCAAATTGGCTGATATTTTTCTTGGCCTTATAATGTAACGCCCCCTGGGCCGTCCGTGGGCCTCAGCCCACTAGGCCTCCATTAGACCGTTACCGGGCTACAGCCCAAGCACCCCAACCCGAGGTGTTACATATAATATCCCCTCTGGTCATCCACCAGAGTTTGGGGGAAATTTGAGGAACATATACCCTATTTTAATCACATATATGAATTATTAAATTATTAAAAAAACTATAGAGAAATCATCTCTAAAAATCTAGATTTTTGGATACGGTGTAGATCATGGCCAGACCAGCCTTTGGTCAAAATTTCAATCCATTTGACAGAGTGGGCCACTGAGGGCACTCATTTTAATTTTTGGTTAGCCTTTGGAAATCTTGCACCAAAATGTGAGCTGGGGGAAATTCATTTGTCCAAATGGTTTGATTCAAATTTTGTATTAAACTAGACACCAAAGTCTAGGTTTTTGATGTTGGACATATTTACAGAAAATGAGTATAGGTATTTTTAATAATTAAAGCAAAGTGACGGTTAAAATGTGACAATTGAAATAATAAACATATTAAAAAATCGGCCTTGCTATGATTTGATCAAGCCGATCCAACGACCACGGGTCATCATCCCCAATGAGACAAGGGCTGAGATTAAAGCTTCATGGAGCTTTTCAAACTACAATTTTCGGCCACCCGGCCACCTCCTTGGCCGGCCACCGCCACCACCAGCTTCGTTGAGGTGTTGGCTATCGCCTGACGACGGCACGATCGCCGGAGGGGCCGTTTTCGGCAAACTCGAGGGGTTGAGTTTTCATGGAAAATTTCAATTTTCACCTCACTGATCGGCTCGATTGAGCCCGATTTCTCCACCTAAAGATCTACAGATCTAACACAGAGGAGAAGGAAGAGGACTAGACCTGCAGGCAGGCTTGGCGGTGTGTGTGGTGGTGATGTGTCATGGCCGACGATCTCAAATCTTTTCCTTGCCGAATTCTCAATCATCCACCTAAACTAATGATGCAAAAGTTTGTTTTGATTGCTTAGAAGCTTTTAAAGCTGATGGAGTGGTTGATTTGGGAGTGGGAGAGGCAACACTTGAATAGCCATTAATGGCCATGAAGGGAGCATTTAGCCATGGTGAATTATTGCCCTCTCCTATGCTTGGCTGGCTGGAATTGATGGAAAACTCCTCCCAAGGGTCAGGGGAGATGAATGGAGGCTTAGGGAAGGGGAATGGGGAAGCCTCTTTGCATTCTCCATTATCCCCCTCTTTCTCTCTCCTCTCTTGAATGAAACCTCCATTTTCTCTCTCCTAGTCACCATTTCCAGAATTTGAGTGGCTCTTTAGGTAATTTCCAGATGTTATAGTTAGAGGGACATCCCAATTGGGCCCAGCCCAATTGGATTGAAGTTGGTTTTGACTTTCTTCCCCATTTTGGGCTTGGTTTGACCAAGGTTGACTTGGGGGTGTTGACTTGGTCAAAGGAGTGGCTTGACTAGTCAACTAAGTGTCATGAGTACATTGCCACCACCCAAGTCCATTTGTGACTTGGTGTGATCAACGTAGGTCAATTAAGGGCAATTTGACCTAACTAGGGTTAGGGTTGACCCTGGTTAACTTGACCTCGTTAGTTGACCCCAAGTAGGTTGTTAGGGAACTAAAGGGTCCCTATAAGATTGTAAGTGGTGTGGTGGAGCCAATTAGTCATGTGGGGAGCCACAAGCCAAACCCTAACTTAGGTGACTAGAAATTACTATTTGCAGACCAAGGTGGTTTCACCTATTTACCTAGGCACCCATGGTCCTCTTGGTCTTCTTAGAGTTTTGTCATGACCTAGTCATGACAAAAACTTCCTAGGGGTTTGGTTGTTTGTGGGATGTTAGATTAGTTGTTGAGGGATATAAGCAAGAGGAGGGAATAATCTACAACAAGACATTTGCACCTGTTGCTCAGGGTTACTCCTTGCTTATGCTGCCTACAAGAAGATTAAAGTCTACCAGATGGGTGTTAGAGGTGCATTCCTTAATGACACTATGAGAAGAAGTTTCTGTATAACAAACTACAGGTTTTGTTAATCAATCTTTTTCATCTCATGTTTTAAAACTAAATAAATATTATATGGTCTAAAGTAAGCTCTAAGAGCTTGTTATGATACCTTATCCACTTTCCTTCTAGAACAATCATTCATAAAAGGATTTTAAAATCAAGGTTGTATTAGACTCATGGCGGTTTAGTAATTCTACTTCGGAAAATTGTTATTACCTTATCAAAAAGAACTTGGAGTTGGGTTTGCAAAAAAATGATTAAAATTGCTATTATACTAAAATGTATTAAAACTGACGGTTAAAAGTTAACAATCGATCTTTGAATCACCTTGGAATAAAAACAACGAAAGAAAATAGAAATTTAATTCTCTTGTTGAAAAGGCTTTGACCGTGGAGGTTCCCGAAGCATGAACAATGTTCTCTCGAGGATTAGGTTCAACTAAGCTTAAATGTATCGACCGAACTCTCATTCTTAAATCGCATCTCTCGTTCTCAAATTGCATCGCCTAAGACTTGCTTTATGTTATGAATCCCTATATTGGATTTCACTGCAATTCAAAAGAGTTGTGTAGTCCTCTCTTGAGGGTTGCGTTCTATTTTTTTTTTACCCATGAGCTGTCAATTCATCTTTCAAGCCTCTCGGCTAACTAAAGAATGAAAACAAATATGAAACTATATATCGATAATATAGCTTCATAACAAAATAATCAAGGGTAAATCTTAAGTGTTCAACAATTAGAGAAAGGAAATTCTAAAATCATAATAGTATTACTTCATCCTTGGATCATCTCGATCGAGTACTATAGAAATTAGTTAATCGTGGAGATGATCTAAGGATGAAGTAATATTGTTATGATTTTAGAATTTCCTTTCTCTAATTGTTGAACACTCATGGGTAAAAAGAGTAGAATGCAGCCCTCAAGAGAGGATGACGTAACTCTTCTAAATTGGAGTGAAATCCAATAGCGGGGTTCATAACGTAAAGAAAGTCTTAGGCAATGTGATTTGAGAATGAGAGTTCGATTGATACACCTAAGCTTACTTGAATCTAATCCTGGAGAGAGGAGTGTTCTTGCTTCAGGAACCTCCACGGTCAAAGCCTATTCAACAAGAGAATTGAATTTCTATTTTATTTCATTATTTTTATTCCATGGTGATTCAAAGATCGAATGATAGCTTTTAACCATCAATTTTAATCCATTTTAGTACGATAGCAATTTTAATCTTTGTTTTGCAAAACCAACTTCAAGTTCTTTTTGATAAGATAATAATGATTTTCCAAAGTAGAATTACTCAACCACCCCGAGTCTAATACTACCTTGATATTAAAATCCTATACTACTTTTGATAAGGTTACTTGCCTTTGTCGTTTGTGGCTATAGTATGTTTTTGGCACCTTGCCAGGAACTTTGTGTTGATAATTTGAAAAAAAAAATAGTTATTAATTTTATCATGTTGTTTTCAAAATTATACTTTCAGAAATCTTTAAAGGTGTAATCTAAATTCTAGGAAAAGGAGGGCTTGTCACCACATCACACCTCCTAGTACCAGAGCGAACCTTTTACAATAGTAATAATATTATTATTTGTTGCCTTTCCCTTCTTCATCTTTTATTCTCCTCGCCCCTCACTTTTTTCCTTTTCTTTTTAGTGTATGTATCGAGGGACTTCTTCAAATGTTTTTTAATTTAATTTTTGATCAAAAATAGAGCACACCTTGCGACAATGTATCCGATTTTGTGATCAAAATTTACCGGTAATTCTTGAAGAGTCAATTAGAGAAACAAACTTAGGTAATATGTGTGATCCTAATCCTAATGAGGCCCTGCTGCGGACCATGTCCCATTATATTAGGACAAATTTGGAGGGTATTCAATCAAGCATTATTCACCTGGTGATGGCAAAAAATAATTTTGAAATTAAATCGAGTATCATCTAAATGGTACAACAATCAATCATATTTGATGGCTTGCCAGATGAGGATCCTAACTTTCACCTTTCGAATTTTTTAGAAATTTGCAATACGTTCAAAATAAATGGCTTGACTAATGATGCTATTCTTTCACGCTTATTTCCCTTCTCTTTATAGACTAAGGTAAAGCAGTGCCTGAGTTCTCTCCCTAGAGGAACCATGACTACATGGGCCGAAATGATAGAGAAATTTTTAATGAAATATTTTCCTCCGACAAATTCCGCAAAATTACGTGTGGACATTTTATCCTATATGCAAATTGATTCAGTGTTTGTCTATGACACATGGGAGCGCTTCAAAAAATTTTTGCAGAGATGTCCTCATCATGCCCTCCCAGTTTAGCAACAAGTCCAAACATTTTACAATGGTTTTAATCTCCAAACGAGGCAAATGATCGATGCGGTAGCCGGGGATACCCTTAATAATTAACCCCCCCCCCCCAAGGTAACTCGAGAGATTTTTGAAGAGATGACCATGAATTCTTATCAGTTGAATGCACCACGGTCGTGCTCTAACAAGCCGACCAGACTTTATGAAGTTGAGACCACCGCTAACTTAGCACTTCAAGTAGAAAATTTAACAAAGCAAGTGGCGGAGATGTTTACATCCTTCGCCCTCACTAATTGGTCTTAGAATAATAATTTAATTGACGAGCATGGGGACTACATGTGAAATTCATATTGACCACCCTTTAACACGAATACAAATATTAAATTCAATAATAGTTATAATTCAAGTTTAAGGAACCATCCTAATTTCCAAGGTTTTGAGAACCGGACCAGACATAGAACCGGTCTTAAGAGAGGTTCAAGGTTTAACCAGTTTGACCGGTTGAACCGGAGTTTGAATCGGAGTTGAACTGTTTTGACATTAATGACTAGAATTATAACGTATCATATACAAATTAAATATATAATATATAAAATTTTGAACATATATAAGTAATAAATATAAAAATATTGATGAAATAACAATTTTGAAGAAAGACCCAAAGAAAATATCATCTCAACTACATGTGGTCATTACTGATTTCTATCATTTATGTAATTCAATTTAAGAAAATTTATGACACTTTACAAAAAAATCAAAACAATTCATACTTAACAAAAAAACCTGAAAGCTGCAGTAAATTGGAAAAATAAAGTAATAAACTTGCACTAATCTAGACACTAAAATATATCTGCAGCAGAAGATATTACAAACACCACAAAATACCTTTGCGAGAAAGAAGAGCAGTGATGTGTCTTTGGGGGAGAAGAGCAGTGCTACACCGGCTCCAAAACAACCTTTAAACTACACGCACACGAGCACCTGGACGATCGCATGCGAGGAAGACAAAGAACTAGAGAAGGTATCAGCTAACGCTAGTTTCACGTAGACATGCATGGGATCATACGGTCGAATGCTTGTTTTGGAGGAACCAAGTAACTTAACCTTAGCCCCTGAGAGCTCTAACATTTAATCTAAATCATTGGATCTAAAACTAGGCGATTGTTAACCGTAACCCATTATTGGCTAGTCGCACCCCAAAATCTCCTAACTTTTCACACCTTTTCAAAATACGTCTTGTACATGCAATTTCAGGAAAAGTGTTCAACACTAAATTTTAGATCTCGACGAGATCTACAACTTTCGTGTCGAACACTTTTCCTGAAATTGCATGTACAAGGCGTATTTCTGAAGGCGCAAAACCTGAGCATATTTCGAAAGTATGCCTTGTACATGCTTTTTTAGGAAAAGTGATCAACACGAAAGTTGTAGATCTCGTCGAGATCTACAACTTTCATGTTAAGCACTTTTCCTAATATTGTATGTACAAGGCGTATTTCAAAAAGGCGCGAAAACTTATGAGATTTTGGGGTGCGACTAGCCAATAGCGGGCTGCGGTTAACAATCGCCTAAAATTAATGTTGATTTTGTGAATCGCCCGGTTAGCCAAAAACTGGCATGGTTTCCGATTATCCGGTTCAACCGGCCGATTTCCTAGTTCCTGGCCGGTTCTTGGCCAGGACGGTTTTAGGAAGCAGACCGTACCGCCCGGAGGACCGATCAACATTTCAACCGGTCGGACTGGCCTGTCCGGTCCGGTTTTTTAAACGTTGCTAATTTCTCATGGAGGAACCCCAATAATGCTCAGAGCCCACCGCAAATAAATCCTCCCAGATTCGCTCCACCACCAACACACAAGCCCTCGTCACTTGAAGAGGTATTCACCAAATACATTGCCTCTAACAAGTCCAATATCTGGAACCTCACCAACCACAACAACATTCAAGCCTTTATCCCACTATAGTGGGGTCGGTTATATGGATCCTTTGTCTCCATTGTGCCATATCTCTTGTCATAATCTCACTAATGTCTAAGTACATCATGTCTTTCCTTATAGTTTCATTCCAAGTCTTTATTGGTCTACCCCTCCCTCATTTAACATGCCTTGTGACTATATTCTCACAATGCCTAACATGTGCCTCTAATGGTCTCCTTTGTACGCGTACAAACCATCTTAGACGAGCTTCTTGCATCTTCTTTGTAATTGGTGCTACTCCTGTCTTATCCCAGATACTTTCATTCCTAATTTTCTCCAATCGCGTGTGTCCACACATCCACCTAAGCATTCTCATCTCCGTAACTCCCATTGTTTGCCCATATACACAATTCACTGCCCAACACTCAGAACCGTAGAGTATCGTGGGTCTAATTGTAGTACGATAAAACTTGCCCTTAAGTTTTAGTGGTACTTTACGTTCACATAAGATCCCTGATACATCTCTCAACTTCAACCAACCCGCTTGGATTCTATGTGTCACATCTTTATCAATGCCTCCATCATTTTGAACTATCGATCCAAGGTATAAAAACACTCACTACGGGAAATATCTTGATCACCCAACTTAATAACGAAGTTATCTGTCCTTCTTGTACTGCTAAATTTAAGCTATATATATATATTCAGTCTTTGCCCTGATCAACCTAAAACCCTTATTTTCTAAAGTTTCTCGTCAAGATTCATGCTTTGCATTAACACCCTCACGCGTCTCATCAACCAAAATGATATCATCCGTAGATAATAAACACCAAGGTATTGCTTGTTGTATATATCTGGTGAGCTCATCTAAGAAAAGGGTAAAGAGATAAGGTATTAAAGTCGAACCTTGATGTAGGACAACAGTGATAGGGAATTCCTGTGTTAATCCTCCAAATGTCCTCTCCCTTGTCACTAAATTTGTATACATATCTTTGATTGTGTCAATATATGATATATTTACACCTTTCTTTTCTAAGACTCTCCATAAGATCTCTCTCAGAACTCTATCATAAGCCTTCTCAAGATCAATAAACAACATGTGCAAATCTTGTTTTCTTTATTGATATTTGTCAATAAGTCTCCTCAAGAGATGTATAGCTTCCATGGTCGACCTCCCTGGCATGAATTCAAATTGATTCTCCGAGATGTTAGTCTCTCATCTTAATCTTCATTCTATTACTCGTTCCTATAGTTTCATGGTATGACTGAACAATTTAATTCCTCTACAATTAACACAATTTTGTATATCCCATTTATTCTTATACAAAGGTACCAAGATACTTTCTCTCCCTTGGTATGTCATCCTCTTTGACTTCAGTATCTTATTGAAAAAACATGTAAGCCGAAAATTTCATCATTTCCTAAACAAATCTATTAAAAATCTAGAAAATCAGATCAAACAACATGCCAAAATATTCTCAGAGCGCCAACAAGTAGCATTACCGGGCAACACCAAGCATAACCCACGACAAAGCACTAACACAATAACCCTCCACATCGGAAAGGAGGCAACTTCAAATTTGGTTGAGCCTGAGATAAACATTTCATCTTCATTTCAAAAAATTATTTCTTCTTCTGTTTTAGGTCCATGAAATATTAATAATTCTTCAATTTCTTATCCTTCTAAATTTAAAAATGAGTATAATAAGGAGCACTATAAAAATTCATTAATATTTTAAAACAAATTCAGATAAACATGCCATCCTACGAGGTAATTTCAAATATGCCCAAATATACGAAATATCTCAAGGAATTGCTTTCTAATAAAAAGAAACTTGAAGATATTTTGTATGTTTCACTTAACGCAGAATGTGAGACAGTTTTATTAAACAAATTGTGTGAAAAATTGAATGATCCGGGACGGTTCTCCATCTCGTGCTTGTTCGACAATTTGTTAATAAAACACGCCTTAACTGATTTGGGCGCTTGTATTAACTTGATGCCATTTTCTTTATTCCAGAAGCTTGGTTTGGGCACCCCAAGCCCTTCTAAAATGAGCATCCAACTAGTGAATCGGTCAATCAAATACCCAATCGAAGTTGTAGAGGATGTGCTAGTCAAGGTTGATAAGTTCATCTTCCTGCTAGACTTAGTCATTCTCGACAATGAAGAGGACCTCGAAGTACCCCTCATACTCTATCGTCCCTTCGTCACCACCTCTCGAGCAATTATTGATGTACATAACAGAAAGCTTCACATATGGGTATGAGATAAAGAAGTTTCTTTTAACATCAACCATTTTATAAGAAATGCCCTTTCTACTGTTGATTCTTGTTTTATGCTAAAAATAACTTTTAATGACGAATGGTCGTCATTTTATGAAATAATTTCTCCTATTTTTGAAGATCCAGATTTAACTACTTTATTTTGTCTTAAAGAAATAACTCGGCCGTTAAATTTTGAACAAATAAATTTAAATAATTTTAAAATTAAAACATCTTATGAATAGCGGTCAAGCCTTGAGTTAAAGTACCTCCCAGATCATCTTAAATAAAAATTTTTAGGAAAAAATTTCAAAATTGCCTGTTATTATTTCTTCTGTGCTTAACGATTCCGAGATATCCGAATAAATTAAAATTTTAAATAATCAACATCACGCAATTGTATGACAAGTTTTTGATATAAAGGGGATTAGCCCATCATTTTGCATGCACAAAATCATGTTAGAAGATAAATTCTTGCGACATCGTTCAGCCTCAACGACGCCTTAACCCGAATATGAAGGACATCGTTAATACCGAAATAATTAAATTATTAGAGGCAGGAATTATTTACCCAATTTCAGATAATACTTGGGTTAGCCCAGCATAAGTCGTGCCTAGAAGGGCGGAATAATGGTAGTATCTAATGAAAATAACAAGTTGATCTCAACCTGTATTGTTACGGTTGACAGATGTGCATTAATTATAGAAAACAAAATGATGTCACCCACAAGGATAACTTTTCGTTACCCATCATAGATAAAATTTTAGAACGTCTTTCCGGTCACTCCTACTATTGTTTTCTCTATGGACTTTCATGATATTTTCATATCCTAATTTTTTTGAAGACCAGGAGAAAACCACTTTTACTTGTCCCTTCAACACCTTTGCTTATTGGAGGATGTCATCTGATCATTGTAATGCGCAAGCTATATTTTAAAGATATATGTTGACAATTTTTGACGAGTTAGTGGAGGTCGTGATAGAAGTGTTTTTGGACGATTTTTTATTTTTGGCGATTTTTTTAAATCTTGTCTTAATAATTTTGATCATGTTCATCAACACTACAAAGACACATTTGACACCAAACTGAGAGAAGTGCCTCTTTATGATCCGAGAATGATTAGTCCTCCAACAAAAAGTTTCAAGTAATGGAATTGTGGTCGATAGGGCCAAGATTAAGATCATAGAAAACTTCCCCCACCTACTAATGTTAAATTTATTAGAAGTTTTCTAGGATATGCGAGTTTCTTTATATGGTTTATTTAAAAATATCTAAAATTACAAAACCCCTAACTCACATTTTAAAAAAAAAAGAGTGATGTTATGTGCAAACCTATTATGACTAGGTGCAAGCCATTCCCAAAAAACCCAATAATATTTCTGATTAAAATAATCGAAACAGTATTATTGCTAGGTGAAACCTAAGGAGTTACTCCACGAAAATCGGGAGCCCCATAACCCCGCCTCCTCTCTTCTTATTTTTGCCGACGAATCCTCATCTACCAAGGGCTTTCAGATCTGGCGACAATGTCGTCTCCATTACCAGAATCAAGCTTACTGGTTCATCTTCTTCGACAATGGCGGTGACATCACCAAAGGTTGGTAGGCGAAACATATTTGAAGGTCCCAATATACAAAGGTCCCAATATCTGGAGACCAAATTGGTGAACTTTTAAGATTCCTTAGGCCTTAGATCTTGGATCCTGAACTTTGCCTTCCTCAGCTCCAACCACTGATGCTCATGGAGCTTGGTTTCACTCCTCCCAAATGCATGTTCTCAAATTTTGATTACAAGGGAGAGGGAGGTAAGGCCACCGCAGTTTTGGGTAGGTGCATCGCACTTTCTCTTAATTTTTCATGTTATTTGAAAATACGACTTGCACGTGTTTTTTTAGAAAAAGTGTTCAACACGAAAGTTGTAGATCTCGACAAGATCTACGACTTTAGTGTTGAATATTTTTCCTAAAAATGCATGTATAACGCGTATTTCTATAAAGACGCAAAATCTGGACGTATTTCCAAAGTACGTCTTGTACATGCATTTTTAGGAAAAGTGTTCAACACGAAAGTTGTAGATCTCGTCGAGATCTACAACTTTCGTGTTGAACACCTTTCCTAAAAATGAATGTACAAAGCATATTTCTAAAAGACGCGAAAAATTTGAAGAAAGTGCGGTACGCCCAGCCAAAACTGCGGTGTCATTAACAACTCCCTATAAATAATGGTGTTTTCATTTGTTTTGCACTTAACAAATTGATTTGTACGTAAAATTTAATAGTGGCATATAATAGTGATTTGTAAGTAGTCAAAACCGATTTCCACTTAAAATTACTCAAAAAGAATCCACTATTATTTTTGTTGAAGAATATTTTAAAGCTTTTAATAAAATTAAAGACAAGCTTATTAATTTGCCAATTTTAATAGTGCAGGATTGGTCTTTACTATTTGAAATCATGTGCGATGAGAGCGATTTTGTTGTTTGTGCAGTTTTAGGCCAACGGACGAATATATATTTTCACATGATTTATTACGCTCGAAAAACACTAACGTCAGCACAAGCTAATTATTCAACAACAAAACAAGAACTTTTAGCGAAATTTTTTACGTATGATAAATTTCATTCTTATATAATGATTTCAAATATTTTTTGCTTTTACGGACAACTCCGTTTTCAGGTATTTATTGAATAAAGGGGATGTCAAACACTATTACTAAGATGAATTATCCTCTTACACCAGTTCAATTTGGAGATCAAAGTTACGAAGGGAGTGGAGAACTTGGCGGCCGACCATCTTTCAAGATCAGAGAATCCAACCACGAGAACAGTAGTGGGGGCCAAATTTGATGATAAATTCTCCAAACAGCACCTCCTCGCCATCAATCAGGTAATGATTTCCTCCCCTTGGTATGCAGATCATGCCAACTACTTAGTGGCACGAGTTCTTCAAAAAAATTATTCATGTCAACAAAAGAAGAAATTCTTTTCCGACTTGAAAACTTATTTTTGGGAGGATCCCGTTTTACTTCATGTTTGCACGAGCCAAGTGGTAGGATTGTGTATATCAGACGAAGAAGGCATCCAAATTTTACGGCACTGCTGCCACAAGGGACCAACTAGTGGGCGCTATAAAGCGAACTAGACCGCAAGGAATGTGGTAGGGGCAGGCTTCTATCGGCCCACCTTATTCAAATATGCTCATACATTTGTGAGTAAATGTGATAGCTGCCAACAGTCATGTAATATTTCTAATCGGGATGATACGCCCCAAAATTTATTTTAAAAATGCAAATTTTTTTTATTTATGCGGCTTAGATTCCATAGGTCAGCTACCTCTGTCGTATAATAATAAATATATTCTTGTTGTGGTGGACTACATGTCGAGGTGGGCGAAAGCAAAAGCTCTTCCCACCAATGACGTGAGAGTAGTCATAAAATTCTTAATAAAGTTATTTTCACGATTTGGCATGTCATGCGTACTAGTAAGTGATAAGGGCACAAACTTTTGTAATGGACAACTTACTAAAATTTTAGCCGAGTATGGTGTTACGCACAAACTCTCCACTGCCTATCACACACAAACAAACGACCAAGTGGAGGTAGTAAATTGAGAATTAAAACATTTTTTGGGGAAAACAATGTCGGTGAATAGGAAGGATTGGTCGTTGAAATTAGATGACTCTTTATGGGCTTACCGGACGACATACAAGACTACCATCGATTGTACACCATGCCATCTAGTCTTTGTCAAAGCGTGTCATTTACCAATGGAATTAGATCACTGCACGTATTGGGCGCTCAAATTATTAATTCTAGATTTAAACTTACCTCCGAAAATCAAAAAATTCAATTAATTGAATTAGATGAATGACGTACAAACAAATATGAGAATAATAAATTCTATATGGAGAGGACTAAGTTTTATCATGATAGGAAAATAAAGAAATTCCAAAATCATTTTTGTTAGGTGATTTAGTCCATTTTAATTCTCGGTTTAGACTTTTTTCGCGAAAATTAAAGTCTCGAGGGTTCGACCCCTTTGTCATAAAAAAAGGTTTGGCCATACGAAAACATCCTTATTGAACATCCAGAATGTTGAAGCCAAAATTTGAGCTCAACGAAAGTTCGAAATAAGGGGCGTAGCCAACACCTACTTGTCTCAAGCTCTGACCTCCGGCTGGTTGTGAAGGACCAGAAACCGACCCAAAGCCTCAGCAGGGAGGTCCCACCGCTTACCTAGAAAATCTCTGAGAGCTACCCCTCCAAAGCCAAAAGTTGAGCTTGGAGCTCCTCAGAAAGCACATGAAACTCTTTTAAAGTCCCGTGAAAAAGATGCTTCTGAAAAACCCCTATGAGTATATTTATACGCCTCTGAGTTTGAACTGTCAATAACCAAACTGAACCGACCTGAAATTACCAAAATGCACTTGGTCGGGTCTGCCAACAGCCAAACTTCACTGTTCTGAAAGGCTATACGCAGACCACCATGGGTAAAAGGGTAAAATTATCCGGGGTAGAAGAGTAAAATCCCCCTTGGGGGTAGAAATATAAAAACATTCTTCCTTCTATGCGGCGAGTGGGGAAGCACCCAGCAGCGAGACGAGCCCTCCTGCTCGTCTCGCAGGCCTCCTCATTATGGGAGCCCTCTCGCCCTCAAGGGCCTGCTCGCGTCCCAAAAGGGCGTCTCGCCTACTGCGGAGAGCCCCCGTCCGGCCTCCTACGAGTGGACCACGTGGTCCCACTCGCCTATCCAGTGCCTCTCGCCAGCTTCTCCTGTTCGCTCCTTGAGCCGCTTCTCGCGAACCCGAGGTTGTGCACAATCCCAGTTCTTTTCGAGGTTGTTTCAAGCTCGGAAAGAAAGTCCAACCGTGGCTCACGACATTAAAACGTATTTATGGGCGTATTTATGAGGAAATTTTTGGTGAGGCCCCACACCGGAGCCTATAAATATAGGATTCCCACTCCGTATAAAAGATGCCCCCTTTCACACTTCTTCCTTCCTTGGCCCTACTGTTATCATGTCTCACAACCAAAGTTTCCACAAGCGCCTTGCGATGGTGCGCAAGCAAAACAAGGCCAACGTGGCCGCTCTAGCCAAGGCTCTGGTTCGCGCCCCTCCCTCCTTACCGTCATCATCGCCTCGCCAGAAGAAGGTAAGGACATGCGACCCTCCCTCCTCGGCCGGGGAGCCATCTCGCGCTGCCCTGGAAACCCGCCCCTCTCCTCCTCCCGCATCTCCTAGATAGAAGGAGGTGAGTTCTCGCGTTTGTCCCTATTACCTCTTCATCCATATCTGCTTATTTACCATTTGTTTCTTCAGGGAGCCCCCGCACCTCTACGCCGACCAGAAAGTCTGAGGGATAACACTGTCGCCTACCACGAAGAATCTGACTCACAACAGCATTCCACTCCTCCATCTACTCCTCCCAATGAAAGGAAGAACGAGCCTTCTCAGGCCGCCGGGACCTCCCATCATCCTGGTAAAAAACCTTCCCTCTTGCTTCTCTGTCCCGCTCGCTACTCCCACACCCTCCTGCGAGAGCCTCCCTCACTCTGCCCCTCAAATCCTTGCGTAGGCGCTCAGGCCGACTCGCCCGCTGAGGAACTCTTTGGGCGACTCACCGTCTCGCCCCCTCCTCTCATAGACGAGATTGAAGACTACCTGGGCGACCCCATGGACCCGTTGAAGATGAAGCGCAAGACGGCTGAGATGTTCCGGAAGCACGCGCGCATTATCAGTAAGCTGGAGCAGGACAGGCAGGCGGCTGATAGGCGAATGGAATGGCTGGAGACTGAACGCGCTCGCCTGTCTTTCGAGGTTGACACCGGGATAGAGGTTGAGGGGACCGACCCTCAAGCCATTATTAGCGAGGTCGACATGCAGCTCCGTCTCGTGCGCAGTGGCTTGGCATCGTTCGTGCCTTCCACTCGCACAGTAGGCCCCCCTGTGTGGGGCCTCGCGGTGGCCACTTGAATTGGCTCCCGTATTAAAGAATGTCTTGCTCGTCCCGCTTTATTCATTCGTCTCGCTCTTTCTCTCTTCTTTGTTTTTACAACTTAGTGCTGTAATAATCTTAGAACATTTTATGCTACCGTCTCGCCAGTAACTTAGGGTCTGAGAACATGGTGCCCGCCTTATGTGGGATGGTATATTTAAATATTTACTGCTGCTAGCTTAATCTCTTAATTTCATTTAAATTCTTTTAATTCATTTATTTTGTCCTGTGATGGGCCACACGAATTGAGGTTTAGGAGAGAGAGAGTGAACCGTCGACCGACTCTTCCCCTTCCCATATACATTTTTCCCGCCCATTTATCTGTTTGACCATATCCGCTATAAATACTCCTGCCCCCCGGAGCAGAAGGATACATGCGCTTTCACCACTGCTGCGTGCAAGCCTTTGCCCCCTTGCTTCTTCCGTCTCGCCCATCCCTCTCACTTTTTATTCCTCTCGTTTCTTCCTTCCTCAACTGTCTCGCCGATTCTCCTTCTCGCTGCTTTTTTCCGTCTCGCCGATTCCCTTTCTTGCTGCTTCTTTTCTCTCAACCATCTCGCCTCCATCCGTCTCGCCTAAAATGGGGAAGAAGAAAGTCGAGGAAGGCGAGGGGCGCAGTCGCTGCGGGAAACGGTTTACCGATCATGACTTCCCTCCCGGCAGGCTTCCGGACTAAGGCTACCGCAACTTCGTTTGCGAGAACATGAGGGAGGGGCTCGAATCGCGGCCCCCCAAGGTTGGCGAGGCGATCAACACCTACTACCCGGGAGAGCTCGCCTTCCCCGTTTCGCACTTCGAGGCGGGGTTGAGATTGCCCCTCTGGCCGGAGGTAAAACAGGTCCTAAAGTATTTTGGCGTCGTCCCTGCGCAGCTTAACCCGAACGCTATTTCGGTGTTAATCGCTTTCGCTTGCTACATGCGTCGAGAGCGCATCGAGTTTAGCTTGACGGTTTTTCGTAAGATCTTCATCTACCACGCCAACGTTGATGGCGTCTCGTACTTCACTGGGCAAGGGATCAAGGTGTGCGAGACGCCCAATAAAAACCATCATTGGCTCACCAGATTCGTGTTCATCCATGGAAACTTCGGGGGCGTCCCAATCGCGCCTGTGTCGCCCCCCGAGGTCTTTTATGTGTCTCCGCAGGTGGGCGGCGCAGACAAGCTGCTGTACGACTAGTTTGTCGACAAAAACTTCAAGGTCAACTTCTTGTGGAGGGGCCTCGACTCGCTACCTCCCGTGCTCCCCGGCGAAGGTACTCTCGCTCTCCTGTCTCGCATTTTATTATTTTTCGTCTCGCCATCTCATCACCCGCTTGCTTGTTTTAGGAGAGCGGGTCATACCAGTCCACCTCCCCTACAAGAGCAACATCCAACCAATCAAGGGCCTCGGTCTCGCCAGCGCGGAGGCTGAGGCGGCGAGAGAGTCTCGGGCTCCTGCCCCTCTGAAGAGGCCTGCAGAAGACACCGCCCCCTCTCACTCCAGCCCTCCCAAGAAAAGGATGAAGAAAGTTGTGGTCATCTCTAAGGGAAAAAAGAAGGCCCCGAAGGAGAAGGAAATGTTGGGGTCCTTGAGCCTCATCTCCGTAGGGGACTCACAGTCGCCCTGCTCGCCTCCCTCTCATGCCGTTTCGCCCGCCCGCGAGACGGCTTTACCCAACCGACCTGCCGCCACTTCTAATCAACCGGCCATCCCTACTTCTCGCGAAGCTGCTTCCTTCAGTCGCCCCGCCCCCTCTTCTCATCCAAACTTCAATCTGGGCCTCGTGGTGCAAGATGCTGCCGGCGACCCCGTTCTGGTGTGGGAGAGGGGCGTCAACCGTGTGTCGATCTCCACCCTCCTTCCCTCTTGGAAAGAGCAGGAGCTCCCCACCAACCACGCCTTCGCTGTAGGCTACGGCCTTTACGGTGGTCTCGGGCAGTCTCTCCCGAGAATGAGTCCTCACGAGATCTCGTCCTAAAGACCTCCCACGCCCAACTACATACCTTGGAACTCTCGCATCGCACCTCACGCCGCCTGATTTATACCAACAAGAAATGGAAATATACCGAGATGGACCTGGTGACGGAGCGAGATAAATCCGTCGACCTTGCGAACAGGTTGTCCGTTGCCGAAACCCTCCTCGTGAAAGCCCAGGGCGGCGTGGTAAGCCTTAACCTTATCCTTGGATTATCCTTTTTAAACACTCTTTGCTAATGACAAGGCGTCTCGCAGGATACCGAGACGGCGGAGCGGATACACTCGTGCATGGCGGCCCTGGAGGAGGAGAATAAGGATTTGAAAGCTCAGATCACCCGCCTCCAGGACATCGCCCCGTCGTTGTCTCGCCGTGAACCCCTCCAGGCCCCTCTGCCTCAATATTCTCTGGATGAGGTTGAGGAGCAGTGCCGAGACGCCAGAATCATGACGGCGGAGTTGGTTCTAAAGATGATGAAGGAGCTGGGGGTCGTGAAGGAAGACTCCAAAATGGTGATCGCTCACCATCTGGTCCCCCAGCTATATGGCGAGGAGAGCGAAGATTCTTCTTCCAACGAGGAGGAATGACATGCCGTCTGCGAGATCCAGTACCCTCTCCCCTTTTTTGCTTCTGTATAACTTAGCGTCTTTTTGAGTTTCATTTTGCGATCAGTTCAAAAATGTATTCATAACTCTGTGATCAACGGATACTGATCAGATAACTCCTGTCCTGTTACTTTATTTTACATTTTACGAAACGATTTAATAGCTTGCTTCTGTTTGCTAGACGGTGTTACCCACCCATCTCGCCACCTCGTTTTTATCCTTTTCGCCTTGCTTTATTTTGTCAATTGCGAGACGACTCTTTGAAGCGCTCATGCCCGCGAGATGGTGCTACGTCTCGTCTCGCCGCTTCGTTGGAGAGTTGACTTTTTTCGAAGCGCGAGTCGTCACTTCCTCCATCTCATTTATGCATGAGACCAACTGATATATGTTGAAAATTGTGAAGTGAAAGTGGGTGAATGGAGGACTTGGGCAACCTATCCGTGCGGACTCTGCGGACAGGGTTGGCGGACATCCAGGTCGGCGGGGCTGGTAAAGACGGCTTGTTCTGTGGCGGCCTGGGCGGTCTGTTCGCATGGACTACGCAGACAGCAGCGGTGGTTAGCCAGACCAGCTTATGCTCTGCAAGCAGCTGGATCCAAGAAGGTAACCAAGCGGATATCAATTTTATCCGCAGAGTCCGGCACGAAGTGGACTGAAGGACTGGAGCTCTGCAGATCGGCTTGGCAAAAGCCTTGGTCTTGCTCTGGTGAAGTGGCAAGTGGAAGCCGCGGATATCGCCAGTTAGTGCGGACATGTACAGGAGGTCGCCAGGTTTGGCTGACTGGATCCAACATCCACCAATAAGTGCGGACTGGCCCTTGTGGCCAGTGGTGTGGACTTGGTTGGTTCTGAACAAGGTCCATGTTTGGCTCAGTCCGGTGAGATCGCGCAGTAGAGCGCGGACTGCTTCTCAGTCTGCTGAGCTCGGCAGAAGAGCTGTGTGCCTTGGTTGCGAGTTTGGGAGAAGCTGACTGGAGATTGTGTCCGCAACTGCGTGCGGGCTGGAGCTGGGTCCGCTGAGTCCGACAGCTGCCTTGCTGGCATGGTCGTGGACTCGGGATATGCGGACTGGAGGTGTCTGCTGTGTAAGCAGACTGAAGCAGTGTCCGCTGAGTCCGGTAGGTGTCTTGGTGACAAGGCTATGGACTCAGGGTATGCAGACTGGAGTTGTCTGCAGGGATATGTAGACTAGAGCTGTCCGCAGTCTGAGCGGATTGGAACGGTGTGTCTGCCGAGTCCGACAGTTGCCTTGGTGGCGAAGCCGTGGGCTCGGGATGAGCGGACTGAAGATGTGTGTCCGCTGAGTCCAGCATTTGCCTTGTGGCGAGGCTGTGGGCTCGGGATAAGCGGGCAGGAGTTGTGTCCACGGATTTGCGGACAATGTTGCTGCGGAGTCCGGCTGTGGTGGTATTGGCTTGGCCTTTGGCGACAAGGCAGACTGGTGTTGTGTCTAGCCTTGGAGAAGCATAGCCAGACTGGCTATCTTGCACAAGCAGCGACAGACTGGTGTGTGTATCCGCGAGCTTGCGGATACACTTATTCTTGCTGCGGGATGTGGCAGTAATCCTATCGGCTAGGGCGGTGACCACACTCGTCATCGTGCATATAAATAGGACCCATGTCATATCAGGAATAGTAGTGAACCGAAGTAAGTGAACAGTAACTTGAGCCCACAACAGTTGCTGTGGACTGACTTTTGGTGTCCGCGCGGTTTGATAGAGTTGACCGGATTGTGTTGTGCAGGTTGTGCGGATAGCGCTAGAAAGCTAGGACTTGGCTCTGATTGCAGTCAGGGACAGTGCGGACTCTGCAGTTAAGCAACAGGAGGTAAACAGCAGGTCGCGGACAGCGACGAGACAGTCTTCTTTTTGACAACTTGGTTCGGGGTTCAATAAGTCGCCTGCTTCAGGCAGACTGTTCTATTCGGCATCGCAGCCTTTGCGGTCTGGCGGCTCGGCAACCTCGCGGGTAGGCGGCTGGCAGATCGGCGGCTAGAGCTAGCATTGGAATAACGGGCAGTCTGTGCGGCTTGGGTTGCGGTCTGGCGACCTGGTGGACTGTGCGGACTCCACAGCAGTAGACCGGAGGCTTGGTGTTTGAGTCCGCGCGGCTTGTTTGTCTTGTCTTGTGTTTGTAATCTCTGCTTTCCCTTTGGTGGTTGTTTGGTGAAGCATGTCTCGCCATGTATGTCTCGCCTTGTAAAGAAGATTGCTGATAATCATTAAAGACTCTTGTGATGCATGTGTTTCTGGTTGTGACTGACTTATGTTGAGATAACCCCTGCTCACTCCAAGGTCCGGGAAATTTCAACATGGTATCAGAGCTGAATTGGAGTGGATATGCAATGATCAACTGAAGTGGTTGTTTCTCTTGTGAAGAGGGAACCAGTGGTTGAACCATGGCAGTGGAAGATGCAAGTTGTCTTGGAATTGAACTCCTAACAGAGACGAACTTTGATAGGTGAAAGTCTTGTATGGAGAGCTTTCTTCTTGGCGAGGACCTTTGGGAGGTAGTATACGGAGCAGAAAGACAAGAGACTACTGCTGGCAATGCTGAAGAGATGAGAGCTTGGAAGGAGACAAATGCGAAAGCGGAATCTATTCTCAAGAAGGTGATCTCATCGGAGCTCTTGGACCACATCAGTGGATGTCGGTCAGCTGCGGAGGTTTGTACTTCCCTTGATGGGTTGTTCAGGAAGGAGGTGAAGGTTGCTGCAATGGATGGTCCTTCTACTTCATATCATCAAGATAGGAGTGGTTCTCCTAGGCGTGATGGGAAGAGGAAGGATGGACCAAGGTTTTACAGATGCAAGCAGCATGGTCATCTCAGGAAAGAGTGCAAGGTTGTCTTGCTCTCGGCAAACGTAGCTTATGTTGGGAGTAAGGAGAAGAACTTAGTTGGGTCATCAACAAGTTCTGGTGTTGATCGGATGAAGGCCAGTGATAGTGCAGCTATCTGGTATGAAAGACTGATGCATGAAGGGATGGACAAGCTGAAAGCAATGGCAGAAAGAAGACTCGTGAGATGCTTGCCTAGATTGTCATCCTATGGCGATGGTCAGGGGTGTGCGGGATGTCAGCATGGTGAATCTTATCGCTTTATGGTTGATAAGGTACAATCCAGATGTAAAGCACCTTTGGAGGTTGTCCATTGTGCTATGGTTAGACCGACTGTCACCGCCAGTCTTGGAGGCAGCAGGTACATGCTTATATTGGTTGATGTCTATTCAAGGTATACTTGGGTATATTTCATGAAGGCGATGTCGAACATGATGCGCTTATTTGTGGAGTTCAAGAAGCTTGTGGAAGGCCAGCTTGACCTGCGGATCAAGAAGTTGAGGACAAGCATCGGTGGTGAGTTTGGCTCAACCGAGTTCTCGAACTTTTGCAGAAAGCATGAGATCCGGAAGGAGCTTTCTTGTGGACATACTTCATAGCAAGGTAGTGTTGCAGCTCGGATGATCCGTTGGTTGACGGAGACCTGCAAGTGTTGGCTTCAAGGCAAAGGCGTTCCTAAGGCCTTTTGGGCGGAAGGAATGGCCTGTGCTGCTCATGTCATCAATCAGATGTCTCTTAGTCCGATCTATGTGAAGACTCCTTAAGAACTGATGTTCGGGGTGAAGCCCAGTATAAAGCACCTACGAGTGTGTGGATCTACCTGCTACGTATACACTCCGGATGCTCTCAAGACGACGGGAGTCTTTTTTGGGTATGATGAGCAAAGGAGAAGATGGAGGTGTATGCATCCTGCGACGAAGTGGCTCCTCATGTCTAGAGACGTTGCCTTCGATGATTTGACGTCGTATTGGGATATCTCTTATGTGGAGCTAGAGATGAGCAGGTCAGATGGTGGGCTGAAGGAGGTTGCTGCTAAGGTTCAGCTAGAGCTTCCTGAGTCACCAGGAGCTCCGGGTTGTTCTAGCTCCGGGGCAAAGGCGTCAGGGTCGGGAAGCAGGGGGAGCGATGCTCTAGGTGCTTCTGGCTCGAAGGCGGAGGCTTCCAGTTCAGGAAGCAGGAGGATCTATGCTCCAGGTAGTTCTTGTTCGAGAGCGGAGGCTTCTGGTTCAGGTAGCAGGGGGAGCATTTCTCCAAGTGCTCCTGGTTCCAGTGTGGTGGCATCTTATTCAAGAAGTAAGGGGAGCATTGTTTCGGGTTTGCCCGGGAATGGAGCTGGTTCAGGAGGAGCAGCGGAGGTGGTTAGCCATGATCAAGTTCTTCGGAGATCGAAGAGGATCAGTAAGCCACCAGCTCGATATAGCGAAGGGAACACGACGAGCTTAGTCCCATGTTTCTTTGCAAGCCCTCAAGTCGAGCGAGTACCATTTAGCTGTGATGACCCCACTAGAATCAAGGAGGTGACTTCTCTCAGAGGTGACAAGGCTTGGGCCCCTGTGCTCAAGGTGGTTGATGATACTCCTGTGATGCATGAGTGGAGGTTGACGCTGAAGAAGAAGGCAGAGGGATGCATGGCTCCTTTCGGGAGATGCTGGAGGGCTTCCTCGCGGTCCATGATATGCAGGGTGAGGACTATGTCGTGGACATCTCTTCGTAGATGCTATCGGATGAACCAATTGCAAGGTTACGGGAGCTGCTAGAGTTATTCACCACTTTTCACTTCAAGGGGGAGTGTTGAAAATTGTGAAGTGAAAGTGGGTGAATGGAGGACTTGGGCAACCTATCCAAGCATACTATGCGGACAGGGTTGGCGGACAGCCAGGTCGGCGGGGCTGGTAAAGACGGCTTGTTATGTGACGTCCTGGGCGGTCTATTCGCGCAGACTATGCAAACAGCAGCGACGGTTAGCCAGGTCGACTTATGTAACACCCCGAAACTCAAAAGAGCGACGAGAGGCATTTTGAGGCAAGTTTAGAATTTGGAAGGGGGTACACGGTCTGGGACACGGGCGTGTCCTAGGGCGTGTCGTGTTTGGGTCGACGATTTGGCCGAGAGGTCGACGATTTGGCCGATAGGTCGACAATTTTTGGATTCGACGATCGTCGAGCAGCGAACACGGCTTGAGACACGGGCGTGTCCCAGGGCGTGTCGAGCTCGTGTCGACGATTTGCCAGGGAAGTCGACGATTTTGCTCGATGAAGTGTCAAGATAGGGAACACGACCTAGGACACAGGCGCGTCCAAGGCCGTGTTAGGTGGTCGATGAAGTGTCGAGACGTAGTGTCGAGACAGTGAACACGGCCTGGAGCCCAGGCGTGTTCGGGTATGATACGAGCGTGTCAAATAGGACACGGGCATGTCCAAGACCCGTGTGAGTCTCGGGTTGGTGTTGGTTCTGTGTTGATGGAGGAACACGCCCGGGAACACGGGCATGTACGGGATGATACGGGCGTGTCAGTTCTAACACGGGCGTGTCAGGTGCCCGTGTGAATTTCGGGACGAGTCGGTTTCGACAGAGAATGGGGGACACGACCCTGGACACGGGCGTGTCGCAGGCCGTGTTCGACCAAGATTTTGCATTTCATCCACGGATCGTGGTCGTTCATTTCCTTATTTTGGGATCTGACGGCTGGGGGTTATTCCTACTGGGATATACCCGGGAATATGGTTTCAAATCCCTCACTTCTTTCACTTAGTCTCTTTATAAAAGTCTAGAGAGAAGGGAGAGCAAGGAAGAAGAAAGGAGGCTAGATCTGGTTACCGGTGGAGTTTCGGAGCTCCAAATCGCGAGCCGACTTCGGATCTACGGAGGCAAGTTGATTGCGGTACATTCCATCCACATACATTTCAATGGCGCCAAGGAAAAACACTATGGTAACGATTCTCTACTTGAGCATGTGAAGCTCTCTTTTCCTTTGCATAGGAAGCCCGCTCTCGCGAGTTTGCAGTGAGTTGAGGCGTTCCTTCGGGTAGACATGAATAGTCCCCGTTGTGTACATGTAGAGTCCGTAATCGAGAACAAATATAGGCATGATGTGTGAAGCCTACCCGGACAAGTTGGTCTTGATCAGTGATGTTACATTGCATAAATGGCTGGAGAAGACTCCGTGCGGATGTTTGTTTTTCGGGTTTTCTACGCGGTAGATTGCAACAGGGAGCCTTGGGGATTAACTCCAAGGTGCACCCGAAAAACTGGGCAGATGCGTGATTCTGCCAACATGGTGGCCTGGGATCCAACTTGTACATGACTGGGTCGTGTAAAGTGTGTAATTAGATTGGGACTCGGGAATGTTTGACCCGCGCATATGGCTTAAATTATCGTTGCAATGTGAGCACGGGTTAGGCGGAACCGTACCCGCTCTATGTCATTCGGTTGGAGCCGTTGGCATAGATGGAGGGTCTTAGGCGGTCTATGGCTTAAAATTACATGACCAATGCCGGAAAGACTAAATGCTGACGAGATCGGTCGTCCAAGTGGCGGTGGTGAGACCGAGATGTCTATGGCATAAACTGACGTGACATTGTCCGGTTCACCGAGAATGTGCCCTGAGTGCACGAGGTGTGTGGCCGTGAGTGCTTGCGCCTGTGTTGTTGTGTTGTTACACTCTATTGCTGGATTATGCTAACAAAGTGCATGGAAGGAGCATCGCCGCCCCGAGTTGGGGGCGGGATTGTTATAATTTGGTCAGCATAGCTGACCATTGCCTTTGTTTGCCACCGTGCGGTGGATTGTTGCTTGCAGGTGCTGCAGAGCTGAGTGCTAAATAGCGGGCTAAAGCCCAAGTTGCTGAGCCGGCCCTCGAAGGCCTAAATTGTGTGTTTACTAGCTTTATTCATGTGTGACCGGCCTGCGTCCTGAGGTTTGGAAAGCATATTATTTGAGTAAACAAATGTAAGGCCTTAAGGCCATCGTACTTGTGTATTGTACTTCATTCCTATTAGGTTTTTGAGTAGTGGACATTCATGTTTGGTTGGGTTCTTTATTCTTGTAACTTTAAATTGCTTTCGCTAGAATGACTCTATGTAGGACGTTGGATATTAGTTTGATGGTTTCCATTGAGTAACCACCCGGTCTGTCTATGGTATATGGCGTCGGGCCCCGGCCGGAACTACTGCTATATGCTATGCGACGGATAGGGGGTGTTACAATTTGGTATCAGACTACTGGTTTCGGTCAGGCTTAAAATGAATTCGTGGACGAATTATTTTTAAGGGGTGGTGAGCACATGTGTGTGCGTCATCGTTATAACATCAAAAGAACCCATTACTGTCCACTTAGGAATGAAAATACACGTGTTTGAGCAACCTGCGTGTTCCTATAATTGCTTTTTGCAATTTTGTATGGTCGCTTAATGATGTTTTGTACAACTATAGGTGACCAGAAGCGGTGCTGGGCCGTCAGAATGCCGAGTTTCTGAGGCTAGTAGTGCACCAAACGATGCTCCTGCAACACCTCCATCGGCTGAAACCATAAGATTGGTTGTCGAAGCAGTGTTTGCCATGATCAACGCGCAGCCTGCAAGGCAAATGCAGCAGCCCGTTCCTACGATGGAGCAGGTACCGCTGCAAAGGGATGAACCGAGAAGAGTGGAGCAGGTAGTAGTGGAGCCTTTGGTGCCGAGGTGAGCAACTGAAAGGCAGCTCAAGCATGTTATGAGCTTTAATCCTCCTGTGTTCTCGGGGTTAGGAACCCCATCGCAAGCTGAAAATTGGCTCTCCCGAGTGAAGAGAGTCCTGACAGCTACTGAAACGGAGGAGTGGCAGATGACCACTATAGCTACGTTCCTTCTGGATGGTGATGCTAGGTTATGGTGGGAAGGCTTGGAGCTACATCACTTGAGGGGTAGGCAAATTACGGACGTCTCGATAGAGGAGTTCTCGAGACTGTTCTTGACAAGGTACCTCCCTTCGGCGCAAAGGATAGCTTTGGAGAATGAGTTCCAAAGGTTGTTGCAAGGAGAGAGTAGCATGGATGAGTATCTTCATGAGTTTACTCGGTTGGGTCGGTATGCTAGCTCTACGTTCACAGATGAGTAGCGTAAGACCAATCGTTTCTACGAAGGTCTAAGAGATGACTTAAGGCTACTGCTCTCGGGGCCTATGAAGAAGGGTTTCTTGACCCTGGTCAACACGGCCCGCACTTTGGAAAAGGATATGAAGAATGTACAAGCAAAGAAAAGCTTTGGTGATAAGAAGTTTGAGTTCAAGGTGCCGACTACCTCAAATTCTGGGTACCGTAAGTTCTTTAAGAAGGCTAGGACTTCGGGTCCAGCTCCTTCTTCTGGTGCTTCTGGGGCGACTACGGGTCGGACCCCGGGTGCATGTTTTACTTGTGGAAAGCCGGGGCACTTTGCCCGTGACTGCTGGAGCGGACGTCCCAAGTCCGAGAGGAAGCCAGGAGCAACTTATGAAGAGAAGGGCAAGGCGGTAGAGTCAACCGCGTCCCATTACGCTCTGGCTCAACCGAGAGTTTATAATCTTGGCCAACGGGAGGCCATTAAACAAGCTGATGTGGTGATAGGTATGGTTTAAATTTATAGCAAGTCAAATTGTTTTATACTTGTTATGTGCGTGTTACCTTACCACTGCTTGTATAAGATTTATTTTAATTTGTGATAATCCGACGAGAGCACTCTTTGATACGAGAGCTTCACGCTCCTTTTTGTCCGAAGGATTCATATCGCGCATCGGAGTACCTTATTCGGTGGCGAAGGACAAACTGGATGTGTTGTTGCCCAATGGGTGTTCGATGCGCGCGGAGCGAATCTGTGGCGTTAAGATTCGTATTGGGAGTCAGGAGTTCCTTTTTGTCCGAACAGGTCATGACACGACTTTCACGGGCTTGAAAGGGTCGAGCAAGATGTTGATGTCTGCTCTTCAGGTGGTGAAGGCGGTTCGTGCTGGTGCAGAGCTGTTCTTTACACTAGTGGAGGTTGCAAAGCCTAAGCCTACGATGGATAGTTTGTCAGTGGTACACTACTAGAAAAATGACTTTTAGCGACGGTTTTTTTTGCCACGGCAAAAAACCGTGGCTAATAATGAAGTATTAGCCACGGTACTTGAACCGTGGCAAATACATTAGTATTAGCCACGGATGACTGAACCGTGGCAAAAAAACACTTTTTGCCACGGTTTGCCTATTTCGTGGCTAATAAGCTAGTATTAGCCACGGAAGCCTGAACCGTGGCAAAAAGTCGTTGCATTTTTAGTCCCACGCCGCCAATTTAAATACAAATTTCGTGTTTATATAGCACATTCCGCAAAGAATGTTTGAATTATCTGGGCTCGCGGGCGGCGGCAGCGGGCGGCGGCAGCGGGCGGCGACAGCCGGCGGCCAGCGACGCCGGCGGCCGCCGCCGGCGGCGGGCGGTGGGCGACGGCGGGTGGCCGTGGCGGCGGTCCGCGGCGGCGGCGGCTGCCGGCGGCGGTGGAATCTTTTTCGTTTGTTACAGCCCCTTTAGCCACGGAAATTCAACCGTGGCAAATAAGGAGCTTTAGCCACGACAATGGGACCGTGACTAATAATTGCTGAAAAGAGACCCTTTAGCCACGATTCTAAACCGTGGCTAAACTTCGTGGCTAAAACTCTTTTTGCCACGGATTCAGCGTGGCTAATACTATTAGCCATGCTCGCATTGCCCACGCCCATTTGTCGTGGGTAAGCCGTGGCTAAAATGTATTAGCCACTGTTTTTGACTTTTAGCCACGACAATCTGGCGTGGCTAAAAGTCTGTTTTTTAGTAGTGGTAGCTGAGTACCCTGATGTGTTCCCTGCCAATCTTCCTAGAGCCCCGCCTCAACGGGAGATAGATTTCACGATTGAGCTAGTGCCAAGTACTAAACCTGTGGCACGCTCTCCGTATCGGCTAGTGCCTAAGGAAATGGCATAGCTGAAAGTTCAAATGCAAGAGTTGTTGGAGCAAGGGTATGTGCGTCCAAGTTCGTCGCCTTGGAGCTCACCAGTCCTCTTTGTTAAGAAGAAGGACGGAAGCTTGAGACTTTGTATTGATTATCGGGAATTGAACAAGCTAACGGAGAAGAACAAGTACCCGATTCCGAGGATTGAAGATCTATTTGATCAGTTAGTCGGGTCGACGGTGTACTCTAAGTTGGATCTCAAGTCTGGATACTATCAGCTGAGGATAAAGGAGAGTGATATCCCCAAAACAGCTTTTAGTACGAGATACGGACATTACGAGTTTACGGTCATGCCGTTTGGGCTGACAAATGCGCCGTCGGTGTTCATGAATTTGATGAACATGACTTTCAGGGAGTACTTGGACCACTTTGTGATTGTTTTCATCAACGATATTTTGGTGTACTCGCAGAGTGAGGAGGATCACTTCAGGCATCTGCATTTGGTGCTGGAGACGCTGAGGAGAAATCAATTGTACACCAAGTTCTGCAAATGCGAGTTTTGGTTGTCTTCAGTGGCGTTCCTTGGTCACATAGTGAGTGGAGAGGGAATTGCGGTGGATCCGGCGAAGATTGTTGCGATACGAGAGTGGCCTGTGCTTGCTACGGTAGCGGAAGTCCGGAGTTTTCTGGGGCTTCCCGGCTATTACAGGCGCTTCGTGGAGAACTTCTCGTGGATAGCGTTACCCCTCACAACTTTGACGAGGAAGGAGCAGAAGTTCGTTTGGACGCCGGAGTGCGCACGAGCTTTTGAGGAGTTGAAGTGACGGTTGTCCACGGTGCCTGTGCTGAGTTCGCCGAGTGGGACCGAAGGTTTTGAGATCTATAGCGATGCTTCAGGCAGTGGCTTGGGTTGTGTGTTACTGCAACATCGAATTGTGATAGCGTATGGCTCGAGATAGCTGAAAGTGCACGAGAGGAATTATCCGGTCCATGACTTGGAGTTAGCGGCCGTGATTTTTGCCTTGAAGCTGTGGAGGCACTACTTTTATGGGGTAAGGGTCGATATCTATACCGACCATAAGAGCCTGAAATATTTGTTGGATCAGAAAGATCTGAACATGCGCCAGCGTAGATGGATGGAGTTCCTGGGGGACTGTACATTCAAGATCCATTACGTGCCTGGTAAAGGCAATGCGGTTGTGGATGCGTTGAGTCGCCGGGCCCCATCTCAAGCTAATTGGCTGTCGGTCCATGACGAGCGGTTGGTTCGGGAGTTGGAGGCGTTGGAGATCTCTTGCGTAGACAAGCAGTCAAGTGCTGAAGCGCTATTGAACTGGACGGAAGTTTAGTATGACATGGCTGATCGGATTCGGCAGGCTTTGGATGTGGATAGCAGCATGAAGCAGCTCATGATAGAGGCTCTGAATGAGTCAAATTCCCAATATGAGGTTGTGGATGGTTTGCTTTGGAAAGACGGACGTCTGTGCGTCCCAAATGTGGGCACTTTGCGGGTGGAATTGTTGTACGAGGCGCTTCATACCAAGTACATGATTCACCCGGGGAGCACGAAGATGTACCGCGATGTGAAGAAATTGTTTTGGTGACCAGGACTGAAGAAGGATGTGGCACTGTACGTGGCGAAGTGTCAGACATGCGCCTTGGTGAAGGCGGAATGCCAAAAGCCGGGAGGATTCTTGAAGTCCTTGCCCATTCCGGAGTGGAAGTTTGACGACATTACTATGGACTTTGTGCATGGGCTGCCAAGGTCGCAAAAAGGGAACGACGCCATTTGGGTGATCGTAGATCGTCTAACGAAGGTGTCGCACTTCATTCCGCATAGGAAGGATGATCCCGTGGAGAAACTGGCAAAGCTGTATGTGGACAATATTGTGCGGCTTCATGGTGTGCCCCGCGGTATCGTGAGTGACCGAGATGGGCGATTCACGTCCAATGATTGGAGGATGGTGCAGCAGATGTTGGGAATAAAGCTGAGTTTCAGCACAGCCTTTCATCCGTAGACGGATGGGCAAACTAAGAGGGTCAATAGGACAATGGAAGACATGCTTCGCATGTGCGTCCTGGACTTTGAGAAGCAGTGGGAAGATCACCTATACTTGGTGTAGTTCGTGTACAGCAATAGCTACTAGGCAACCATACAAATGGCGCCCTTCGAGGCCCTCTATGGTAGAATATGTCGCACGTCATTGTCTTGGTTGGAAACGGGTGAGTCAAAGTTGTACAAACGCCAAGAGGTGGAGGATGCTACGTCGTTGGTTCGAACAATTCGAGAGAGGTTGCTAATCGCTCAAAACTGCCAGGCTAAGTACTATAATGCCAAACACAGGAACGTGGAGTTCGCTGTTGGCGACTGGGTGTACTTGAAGATCAAGCCGTTCAAGGGTGTCTCGCGGGTGCGGCGCTTAAAGAAGCTAAGCCCGAGGTACCTTGGACCGTTTGAGGTTCTGGAGCGGATTGGTGAAGCAGCTTATCATTTGAAGCTATCAGTGAAGCTTAGTGGTCTACTTGATGTATTGCATATATCTGTGCTACGGAAGGCGGTGCAAGAGCCTTCGCATGTGATCGCGCTGGATCAAGTGCTGGTGGATAATGGGTTGACGACGAAGGTCAAGACCGTTCGAATTGAGGACTCGGAAGTCAAGCGGCTACGCAACAAAGAGTTCAGGATGGTCAAGGTCCATTGGGACAATTGCGGTCGGGAAGAGCTCTCTTGGGAGCGAGAGCAGATCATGCTTGAGGAGTACCCGGAGTTGTTTCACACAGGTACCATTTAAATTTATGATTATCTTTCCTTTATGTAATTTCGAGGATGAAATTCTTTTAAGAGGGAGAGAGTTGTAACACCCCGAAACTCAAAAGAGCGACGGGAGGCGTTTTGAGCCAAGTTTGGAATTTGGCAGGGGACACACGGCCTGGGACACGGGCGTGTCCCAGGGCGTGTCGTGTTTGGGTCGACGATTTGGCCGAGAGGTCGACGAATTTTGGAGTCGACGATCGTCGAGCAGCGAACATGGCCTGAGACATGGGCGTGTCCCAGGGCGTGTCAAGCTCGTGTCGACGATCTTCCAGGGAAGTCGACGATTTTGCTCGACGAAGTGTCGAGACAGGGAACACGGCGTAGGACACGGGCGTGTCCAAGGCCGTGTCAGGTGGTCGAGGAAGTGTTGAGACATAGTGTCGAGACAGTGAACACGGCCTGGATCCCAGGCGTGTTCGGGTATGACACGGGCGTGTCAAATAGGACACGGGCGTGTCCAAGACCCGGGTGAGTCTCGGGTTGGTGTTGGTCCTGTGTTTATGGAGGAACACGCCCGGGAACACAGGTGTGTACGGGATGACATGGGCGTGTCAGTTCTAACACATGCGTGTCGGGTGCCCGTGTGAATTTCGGGACGCGTCGGTTTCGACGGCGAATGGGGGACACGGCCCTGGACACGGGCGTGTCGCAGGTCGTGTTCGGCCCAGATTTTGCATTTCAGCTACGGATCGTGGTCGTTCGTTTCTTTATTTTGGGATTCGACGGTTGGGGGTTGTTCCTACTGGGATATACCCGGGAATAGGGTTTCAAATCCCTCACTTCTTTCACTTAGTCTCTTTCTAAAAGTCTAGAGAGAAGGGAGAGCAAGGAAGAAGAAAGGAGGCTATATCTGGTTACCGACGGAGTTTCGGAGCTCCAAATCGCGAGCCGACTTCGGATCTACGGAGGCAAGGAGATTGCGGTGCTTTCCATCCGCATACATTTTCATGGAGCCAAGGAAAAATGCTAGGATAACGATTCTCTACTTGAGCATGTGAAACTCTCTTTTCCTTTGCATAGGAAGCCCGCTCTCGCGAGTTTGTGGTGAGTTGAGGCGTTCCTTCGGGTAGACATGAATAGTCCCCATTGTGTACATGTAGAGTCCGTAATCGAGAACGGATATATGCATGATGTGTGAAGCCTACCCGGACAAATTGGTCTGGATCGGTGATGTTGCATTGCATAAATGGCCGGAGAAGACTCTGTGCAGATGTTTGTTTTTCGGGTTTTCTACGCGGTAGATTGCAACAGGGAGCCTTGGGGATTAACTCCAAGGCGCACCCAAAAAACTGGGCAGATGCGTGATTCTGCCAATATGGTGGCCTGGGAGCCAACTTGTACATGACTGGGTCGTGTAAAGTGTGTAATCGAATTGCGACTCGGGAATGTTTGACCCGCGCATATGTCTTAAATTGTCGTTGCGATGTGAGTACGGGTTAGGCGGAACCGTACCCGCTCTATGTTGTTCGGTTGGAGCCATTGGCATAGATGGAGGGTCTTAGGCGGTCTATGACTTAAAATGACGTGACTAATGCCGGAAAGACTAAATGCTCACGAGATCGGCCGTCCAAGTGGAGGTGGTGAGACCGAGATGTCTATGGCTTAAACTGACGTGACATTGACCGGTTCACCAAGAATGTGCCCTGAGTGCACGGGGTGTGTGGCCGTGAGTGTCTGCGCCTGTGTTGTTGTGTTGTTACACTCTATTGCTAGATTATGCTAACAAAGTGCAGGGAAGGAGCATCGCCGCCCTGAGTTTGGGGCGGGATCATTATAATTTGGTCAGCATAGCTGACTGTTGCCTTTGTTTGCCACCGTGCGGTGGATTGTTGCTTGCAGGTGCTGCGGAGCCAAGTGCTAAATAGTGGGATAAAGCCCAAGTTGCTGAGCCGGCCCTCGAAGGCCTAAATTGATTGTTTACTAGCTTTATTCTTGTGTGACTGGCCTGCGTGTCGAGGTTTGTAAAACATGTTATTTGAGTAAACAAATGTAAGACCTTAAGGTCATCGTACTTGTGTATTGTACTTCATTCCTATTGGGTTTTTGAGTAGTGGACATTCATGTTTGGTTGGGTTCTTTATTCTTGTAACTTTAAATTGCTTCCGCTAGAATGACTCTGTGTAGGACGTTGGATATTAGTTGGATGGTTTCCATTGAGTAACCACCCGGTCTGTCTGTGGTATATGGCGTCGGGCCCCGGCCGGACCTATTGCTATATGCTATGCGACGGATAGGGGGTGTTACAGCTTATGCTCTGCAAGCAGCTGGATCCCAGAAGGTAACCGGGCGGATAGCAATTCTATCTGCGTATTCCGGCATGAAGTGGACTGAAGAACTGGAGCTCGGCAGATCGGCTTGGCAGAAGCCTTGGTCTTGCTCTGGTGAAGCGGCAAGTGGAAGCCGCGGAGATCGCCAGTCAGTGCAGACAGGTGCAGGAGGTCGCCGAGTTTGGCTGACTGGATACAACGTCCGCCAGTAAGTGTGGACTGGCCCTTGTAGCAAGTAGTGTGGACTTGGTTGGTTCTGAACCATGTCCATGTTTGGCTCAGTCCGGGGAGATCACGCAATAGAGCGCGGACTGCTTCTCAGTCCGCTAAGCTCGGCAGAAGAGCTGTGTGCCTTGGTTGCGAGTTTGGGAGAAGCGGACTGGAGATTGTATCCGCAATTGTGTGCGGGCTGGAGCTGGGTCCGCTGAGTCCGACAGCTTCCTTGCTAGCATGGCCGTGGACTCGGGATATGCGGACTGGAGGTGTCTGCTGTGTAAGCAGACTGAATTAGTGTCCGCTGAGTCCGGTAGGTGTCTTGGTGACAAGGCTATGGACTCAGGGAATGCATTCTGGAGTTGTCTGCAGGGATATGCAGACTAGAGCTGTCCGCAGTCTGAGTGGACTGGAATGGTGTGTCCGCAGAGTCCGGCAGTTGCCTTGGTGGCAAAGTCGTGGGCTCGGGATGAGCAGACTGAAGCTGTGTGTCCGCTGAGTCCGACATTTGCCTTGTGGCGAAGCTGTGGTCTCGGGATAAGCGGGCTGGAGCTGTGTCCGTGGATTGGCGGACAATGTTGCTGCGGAGTCTGGTTGTGGTGGTCTTGTCTTAGCCTTTGGCGACAAGGCGGACTGGCATTGTGTCTAGCCTTGGATAAGCATAAGCAGACTGGCTATCTTGCACAGGCAGCAGCGGACTGGTGTGTGTATCCGCAAGCTTGCGGATACACTTGTTCTTGCTGCGGGATGTGGCGGTAATCCTATCGGCTAGGGCGGTGAACACACTCATCATCGTGCCTATAAATAGGACCCATGTCACATCCGGAATAGTAGTGAACCGAAGTAAGTGAACAGTAACTTGAGCCCGCAATAGTTGCTGCGGACTGACTTTTGGTGTCCACGCGGTTTGATAGAGTTGACCGGGTTGTGCTGTGCAGGTTATGTGGATAGCGCTGGAAAGCCAGGACTTGGCTCTGATTGCGGTCAGGGACAGTGCAGACTCTGCGGTTAAGCAACATACGGTAAACAACAGGTCGCGGACAGCAAACAGACGGTCTTCTCTTTGGCAACTTGTTTTGGGGTTCAATAGTTGCCTGCTTTAGGCGGACTGTTCTATTCGGCATCGCAGCCTGTGCGGTCTGGGGGCTCGACAACCTCGCGGGTAGGTGGCTGGCAAATTGGCGGCTAGAGCTAGCATTGGAATAACGGGCAGTCCGTGCGGCTTTGGTTGTGTTCTGGTGACCTGGCGGACTGTGCAGACTCCACAGCAGTAGAGCGGCGGCTTGGTGTTTGAGTCCGTGCGGCTTGTTTGTCTTGTCTTGTATTTGTAATCTCTGCTTTCCCTTTGGTGGTTGTTTGGTGAAGCATGTCTCGCCATCTATGTCTCGCCTTGTAAAAACGATTGCTGATAATCAATAAAGACTCTTGTGCTGCTTGTGTTTCTGGTTGTGACTGACTTAAGTTGAGATAACCCCTGCTCACTCCAAGGTCCGAGAAATTTCAACAATATAACCCTCTCATCTCGCCTCGGGGTACTTCCAACGCGAGCTGCTTTTAGCGATTTAACTTGCTCCCCTATTATTATACCGAGCCTTCTGTCCCGCGCGAGTGCCCACTCGCCGTAGGCGAGACCATCCCCGAGGCCGCCAGCTGGGACTGCCTCCACTCACACTGCTCCAGCCTTTGCCTCCCATAGTTTATTTTTCATGACAATAAGTAGGGATGCTCTTGAAGGAGATCTCTCCAACCACTCTGCCATCGAGTGAGCTTACAGCCCTGCCAGCTTGATGAGAGCCTGGGAAGCGGGTCTACCGGGTACCGAGCCAGGCTCGGGGTGGTGCAAAAGTTTCCAAGAACCAATCCTCTCCCCCACAGGCGAGCCTTCGGACCTGCCAGCTAATGAGAGCCTACACAGCGGGTCTACCTGGGGCCGAGCACCGCTCGGGGTCCCTTACCCCTACAGGCGAGCCTTCGGACCTGCCAGCTAATGAGAGTATGCGCAGCGCGTCTACCTGGGCAAAGCCAGGCTTGGGGTAGTGCAAAAGTCTCCAAGAACCAAGAACCAAGTCTCCAAGAACCAATCTTTTCCTCTACAGGCGAGCCTTCAGACATGCCAGCTAATGAGAGCCTGCGCAGCAGGTCTACCTGGGGCCGAGCCGTGCTCGGGGTCCCATACTCCAACAGGCAAGCCTTCGGGCCTGCCAGCTAATGAGAGCCTGCGCAGCGGGTCTACCTGGGGCCGAGGCAGGCTCGGGGTAGTGCAAAAGTCTCCAGGAACCAAGAACAAAGTCTCCAAGAACCAATCCTTTCCCCCCCACAGGCGAGCCTTCAGACCTGCCAGCAAATGAGAGCCTGCATAGCAGGTCTACCTGGGGCCGAGCCGTGCTCGGGGTCCCTTACCCCAACAGGTGTAACGTCCCGATTCGTACTAGGCCCCTCGTGCGCGTTTTGAGTCAGGAGAGCTGACTTGGGTTCAGGCAAGTGCTGGCAGCTGGGCTGCAATTGTAAATGGGAGGAGAAATCAGTCCAGAATAGGACACGGGTAGAGACACGGGCTTGTCCCTAACCGTGTGTGAGAGGCCAGCTCTCGAGTCGACGGCTCGAGTAGGTCTAGAGAAGGACACGGGTAGTGACACGGGCGTGTCACTACCCGTGTGTATGAAGACACGGTAGGGACACGGCGTGCCCCTACCCGTGTATGTCCAACCAGTGTTCCCGTCAAGGACATGGGTAGAGAAACGGGTGTGTCCCTACCCGTATCTATCCAACCAAATCTTGAGTCGACGACTCGAGTTGTCCCAAAGAAGGACACGGGTAGTGACACGGGCATGTCACTACCCGTGTGAAGAGGACACGGGTAGATACATGGGCGTGTCCCTACCCGTGTGTGTCGAGCAGAGCTCGACAAAGTTTTCCCCGAGGAGGACACGGGTAGAGACACGTGGGTGTCTCTACCTGTGTGTGACAAGTGAAACTCGACGAATCGTGTCCAGAGCAGGACACAGCCAGAGAACACGGCCGTGTCATGTGGACACGGGTATGGACACGGGCGTGTCTATACCCGTGTTAGTGTATTGAACCGTTATTGGAACCGCTGATGATGCTTCGCCCGAGCAGGACACGGGTAAGGACACGGGCGTGTCCCTATCCGTGTCATTTTTCACATATAAGGGGAAGTGAAACCCTAGCAGTTTTTCATCCTCGTTTCAACCCCTTTTTCCTGAGAGAACTGCTAGAGAGGAGGAAGACGATGCTGGAGAAAGTACAAGAGGTGAATATCTGCCGCCGCCGAGGAGAAGAAGATGCCACCGAGAAGAGTTACAAGATCCTTGGTCGGAAATGATGAAAACTCTGGAAATAAGGTGAGCTTCCTCCCCTCTCCCTTGGTGCTAGATCTGTAGATATATCTTGGTTAGATGTCGACTCAAAAGAGTCTAGACTTGGGAGATGATGATTTCCTTAGGAAGAGGACGTTCTAGGGCTTGTGCTCTATGGATAGTGGTGTCTTCAACCTCTCCATCCTTCTATGTGAAGATGGGGACGGTTTCGTGAAGATAAATGGACTTATTAGGTTGAATAATGGAGGAGGAATTTTTGATGTGATTTGGGGAAGATCGGCTTAAGGAGGAAGATGAACCGATGTCGTTCATTCCACCTTAAGATGCGTGCAGAATCTGTGTTCTGCACACATCGATCTTCTTGGCCATTTTCAGGTGTGATATGGTCAGAACTGGGGTTTCGACTAAACAAGAAAGTTGAAGTCCTTGAAAATATCTTTCCAACGAGTGGTTGCACGACTTTAGGCGAAGTATATAGCCCCGGGAAAGTCTGAACGAAATTGACGGCCGACAAACTAAGCATGTAGAAATTGTGTTCTGTACGCAGCAAACTTTGAAGCTGATTTCAAGTGTGTTACTGTCAAATCAGTATTGTGATCGGAATATGAAAGTCGTAACCCTTGGAAAGATGTTTCCATCGGGGGGTTACATGACTTCACCGGATTCCTGTAGCTTCGGGAATCTCCGGTCGAAGTTGCTATCCAGATGTGTTCTGTATTTAAAATTCTGGGTTGGTGTAGAGTCGGGTTTGGATTCGGTAGAGACAATGTAGCAAGTTAATTTTGAGGTTGGGTGAACTCTTTTATGTTAACCATCATAGTTCTATGAATGATGAAGTTTGATAATTGGATCCCACGTAATTGATTTGTGAAATGAAGCGTACTTAAATGAAACGATTTGGTAGAAATTGGTAACCAATAGAAATGCGCATCATGTTAATAGTTTGTTGAAATCATTTGGAAATGAAATGTAGGATGTTAATCTATGGCCATGTGAATAATTGTTTAACGGAATGAATTTAGTAGTCCAATGCCTATAGTGGTGTCTCCCTACGAGTAGCATTATGAAAGGATGTAAGTGCGAGTATTGACCGCACTAGTTGTATAGTGTTGAGAAGGGTCATAAATGGATGGTTGGTCTTGGTCCTCGATGTTCATTTACCGGGGCTCCTTCAGTGTCGAGTGGACGGTTGGGCTTGGTCCTCGTGTTTTCTCTGAGGCTCCTTCTGTGCCACGATGATGTGGAATTGCATGCGGTGTGAGTCGACACACTGTGTCGTAATCTTGGGTTAAGGATAGTGTGACAGGTCTACGGCTCGCCAGTCGTCACACCGACAGGAGTTGACAGTTAGACCTTTGGCGGTTGGGATTGGTCCTCGGTGCTCATTTCCCGGGGCTCCTTCCGCGCCAAGTGAACGGTTGGGCTTGGTCCTCATGCTTTCTTCTGAGGCTCCTTTCGGGTCACATAAGGCCAGTTCGGGGCTTGGTTCTCGGTGCACATCTACCTGAGACTCCCGCTGGGCCATAGTACACGTGGGGAGGCTCCACTGATTGTGTTCTTAGCGTTGAGGCGTACAGAGGCCTAGGTGAAGCAGTGTGGATGCCCGCTTAGTAGTATAAAAGCCCGCTCGATTGTCGCCTCTTGGCCACGGCGGTTGATGCCTGAGAGGTTAGCTACCTACTCGAATAGTGGGAACTACAAGTCTATGTCGACATAGCGGTTGCATGTGCGTGATCATGGGTGAGTCATTGCTTTGCATACATACCATTACATTACATTGCACAAACAAGACCCTCATCGTATAAGTTTGTATGCGCACTCCTATACGATGAGTTACTTTATGTCAAACTGATCCTTAACTTATAAACTTGTATGGACATCCTTATAAGTTAAGTTATTTTCCTGTTGTAGATACTTATACTTGATGGATGATTATAGCTCTTGTAGATTTTCTAGATTAAAATTATGTTATTCATATTGTACTTATTCCACCTGCTTGTACCTGCTTATATTACTTGTATATATTGTACCCTTGTCCCTTTCTCCGCCCGGTGCTGAGGAGTCGTCGGGGGAGCGGATGTGAAAGCCAATTAGTATTTTTTACTAATAGTTGCTACGTCTTCCTTTTTAGGAGGTCATCCTGCAGGTAGAGGAGCTGCAGATTATGCAGCAGGACAGCCAGGCCAGGACGATAGGGCCTGAAGGGACGGTACCGTCGCTACCGCCAGTCACCGATATGAGTGTTGAGTGACTTTGATGTAGCCCTTTTGGGCGTATATTAGCTTGCCATGATCATCAACTAAAGAAGTCATTCAACAATGGTACCACCCCCGTTCGATTAGTCAGTTTGTGGACAAACTGACTAATCGAACGGGGGTGTGCCCATATGTAATTCACACTAAGTATGTCCAACTTTGACCTTAAGATTAGCCAACCTGACCATATGTTTGTGTTCTACGTGTAGATTCCAGTGCATGTTGAGCTGATGGGGGGCACTCCTGCCCCTTCCATACCCACTCAGTTCAAACAATCAGAGTTGGGACAGATGCTCACGGCCATCCTGGATGCCTTTAGGTCACAGCAGACCCCAGTACAACAATAGGCTCTAGGCTCAAATTGGCTGAGCACTTTCCGGGCTCTCTCCCCTCCCGCCTACATTGGGATAGAGTCATCTATGCACACTGAAGAATGGCTCGACACGGTGCAGGAGCTATTGGCAGGAATTCGTTGCACAGCCAACATGGCTGTCACATTGGTCGTGTCCGTCCTGGAACTGCACGCAAAGAGGTGGTGGAAGTCTCTTATGGGCTCCACCTTTCAAGGGTGAGTTTACACGGAGATTAACTGGAGCGAGTTCTTAGGAGTCTTCTTAGAGCACTTCATTCCCTCGACCGCTCGAGATGAACTCAAAGAGAGATTTCTACTGCTGAAGCAAGGATCAAAGTCGGTTACAGAGTATCATTAAGAGTTCCAATATCTCGCGACATTTACGGACTCATATGATTTGGATGACAGAGGATACGCTAAACGCTTCTACAAAGGGCTGCGGGACCCCCTGAGGTCGGCCGTTTTGTTTATAGCGGACTCCAGCCTGGCAAAAATAATTGACATGGCAAAGAGGCTAGAAGCGGACCACCAGGGGAGTGCTAAGAGGCCTGCTGAGGGCGTGATGGAAGCTGGCCCTAGCAACAGAAGGAGACATGATTATAGAGGAGGAAGAGGATATCAGAGAGGTGGCGGACGTGTCCACCGGAATTATAGAGTGGAGCATCCGGTTCCACAGCCGCCCGCATTGCCTCCGCCTCCACAGCCTCAACAATTTCAGTAACCAGAGGGGCGTTATGGGTGGGTGTGCTTTGAATACAATCAACCGGGCCACATCCGACGTTACTGCCCGCAGTTGTTTGGGAATGCTCCTCTTGCTCTCCCTCCGGCAGCTTCTCGAGGGAGTGGATACATGCGTGGTTGAGGACAAGGACCATGAGGAGGAAACCCCGGACCGACTCGGGATCAAGTGTTTGCTCTGGACATGACACAGGAACGGAACCCAGAGGATGTGATTGCAGGTATGTTACAGTTAGTTATCTCATTTTCATGTCAAACATTAAATATCTTAAGACGTACTAGATATCTAACATTGAATATTATACTGGTACTTAGGCACCGTGGTGGTCGGCGGGAAACCAGCCTATACATTATTCGATAACGGTGCCTCGCACTCTTTCGTGTCGGAAGACTTCATTAAAGATGTAGAAGAAGTGCAATACTTCACTGGTATTGCTCGACGAGTACGCCTCCCAGACGGCTGTGAGATGACCGTAACCGCTAAGTGCGAGTTGGAGATATTCATTGGGGGAAAGGCCTTTGATACCCCTGCCACAGTCTTGAGGATGTCAGAGTTTGATCTCAGTCAGGGCATGGCGTGGTTGGACTTGCACTTCGCAAGGATTGATTGCGCGGAGAAACAAATCTACTTGAGACATGGAGACACCGATGTCATCTTTCAAGGTATTAGATTCACACCTCGCATGTTATTATCTTCGATTCAGGCTGTAAAAGCCCATATTAAGGGGGAAGAAGTTTTCATGGTTTGTTTCGAGTTGAAGGAGATAGTGTTGGATATGAAAGATGTACGGGTAGTGCGGGACTTTCCCGAGGTGTTTCCTGAGAAACTGTCAGGATTACCCCCGCATATAGAAGTTGACATTCAAATGAAGTTAGTACCGGGTGCCAAACCCATCTCTAGGACCCCTTACCGGATGGCCCCGAATGAACTCGCAGAATTTAGAGTTCAGTTGCAAGAACTGGTGGAGTCTGGGTTTGTGCGCCCCAGATCGTCACCTTAGGGAGCCCCTGTTCTGTTCGTCAAGAAGAAGGATGGAACCCTACGACTATGCATAGACTATCGGGAGCTCAATCGACTAACGGTACAGAACACTTATCCGCTACCCCAGATCGACGAGCTGTTCGATCAACTGGTAGGAGCGCATTGGTTTTCCAAGTTGGATTTGCACTCGGGTTATTATCAGTTGAGGATACAAGAGGAGGACGTCTAGAAAACAGCTTTTAGCTCAAGGTACGGTTTGTACTAGTTTACCATAATGTCGTTTGGGCTCACAAATGCCCCTTCGGCTTTCATGAGCCTGATGAACATGGTGATGAGTCTTATTTGGACATCTTCGTCATCGTGTTCATCGACGACATCCTGGTCTACTCAAAGACAGAGGAGGAGCACATCGAACATCTGACCTTGGTACTAAAGAAACTAAAAGAGCACGCCTTGTTCTCCAAGTTCAGCAAGTGCGAATTCTGGCTTAAGGAGGTTGCCTTCTTGGGCCATGTTATCAGTGGGGCTGGTCTAGCTGTGGATCCGGCCAAGGTGCGTGCCGTGAAGGAGTGGTCACCCTTGAAGTCAGTGGCCGATGTGCGGAGTTTCCTTAGACTTGTCGGGTACTATCGCAAGTTTGTAAAAGGATTCTCAAAGATCGCCCTTCCTCTTACCACCTTGACAAAGAAAGGTGTGTCGTATGAGTGGACACCCAGTGTGAAGCAGCATTCCAAGAGCTGAAGAACAGACTTACAACTGCAGCCATCCTAGCACTTCCGTCTGGGAAGGAAGAATTTCAAGTTTACACTGATGCATCTTATCAAAGAATTGGAGCGGTACTGATGCAGCACGGTCATGTAATTGCATATGCGTCAAGGTAGCTAAAGAAGCATGAACTCAATTATCCGGTTCATGATTTAGAATTGGGGGCAGTGGTGTTCGCCCTCAAGGTTTGGAGGCATTACCTATATGGAGTTCAATGCGAGATATTTTCGGACCATAAAAATTTAAAGTATGTTCACACTCAGAAAGAACTTAATTTGAGACAACGACGGTGGTTGGAGTTTCTGTGCGATTATGAGTTCACCCTGAACTACCACCCCGAAAAAGCGAACTCGGTGGCTGATGCATTGAGCAGAAAAGTACCGCACTCGAGCTCAGAGTCTCGGTTGATGCGCATGGAGTTAGCTCGGGTGCTCGAGGAAATGGAGATTACTTTGGTGTATAAGGTTCCTTCGGAAGAGTATACGAAGTACTTGGCAACCATGAGCATAGTCTGCGATATTCGGGACTGGATCCGGGCGGAGCAAGGAAGGGATGCAGCTCTGGCCACAACAATCAAGTCAATCGAAGATGAGACTACTGACTAGTACACATTAAAAGACGGCCTCATTTATTTCTACGGCCGGCTCGACATTCCCAAGGGCGGTAAAATCTGGGAGGATATCTTGAGAGAGGCACATTGCTCTCAGTATTCAGTGCACCCGGGTATTTCCAAGATGTACGTCGGTTTGCGGAAGACCATGTGTTGGCCGGGAATGAAAAAAGATGTGAGATACCTTGTTACACATTGCAAGGCTTGCCAAAGGGTGAAGGCGGAATGCAAGAGCCCCAGTGGTTTGTTACAGTCGTTGCCCACCCCCGAGTGGAAGTTTGAGGATATCTCCATGGACTTCATTCACGGATTACCTCGCTCACGCTCGGGGAATGATTCGGTGTGAGTGATCGTTGATCGACTAACAAAAGTAGTCAGGTTCATCCCCATGAAGAAAGAGGCTCACGTGGATGTCTTGGTACGCCTCTTTGTTGAGCAGTTCGTACGGTACCATGACATGCCTAAGACAATTGTTTCTAATCGGGATGGTCGTTTCACCTCTAAGGTGTGGAAGGCGGTACATGCATATTTGGGTTCGCGCCTTACCTTTAGTACAACGTTTCATCCTCAGAAGGACGGGCAGTCTGAGAGGACCATCAGAACACTGGAGGACCTATTAAGGTTATGTGTGTTGGATAGAGGAGAGCCGTGGGAAAGGTTCTTACCACTGGTAGAATTCTCCTACAACAACAGTCATCAAGCTAGCATCGGCATGTCGCCCCATGAAGCCCTTTACGGAAGAAGGTGGAGAACCCCCTTGTCTTGGGTGCAAGATGAAGACCCGAAGGCTTTGGGAATTGAGTATATAGATGATACTGATGCGGTGGTTAGACTGATACGGGACCGTATGCTTGATGCTCAAAGTCGGCAGGCGAAATATTACAACGCAAAGCACCGGATGATGCAATTTCAAGTGGGTGATAAAGCGTTTCTGAAGATCCGCCCAACACATGGAGTGTCATGGGTGCGTGGTGTGAAAAGGCTCAGCCCAAGGTATGTTGGGCCATACACTATATTAGAAAGGATTGGTCCTTTGGACTATCGTTTGGAGTTACCGCTCGATCTAGAGAACCTCCACGACGTGTTCCATGTGTCGTCACTTCGAAAGGCGTTGTTGCTCCCCGATCAATATATCCCCGCCACTGATGGTACAATGGCGACTGATAGGACTGTGCGACTAGAGCCGGTGCAGATCGTAGACAACAATACAAGAATTTTGCGTCGCAAAAGTGTTCCTTTGGTGAAGGTGATGTGGTCTAATCATGGGAAGGAGGAGTGTACATGGCAGCTGGTGGACTTGATGCAAAAACGCTACCCGGAGTTATTTGCTCAAGGTAATTCTTAAAAGCATATTTTATTTTTTGTTATGCTTTTTCTCCCCATAACCTTAGCCTGATTTCGGGGACGAAATCATTTATTTTGTTTATACGATTTCTAACATCCCGATTCGCAGTAGGCCCCTCGTGCGCGATTTGAGTCAGGAGAGCTGACTTGGGTTCAGGCAAGTGCTAGTAGCTAGGCTGCACTTGTAAATGGGAGGAGAAATCAGTGTAGAATAGGACACGGTTAGAGACACGGGCTTGTCCCTACCCGTGTGTGAGAGGCCAGCTCTCGAGTCGATGGCTCAAGTAGGTCCAGAGAAGGACACGAGTAGTGACACGGGCGTGTCACTACCCTTGTGTATGAAGACACGGTAGGGACACGGAGTGCCCCTACCCGTGTATGTCCAACCAGTGTTCCCGTGAAGGACATGGGTAGAGACACGAGCGTGTCTCTGTTAAATTTTCTCAAAGTGGTCTACAAGATAGCCCAAGCCCCAAATTAATATTCTCGGCACTACCCAGTTCACACTTTGATCTAGTGGAAACCCAAGGAAAAAGGTTAACACCAACAACCAATGGAAGCACAAGCAGATCTTTTATTCATTACACTTCTTTACAAGGCGAGGTATACGTAGCGAGACATGATTTCACTAGTACACAAGCTATAACAGAAAGCACCAAAGTGCAAGCCGGGCGGACAGCACTGGAAATCGCCGAGACCGCCGAAGTCGCCAAGTCCGCCGAACCCTCCTGAGCTGCTGCAACACGCCGAATAGACACGGAGTCCCCTGAAGCCGCGAGGCCGCGCGGACACACCGTTATTCTCCTGCTGTTGATGACCTGATGAACAGACCGCCTACCTGCCTGCGCCTGGCGGACATGTTATTGGAACTTGCAAATGTTGAAGCAGAGAACTGACAAGCCGCAGAGCGAACTGCTGAGACCGCAGAGTTCGCACACTTCCAAGCACTAACTGAAGTCAAAGCCAAACTCCTGGCTCCTTGAAGCTAACTGCGCGACCTGCACACAGCAAACCGTCAGCTCTACTCAACCCGCGCGGACAGAAAATGCAGACCGCAGCAATTTGCCCAAGCCCCACTTACTGTTCCCTCAGTTACTGTAGATGTGCCGGGGGGTCCTATTTATAGGCGAGGTGAGGAGTGTGGTCACCGCCCTAGTGGATAGAGACACCACCCCAGCCCACGCGCTAGCAAAACTACCGTCCGCTGAGTCCGCAAGGACTTAGCCGGATTCCAAGGAATAACCCGCCAGGAGCAAGGCACCTTTGGGCGAACCCTCATTAGTCCGCCAGGCTATGCGGATAAGGCACCAACCCGCAAAGCCTCCAAACACTGCAGGACAGCATCCCCCTTCAATGACTGTCCGCACAAACAAGAGGCAGTCCGCATACCACCACAGCAACGCCTCCATCCGCCACAAGTCCACGACCAAAGGCAGGATTAACAACAGTCCGCCCGGTCAACAGTGGACTTGGAGGATACAGCGGACACACTGGACTTGTCACAGAATGTGACCGTCCAGTAAAGCACCAAAGGGCCTAACGCGAGTACGGCGGACAAAACCCCGTCCGTGAACCATCCTAGCAGGTCGCCACACTCCTCCTTAGTTAAGGCAGAGTCCGCAAGAACCTCGCATAATTGTCCAAACAAGCGGCCATCAGCCGGACTCCACACACCAGTCCGCCACAGCAACAGCAGTGCTGTAATACCAGAGCTCGGCAAGGCCACAGCCAAACTCTTAAGGCCAGTCCGCAACAGCGGACACCGCGGATACGCCAGTTTGCAAGCCTCCCGCGGACATGACCCAATCCGTCGGATAACACTAGCCTGCATACGGTCACTGAGCAACTTACACCAGTCCGTGAACCTTTATCCGCTCAGGCCACTCCTTGGCTAGACCAGCAAGACAGCCAATACGCTATCCGCAGATAACAGTCCGCCCAGGCCGCAGACTTAATCCGCACAAGCCGCTCAGAAGAACAGCCAGCTTCCACTTGACCTATCACCAGGCCGCATAACAGCAGTCCGCCCAGTCCGCCCAGTCCGCCGGCTATGCCCGCACAGGCCGCCCGGCCTGCCCATCAACCACTTCCACTTCACAAATTTCAACACTCCCCCTTGAAGTGAGAAGTGGTGACCAAGCCCAGCAAGCTGCGTAACCGCTCAAAAAGCCCCTTCGACAGTGGCTTCGTGAAGATGTCAACAAGATTATCTTCACTCCGAACATGCCCGACCAGCAGAAATCCCTCCAACACCTTCTCCCTTATGAAGTTATGATCGATCTCTATATGCTTGGTCCTAGCGTGACACACTGGATTGTTTACCATCTTGAGAGCACTCTCATTGTCACCCCGGAGTAAAGTTGGCCCTTGCACTTCTTCATGCACATCCTCTATAAGCCTCCTCAACCAGATGGCTTCCCGAGCAGCCAAGGCCAAAGCCTTATACTCTGCCTCCGTAGTTGAGACGGACACCGAGTCCTGCTTCTTGCTACACCACGAGATGCTAGCTGAACCGCAAGTGAACACATAACCTGAAGTTGACCTTCGATCATCCGAATCACCGCCATAGTCAGCATCCGTGTACCCAAGCAAGGCAAAATCCGAGTCCCTTTTATAGAGAAGTCCCATGTCAGAAGTTGTCTTGACATACTTCAGAATGTTCTTTGCCGCCACTAGATGAGACTTCCTTGGTTCAGCCATAAACCAACTTACTCGGCCAACAGCGTAAGCAATGTCTGGCCTTGTAATCGTCATGTAGATCAAGCTCCCAACAAGAGCTCTGAACACCAAGGGATCTGGAAGAATCCTTCCCTCATCTCATCGAAGCTTCAACCCATGTTCTAGTGGAGTAGAGCAACTCTTCCCTTCGCCCATGCCGAACCGCTTCACAATGCGATATGTATATCCTCTTTGGCAAATGAGTCTACCACTCTTCTTCCTCTCCACTTCAAGACCGAGAAAGTGATGAAGCTCTCCCAAGTCTTTCATCTCGAAGCGTATAGCAAGCTCAGCCCTGAGCCTTGCTACTTCCCCCTCTGAATTCCCTGTGATGATCATGTCATCCATATACAGTAGGACCAAGACTTGCAGCTCCCCCTTCTTCTTGACGAACAAGATAGAATCTGAGTTAGAGGCAAGATACCCGCAGAATTGCAAATACTTTGCTATCTTCCCATACCAAGCACTAGGAGCTTGCTTCAACCCGTAGAGAGCCTTCCTGAGCTTGCAGACATAGTCCGGATGATCTTTAAAAACAAATCCAAGTGGCTGATCCATGAAGATGTCCTTATCAATCTCTCCGTAAAGAAAAACATTCTTCACATCGAGCTGCCACATTCTCCATCCCTTGCTAGCAGCCAAGGCGATCACCACTCTAACTGAAGTCATCTTTGCAACCGGACTAAATGTCTCCTCATAGTCTTCTCCATACTGCTGTGAGAATCCTCGAGCTACCAGGCGAGCTTTGAACCTATCAATGCTCTCATCAGCCTTCTTCTTCAACTTATACACCCACTTGCAAGTCACCGAAGTAATGCCATCAACCTTGGGCACAAGATCCCAGGTTTCATTCTTCTTAAGAGCAGCAATCTCTTCCTTCATGGCATCTTCCCACTCCTTGACTCCAGTGGCCTCATTGAAGTTTGCAGGCTCTCGCTCATCTAGAGGACATGCAAAGAAGTAGGAGACAAAGCTCACTGCATTCACATCACAGTAACGAGCCGGTAGCTTAATAACCCTCTTCGATCTCCGAAGGGTCGGCTCCTTGCTTACTGCCTCCGTTGCTTCTTCAGGCTCAACTCCTACTTGGGGCAAGCTTTGAACAATGCTCCCCCTGCTTCCTGAGCCAGAAGGCTCAGCCTCTGAGTTTGAAGCAACAGGAGCTGCTGGTGAAACAACAAGCTCCTCTTCCAGTCCTTCAGCAGCCACCAAGGGTTCATCATCAACCTTGCTTCCGGTTATCTCAACCGAGCTACCTCCATATGACGTCAGCTCATCAAAGATAGCGTCTCTTGACACAACGAACTTTTTCGTCGCAGGATCCATGCATTTCCATCCCTTCTTCCGCTCATCGTAGCCAACAAAGACAAGCTTCCTTGCCTTTGCATCGAGCTTAGTCCGTGAAGAATCCGGGACATGCACATAGCAAGTTGAACCGAACACCCGAAGGTGTCCAACACTTGGCTTCCCCTTCAGCAACAACTCAAAAGGAGTCTTCATGTTGATCGGGCTGAGCGGCATCCGGTTGATGACATAAGAAGCACAAGACATCCCTTCCGCCCAAAAGGACCTTGGGATGTCTTTCGCATGAAGCCAGCATTTGCAAGTCTCGGTCAGATGACGGATCTTCCGCTCCGCTTCTCCATTTTGTTGTGGGGTGTGAGCACAAGTGAGCTCTCGTTGGATCCCGTGCTTCCTGCTGAAGTTAGAAAATTCAGAGGAGATAAACTCACCATTGTTGTCAGTTCTAAGCTTCTTGATCCGCAAGTCAAGCCGGCCTTCCACCAACTCCTTGAACTCCACAAACAAACGGAAGGCTTCTGACTTCTCCTTCAAGAAGTAAACCCAAGTATACCTTGAGTATTCATCAATCAGGACAAGCATGTATCTGCTTCCACCAAGGCTGGCAGTGACCATTAGTCCCATCAAGTCGCCATGAATGCACTCCAATGGTTGCTTGCTCCTTGTTTGTGATTTATCAAACGAAAGGCGATGTGCCTTACCGTATTGACACCCCGCGCAAACATGCCCATCACCAAAGGAGGATAACTTAGGCAGACCTCTCACCAATCTTCTACTAGCCATAGCCTTCAGCTTGTCCATACCTACATGCCCCAGCCTCTCATGCCAGATAGCAGCGCTATCGTTGGCTCTCATTCGATCAACATAAGAATTGGTTGCAAGAACAAACAAGTTCTTAACCCTCCTTCCTACATGAGCAACATTAGCCTTAACTGTTGATACGTTGCGAAGGAACTTCACGTCTGTTGGCCCAAACAGAACATGATACCCACCATCTACCGCATTGGTCACAGAGAAGAGGTTCTTCTTCATGCCTGGTACGTAATACACACTCCTTAATATGAGTGGCCCCTGATCACTACCCAAAGACACAACCCCCTATTTCTCTACTGCATAAACAGTATTATCAGCAGTGATAATAGCTTCATTACCTGAGTATGCTTGCATGGAGGAGAACTTCGACTTGTCTCCGGTGAGGTGATGACCACACCCGGAGTCCACGATCCATTCGCCGTTGAAGTCCTCAGCAGATAAGGCACGGACACAAGTGCCCGTCATGAAGGCTCTGCCCCATTCTGCTTCCTCACTCCTAGAGTAAACTTCCTCCTTTCCTGCAGCATGCCCAGGCTGCAGCTTTACCTTGCAGTCCCGCTTGAAGTGCCTTCGCTGATTACACCTGTAGCACTTCAAGTTCTTCTTCCAGTCCTTAGGAGCATTGCTCCTCTCCAGCTGATAAGACGTTGAAGGCTCTTTCTCACCAGCGACCTGCTTCTTCTTCCCTTCCCATCTCTTCTTCTTCTTGCCCGTGAAGAGTGCTTCACTGCTGTCCTCAGAGACAGTCACTCCAGCCATCTGCCTTGCCAAGCTTTCCTGTGAAGCAAGCAGATTATCAAGCTCCAGCAAAGATAGTTGAGTAGCCCAGCCTTGAACTGATGTCACAACGGCAACATACTCCTTCCGCAAGCCGCGGATTACGTGCCTCTTCAACTTAGCCTCTGAGATAGGCTCATCAGGATCAAGAGCTGAAATCTCTGCACACAGGCTCTTCATCTTCAAGAAGTATTTAGAGATGGACAAATCTCCTTGAGTTGTCCTGGCCAACTCATTCTCCAGGAACTGAAGTCGAGCTACATTCTTCCTATTGAACAACTCATCAATGGTTGTCCAAATATCAGCAGCCGACTCACATCCAATGATGTGATCAAACAGTTCTGGTGAAACGGCTCTCTTGAGAACAAACTCCGCCTTAGCATTTGTTTTTCTCCAGAGCCTCACCTGCTCAGCAGTACCAAAAGCAACAGTCACTTCCTGTCTGTCATCACCATCGACGACCTCCCATAGCTTCTCACCAAGAAGATAACTCTTCATGCACGACTTCCACTTCTTGAAGTTAGTCGGCGTTAAGAGTTCAATGCTAAGACCTCTTGCATAACTCCCTTCCATTGCAACAGCTGTTAGAACCTTTCAGAAGCTAAGAGCACCAACGCAGGTTGATCACCACTCAAGCACAGAGTAACAACACTGGTGCACACCGCTCAAGCAACTGAACCTGCCTCTGATACCATGTTAAATTTTCTCAACGTGGTCAGCAAGAAAAATGCTCATCGTTCTTCAAAAATCTTGCGAAGGGGATGACCCGTCACCACCCTGATTTAATGCGCTTGGAAATACGGCCGGATCTTCCTGGTCGAAATGATCAAAGCATACGGCAGCTTTTCCAAGATGGTGTAGCAGAGCTCCGCCTTCTTCAGGATCCTGCTAATGTAGTAGATTGGCAATTGCTTCTTCCCCTCTTCCCTGATCAGGACAGTGCTCACAGCCTCTGCCCCTACTCTGAGGTACAAGGTTAGATCCTCCCCCTCCTTTGTGCTTTGAAGTAGAGGAGCCAGAGAGAGCTGCCTCTTCAGCATTTGGAAAGCTTCTTCGCATTCGACCGTCCACTCGAACCTTTGAGTACCCCGCAGCACTTTGAAGAACGATGAGCATTTTTCTCCCGTCCTGGAGAGGAATCTGCTTAGCCCGGCCAACTTGCCTGTTAAGCGCTGAACCTCCTTAGCATTACGTGGTGACTCCAGCTCTAGGATGGCCTTCACCTTATCTGGGTTAGGTTCCACCCCTGCCGGGGTTAGAAGATGTCCAAGGAACTTCCCGCGGCTCGCCCCCAAGATGCACTTCAAGGGGTTCAGCCTCATCTTGAACTTCCGCAGGGTGGCAAACGTCTCCTCCAGGTGCCGAAGGTGCGAGTCCACACACTTACTCTTGACCATTAGATCGTCAACATAGACCTCCATGTTCCTCCCCCTTTGACCCAGGAAGACTCGATCCATCATGCGCTGGTATGTAGCCCCTGCATTTTTCAGCCCAAACGACATCATCTTATAGCTGAAACATCTCTCCCTCGTGATGAAGGAGACGTCCTTGACATTAGGACGGTGCATTCAGATCTAGTGGTAACCTGAAAAAGCATCTAAAAAACTCATAATAGAAAAACCAATGGCTGAATCAACCAGTGCGTCGATTCGAGGCAGGGGGTAGCAATCCTTGGGGCATGATTTATTTAATAAGGTAAAATCGATACACATGCGCCACTTCCCTCCCCCTTTTTTTACCATTACCACGTTGGATATCTAGCCCGGATACTTGATCTCCGAGATGAAGCCAACCTCCAGAAGCTTCTTGACCTCCTCGCGGATGGGTTCCTCCAGCTTGGTAGCGATAGTCCTCATCTTCTGGTGAATGGGGCACGTCCGGGGGTCCAGGTTCAGGCGATGGAAGGCAACATCTGCATCGATGCCCGACATGTCAGCCACGCTCCAAGAAAAGATGTCGACGTTGCTCTGGATGCAAGCCCGCACTCGCTCCTGGTCCTCAGGACTCAAGCCCCCACTGATCTGCACCCTCTGCACCTGGCCCATGCTAGTGAAGACTTCCATCTCCACCACTTCCCCAGCCGGCTCCAGCCGCGGCTGTTCCCAGCTGGCTCCTGCTCCCTCTTCTTGCCCAAACTCTTCCTCCCATCCTGCTTCCTCGACCTCCATCGCCTCCCCCAGGCTCTGATGCTGCTGTTTCTCGACCTCCACGCCTCTCAGGGCCTCCCTCTCAACTCCTACTCCTACTCCTTCCACCTGCCGACCCTCTTGCGGCTCCGACTCCCCGTCCTTCTGGGCCTTATGCTCACCTCCTCCTCTTTTCTCTTCCTCAATCTCTTCCCTCGCCTCCTCCAGGCTCACCTCCTCCTCTCTGACAACCTCTTCCTGCTCCTCCATCTCCGTCTCTAGCTCTTCCGCCTCTGCCATCCAAGATATGGTGTTGACCGCCGTCACGTAGCATTGTCTCTCCACCTTCAGGTCCCCCCTGATCCTAAACTACACCCCTCCGTTGTTGAACTTAAGGCATTGGTGAAACGAGGAGGGGACGCAGCGAAATGCGCTGATGAGGGGGTGCCCAAAGAAGGCGTTATAGCTGCTCGGGGCATCCACGATCACGAACATGTAGTTCCGTGACACGCCCCCCAACTTCACATGCAGCCCTACTACTCCTACCTCCTTCCTTTCTCCTTAAAAACCAAACAACGGTCCATCCAAAGCTAAAACCCTCTTGGCCTCGACCTTCCTCTCATTGAAGGCCTTCTTGAAGATCACATTTACGGAGCTCCCGTTGTCCACCAGGATCCTGGAGACCGTGAAGTTCTCTACTGCCGTCTGGATCACCAAGGTGTCACAGAACGGGTCCTCATAATCTGGCATATCTGCTGAAGAAAAGGTAATTTTTCTTCCGGAGGGGGAGCCTGGGAGGTCGAGGCTACCCCCCCCCCCCTTCGGAACATGGTCTGGAGGCTCCCTTACAAGTTGCCTCAATCCCAACTCCTCGGTGGATCACCCCGATCCCTCCCCGGGTTCGTATGTCTGCCCGATCCTCACACCTGTCTTCCGCCTCCCCCTACTGCACCTCCACGATCCTTATCGGCGGATCCTGCCTCCCCAGCCCCCTGGCTTCTCTCATCTCCAAGAACTCTGGGCAGGTAGCCGTCGCGTGACCCTCCTCCGGGTGGATGTCACAGAAAAGCAATGCCACCCGACCCCCTCTTCTTTCTCCACCTCCTCTTCTTTCGGCTCCTCCCCGAGCTCCTCTCCTTCCTCCTCTACCTCGGCCGACCTCCATTGCCTCCTGCTGCTGCGGGAAATGACCCCTCGGCCCGTGCATCCACGCCGGCTGATCAAACCTCCTCGGCTCGCGGAAGTTGTCCCTTCCCTGAAGGCCTCCTCCTTGCCCCTGGGGGCAACCCTCCTGAGGCCTCCAACCTAACCGGTTGTTAGGCTCCTAGGCCCCCCATCCTTGATGCGGTCCCTGCTGCCCCTGTCCTCGGGACTCCTCCCTCCTTCTATCTTCTCTCTGCTCCTTCTGCCTTCTTACTCCCGACTCCTTCACGTCATCCTCCGCCAACCAGGCCAGCTTCCTGGCAAAAGCCGGATTGGCCCTTTCGAAGTCTATCTCCTTCGTCGCCCTCTCCATGAGCTCCTCAAAAAAGAGGGGGGCACTCTCTTCAACTCCATGCTAAATAATCCCGGCCTCAGCGCCAGGGTAAATGCGAGCATCAGTGCATACCCTGGGACCTCCTGGACCAGGAGGATCTCTTCTTGAAACCTGTCAACATCAACATCTCGTCTTGCTTCTGACTTACCGCAAACAGGCACTCCGCCTCCTTCTTACGCTTCTTTGGTGTCGAGAACCTCAACAGGAACCCTCGACGCAGATCCTCAAAACTGTAGATTGAACTCGCCGGCATCTGGTGGAACCAGTCCCGTGCCTTCTCCTTCAACATGATGGCAAACAGCCGGCACTTAAAGGCATCCGTCATTTGCCTTATCGAAACAACATCCTCAAACCACTGCACGTGCTGCACAGGGTCATCTTTCCTCGAGTAGTAGGACATGTCGGGCTCCCGGAACCCCTCCGGCACCGGGGTCGAGATGATGAGCTCACTAAAAGTGCTCTCGCCACCTGCCTGCCAAGTGGGCACGTCTCGCGGCCTCGGCTGGCTGGCCCAATCCGCGAGACCGTGCCCAGGGAAGAGCTCTTGCACAGCCTCCTCCCTCTCGCCAACCTCTGTCGGAACCTCCTTCCCGGGATGCTGGACTGGGAAGAGCTCTCGCACGGCCACGTCCCTCTCGCCAGCCTCCGCCGGGACCTCCTTCTCGGGGCGCTGCCCAGGAGCATTCTCTCCCAAGAGCGGGATCGCCTCTACCGGGACCTGAGGTGTTGCCCACTCACTCCTTGCCGAGAAGGCCAAGCTGATGGTTTGCAAGACATCTCGCCTGAAGTCCTCTAGTATCTTCCTTGTCGCCTCCTCTCCCCCGGAGGGGGAACCTCCTGAACCAGATCCTTCACCTTCACCTCCTGTCATAGGACTAAACTCAAAACTTTCTTATATTGGCTACCTTCCACGCTCACCGCACCAGAACTGTTGAAGCCAAAATTTGACCTCAACGAAAGTTCCAAATCAGGGGCGTAGACAACACCTAATTGTCCTAAGCTCTGACCTCCGACTGGTTGTGAAGGACCAGAAACTGAACCAAAGTCTCAGCAGGGAGGTCCCACCGCTTACCCGGAAGATCTCTGAGAGCTTCCCCTCTAAAGCCAAAAGCTGGGCTTGGAGCTCCTTAGAAAGAACAGGAAACTCTTTTAAAGTCCAGGGAAAAAGATGCTTTTGAAAACCCCTATGGGTCTATTTATAGGCCTCTGAGTTTGAACTGCCAATAACCAAACTGAACCGACCTGAAATTACCAAAATGTCCTTGGTCGGGTCTGCCCACAGCCAAACTCCACTATTCTGAAGGGCTATACGCAGACCACCAAGGGCAAAAGGGTAAAATTACCCTGGTAGAAGAGTAAAATCCCCCTTGGGGGTAGAAATGTAAAAACAGCCTTCCTTCTATGCGACGAGTGGGGAAGCACCCAGCGGCGAGACGAGCCCTCCTACTCGTCTCGCAGGCCTCCTGCATTATGGGAGCCCTCTTGCCCTCAAGGGCCTGCTCCCGTCCCAAAAGGGCGTCTCGCCTACTGCAGAGAGCCCCCGTCCCGCCTCCTGCGAGTGGACCATGTGGTCCCACTCGCATATCCAGTGCCTCTCGCCAACTTCTCCTGTTCGCTCCTTGAGCCGCCTCTTGCGAGCCCGAGGTTGTACACAAAAAAGGCTTGTTTAAAGTTAATGGGCACCTGCTTAAATTATATCACCCCGACAACCCTTCAGTTGGAAAAATTAAAATGCATAACCTCACCAATTTTTAGGAGAATCCGCACTTAGTCAAGCAACGCGACAATAAACAAAGTGCTTGTGTGAGGCACCCGATAGTTATATTTTTGTATTTTTGTTTGTATTTGTTATCTTAACATGTTTTGCAGGTTCCTTTTACATGTTATAAGCAGCCACCCCGATGACCAATCAGGGAAGCTTTCTTATAACCTCTCTTTTTTGGTATTGTTTCCTTTTATTATTTTGAACTTCATACTTTGTTTTAAACACTTGGGACAATGTTTAAGTTTAAGTATGAGGTGTAGTCTAGTTTAAAATTTTAAAGAAAGAATTTTTTTCTTCAAAATATCTGCGCTTTATTTTCCTTAGTTTTTTTAAACTTTTACAAAGAAAAAAAAATTAGAAAACCCAAAAATCACAAAATAGTAGAAAATCAAAATTTAATTTCCTAGAAAAGGAGGTTTGGGCATGTCATCCCATCATATCTCATAGTACCAGTGCAAACCCCTCATAGAGTAGACCTCGGGAAGTCTATAAATCAAAAATAATTTAGGAAATTTAAACTTGATTTTTAAGCTTTTATAAAAAAATTCTAGCTCTTACTCAATTACAAGTTTCAAGTAGATTTAATTTTTTATGTGGACTTTGAATTTTTTGTGCTCGAATAGATTTTGAATTTTTTTAGTAAAACTGTTGACTCATGCAATATTTTAGTCAAACACATGTGTTAGGGTAGTATTTATGTGGAATAATATTCTTGGTATAAATCTAAAAATTATGATTTTTCTATTTGCGTAGAGTTAATTTTTGTTACTTCTAATATGAATCTGGTATTATCAAAAAGTAGTTTAAGCGAGTGTGTAGAAGATCGTTAGAAATCTATTACTCGATTCTAATGAAATGGTGTCCTTTCTTGATGTCTAGAACTTGCCACTAGATACCTTCAAAACATGTGCTCTTTATAATAACTAAACTTTTACGGAAATGATTTAGGTTTTTCTTTGGATAGTTTGAGTCTTTGTATCCAAACCCAAAATTACTACCATTGCTTACATAAAATTGGTCCTTTTACTGTTTTATTGATTCACCCCCACCATTTCATCAACAAAACTAAAAAGCCAAACCCAAGTGGGCACTTAAATTTTGAGCTAAATTATTGTTACAAATTAGGTTCTATTTTTGTCTTGTTTATCTTTGTCATACCTCACCCTTAAACTCAAGCGTTATGCTTTATCCTACTAAAGTTCTAAGAATTCATAGAGTTGGTTAGAATTAAGTGTAGTGAAGAAGGTGTGAACAGACAATCTTATGGCTATCATCATTGATGGATTTCTTTGGAGGCCCTCGCACATCGATGTCGAGTAATTTAAATATTAACAATCACAATACTTTCTCCCTCTACATAACTTTGAGATTTACTGTTGACTCTATTTAAAAGTAAAAATAAATAATTGAAACGCATTTTCAAAAATTCATAAACTTGAATGTATGCCAAGAATATTTTTCTGCTAAAATCTCTACGCACACTGGCGTAAGACTTCACATTTTACTCTCTAGCTTTTTTAAATTCTATATAACATTATATTTTCTTACCCTTATGAAGAATGGTTTGCTCAGAACTTCACATTTGTTTTAGTTTAGTATTTTGTTTTTTTAAATAATCAATTAATATTTGCATGATCTAAATTATTGTCTAAAATGTGTTCTTTTGCATTTTTCAGGATAAACTGGGCTGCCTATAGCAGTTTGGAGCATACATGTAGGTGTAGGAGCTAAAAGACTGCATTTCTACAGAAAGTCCAAAGTACACGCCCTAGGTTCACGTGCGTGACTTAGGGGCATGACACGGGTCACGCCCAGGGCTCGGGCCTCGATCCAGATTTGGCATGCCATGTCAATTAAAGTTACACGCCTATTGTTACGCCTGTGACCAGGGGCATGACATCTAGGTCATGCCCGTGACAAGCCTCAAGACCAATCTAATAACTCTCCAATGATCACGCCTCTGACACACCTGTGACCATCAAGGGTAACACCCATGTACTTTATGAGGATCATTCGTTAAACCCCCAGCCCACCAAAACTTCCCGCCAGAAGCCACAAAAGAGACTACACTCCCTAGATCATAGGCATGACCTAGCCGTAACCCTCCAATTTAAAGATAGATCATGTCTGGCCTGCCCCCAATTTTCACGCCTTGGACACGCACACCGGTCACGGGTGTGACCTAGGGGAGTGTAAAACTTTACCGCTATAAAAACTAGCTCCTCTAGCCAGCAATGGATCAAATTTTGGAGTCAAATTTGCATTTTCTTTTGTTTTTTTATTTATTCGAAGTATTTTTGTACTCTTCTTTCTTCTAGTAAGCTTGCAATTTGAATGTCTTTTAAGGGTAGCTAAACACCTAGAGGGGTGTGGGTGTGAATAGGTTTCTTTTGAATCTTTGAAGTCTTTTAGAGAATGATCTTATTGTGTGTTTATGTTAGTAGGTTAGATTTCAAGAATACATACAACACAGAATTTTACAGTGGTTCCCCTATCTAGAGTACATCCACATTCCCCCTCACCTATCTAGAAGTGAGCTAGATTCAGCCAACTCCTCCAATACTCAGATCAAAAAGATCTTACACATCAAATCCCTCCCTAGATCTTACAACTTAGAGTGCTTTTCACTCCTACAGCTTAGACTGCTCACAGTCCTACCTCATAGGCAATCACCAGTCTTCAAACCCAAGCTTAATAACCATACAACCCAGAGTCTTCCAACTCCTACAACTTAGGGACCCAGCTGGTCTCCTACCTCAGATATCCACAAAGATCCTACTTCAGGGACAAGCCTTACCTCAGATCCTTCAAAGGACCCTATAACTCAGAGTGCTTCACACTCCTACAACTCAAACTGCTCACAGTCCTACACTCGGCCTTTATAAAATAGGCATACACTCAGATCTCTGTGAGATCCTACAAGATAGAATAAATGTTTGAGAAATCTGACTCAAAAGAAAAATTTATGAGTCTTCTTCTTTGGCTGAATCAACAGACATCCCTTCTTCAACATAGCTATAGGAAGATGATTCTTTAGATTTGGTTCAGCCTATACTGTGTTGAATCCTTGTAGAGCACTTCTTCGTCTTCTTCAAGCTTGAGAAAGACAACAGTTTTGTATAGCAGGCTTGAAGACAACCAGAAATGAGATCTGCTATGCTAGTCGACTTTTGTGAGATTAGGGTTTAGAAAGATTGACAAAAGTTCTTGTAAGATTGTCACCCACTTCGCTTTTATACATCAGTATCAACAATGACTAAATCCCTCTTTGGAAAGCGGCATGACCGACTTTAATGGTTGATTTATCCCAAGATAACATTGTTCGATCAATACAGCGGTCTCTATCTTTTAGCGCGCAATTTGTGTCAATTTGAATTAAGAATGACGTCAGCAGACTTGACACGATGCCAATAGACTTCGAATAATTTCTGAAAATGTACAGTCTATGAGAAATCCCACATGTCTCGATGAAATAGAGCTTTGACAGTTAACTTCAAAAGCGTTGAGTGAATGGCCTTCACTCGATGTTTTGTACTTAGCAAAATTCTTCCAAACGCTGAAGCGTTGAGTGAAGATTCTTCACTTGATGCTTTTTTACTTAGCAAAATTCTACATAACGCTGAGGTGTTGAGTGAATATTCTTCACTCGATGCTTTTTTCCTTTAACACTTATACTGAGATGACATTGAGTGTAAGTCATTCACTCAACGCATTTGTACTTAACAAACTTTCTTTGAGAAGGTGTCGAGTGTAAAGACCTTCACCCAATGCTTTTGTACTTAGACAGATTTTAGTGCTTCTCCACTGAGGCTTTGAGTGAGAGTTAAACTAACAAAAAATTTTGGCCTTTGGTATTGAGTGATGTGTAGTCACTCAATTCTTTTGTGCTTAGTCAATTTATTGTCTTCCTTAACCATGCTGACTTCTTTCTAACCATATTTCTAATACTCTCAGCCTGTCTAATCACTTAAATACCAATACCCTGCATATATTAAGTTAGACATATATTAAATACAGGTTTGTGTATATTATTGACCTGTGGGCCTTCTTCAAATCTGGGATATTGTGATCAATGTCCCCAATAATCTCCCCCTATTTGAAAAAGTCAGAAACCCAGCCATTGATATACATCACTCCAAAATAAATGATAAGAAGCAACAACATTTAAGCACGTACTTATGTGTACAACCCCGTATTCGCGAAGAGTGGACCCCAAACAAGGCATGCACGTTTTTAAGCTTTTTGAGAATTTTGCACTCCTAGGGGGCAATTTTGGGTGAACGTGTAGAACATACTAGTAGGGGGAGAAAATACTTCTCCACCCAAGGCACTCTTGAGAAGTCGGTCAAGCTGTCCAAGCCACCCCAGGCCGCCGAGCTCACCCCAGGCCGCCGAGCTCCCCCCAGGCCGCCGAACTCACCCCAGGCCGCCGAGCTCCCCCCAGGCCGCCGAGCTCACCCCAGGCCGCCGAGCTCACCCCAAGCCGCCGATCTCACCCCAGGCCGTCGTGCTCACCCCAGGCCGCCAAGCTCACCCCATGCCGCCGAGCTCACCCCAGGCCGCCGAGCTCCCCCAGGCTGCCGAGCTCACCCCAGGCCACCGAGCTCCCCCAGGCCGCCGAGCTCACCCAGCCACAGGCCGCCGAACTCACCCAGTCTGTCGAACTCACCCAGTCCGCCGAGCTCCCCAGGCCATCGAGCTCACCTTGCCCCAGGCCGCCGAGTTCCCCCAGGCCGCCGAGCCCACCCCAGGCCGCCGAGCTCACCCCAGGCCGCCGAGCTCCCCCAGGCCACCGAGCTCACCCCAGGCCGCCGAGCTCCCCCAGGCCGCCGAGCTCACCCAGCCCCAGTCCGCCGAGCTCACCCAGGCTGCCGATCTCACCCAGTCCGCCGAGCTCACCCAGCCCCAGGCCGCCGAGCTCACCCAGCCCCAGGCCGCCGAGCTCACCCAGTCTGCCGAGCTCACCTAGTCCGCCGAGCTCCCCAGGCCGCCGAGCTCACCCAGTCCGCCGAGCTCACCCAGTCCGCCGAGCTCACCCAGCCCCAGGCCGCCAAGCTCACCCAGCCCAGGCCGCCGAGCTCGCCCCTTGCCGCCTGCTCGCCCGGCTTGAGGGGCTGCCCCTGGAGGACTGTATTTAGCTGTTTAGAACAGCGGGATTTGGCTGTTGGCAGGCCAATCTGGGGGCATTCCAGTAATTTTCAGAGCAGTGGAGGCTGGTTATTTGCAGGTCATTCCCAGAAAACTATAAATAGACCCCCTTGGGTGTCCTTGGAGGGAGACTTTTCCTTGCTTCCTCCTCCCTTAGCTTCTTCTTGGTAGAGTAGAGAGAGCTCCTCCAAGGCACCCTAGCTCGAGCATTGTCTAGGGAGGGGAAGTGCTCAGGCAGCCTTCCGGGTGTGAGGTGGGACCTCCACGCTAGAGCCGAGGGTCTGTTTGTAGCTTCTTGATATTTGGTCCATGACGTTCCTCCGGTGCAGTAGGTGTGATGTCACCCCTTTCTAGGGACCCTGAACTCCACAGAGACCAAATTTTTGGTTTCAACATTTTGGTGCGGTGTGCGTGGAGAGTGACCAGCACAGAAGATCTCGGGAGAGTGTCATGACAGGAGGTCAAGGAGGTAGTGATGATCTCGGCGAGCTCCCCAGCTCAGGACCCTTTGTGCGGAGGCAAGAGTTCATAGCCTCCATCCAAGGCATCATGGAGATGTTGCGCAGCATTGCTCCTCAGGGTGGAAGCTCCACCCTGACCCCCCAGGAGTTAGCTCCCCCTCTCGACGAGTCGACTCCCAGGGGTCTAGGCGAGATGACCCTAGCGGGGGGAGAAGGAAGTGCACCAGGAAGAAGGCCAGGGAAGGAAAGGATGGGAGATGGGGTCGAGCGAGACCTCACCGGCCGGGAGCTGTTCTCCAGCCCGACGAGTACCAACCTCCCAGGCGAGCAGGCCGCGCGAGTAGAAGTGGCGAGACCACCCCTTAGGGGGTCACCCTTCAACGAGCTGATCATCTCAGCTCCCATTCCCGAGGGGTTCAGAGAGACGGACATGTCTTACTATTCTGGGAAGGATGATCCCGTCCAGCACCTGCAATGGTTCGAGGATGCGGTCTCCATCAGGACGATGACAGATGCCTTCAAGTGTCGCCTCTTTGCGATCACGCTGAAGGAGAAGGCAAGGGACTGGTTCTATCAACTCCCTCCAAGGTCGATCTACGGGTTCGAGTACTTGAGCCGGAGCTTCCAGCTTCGCTTCTCCACCTCCAAGAAGAGGAAGAGGATTAAGGCAGGGGGTCGCGGAGTCGCTGGCCCGCTACGTTGACAGGTTCCAAGAAGAGATCTTGGAGGTCCAAGAGATGCCCGGGTATGCTCTCCAGATGGCCTTCACCGTTGGGCTGAAGGAGGGCTTCTTCAAGATGAGCTTGACCCGGAAGGCCCCCCTTTCCTTCGAAGAGCTGATGGAAAGGGCGGCAGAGGAGATAGCCATGGAGGCGGCCAACCCGTCATCTGTCAAAAATTTGGCAAGGCTAACAGAGGCGGAGTCGAAGGAGCAAGGAGGCGCAAGACATTAGGAAGGAAGAAGGAGAAAGGAGTAGAGAGCTCGGGGGTTCCCGGGACAGGAGGGTCCAGAACCAGGTTGGAGGCAGCAGGGAGGACCCATTCAGGGTCCAGGAAGAGGTCACAACCAAGGTGGGGGGATTTTCATGAAGGCCGAGGGAGGTTCAACTTCCAAAGGCAAGCCCCTAGGCAACTCCTACCCCCACCACAGCAAGCGATGGAAATTGGTCGAAGGGAGAGGAGGAACCGCACGGGAAGGAGAAGAGTCAGAGTAGAGTTACCCTACTGTGAGTTCCACCAGGAGGAAGGCCACGCAACATCTACTTGCCCTGAATTTCTGGAGTTGAGAAGGACAAGATCTCCAGCACCGCAACCTCATCAGCCTCAACAAGCGCAAGACCCGGTGCGGATTGAAGAAGTCCGACCCGAGGCAGCAGAGGAGAGATGTGAGGGCAGGGTTGATGTGGGCACCCGGGGAAGGATCGGATGATTCACGAGGGAAGAGGGAGGTAAGAGAGAAGTGAATCATCTCTTTGTAATGAGCTTAGCTTGCGTTGTATCAGCTATGATTAATGGTAGATACCACCGAAAAATATTTATGGTCCATGAAAGGTCTCACTCCGAGATGGATTCCGCTGTCAGGCTCTCACTAGCTGACAGGGTAGGTTGATCTCTCGTGGAGGCTAAGTCCTTTTAGCTCCGATATGGATTCCGCTATCAGGCTCTCACAAGCTGGCAGGGCAGGTTGATCTCTCGTGGAGGCTAAGTCCTTTTAGCTCCGAGATGGATTCCGCTGTCAGGCTCTCACTAGCTGACAGGGCAGGTTGATCTCTCGTGGAGGCTAAGTCCTTTTAGCTCCGAGATGGATTCCGCTGTCAGGCTCTCACAAGCTGGCAGGGCAGGTTGATCTCTCGTGGAGGCTAAGTCCTTTTAGCTCCGAGATGGATTCCGTTGTCAGGCTCTCACAAGCTGGCAGGGTAGGTTGATCTCTCGTGGAGGCTAAGTCCTTTTAGCTCCGAGATGGGTTCCGCTGTCAGGCTCTCACTAGCTGACAGGGTAGGTTGATCTCTCGTGGAGGCTAAGTCCTTTTAGCTCCGAGATGGATTCCACTGTCAGGCTCTCACAAGCTGGCAGGGCAGGTTGATCTCTCGTGGAGGCTAAGTCCTTTTAGCTCCGAGATGGATTCCGCTGTCAGGCTCTCACTAGCTGACAGGGCAGGTTGATATCTCATGGAGGCTAAGTCCTTTTAGCTCCGAGATGGATTCCGCTGTCAGGATCTCACTAGCTGACAGGGCAGGTTGATCTCTCGTGGAGGCTAAGTCCTTTTAGCTCCGAGATGGATTCCGCTGTCAGGCTCTTACAAGTTGGCAGGGCAGGTTGATCTCTCGTGGAGGCTAAGTCCTTTTAGCTCCGAGATGGATTCCGCTGTCAGGCTCTCACTAGCTGACAGGGCAGGTTGATCTCTCGTGGAGGCTAAGTCCTTTTAGATCCGAGACGGATTCGCTGTCAGGCTCTCACAAGCTGGCAGGGCAGGTTGTTCTCTCATGGAGGCTAAGTCCTTTTAGCTCCGAGATGGATTCCGCTGTCAGGCTCTCACTAGCTGGCAGGGCAGGTTGATCTCTCGTGGAGGCTAAGTCCTTTTAGCTCCGAGATGGATTCTGTTGTCAGGCTCTCACTAGCTGATAGGGCAGGTTGATCTCTCATGGAGGCCAAGTGTTTTTTACCCCGAGGCCGTCTCGTCACCCAGGCTCCCATTAGCTGGCTTGACAGGTCGACCCCTCGTGGAGGCCAAATGTTTTCTACCCCGAGGTCGCCTCGTCACCCAGGCTCCCATTAGCTGGCTTGACGGGCTGACTCTCTTGGGAGGGGCCAGGTACATTTCGGCTCAAGCCCACTCCGCTAATACGTTGGGTTGGATGTTTCTTTCCGAGCTTGTGCCAACCTCGAAAAGAGCGGGGATTGTGTACAACCCCGTATTCGCGAAGAGTGGACCTCAAACAAGGCATGCACGTTTTTAAGCTTTTTGAGAATTTTGCACTCCTAGGGGGCAATTTTGGGTGAACGTGTAGAACATACTAGTAGGGGGAGAAATTATTTCTCCCCCAAGGCACTCTTGAGAAGTCGGTCAAGCCGTCCAAGCCACCCCAGGCCACCGAGCTCACCCCAGGCCGTCGAGCTTCCCCCAGGCCGCCGAGCTCACCCCAGGCCGCCGAGCTCACCCCAGGCCGCCGAGCTCACCCCAGGCCGCCGAGCTCACCCTAGGCCGCTGAGCTCACCCCAGGCCGCCGAGCTCACCCCAGGCCGCGGAGCTCACCCCATGCCGCCGAGCTCACCCCAGACCGCCGAGCTCCCCCAGGCCGCCGAGCTCACCCTAGGCCGCCGAGCTCCCCCCAGGCCGCCGAGCTCACCCAGCCCCAGGCCTCCGATCTTACCCAGTCTGTCGAGCTCACCCAGTCCGCCGAGCTCCCCAGGCCGCCGAGCTCACCCAGCCCCAGGCCGCCGAGCTCCCACAGGCCGTCGAGCCCACCCCAGGCCGCTGAGCTCACCCCAGGCCGCCGAGCTCCCCTAGGCCACCGAGCTCACACCAGGCCGCCGAGCTCCCCCAGGCCGCCGAGCTCCCCCCAGGCCGCCGAGCTCACCCAGCCCCAGTTCGCCGAGCTCACCCAGGCTGCCGAGCTCACCCAGTCCGCCGAGCTCACCCAGCCCCAGGCCGCCGAGCTCACCCAGCCCCAGGCCGCCGAGCTTACCCAGCCCCAAGCCGCCGAGCTCACCCAGTCTGCCGAGCTCACCCAGTCCGCCGAGCTCCCCAGGCCGCCGAGCTCACCCAGTCCGCCGAGCTCACCCAGTCCGCCGAGCTCACCCAGCCCCAGGCCGTCGAGCTCACCCAGTCCCAGGCCGCCGAGCTCACCCAGCCCAGGCCGCCGAGCTCGCCCCTTGCCGCCTGCTCGCCCGGCTTGAGGGGCTGCCCCTGAAGGACTGCATTTAGCTGTTTAGAACAGCGGGATTTGGCTGTTGGCAGGCCAATCCGGGGGCATTCCAGTAATTTTCAGAGCAGTGGAGGTTGGTTATTTGCAGGCCATTCCCAGAAAACTATAAATAGACCCCCTTGGGTGCCCTTGGAGGGAGACTTTTCCTTGCTTCCTCCTCCCTTAGCTTCTTCTTGGTAGAGTAGAGAGAGCTCCTCCAAGGCACCCTAGCTCGAGCATTGGCTAGGGAGGGGAAGTGCTCAGGCAGCCTTCCGGGTGTGAGGTGGGACCTCCACGCTAGAGCCGAGGGTCTGTTTGTAGCTTCTTGATCTTTGGTCTGTGACGTTCCTCCGGGTGCAGTAGGTGTGAGGTCACCCCTTTCTAGGGACCCCGAACTCCACAGAGACCAAATTTTTGGTTTCAACATTATGCATAAAATATTTGAGATTTCAACTAGCATAATAGACAAAAGTTTTAATAAGGTCTACAATAAACATCTTCATTAAATAGCCCTTAGGAACCTAAAAAGTATAACATTGCTAAGGATTAGGTTCCATAATTACTATACCCTCCAGATTTCTTTCCCATCTTTTTGTCAGCCTCTTTCTTCTTCTGTCTTTATCTCTCACAATAGCCATAAGGCTTTTGATAGTATCTGTAGGGCTCTGGGGCATCCATTTGTATTATTCCAGTGCTCTTGTCTCTTCTGAATTTCCTTCTTATTTCTTTATCCTTTCAAACTTGGCCCATTCTATAGAGTTGAATAGTTTGTCTCTATCTGTCTTGTTTTCTTTGATTTGATCCCAGGTAGACAATATGATTGTTCTGTATTATGGAATCTACAGCTCAAAGTCTGGTCTATATTGCAACTCTTCTCTATACCTCTTTTGTTTCTTAGCCTTGCTTCGTCTTCTCCATCTGCAATTGCTTTGCCTTTGACATTTGATATATGTTCAGTGGTGGGGTTGAATGCAGGAATAGCATCAACCATATCACCAATAGATTCAGCCCCATCTCCATCTCTCTGAATTTAAGGTTCATCATATATAATAAGGTCAAGGCTCAATGTTTTTCTGACTATATTTGAAGTCCATATTACATGGTTTGCACTGGCATTTATTATTGACCTCTCACCCTTTATGACTTCTTCAGAAACTACTTTGCTTATGGAGGTAATTGTGTTAGCCTAGTGAATTAACCCTACAGTGACATGCTTCTTTACTTCAAACATGTGATCATCCAAGAATTGAGTGCATGTATCCATTCTCCTTTCTAGGACAATCATATTCCCTTCGAGGATGGTCTTTGTTTCTTCATGAACAATTTTCATATTTTCAGTGGTGACACACTAATTCTCAATGATATCATTTTGCTTCTTTTCTTTCTCATCAAGCTTCTTGGTTGTATAATTGATAGCTAGAGTAGCTCTTTTAAAGAATTTGACTGTATTATCCTTCAACAATTTGACCTCAAATCTAATAGAAGAAATTTCAATGGTGAGGTTCTTTCTCAATTCCTTGATTGAGTCATCCACATACAACTCAATTTTCTTCCTTTGCTAATCAAACAGTCCTCTGAGTTGAGCCATAAAGGAGGTGGGCATCTCCTCATTCAGCTGAGTAGTCCCTGGGTAGTTGACTTCTGCATCATTCTTCTTGATGTCTCCCCTTATTTCAGTGTCAGCTATTTCATGTTTAGAGGATTGGTCTGGAATGTCAGCAACATGAACTAACTCTTCCCTCTCATGCACTTAGGCATTAGACATTCCATGTTCTCCTTTATTGTCTTGATCAGAGAGTTCAATCACATTTTCAATAACTTGAGAAGGGAGCTCAAGGTTATACTCTCCCTCAACATTATCATCAGCCACAAGAACCTAAAGTAGATCATCTTCTGGTCTATTGTCATCCTTATGCACATGCTCTCCCTAAACAGGAGCACTATAAGTCAGTACTTGAGAGTCAGTTGGAATTTAATCTATCCTTTCTTATAGATTGACCAGGAAGGTGTCAATTGTGTCCTGTAGACACACAGAGGGTAAGTTATGCTCCCCCTCAAGAGGTGCAACTTCTCTTAGGGTCTCCACATGAACATCAACATATATTCTATCCACAAAATTTATTACAATACCTTCAGCATTCCCCATGGTTGTGTCTCCTTCAACATCAACATAGATTTTATCCACAAAATGTTTTACAACAACTTCAGCATTTTCTATGGTTGTGTCTCCTTCAACATCTGTAGTAGATGCACTAGTGGGAATAGTCTTGGCACAAGCTCAGAAGAAATAATGACTTGTGCACTCACATCCCTCCTTACATCTTTAGTTGATTCTGTCAGACTAGGGTTGTGTGGTTTAGTATTCCTACAATCAGAAGAGTTATTTTTGGAGTTTTCTTGAGAAACAATATCAACCTTCTTCTTCTATTTCTGAGCACTCTACTTAGGGTGATTCATCATCACCCTATCAAATGTGTCAAACATCTTAATATCCATCCTTCTCATGTTATGGATCTTAGCACCAAGCCTCAGATTTAAAATTTTAGGAGCAGTGTTTAGCAGGAACAAAGACAAGATTCTACCAAAATTTGGTTCAGACATGCATTCAATTATTCTATCAAAAATGACCTTACCACAGTTGGTCTTCTTGGTAATGATTTCCCTTGTCATTAATTCAAACAATTTTTTTTGGAAATCTTATCATGTGATCCAGTTTTGCAGATTAATGCCTTTCCTATGATGTCTGTCGGGAATTTTACTCTTAAGTTCATCTCTTTCTTGATGATAGAACCACAAGTGTGTTTGGACAGGCCACACCATTTCAAGGCAGACTTTACATCATCTTGGAACAACTCATCTTCTTCCTCAGTATCATTGAGCTTAGGGAGCTTCAGTTCCTTGCAAATCTTTTGAACATTTATATTAACTTTCTCTCCATTAATGGAAGTTTTAAACATAGTGGAGGAAAAGTTCACCTTGGAATTAGCATACAATTCCAATACCTCTCTCTTCTAGATGGCACATGGCTCTGACAACACAAATTATAGTTCTGCGACTAATAAAAGGTGAATGATGGATAAGATTTCTTCAAGATCATCACAAAATCCATTTCAAATGACTTTACTGCCTTCGAATAGGAAGACAACACTCTTGGGAGCCATTGAACTTGAGAGATTGATCGAGGAGGAAAAGCTGATGCACGAAATCTAGGGTATGGGATAAATTAATTTGGAAGGGCAATATAATGAAAAAGTTTATTATCGGTATAATTTCTATTTATACCCTACCCTATTCAAGAAGGTGGAGAGGCGCGTACCTTGTCGTGATTTACACTTTTGATGGATGGCTTTGATTTAATCTGATAGATTTGATGCTTTTTCAACCCATCAAAGTGTATGCATCGAGTGCACTCAACGCACTCGACACCTAGTGTTGATTCAACACACTCAACCCCTGGTTGGTTAATCTTTTTCTCCCTTATGTTCTCCTGTAAAAGGTTAGCCTCCAAATGCTATATATATATATATATATATATATATATATATATATATATATATATATATATATATATATGCTTTACAAGGATAAAGCTACTTCAAGTTCAACATTCTCAATTCAAACTCAAAACTGTTGAACTTGGCTTCATCAAGAGGTTTAGTAAAGATGTCAGCCACTTGTTTGTCAGTGGGGACAAACTCAAGACTGATATCTTCTTTCTCAAATGCTCTCTTATAAAGTGATCTCTAATTTCAATATGCTTGTTCCTACTGTGTGATACAAGTTTTTTAGCTATTGAAATAGCATTTGAGGAATCACAGAACATTGGAGTTTTACTTAGCTGGAAATTGTAATAATGAAGTTGATGTTGTATCCATAGGAGCTATGCACATCAACTCCCTACTGAAATGTATTCAGATTCAGCTGTGGAGATAGCTACACTAGTTTGCTTTTTGCTGCTCCAAGATACCAGCCTTCTCCCTAGAAATTGACAGGTACTAGAAGTACTTTTCTTATCTTCTTTGTAACCTCAAAATCTGTATCTGAGTAACCTGTTAGATCAAAGTCATTATTCTTATATACCAAAGACTAAGATCAGGGGTGCCCTTGAGATATCTCAGAATCTTCTTTGCTGTAGTATAGTGAGATACTTTAGGGCAAGCCTGGTACCTAGCACAAACACATGTTACAAACATAATATTTGTCCAACTAGTAATCAAACAAAGGAGGGAGCAAATTATGCCTCTATTCCATGTTTCATCAATTGGTTTCCCATTCTCATCCTTGTCTATAGACACACTTGACCCCATAGGAGTTTTCATGGTGGAGGCACTCTCCATTCCAAATTTCTTGATTAATTCCTTGGTGAACTTAGACTGAGAGATGAATAAGTCATTCTCAGACTGTTTAACTTGGAGGCCTAAGAAATACTTGAGTTCACCCATACTACTCATTTCAAATTTCCCTTGCATAAGCTTAGCAAACTTTCTTCATAGACCATCATCAGTTGGCCCAAAAATTATGTCATCAACATAAAATCAAACTAGGATTATCTTACCGTTGACTTCCCTTATATACAACCCTGTGTTCACAGAGTGGACCCAATGAGGCACAATGGAGCCCTTAAAATGGGCCAGGGGATCAAAATCCCTAGGCAAGCTACGCTAGACGGACCACATCCGCTCTGGAGGAGGGCAAGCTGGGGCAGCTGGCTCGCATCCATCTAGGAGGAGGGCGAGCTAGGGGAAGCCAGCCCGCATCTGCGCAGGAGGCGGGCGAGCCAGGGGCAGCCTGCATCTGCCTAACAGGCGGGCGAGCTGGGGAAGTTGGCCCACATCCGTCTTGGAGGTGGGCGAGCCACTGGAACCCGACTCACACTCTCCTATGAGGCAGGCGAGTCGCGAGAACGAGGCCGCACTCATCCAAGGGACTAGCGAGCTGGCTCGCGCTCGCCTCCATATGTGGGGTGCTAGTAACATGTATTTAATATAATTGGGTCTGCCAGCAGCCTCTCAAAACAGTAGAGTTTTGCTATTGGCAGACCTACCTTGGGTTGCGTATAGTAAAATAGAAAGGCAGAGTTACACTATTTGCAGGTCGGACTCAGAAATCTATAAATAGATCCATAGGGGTACCTTAGAAGGCAAGCTTTCTTATTTCCTAGTCTTGTAGCGCTTTCTTAGGTACCCTTAGCTCAGCACTGGATAAGGAGGGGAAGCGCTCTAATATCTTCCGAGTGTGTGGTGAGACCTCCGTGCTACAACTATATGTTATTCTCCAATCCTAAGTTTCTGGTTGAGCGAGCTTATTTGGAGAAGTAGGTGTGTGGTCATCCCTTATAAGGGTCCTAAACTCCATAGATGCCGGTTTCCGGTTTAAAACGTTTGGTGTGGTGAGTGTGGAGCGTAACCAGGACAAAAAATTCTTAGTGAGCTCAATGATTGGAGGCGAAGGACAAGGAGATGACTCGGCAGACTTGCCGCCTCCTGCTCGCCTGGCCACCCTCGGAATGTTTGAGGACTTCAAGAAGGAATTCCAGGATCTCATACTATTCGCACTCATGGCTCGCGGCGAGAGCACTACGCCCTCCATCCCAGTGGTCGCTGCCCCGGTTTTAGGTGAAAATTCCCCCGTCAGGCAGCCTGGGAAGGAGGTTGCAGGGGAAGGCGGCGAGCGAGGTCTCCCAGGGCACATGTTATTCCCTGGTTCGGCGCGTGCGGGAAGAGAGAGTATGGTGGATGCACGAGATCGCACCTCTCGCCCTACAAGTGAACGTAGTCCTTTCAATGAGTTGGTCGCATTTCCCCATTCCCAAAGGGGTTCTGCGATCCGGAGATGTCCTACTACACCGGTAGGGATGACCCGGTTCAGCACATCTAGTGGTTCGAGGATGTGATCTCAATCCAGCCAATGACGAATGCTTTCAAGTACCAGCTCTTCTCCATCACCCTCAGGGAGAAGGAATGGGAGTGGTTCCATCAGCTTCCCACTGGCTCCATTTACTGTTTTGAGGACCTGGTTCTTGCTGAGGTTTTCAACTTCAAAGAAGAGGAATGAGTCAGCATCCCTGTTTCTCATCAAGCAGGGGGTGGAATAAACATTGGGGAGTTAAGTCGACAGGTTCCAGGAGGAGGTCCTCCAAGTTAAAGAGATGTCATGGCTTACCCTCATGGTGTCCTTCACTCTACGGCTACGAAAAGGGTTCTTCATGATGGAGCTGAAGTGAGTTCCTCCACTGACCTTTGAAGAGCTGATGGAGAGGTCAAGCAAAGAGTTTGAAGGGGAATCGACGAATCCTGCATTCGCCGGGAGAATAGCTAAGTGGGCAGTAGAAGAGGTGAGAGAGCTAAGAGGAGGTAGGAGTCAAGAAGCGAGGAGAGGAGAGCCTAGACAGAAGCATCAGCAGTATATGAGATGGGAGGCGCCATGAGTCGAACAATCAACTAGGCTGGAGGTAGCAGGAATGGCACGACCAAGGCTAGGGAAGAGGTTTCCACGAAGGGGAAAACCACCCAGGAAGAAGCTCAGTCTTCCAACAAAGTGAACTCAGGTTAGGTTTTCACCAAGTTGATAATTAAAACTGTAGATTTTTGTTGTTTTCGTTAGGCGTGTGATTTTATAGGTGAGTTTAAGGTAAATATTCGGTGGGTGCGCGTTATTTTTGATTCAGGTTATTCACACTCTTTTGTTGCTAATAGTTTTGTAGATCAACATGATTGGCTACCAATATTAGAACAATCTCTTAATGTTAATCTCCCATAGGAGATTTTGTGATGTAGGATCAGAGTATTCAGAAATGCCCTGTTCTCTTAGAATGTTTCCCAGTGTATGCTAATTAGAAGGTGCTGGATTTAGAAGATTTTGATGTGTTCTCGGTCTTTGATTGGTTGTCCATATATGATGCGGTCATCCATTGCAAAGTTAAGCATTTAGATTTCATGATGGACATTGGACTACCCACGAGCGTGTATGCCCTTCCGTGTAAGGACTCATCAATTATATCTGCAGTACGTGCTTAGAAATTTTTAAAGTCTAGTTGTGTTGCCTTTTTGGTTTCTATTTTGGAAGCTGCTCATAGCTCGCCACGTGTTGAGGATATTCTCGTGGTGCGAGAGTTTCCTAATGTTTTTCTTGACAATATTCCAAGACTTCTACCCGGAAGAGAGGTAGAGTTCGTGATATATCTTGAGTCGGGTACTTGTCCCATTACAAAGGCAGTGTACCCAATGGCGCCGCGAGAGTTAGAGCAGTTGCACACTTAGTTGGATGAGTTACTACACTATGGCTTCATTAGACCTAGTTCTTCACCTTTGGGTGGTCCAGTTCTTTTTGGAAGAAAAAAGGATGGATTGATGAGATTGTGTATAGATTAATGTGAGCTGAATAAAGTGACAATCAAGAATAGCTATCCGTTGCCTCAGATTGATGATTTGTTTGACCAGTTGCGGGGTAGTTTTGTTATCTCAAAGATTGACCCACGTTCAGTCTATCATCAGTTGAGGATCCTTGAGTCCGATGTACCGCAGACTGCCTTTCGTACCTGCTATGAACATTTTGAGTTATTGGTAATGTTCTTTGGACTGATGAATTCTCCTTCTGCATTTATGGACATGATGAATAGAGTGTTCAAGGACTTTCTGGATCATTTCGTGGTGGTGTTCATCGATGATGTTCTAATATAATATAAAAATGCAAAAGAGCAGGACTTGTTGAAATTTGTGAAGTGGAAGTGGGTGACGGGACAGGCCGGGCGGCCTGAGGCGGACAACATTGGCGGACTAAGCGGACTGGGCGGACTGTGATGTGCGGCCTGGTGGTAGGTCTAGTGGAAAGCCGGCTGTCTTCTGAGCAGCTTGTTGCATGGAGTCCGCGGACTATGCGGCCTGGTTTCTGCGGATAGGGTGTGCTGATTGGCTTTGCCAAGGAGCGGCCTGAGCGAATGAAGGCTTGCAGACTGGTGCATTGATCAGTGTCCGCAGGTGCAAGCTTGTGCTGATAGGCGGGTTGGCTCATGTTCGCGGGAAGCTTGCAGACTGTCGTGTCCGCGGTTTGGGTTGTTGCGGACTGAGCGTAGAGCTTGGCTGAGGCCTTGTTGAGCTCTGGTGGCACATCAGGTGCTTTGCTGTGGAGATCGTTTTGGCGGACTGGTTTTGGAGTCCGGGAGGAGGCTGTTGCGATGGACAGAAATGCGAGGAGCTTGCGGACTGATGGCGGTCTGTGCTTGGGTGTTTGGAGGACGGGAGTTTGTGTCCGCCATGCTCGCATGGGCCTATGATGGTTATGGACTTGGTCACACTTTGTGCCAAGACCATGGTGTCCGCGGTATCCGCCAAGTCCGCTGTGACCGGGCGGACTGTTGCTATCTGCCTTTGGTCGTGGACTTGTGGCGGATTGAGGTGTGAGTCTTGCGGACTGCCTCGGGTTGGTGCGGACAACCATTGAAGGGGGATTGCTGTCCTGTAGTGGTTGGAGCTTTGCGGGCTGATGCCTTGTCCACATAGCTTGGGCGGACTGGAGAGGGTTCGTCAATGGTTGCCTTGCTCCTGGCGGTTTCCCTTGGTATCTGGCTTAGTCCATGCGGACTCGGCGGACGGAGTTTTGCTATCGCGCGGGCTGGGGCGGTGTCGCTATCTCCTGGGCGGTGACCACACTCCTCACCTTGCCTATAAATAGGACCCCCCTGGCAAACCTAAGAAACTTGAGTGAACAGTAAGTTGGGTTGGGCAAGGAGTTGCGGTCTGTGTTTGTCAGTCCGCGCGGATTGTTTCAGGCTGACGGTTTGCTGTGTGCAGGTCGCGCGGATAGCTTCAAGGAGCCAGGAGTTTGGCTGTGACTTCGGTCAAGTACTTGGAAGTGTGCGGTCTCTGCGGACTCAGCAGGAGGTCGCTCTGCGGCTTGTCAGTTCTGTTTCATCTTTGCCAGCTTCAATAACCTGTCCGCCGGCTTCAGGCGGGTAGGGGTGTTCCTCAGTTCAGGTTCAGCAAGAGGCGAATAACGGTGTGTCCGCGCGGCCTCGCGACTTCGGTGGACTCCGTGGCTATTCGGCGGATTGCAGCATAGCGTGGGCGATCTCAGTGGACTCGGCAACCTCGGCGACCTCGCGGTCTCGGCGGACTCCGGTGCTGTCTGCCCGGCTTGTTTTTGGTGCTTTCTGTTTACAGCTGTTATACTAGTGAAATCATGTCTCGCTATGTATGCCTCGTGGTGTAAAGAAGTGAATGAATAAAAGACCTGCTTGTGCTTTCATTGTTTGTTGGGATTAACCTTTGTTCCTTGGTTTCCGCTGGTTCAACGTGAGAACTGGGTAGTGCCGAAGATATTAATTTGGCGTTTGGGATATCTTGCTGACCACATTGAGAAAATTTAACATGGTATCAAAGCCAGGTTTCTGAGGTTCATTTGCGTGAGCGGAAGTCAGCCAGTGTTGTTACTCAGTGATTGAGTGGTGATCAACCTGTGTTGTTGCTCGGAGCTACTGAAAGGTTGCCAATAGGTGTTGCAATGGAAGGGAGCTTTGCAAGAGGTCTTGGCATTGAACTCTTAACGCCGACTAACTTCAAGAAGTGGAAGTCGTGCATGAAGAGTTATCTTCTTGGCGAGGAGCTGTGGGAAGTCGTCGGTGGTGACGACAGGCAGGAAGTCACTGCTGCTTTCGGTACTGCTGAGCAGGTTAGGCTCTGGAGAAGAACAAATGCTAAGGCGGAGTTCATTCTGAAGAGAGTCGTGTCTCCGGAACTGTTTGATCACATCGTTGGGTGTGAGTCGGCTGCTGATATTTGGACAACCATTGATGAGTTATTCAATAGGAAGAATGTGGCGCGGCTTCAGTTCCTGGAGAATGAGTTGGCCAGGGCAACTCAGGGAGACCTTTCCATCTCCAAGTACTTCTTAAAGATGAAGAGCTTGTGTGCTGAGCTGTCGTCACTGGATCCTGATGAGCCTATCTCTGAGGCAAAGATGAAAAGGCACATTATCCGCGGCTTGCGGAAGGAGTATGTGGCCTTTGTCATATCTGTTCAAGGGTGGGCTACTCAGCCGTCTCTGCTGGAGCTGGAGAATCTGCTTGCCTCGCAGGAGAGCTTAGCAAGGCAGATGGCTGGAGTGAATCTGAATCAGGAAGGCAGCGAAGCTCTCTTCTCAGGCAAAAAGAAAGGATGGGAAGGGAAGAAGAAGAAGATGCAGGTCGTTGGTGAGAAGGAGACTTCAACTTCATATCCGCCGGAGAGGAGCAATGCTCCTAAGGACTGGAAGAAGAATCTGAAGTGCTACCGGTGTCATCAGCGAGGGCACTTCAAGCGGGACTGCAAGGTCAAACTGCAGCCTGGGCATGTTGCGGGAAAGGAGGAAGCTTGCTCGAGAAGTGAAGAAGCAGAATGGGGCGGAGCTTTTATGACGGGCACTTGTGTCCGGGCCTTGTCTTCTGAGGACTTCAACAGCGAGTGGATCGTGGACTCCGGGTGTGGTCATCACCTCATCGGAGACAAATCGAAGTTCACCTCCATGCAGGCTTACTCAGGTAATGAAGCTATTATCACTGCTGATAATACTGTTTATGCAGTAGAGAAAGAGGGGGTCGTGTCTTTGGGTAGTGATCAGGGGCCACTCACGTTAAGGAGTGTGTATCACGTGCCGGGCATGAAGAAAAACCTCTTCTCGGTGACCAATGCGGTGGACGCTGGGTATCACGTTCTGTTTGGGCCAACAGACGTGAGGTTCTTTCGCAACGTATCAGCGAAAAAGGCTGATGTTGCTCATGTTGGGAGGAGGGTGAAGAACTTGTTTGTTCTTTCCACCAGTGCTTATGTCGATAAAATGAGAGCCAATGATAGTGCTGTTATCTGGCATGAGAGGCTGGGGCATGTTGGCATGGACAAGCTGAAGGCAATGGCGAGTAGAAGTTTGGTGAGGGGGTTGACGAAGTTGTCCTCCTTTGGTGATGGGCATGTTTGTGCGGGATGTCAATACGGTAAGGCACATCGCCTTCCGTTTAATAAATCACAAACAAGGAGCAAGAAGCCACTGGAGTGTATTCATGGCGACCTGATGGGACCAACGGTTACTGCCAGCCTTGGAGGAAGCAGATACATGCTTGTCTTGGTTGATGACTACTCAAGGTATACTTGGGTGTACTTCTTAAAGGAGAAGTCGGAAGCCTTCCGTTTGTTTGTGGAGTTCAAGGAGTTGGTAGAAGGCCGGCTTGGCTTGCGGATTAAGAAGCTTAGAACTGATAACGGGGGTGAGTTTGTCTCCTCCGAGTTTTCTAACTTCTGCAGGAAGCACGGGATCCAACGGGAGCTTACTTGTGCTCACACTCCACAACAAAATGGGGTAGCGGAGCGGAAAATCCGTCATCTGACGGAGACCTGCAAATGTTGGCTTCATGCGAAAGATATCCCAAGGTCCTTTTGGGCGGAGGGAATATCTTGTGCTGCTTATGTTATCAACCGGATGCCACTCAGCCCTATCAACATGAAGACTCCTGTTGAGCTGTTGCTGAAGGAGAAGCCGAGTGTTGGACACCTTCGGGTGTTCGGTTCAACTTGCTACGTGCATGTCCCGGATGCTTCACGGACAAAGCTGGATGCAAAGGCAAGGAAACTTGTCTTTGTTGGCTATGATGAGCGGAAGAAGGGATGGAAATGCATGGACCCTGTGACGAAGAAGTTCGTGGTGTCAAGAGACGTTGTCTTTGACGAGCTGACGTCATATGGAGGTGGCTCGGTGGAGCTAACCGGAATTAGCAAGGTTGATGAAGCACCGGTGGAGGTTGCTGAAGGCTTGGAAGAGGAGCTTGTTGTTTCACCAGCAGCTCCTGTTGCTTCGAACTCCGAGGCTGAGCCTTCTGGCTCAGGAAGCAGGGGGAGCACTGCTCAATGCTTGCCCCAGGTAGGAGTGGAGCCCGAAGAAGCAACGGAAGCCGTGAGCAAGGAGCCATGTCTTTGGAGATCGAAGAGGGTGGTTAAGCCACCGGCTCGGTACTGTGATGGGAATGCAGTGAGCTTTGTCTCCTGCTTCTTTGCAGGTCCTCTGGATGAGCGAGAGCCTGCAAACTTCAACGAGGCCACTGGAGTAAAGGAGTGGGATGATGTCGTGAAAGAAGAGATTGATGCTCTGAAGAAGAATGAAACCTGGGACCTTGTGCCCAAGGTTGATGGCGTTACTCCAGTTACTTGCAAGTGGGTGTATAAGTTGAAGAAGAAGGCTGATGGGAGCATTGATCGGTTCAAGGCTCGCCTGGTCGCTAGAGGATTCTCACAGCAGTATGGAGAAGACTATGAGGAGACATTTAGTCCAGTTGCGAAGATGACTTCAGTAAGAGTGGTGATCGCCTTGGCTGCTAGCAAGGGATAGAGGTTATGGCAACTCGTTGTGAAGAATGCCTTTCTTTACAGAGAGATTGACAAGGATATCTTCATGGATCAGCCGCTTGGTTTTATCTCTGAAAAGCATCCGGACTATGTCTGCAAACTCAGGAAAGCTCTCTATGGGTTGAAGCAAGCTCCTAGAGCGTGGTATGGGAAGATTGCAGAGTACTTGCAATTCTGTGGATACCTTGCTTCCAACTCGGATTCAAGCTTGTTCGTCAAGAAGAAGGGGGAGCTACGTGTCTTGGTCCTGCTGTATGTGGATGACATGATCATCACAGGGAACTCGGAGGGGGAAGTAGCAAGGCTCAGGGCTGAGCTTGCTATACGCTTCGAGATGAAAGACTTGGGATAGTTGCATCACTTTCTCGGTCTGGAAGTGGAGAGGAAGTAGTGCGGGGTTCTCATTAGCCAGAAAGGGTATGCTGATCGCATTGTGAAGCGGTTTGGCATGGGTGAAGGGAAGAAGTGCTCTACTCCACTGGAATCTGGGCTGAAGCTTCGACGAGATGAGGGAAGAGTTCTTCATGATCCCTTGGTGTTCAGGGCTCTTATTGGGAGCTTGATTTACCTGACGATTACAAGGCCAGATATTGCTTATGCTGTTGGCCGAGTAAGTCGGTATATGGCTGAACCAAGGCAATCTCATCTAGTGGCGGCAAAGGGAATTCTGAAGTATGTCAAGGCTTCTTCTGATATGGGACTCCTCTATAGAAGGGACGCGGAGTTTGCGTTGCTCGGATACACGGATGCTGACTATGGCGGTGATTCGGATGATCGAAGGTCTACTTCAGGTTATGTGTTCACTTGCGGTTCAGCTAGCATCTCGTGGTGTAGCAAGAAGCAGGACTCGGTGTCGGTTTCAACCACGGAGGCGGAGTATAAGGCTTCGACCTTGGCTGCTCGGGAAGCCGTTTGGTTGAGGAGGCTTATAGAGGATGTTCATGAAGAAGTGCAAGGGCCTACTTTACTCCGGGGTGACAATGAGAGTGCTCTCAAACTGGTTAACAATCCAGTGTGTCACGCCAGGACCAAGCATATAGAGATTGATCACCACTTCATCAGGGAGAAGGTGTTGGAGGGGTCTCTGCTGGTCGGGCATGTTCGGAGTGAAGATAATCTTGCTGACATCTTCACGAAGCCACTGTCGAAGGGGCCCTTTGAACGCTTGCGCAGCTTGCTGGGCTTGGTCACCACTTCCCACTTCAAGGGGGAGTGTTGAAATTTGGGAAGTGGAAGTGGGTGACGGGACAGGTCGGGCGGCCTGAGGCGGACAACATTGGCGGACTAGGCGGACTAGGCGGACTGTGATGTGCGGCCTGGTGGTAGGTCTAGTGGAAAGCCGGCTGTCTTCTGAGCGGCTTGTTGCATGTAGTCCGCGGACTATGCGGCCTAGTTTCTGCGGATAGGGTGTGTTGATTGGCTTTGCCAAGGAGCGGCCTGAGCGGATGAAGTCTTGCAGACTGGTGCATTGCTCAGTGGCCGCAGGTGCAAGCTTGTGCTGATAGGAGGGTTGGCTCATGTTCGCGGGAAGCTTGCGGACTGTCATGTCCGCGGTTTGGGCTGTTGCGGACTGAACGTAGAGCTTGGCTGAGGCCTTGTTGAGATCTGGTGGCACAGCAGGTGCTTTGCTGTGGAGATCGTTTTGGCGGATTGGTTTTGGAGTCCGGGAGGAGGCTGCTGCGATGGACAGAAATGCGAGGAGCTCGTCGACTGATGGCGGTCTGTGCTTGGGTGTTTGGCAGACGGGAGTTTGTGTCCGCCATGCTCGCATGGGCCTTTGATGGTTTTGGACTTGGTCACACTTTGTGCCAAGACCATGGTGTCCGCGGTATTCGCCAAGTCCGCTGTGACCGGGTGGACTGTTGCTATCTGCCTTTGGTCGTGTACTTGTGGCGGATTGAGGTGTGAGTCTTACGGACTGCCTCGGGTTGGTGCGGACAGCCATTGAAGGGGGATTTCTGTCCTGTAGTGGTTGGAGCTTTGCGGGCTGATGCCTTGTCCGCATAGCTTGGGCTGACTGGAGAGGGTTCGTCAATGGTTGCCTTGCTCCTGGCGGTTTCCCTTGGTATCCGGCTTAGTCCATGCGGACTCGGCGGACGGAGTTTTGTTATCGCGCGGGCTTGGGCGGTGTCGCTATCTCCTGGGCGGTGACCACACTCCTCACCTTGCCTATAAATAGGACCCCCCCTGGAAAACCTAAGGAACTTGAGTGAACAGTAAGTTGGGTTGGGCAAGGAGCTGCGGTCTGTGTTTGTCAGTCCGCGCGGATTGTTTCAGGCTGACGGTTTGCTGTGTGCAGGTCGCGCGGATAGGTTCAAGGAGCCAGGAGTTTGGCTGTGACTTCGGTCAAGTACTTGGAAGTGTGTGGTCTCTGCGGCTTGTCAGTTCTGTTTCATCTTTGCCAGCTTCAATAACCTGTCCGCCGTCTTCAGGCGGGTAGGGGTGTTCCTCAGTTCAGGTTCAGCAGGAGGCGAATAACAGTGTGTCCGCGCGGCCTCGCGGCTTCGGTGGACTCCGTGGCTATTCGGCGGATTGCAGCATAGCGTGGGCGATCTCAGCGGACTCGGCGACCTCGGCGACCTCGCGGTCTCGGAGGACTCCGGTGCTGTCCGCCCGGCTTGTTTTTGGTGCTTTCTGTTTACAGCTGTTATACTAGCGAAATCATGTCTCGCTATGTATGCCTCGTGGTGTAAAGAAGTGAATGAATAAAAGACCTGCTTGTGCTTTCATTGTTTGTTGGGATTAACCTCTGTTCCTTGGTTTCCGCTGGTTCAACGTGAGAACTGGGTAGTGCCGAATATATTAATTTGGCGTTTGGGCTATCTTGCTGACCACGTTGAGAAATTTTAACACAAACTCCCGTCCGCCAAACACCCAAGCACAGACCGCCATCAGTCCGCGAGCTCCTCGCATTTCTGTCCATCGCAGCAGCCTCCTCCCGGACTCCAAAACCAGTCCGCCAAAACGATCTCCACAGCAAAGCACCTGCTGTGCCACCAGAGCTCAACAAGGCCTCAGCCAAGCTCTACGCTCAGTCTGCAACAGCCCAAACCGCGGACACGACAGTCCGCAAGCTTCCCGCGAACATGAGCCAACCCGCCTATCAGCACAAGCTTGCACCTGCGGCCACTGAGCAATGCACCAGTCCGCAAGCCTTCATCCGCTCAGGCCGCTCCTTGGCAAAGCCAATCAGCACACCCTATCAACAGTCTGCAAGCTTCCCGCAAACATGTACCGCAGACTGCCTTTCGTACCTGCTATGAACATTTTGAGTTATTGGTAATGTTCTTTGGACTGATGAATTCTCCTTCTGCATTTATGGACATGATGAATAGAGTGTTCAAGGACTTTCTGGATCATTTTGTGGTGGTGTTCATCGATGATGTTCTAATATAATATAAAAATGCAGAAGAGCAGGACTTGCATTTGCGCTTAGTTTTGGCTACTCTGAGAGAGCACAAGTTGTATGCAAAGCTAAGCAAGTGCAAGTTTTGGCTTTCTCAAGTGTATTTATTAGGTCATATTATGAGTAAAGATGGTATCTCTGTGGACTTGGCAAAGATAGTTGCAGTTTTGAAATGGAAGAGGTCTATAACGCCTAAGGAGATAGGAAGCTTCTTGTGGTTGACAAGTTATTATAGAAGATTTGTGCAAAGTTTTTCAGTGTTGTCTGCATCTTTGACCAAGCTTATGCAAAATAATGCAACATTCATTAGAGCAGCGACTATGAGGAAGCTTTTCAAGATTTGAAGAAGAGGTTATGTTCTGCTCCAGTTTTGGCTTTGCCTATCGAAGGGGGTAGAGTATGCCGTTTATATGGAAGCTTCCATAGTTGGGCTCAATAGTGTTTTGACGTAGGAAGGCAAGGGTATTGTGTATGGTTCAAGGAAATTGAAGGTTCATGAAAGGAATTATCCAACTCATGACTTGGAGGTTGTTGTGGTTATTTATGCTTTGAAGCTATGGAGACATCTTTTGTATGGAGTGTCGTGCATGATTTTTACATATCATAAGAGTTTGAAGTATGTCATTTCTCATAAGGAGTTGAATTTGTGTCAGCAGAGGTGGATGGAGTATGTTGCGGACTATGATTTTGACATTCTTTATCATCCAGGCAAGGATAATATGGTAGCTGGTGCTTTGATCCAAAAGACCTCTCATATCTTTAATCTTTCTGCGCTTTCTTTTGAGGAAGAGTTCTTACTGATGAACATAACTGTCGGGAGTAGGGCCTTATCGATTAGCTTGGAAGTTGGAGATCCTTCATGGATCTCACTTAAGAGAATACATCAGAAGGATGTTTCGGAATTGCAGCATATTGGGAGTAGAGTTGAAAGGGGAGAACTGCCAAAATTCTTTATAGATAATGATGGCACCTTTAGGTGTCACGATAGTTATTGCATTCCTGTTGTTGAGGATATTCGAGTAAAGATTTTTTGTGAAGCGAATCGTTCTAATATTGCCCACCATCCTAGTTCTATGAAGATCTATCGAGATCTGAAGCAGATTGTTTGGTGATCAGGTATGAAGAATGATATAGCAAAGTTTGTATCAGAATGATATACCTGTTAGTATATTAAGACATATCATAAAATACCTGGTGGTAAGTTGACCCCCTTGTATATTGCAAGTTGGAAATGGGAGAGCATTTATATGTACATTATTATAGGGTTGTCGAGGTCTCCTCGATGGCATGATGTCATATGGGTTATAGTCGATAGATTGACGAATTGTGGTCATTTTTGTGCCCTTTAAGATTGATTACTGTATGGAGAAGATAACAATGCTTTATTTGAATGAAGTTATCAAGTTGTATGGTATTCTAGTGAGTGTAGTGTCAAATCGAGACTGTAGGTTTATGTTTCATTTCTGGCAAAGCTTGTAGGGAGCGTTGGGCACTGACCTTAGGTATTCTACCGCTTATCATTCACAGATAAATGGTCAAACAAAGAGGGTCAATCAGATTGTGGAGGACTTGATTAGATGTTATATACTAGACCATGGTGGAGCTTGGTATGAGCATCATAGACTCATGGAGTTTGCCTACAATAATAACTATCAAGAAAGTATGCAGATGACCCCCTTTGAAGCTTTTTGTGGGAGGTATTGCCGAACTCCTTTGTTTTGGGCCGGGGTGGGCAAGAAGCTGTAAGAATCGAACAAAAACAAACCGAAATGGTTTTAACTAAAACTTTATTATCCGAAAAAGGTATCTATTACAAAGGTATGGCCTCCCTTATATAGAATGGAGGAGAGAAGAGAGAATACAAATAAGAGATGTGGGACAAAAAATTTACATGACACAAGCGGACTATACATTTACAAACCGCACAAGCCGCGCGGTTAGGCAGAAGGGCTAACCGCTCGGCTACTACCAGAGAGAGAGAGATCGCCATGGGAGACCGCTAGACCGCCCGGTCTCCAAGTCGACAGAGACAACCCGCTAGACCGCTTGGACCTCAGACAGCAACACACAGCAACCAAACCGCTGAAGGGTAACCGCCAAACCGTGCGATCATTAACCCGTCAAGCCAGACCTCCAGACCGCCCGGTCACTAACTTAAACACTCTCCCTCAAGCTGGAGCATATATATCGATCATGCCTAGCTTGTCACAAATATGAAGAAAAGAGGTAGATACTGGCTTGGTGAAGATGTCAGCCAGCTCTTTATCAGAAGTGACGAAGGGAGTGCAAATTTGTTCTTTCAAAATCTCTTCACGAATGAAATGACAGTCGACCTCAATGTGCTTGGTTCTTTCATGAAAGACTGGATTTTTGGAGATGTATATGGCAGCCTTGTTGTCACAAAACATAGGTAGAGGATGGTGGTAGACCTCTCCTAAATCCAGCATGAGAGCCCGTAGCCATTTTAACTCACAAGTGGTCGATGCCATACTCCGATACTCTGCTTCAGCACTAGACCGGGAAACAACAGACTGCTTCTTGCTCTTCCAGCTTACCAGATTTCCCCCAACAAAGGTGCAGAAACCGGAGGTAGATTTGCGATCCCCTTTGTCATCAGCGTAACTCGCATCTGAGTATGCTTCAACTCTCAGGTGACCATTCTTCTGAAAGAGTAATCCTTTCCCAAGCGCTGCTTTGACATACTCCAAGATCCTCAAGGCGGACTGTAGATGGCACTCCTCAGGAGCTTGCATGAATTGACTCACCTTCCCCACAACATAGGAAATGTCGGGCCTGGTCACTGTGAGATATATGAGCTTACCAACTAGACGCCTGTACTGCGTAGTATCTGAAAGAAGGGGCGAATCATCCGTCCAGGTTTTGTCTTCTCCAATAGCCATGGGGCAGAGGGCAGGTTTGGCTCCAGTCAATCCTGTTTCTTTTAAAAGATCTAGAGCATACTTACGCTGGGAGAGGACTAAGGAGTTGGGCTTCCGAGAGATTTCAATCCCCAAAAAGTACTTCGGAGAGCCCATATCCTTCGTGACCAGATGTTGACGAAGATGCCGCTTTGTCAAGGCTACCCCTTCCTGATCATCGCTAGTGAGAAGAATATCATCGACGTACACAGCAAGAACCACCAGGCCCGAGGAGGTTTTGCGAATAAATAGCGAGTGATCGGCAGAGCTGCGCACAAAACCAACGGCCGCCACGATGCCGCTGAACTTGTCAAACCAAGCTCTAGGGCTCTGCTTGAGGCCATAGATTGCCTTCTTCAACCGGCATACTCGGGTCTCCCCCTGAGCAACATACCCCGGAGGTTGCTCTATATAGATGGCCTCCTGAAGATCACCATAAAGGAAGGCATTCTTGACATCCAGCTGCGAAATCGGCCACTCTCGATTGACCGCCACAGAGAGAAGGACTCGGATTGTGCTGAGACGAGCCACCGGAGAGAAAGTGTCAAAGTAATCAACTTCATATGTCTGAGTAAAGCCCTTAGCAACAAGACGAGCTTTATAACGGTCCACCATGCCGTCGGGGCCAAATTTGACCACAAAGACCCAGCGACAGCCAACAACATCAGTACCGAAGGGAGGAGGAACAAGAGTCCAGGTACCCCGCTCCGTGAGGGTTGCCATTTCCTCATCCATGGCCAGCTTCCAGTGGGGAATAGCAAGGGCCTCCTGATAGGAATGAGGCGTGGCAGTGGCAGAGATAGCCAGCGCAAAGGCCCTGCGAGAAGGGGTAAGACGATCATATGAAACAACAGCAGCAAGGGGGTGTAGGGTACATGTCTGCACCCCTTTGCGAAGAGCCACAGGGAGATCCAGGTCGGCGGCCCCCTCGGTATCCGGAGCGTCCGTAGCAGAGAGAGCTGGTCCGGGAGAAGAGAGCGACGGCGGCGGAGAGGATGGAGACGGTGGTGGAGAAGTGGGAGAGAGAGGTGGAGCGAGAGGAGGGGACGGAGATGGCAGAGGGGTGGATATCTCGGTAGGAGACGAGGGAACGAAGGGAATAGCAGGAGAATCAGAAGCTGGGGGAAGAGGAGAGGAAGCGGGGGAAAGAGAGGAGGATTCAGCCTAGAAGTAGGAGTCATTCTCAAAGAAGGTAACGTCAGCAGAGACGAACTGCTGACGAAGAATAGGGTTAAAGCAACAATAGCCTTTCTGAGTGGTGGAGTACCCCAGAAAGACACATTTGGTGGAGCAAGGGGATAGCTTGTCACGGGTGGCAGATGGGGTATGCACAAATGCAGTGCATCCAAAGATTCGGAGAGGGAGAGGAAAAGGCTCCTTGCCCGGATACAGAATGGAGAATGGTGTTTTCCCGTGGAGAACGGTGGATGGAATGCGATTGATGAGGTAGCAGGCAAGGAGAACAGCATAGCCCCAATAAGAGCGAGGGACATGCATTTGGGTCATCAATGTGCGAGCCACATCGAGGAGGTGACGGTTTTTGCTTTCCGCCACCCCATTTTGTTGGGAGGTGTAAACACAGCTAGTCTGATGAATAATGCCATGTTGCACACAAAAAGATGTAAAAGCATGACTCAGATACTCTTTAGCATTGTCGGAGCGAAAGGTTTTAATACAAACATTAAACTGAGTTTTAATTAACTGATAAAAAGAGATTCATACATCTAAAAGTTCAGAGCGATCTCGGAGGAGATACACTCAAGTACATCGAGAAAAATCATCTATAAAAGTTACAAAATAAGAACTACCCCGGCCAATAGTGAGGGTAGGAGCAGGTCCCCAGATATCGGAGTGGACAAGATCAAAAGGACGAGTAGAGCCCCGACCTTGCTTCGGTGGGAAGGAGGAACGGTGATGCTTGTCTAGTTGACAGGCGTCGCATTGGAGAGGAGTACTAGACGGAGGGAGGTGGGGCAGAAGCTGATGTAGAAGTCATGGTGGAGGATGACCGAGGCGGAGATGCCACTGGAGAAGATCCGTACAAGAAGAGGAGAAGGCGGACAAGGCGAAAACGTTGTCGAGGAAGTAGAGGCCGCCGCTCTCAGTCCCAGTAGCAATCGTCCGGTGGGAGCTCGGATCCTGAAAAGAACAAGAAGTCGGAGTAAATGTCACAGAACACTGAAGCTGCTTGCATAAAGAGGTAACAGACAATAGATTGCACGGAAACTTGGGCACATAGAGAGTGTCCGCTAGTCGTAGTGACGGAGTAACAAGAACCACTCCCATCCCATGAACCGGGGAGGGAGAACCATCCGCAACTAGGACCGGGGGCAACCGATCATGTTGTTCGAGTAAAGAGAAGCACTGAGGATTGTCCGTCATGTGATTAGTGACACCAGATTCGATGAGCCATTTACCTTGAGTCATCATGTGGGCACTACCTGAGGATGTTACAACAGAGGCAGACGGCTTGGAAGAGTCACCGGAGGGGCGAAGATGGGGATGCTTCGTCCAGCAGCGTTCGGAAGTATGTCCAGTGCGGCCACAATGAGAGCAAAGGTAGCGGGAAGAAGCACGGCCGCTGGACTGGTGACTGCGGCTACCAGAGCCACTCCGCTGAGTGTGATGAGAATAGTTGTCCGGTGGTGGAGGAGGAGCGGGCAAAAGAGGTTGCTGAAGGAGAGAGGTGACAGCAGCGATGCGGGCAGTGGTGGCATCTAAGGTAGGAGATTCGGCCTCACCCAGAATTTGCTGGCGGATCATGTCATAAGTATCAGGTGAAAGATATGGTACCTAAACACCTAGAGGGGGGGGTGAATAGGTGACCTAATCCTTTTTACACTTTAATGGCAGCAAACAGTTCTATCACAAAATCAACTTTACTTTTGCACAGCAATAATCATAGCATACACAGTCACAGCACAATCACAGCACAGCATACACAAGGTTTTATAGTGGTTCCCCAATCTTTGGGTACATCCACTTTCCCCCTTCGCCTATCTAGCAGTGTATTAGATTCGGCCAAACTCCTCCACTGTCTCAGAACCCAAATTGGTTCCTACACCTCAGGCCCAAAGCCTTACAACTCAGCTTTATCCCAAAGCCTACACTCAGCCAATCAAGGCCTACACTCAGCCAACCAAGGCCTACACTCAGCCAACCAAGGCCTACACTCAGCCAACCAAGGCCTACACTCAGCCAACAAGGCCTACACTCAGAGATCTCAATCTCCTACACTCAGGCTCTCAAGCCCTACCCTCAGCCTTTATAATTATAGGCTTACAATTCACTCAGATACAAAGGATCCTACAAGATAAAAATGTATTACAAATATTAACTCAACAACTCAGAAATAAAAGAGGGGAGTTGAGAATTTCTTGATGAGTTCTTGGAAGAACTCAGCTGGATTCAATCTGACTTAGCTTTCTTCAAAGCTTCTTGAGTAGAACTGAATAAGACTGAATCCTCCTGCAGTAGTTCCTTGACCTCTGCCACTTAAGATCCAGAATGAATCTGAATCCTTCCTCTCAGCCTAGTTCCAGAGGCTGATTTCTTGGATGGAGCCCTCTCTCTCCAACTTCTTAGATCTGCACTTGGACTGCAAGATCTTCTTGATTTGATACTCTGTGTACCACTTTGATGACTTGTTCTTCAACAATGTGATCCACTTGAACAACAGTTTCTGTAAACTGTAGGTGCCTATTTATAGGCCTTCTTCATGGTAACCGGCTGATCCGGTCCATAACTGACTTCTGATATCTCTGACAGGTGCTGTAGACCGGCTGGAACGGCAGCTGTCAAGTCATCCAGTCATTTCTTGAAAATCTCTAACTGTCTGATAGTGTCGAGACTTTCTGTCTTTAAGTGTCGACACTTATAGTCCAAGTGTCAACACAAGCTGTGTAAGTGTCGACACAAGTCTACAAGGTGTCGACACAACTCCTTGTATGTCTCGATACAGTTTCTTTTGCATGTGTCGACACTGAAATTGAGTGTCGACACAAGTACTTGTTCTTCTAGCTTTAGCTGATTTCTTCTAAGTGTCGACACATCTCCTTTGTGTCGACACATCTTCTTGTGTTGAATCTGTTAAGTGTCGACACTGCTTCTTGGTGTCGACACATAGTCTTCTATGTTGATTCTTGCTAAGTGTCGACACAGCTCCTTGTGTCGACACTTGATTCTTCTGTTGAGACTTCAGCTGAGTGTCGACACATTCCCTTAGTGTCGACACTTGTACTTAGAATATTTTGTTGATAATTCTGTTCTTTGCTAAGTGTCGACACAGCTCCTTGTGTCGACACTTTCTTCAAGTGTTGAGTCTTCAGCTGTGTGTCGACATATTGTTCTGGGTGTCGACACATACTTCAAATCCTGACTCTTCTGTTGAGTGTCAACACATTGTGTTGAGTGTCGACACTTACTTCAAGTGCTGACTCTTCTGCTTAGTGTCGACACATTGTGTTGAGTGTCGACACTTGTACTTAGTCTCTGCAGACTTTTGCTGAGTGTCGACACAACTCCAAGTGTCGACACTTTCTTTTGTAGACTCAGCTTCACTGGGTGTCGACACAGCTCCTTGTGTCGACACTTTCTGTCTGCACTTTTCTTCACTGAGTGTCGACACAGCTCCAAGTGTCGACACTTTCTGTCTGGTGTCGACTCTGTATCCCAGGTGTCGACACAATGACTCCAAGTGTCGACACTGCTTGTCTGGGTGTCGACACAAGTCTTTTTGAGTGTCGACACTTTCCCTCTAGGTGTCGACACATGGACTTAGAAACTTTTTGCTTCAGTCCAGTGATTACATAACCTGCACAAGTAAACTCAACATTCATCAAATACATTATGATGTATATCATTGAGTTGGGTGAGGCTTCTTCAAATCAGGTACATTTGACCAATGTACCCAACAATCTCCCCCTATTTGGAGAAGTCATAACCCTTAGTCAATGATATACACCATTCATAATTAAAAATTACAAAATGATGTAAAGCAGGTTATATTCAGCAGGGTAAACATAACATGTATTAAATCACACATGTATACACATTCATCAGCACAGAACAAATAAGAAATAGACACATTCACAGAACAAACATGAAATATACGAATCATATATTGTTCTAATATCTGTCTTATACATTTTCAGAAGTTTACTAAATGTGTTACATCCAAAAGATTACAACATAAACTTCAAGAAAACTCTTAATCTATTTCTGCTCTAGCTCCTTAATTACTATGCCTTTGCCAGCTTGGACTTGAGCTTTGACAGGGGCATCAACAGTTACAGCATCAGCAGGCTTCTTGCCTTTTAGATCTTTCTTTTTGAGTTCTTCTGCCTTGATCTTCTGCCTCTCGAAATAGTGATATGGCTTAGGATAGTACTTGCTAGGCTCCACTGCAGTAGGAGGTAGATTTCCCATCTTTGCCTTCCTTTTGTATTGAACTATTGCTTCTTGCCTGATCTCATGTTTCCTCCATTCTGCTTCAGAGAACCACTTGTTCCTGTCATGAGTATTGTCTTTGGCAGCTTTCCAGGCAGTTAAAATTATATTTCTAGAGGTAGGGCTCCACTGTTCAAAGTCTGGCCTTTGTTCTGCTTGTTCCCTAAACCTCTTTTTGGACAACCATGTCTCTTCCTCCTTCTGTAATGCCTCTTGCATGGCTTCAGTCATAGGCTGAACCATTTTATCCAGAATAACATTAGACTTCCCTTCAGTTGGGCTATACATCTGATGAACATCAGCTTGCACCATATCAAAATCTGGTGGAGGATATATCACTTGAGCTACCTCTGGTTGCTCACCTCCAAGATATGCAGTTTGAATCCCAGATTCTGCAACATTGTCATCATCACAGAGTGGAGGATAGCCCAGTGTAGCTCTGATGGAATTAGATATCCACTTTGCATGGTCAGAGCTAGCTTTGACTAAAACTCTCTCCCCCTTTATGACTTCTCTAGCCATATGGTCTCTGACATCATCCTTTTGAAATCTGATTTGACTATCCAAGTATCTGATTCCATCTTTAAAGTATGGTTTGAGCTTTGTAAGTTGTTCAGATATGGCTTTCTGGGAGTCTTGGATAGCAGTCTTTACAACAGTAATTTCTTCTTGAAACACTTTATCAAATTCAGCTTTAGCAGCATCAGTAGATGTAGAAGGTTCAGCAGCCTTGTTCTTTAACTCAGTGACTATAGCATTATGTGAAGCAGTCAAGTTGTCATTCATTCTTAACTGATTTTCAAGAACATAACCTTGCTTCAATGCTATATCATCTACCTGTGCCTTGATCTTCTCCTGGTGTGTTGTCAAGTACACCACTGTACTTCCACCTTTGTGGAAGCAATCAGTCATTTCCTTTTTGTTAAGGTTCATTTCAAACCTTATAGACTTTATATCTTGGGCAAGATCAAACTGTAATGATCTGTGCCCTGCATCAACATAAGCCTCTATGGCTTTTCTTTGTTCATCCATTTTAATCTGCAGTGCAATCAGTAAAGCACTATAATCAACAGTTGGAGCTTGTTGAACTATAGGCTGTGGAGCTATAGATTGCAGAGCTTTCTTATAACTCTGACTTCTCCTTTTAAAGACATACAGTTTCTTCTTCTTTGCCCTAGCACTCTCCTCATCTTCAGAGGCAGAAGTGCTGGCTATGTCAACCCTCTCCTTAGGGCTTTGAGGCTTGTCAGCTTGCACATCTTGTGCCTTCTCAGTTTCTTGCCTTATAGGCTCTTCCAGAACTTGCATTTGCTCCCCCTCAGCAGCAGCATTCTCTCCTGTATCAGCATCCTTGTCCATGTCAAAATCTGCTTGATCTAGATTTAGAAATAAATCTTCCATGGTGTATTCAGGGGGTGAAGAAGCTGGAGAAGTTCTTGGTTCTTCAACCACAGGATCAGGAATTACTTCAACAGCAGATGTGTCTTCTATAACAACATCTAGAACTTGACTAGGCAGCTGAGTTTGCTCTTGTATGATGGTGGTGGCTTGCTCACTGTCCAGTGTAGAGGGTTCTTCTACAACTGGAGGCTCCCCCTGGCTTTGATCCCTGTGGATGGGGCTAGCTGGAGGCAGCTCCCCCTGGATCTCTGCATCAGCTGGAGGAGCAGGAGTCTTCACTACAGGCTCTTCTTCTTGATCATCAGGAGTGAAAACAACATGTTCTTCACTCCCTGAACTGCTGGAGGACTCTTGTGCTATTGGAGTAGTATTTCTCTTTTTCTTTGGGGAAGTGTCTTTCTCAGCAACAGTCTTCTCTGGGGTTGGCATTTCCTTGGTCAACACCCTGTCCCATCTTGAAAAGATCCTTAGATCCATCTTCCTCATATGATTTATCTTGCTGCCTGCAGCAGTACTCATTACTTCTGGTATCACACCAGCTAGGTAGAGACTAATGATCCTGCCCAGATTGGGCTTCTTCAAGCTCTCCTTAATCTTCTCATAAACCACTATTGACCAGTCTGTTTTCAAAGTGAATATGATCCTTGTCATGATTCCAAACATATAGGCAGACACTCTGTCATGCCCTCCAGGTTTGCTGAGTAAGACCTTTCCCACAATCTCAGACATGAACTTTCCTTGATTATTCATGCCTTTCCTGTTAAATACAGAACCAATCTTCATCTTTGGATCAAGTCCACACCAGGTTAAAGCTTCCCTGGTCTTGGTAGCAGTAACTTCTTCTTCATCTTGAATTTTTGGTAGCTGGAGTACCTTCCTCAGATTTTTAGGTGAAACCTTGACCTTAGTTCCATGAACTCTGGATTTGATTCTGTATCCAGATTCATCTACTGCAGCTCCATTAAGGAATTCAAGCACCTCCTTCTTCCATATCTTAGTTGGTTCTGAAACTAAGTACTCTAATCCAGAATCGGCGACTAGGGTTACTACCGACCTGATTTCTGGATCTGCATCGTCGAATGCGTCGCGCACAAGCTCATATCCTTCGTTAACGTTCTCCTCAAGCTTAGGAGCCATTAGGGTTTGTAGAATTTGTCTTTAGAAAAGAGAGGTGTCGACACAGTAGTTTTGGTCTCGAAACTTTGAAAGCGTGTCGATAAACAAAGACAGAACCCTATTTATACCTTTCTAATTTTGAAGATGAACAGGCGGGACAGCTAACTTAAAATGTGTCGACACTGGAAACAAGTGTCGACACTGACTTATAATGTCTCGACACACATGTGTCGACACAAGTTTAGTCAACAGATTTTATGTGTCGACACTTGGTTATGTGTCGACACAACATAACTCGACACATTGTCGAGACTTTACTTAGTAAATACTGAGTAAAACATAAGTGTCGACACCATGTTGGATGTGTCGACACCTACTTGACATGTGTCGACACTAATATTCTGAAGTGTCGACACCAACATCCTGGATGTGTCGACACCTTTTTCCTGAAGTGTCGACACCACTATTCTGTGTCGACATAGACTTGTCTATGTGTCGACACCTTTTTACTTATCCAATTTTAAATCTGTAAACTTACTCTAAGTTTAACATTCCTAGTTCAATTTTGAATCTATTGAACTTAGCTTCATCTAGGGGCTTAGTAAACATATCAGCTATTTGATTATCAGTTTTAACATATTCAAGTAAAATATCTTCTCTTTCTACATGCTCCCTAAGAAAATGATATTTAATTTCAATATGTTTAGTTCTAATATGTGATACAGGGTTATTTGCTATTGAAATAGCACTTGTATAATCACAGAAAAGTGGAGTTCTACTTACCTGAAATCCATAGTCCTCTAGCTGATGTTGAATCCACAGAATTTGAGCACAGCAACTTCCTGCAGCCACATACTCTGACTCAGCTGTGGAGATAGCCACATTGGTTTGCTTCTTGCTACTCCATGAAATTAGTCTCCCACCTAGGAATTGACTGGTTCCAGTAGTGCTCTGTTTATCCTCTTTGCATCCTGCAAAGTCTGCATCTGAATAACCTGTTAGATCAAAATCTCCATTCCTAGGGTACCAGAGGCCTAGATAGTGAGTGCCCTTTAGATATCTCAATATTCTTTTGACTGCTGTCAAATGAGACTCTTTAGGGCTGGCTTGATACCTGGTACAAACACATGTAGCATACATGATGTCAGGTCTACTAGCAGTCAAGTATAATAGGGAGCCAACTATCCCTCTATACAAGATTTCATCTACAGGTTTCCCTGCATCATCCTTGCTAAGAGACATACTTGACCCCATAGGAGTCTTCATGGTGCTGGATGAATCCATACCATACTTCCTTATGAGTTCTAGGGTGAACTTTGACTGACAAATGGACAAACCATTCTCAGTCTGTTTAACTTGGAGACCCAAGAAAAACTTCAGCTCTCCCATACTACTCATCTCAAACTGACCTTGCATAAGTTTTGCAAACTTTTTGCAAAGACTGCTTTCAGTAGACCCAAATATAATGTCATCTACATATATTTGGACTAGTATGACTTTGCCTCTAGATTCCCTAAGGAATAGAGTCTTATCTATTTTCCCCCTTGAGAATTTGTTCTCAATAAGGAAACTAGATAGGGTTTCATACCAAGCCCTAGGGGCTTGCTTTAACCCATATAAAGCTTTCCTAAGTCTATAGACATGATGAGGTAGAGTTGGATCAACAAAACCTGCAGGCTGCTCCACATAGACTTCTTCCTTAAGATTACCATTCAGGAATGCTGACTTGACATCCATTTGGTATACCTTGAATCCTTGATAGGTTGCATAGGCCAAGAACATTCTTATGGCTTCCAGTCTGGCTACTGGAGCAAAGGTTTGATCAAAGTCAATACCTTCTTCTTGCATATATCCTTTAGCAACCAGTCTACCTTTATTCTTAATGATGACCCCTTGTTCATCCATCTTATTCCTGTAGATCCACTTAGTTCCTATTACATTGTGGTCTTTAGGTTTAGGAACAAGTTCCCAAACCTTGCACATCTTGAACTGATTAAGCTCTTCTTGCATTGCTTCAGTCCATTGTGGATCTTGTATTGCTTCTTCAAACTTTTTAGGATCAACTTGTGATAGAAAGCTGGAGTAGATTGCTGCATTCATGTATCTGCCCCTGGTTTGTACTCCTTGTCTTGGATCTCCAATGATCTGCTCTACTGGATGATCTCTTAGATGCCTGTTGGCTGGAGGCATCCTTACTTCTGGTTGAACCTCTTCAGCATCTCCATCATGCTGTACTCCTTGTATTTCTTCAGCAATTGGCACATGTAGTTCTCCCCCTGGACAACAGCTACTCTCTTCTCCTTGCTGTCTTGCAGCAGGCACTTCTTCAATAGTAAGTTTGTCCATTTTCTTTGATAAACCTGTGGGGCTGCATACAGTACTAGACAACTCATTGTTAATAAGTTTAGTCTCATCAAAAACTACATGCACAGATTCTTCTACAACTTGCATAGACAAGTTGTAGACTCTATATGTCTTACTATTATTGTTGTACCCAACAAAAATTCCCTCTTGGGACTTGGCAGCAAACTTAGTTAAGTAAGACTTCCCATTGTTAAGTATGAAGCATTTGCAACCAAAGATCCTGAAATAGGATAGGTTTGGTTTCCTGCCTTTCATAACTTCATAGGGGGTCTTGTTTAGCCCTTTAGTGATGGTAGCCCTATTTATAACATGACATGCAGTGTTAACTGCTTCAGCCCAGAAATATTCTGGCAGTGATGTATCACTTAATAGGGTCCTACCAGCCTCTATCAAGGTCCTATTTTTCCTCTCAGCAATGCCATTTTGCTGAGCTGTTCTAGGTGAAGAGAATTCTTGAAATATCCCAAAGTCTTCACATAGTTTTGTCATGCTTTCAGACTGAAACTCAGTACTATGGTCACTTCTAATCTTGACCACTGTACTATTTAGTTCATTCTAAATTTGCTTGACAAAGCTATAGAAGACACTAGGTGTTTCAGATTTCTGTCTTAAGAAGAACACCCAGGAAAACCTTGAGTAGTCATCTACAACTACAAGGGTATAGACCTTCCTACCTAAGCTGTGAACTGGCATTGGACCAAAGAGATCCAAATGCAAGAGGTATAAACACCTCATAACATCTTTGTTTTCTATGCTTCTAAAGGTGGATTTAGTCTGCTTGCCCTTTTGACAAGCTGAGCAAATACCATCTTTGACACACTTAACTTGAGGACCATTCCTCACTAACTCTTTGCTAAAGAGTTTGCCAATAGTCTTGTAGTTAAGATGGGCTAGCCTCTTGTGCCATTTGACACAATGAGTGACTGTCTCATCAGCTACAAGACAAACTGGAGAACCATTGTTCTCAATCATAATGTCTAGGCAATAGACATTCCTTTTTCCTATAACCTGTCAAAATGATCTCTTGATCACTTGACCTCTTGATATGACAACCATTTTTAACAAATGAGATGGCATACCCTACATCACTTAATTGACTTATACTTATTAGGTTGTGTTTCAACCCTTTAACATAAGCCACTTGAGTAATGATAACCAAGTTTGTAGAAATGTTACCAAACCCTTTGATGATTCCTTTTTCAGAACCACCAAAGGTAACCTTTGGACCATCTTTTATTGGAATATAGTCCTTTAGTAGTCCCCTTGTTCCAGTCATATGTCTGGAACATCCACTGTCCAAGTACCATGTTGGGGTATGGCAACTTGGACTCACCTGCAAAACAGATTTAATGAACCTTAGAACCCAAAGAATTCTTGGGTCCTTGGTACTTGTTAGTTTGCAATCTGACAAAGCTACCCACTGGCTTTCCAACAGGTAGTTTGGTACTCACTTTGTCACTGACATTATGCCAACAGTCCACTGCAAAATGGCCAACCTTGCCACAGCACCAACATTCAAACTTGTTGTACCTTTGCTTAGGTACAGTCTTTGCTGTCTTATTTACAGCAGACTTGTTGAATGTTGGGGCTTTGCCCTTGGACTTAGACTTGGACTGCTCAGTCCCTGCAGGTCTAATAAAGCTCAGTCCAGCCTTGCCTTTATGATGAACAAAATCATCAATTAGAGGTAGCACTGACTTAGGTTTAGAAAACCTAGCAACAAGATCTCTCTCTTTCTGAAGATTTATCTCCAGACTCTTGATTTTATCATTTTTAAATGATATAGTACCCATTTGAATCACTGTTATGTGTTTCAACCTGGCTATCTCATTCAGTTTTTGATCAAAACACTTCTCAAAATCTGTTATAGCAGCTTTTAGATCAGCAATTTCCAATGCCTGACTTTTGGCAAGGGTCTTGCTTTTCTTGTAAGCTTGTAACAGCACTTTGTATTCATCTATAAGCTGATGAATATCATCCTCAGACTCAGATACATTCTCATCACTTGATGAAGAAGAATCTGAATCTGAACTAGAACAAGAAACTGAATTTAAACTTGAACTTTGTACCTGACTGGGTCCTGGCTGCTCCAGGATTTCGGCACTCTCTGTCAAAGTCATTAGCCCTTGGCATTGACTGTCTTCTTGTTCATAAATAGACTTCATTAACTGCATGAATTCTTCCTCTTCTTCTTCAGCAAACAGCCCTATGTAGGCTTCAGCCTCAGACTCAGTTTCTGAAGAAGAGATATCTGATAGAGTCTTCTCCTTCTTGGCAACAAAAGACTTCTCTTTCTTGCCTTTGAAGTGAGCCTTTTTCCTGTCACCAGATTCCTTTCTCTTTTCTGGACAATCTGCAATAACATGGCCCTGTCTATTGCAGCAATAGCACACTATCTTAGATCCAGTTGCCTTACTTGACTTTGTCCTCTTCCTGTCTTTCTTTGAAGGCTTTTTCTCCTGATAAAAGACTTCCTTTCCCTTTGAAGTAGAAGGTCTTGACCTCCATTGTTTCTTCTTCAAGAATTTCTGAAAGTGTCTAGTGAAGGCAGCAAAATCTTCATCACTTCCACTGCTCTCAGTCTTTGTGCTGACTGACTCATCTGATTCTGATTCAACTACCTCTGGAGGTGGAGTTGATGTCTTATTCCTGCACTTTCTGGGAACTTCTGTCTTGAAAGCAACAGTTCTTTCTTTGTGCTCAGTCCTTGTTGATTTCTCCTCCTCCTTCCTCACTGTCAATTGCATCTCATATGACAATAACTTGCCAAACAGTGTAGGAGGAGGAATTTCCCCCAACTTAGTCATTTCTCTTATGGCACAGATCTTGGTGTCCCAATCTTTGGTTAGGGACCTTAGGAACTTGTCATTTAGTTCATAGTTACTGAACTCTCTTCCATAAGACATGAGTTCATTAACTATTCTGTAGAACTTCTTGTAGCACTCAGTTATGCTATCACCTTTACCTTGTCTAAAACTCTCATACTCCTGATTTAGCAAGGATTTTCTATCTTGTCTAACTTCTTCAGATCCTTCCATATACACTATAAGAGTGTCCCACATCTCCTTGGCTGTCTTACAATGTATAAGATTCTGAAAAGTTGCATCATCAATGGCACTCACTATTATGTTCTGTGCCCTCTTGTCCATGGTAGCTAGGACAATCTCATCCTTAGTCATCTCAGAGAAATCCTTTGGAGTTCTCTGATTTGCATCTAGAACTGAAATCTTCATTGGCACATAAGGCCCTTCCTTTACTGTGATGTAGATTCTAGGGTCAGAGGCCTCCATAAACAGCCTTACCCTTTCCTTCCAGATCCCAAAGATCTCTTTCCTGCATATGGGCAATTTCATGTAACCCAATTCCTTGTGATTATCAGAAGAACCCATGTTTCTTGATTTTCTTGAAGTTCTTGAATCTGTGTTTTGCCTTACACTGAATCTGCCAATCAGGATCTCCTCAGACGATTAGTCCTTATTTTGAGTAACCTCTCTCTGATATCACTTGAAAGATATGGTACCTAAACACCTAGAGGGGGGGTGAATAGGTGACCTAATCCTTTTTACACTTTAATGGCAGCAAACAGTTCTATCACAAAATCTACTTTACTTTTGCACAGCAATAATCACAGCATACACAGTCACAGCACAATCACAGCACAGCATACACAAGGTTTTATAGTGGTTCCCCAATCTTGGGTACATCCACTTTCCCCTTCGCCTATCTAGCAGTGTACTAGATTCGGCCAAACTCCTCCACTGTCTCAGAACCCAAATTGGTTCCTACACCTCAGGCCCAAAGCCTTACAACTCAGCTTTATCCCAAAGCCTACACTCAGCCAATCAAGGCCTACACTCAGCCAACCAAGGCCTACACTCAGCCAACCAAGGCCTACACTCAGCCAACCAAGGCCTACACTCAGCCAACAAGGCCTACTGTTGGGTACATTGGTCAAATGTACCTGATTTGAAGAAGCCTCACCCAACTCAATGATATACATCATAATGTATTTGATGTATGTTGAGTTTACTTGTGCAGGTTAAGTATTTCAGGACTGAAGCAAAAAGTTTCTAAGTCCATGTGTCGACACCCAGAGGGAAAGTGTCGACACTTAAGAAGGCTTGTGTCGACACCCAGACAAGCAGTGTCGACACTTGGAGTCATTGTGTCGACACCTGGGATGCAGAGTCGACACCAGACAGAAAGTGTCAACACTTGGAGCTGTGTCGACACTCAGTGAAGAAAAGTGCAGACAGAAAGTGTCGACACAAGGAGCTGTGTCGACACCCAGTGAAGCTGAGTCTACACCAGAAAGTGTCGACACTTGGAGCTGTGTCGACACTCAGCAAAAGTCTGCAGAGACTAAGTACAAGTGTCGACACTCAACACAATGTGTCGACACTAAGCAGAAGAGTCAGCACTTGAAGTAAGTGTCGACACTCAACACAATGTGTCGACACTCAACAAAAGAGTCAGCATTTGAAGTATGTGTCGACACCCAGAACAATGTGTCGACACACAGCTGAAGACTCGACACTTAGTAAAGAACAGAATTATCAATAAAATATTCTAAGTACAAGTATCGACACTAAAGGAATGTGTCGACACTCAGCTGAAGTCTCAACAAGAAGAAGGTGTGTCGACACAAGGAGCTGTGTCGACACTCAGCAAGAATCAACATAGAAGACTATGTGTCGACACCAAGAAGTATGTCGACACTTAACACAAGAAGTTGTGTCGACACAAAGAGATGTGTCGACACTTAGAAGAATTCAGCAAAAGCTAGAAGAACAAGTACTTGTGTCGACACTCAATTTCAGTGTCGACACATGAAGAAGAATCTGTGTCGAGACATACAAGATGTTGTGTCGACACCTTGTAGACTTGTGTCGACACTTACACAGCATGTGTCGACACTTGGACTATAAGTGTCGACACTTAAAGACAGAAAGTCTCGACACTATCAGACAGTTAGAGATTTTCAAGAAATGACTGGATGATTTGACAGATGTCGTTCTAGCCGGTCTACAGCACCTGTCAGAGATATCAGAAGTCAGTTATGGACCGGACCAGCCGGTTACCATGAAGAAGGCCTATAAATAGGCACCTACAGTTTACAGAAACTGTTGTTCAGATTGTTGTTGAAGTGGATCACATTGTTGAAGAACAAGTCATCAAAGTGGTACACAGAGTATCAAACAAGAAGATCTTGCAGTCCAAGTGCAGATCTAAGAAGTTGGAGAGAGAGGGCTCCATCCAAGAAATCAGCCTCTGGAACTAGGCTGAGAAGAAGGATTCAGATTCATTCTGGATCTTAAGTGGCAGAGGTCAAGGAACTACTGCAGGAGGATTCAGTCTTATTCAGTTCTACTCAAGAAGCTTTGAAGAAAGCTAAGTCAGATTGAATCCAGCTGAGTTCTTCCAAGAACTCATCAAGAAACTCTCAACTCCCCTCTTTATTTTTGAGTTGTTGAGTTAATATTTGTAATACATTTTTATCTTGTAGGATCCATTGGATCTGAGTGAATTGTAAGCCTATAATTATAAAGGCTGAGGGTAGGGCTTGAGAGCCTGAGTGTAGGAGATTGAGATCTCTGAGTGTAGGCCTTGTTGGCTGAGTGTAGGCCTTGGTTGGCTGAGTGTAGGCCTTGGTTGGCTGAGTGTAGGCCTTGATTGGCTGAGTGTAGGCTTTGGGATAAAGCTGAGTTGTAAGGCTTTGGGCCTGAGGTGTAGGAACCAATTTGGGTTCTGAGACAGTGGAGGAGTTTGGCCGAATCTAGTACACTGCTAGATAGGCGAAGGGGGAAAGTGGATGTACCCATATCTTGGGGAACCACTATAAACCACTGTGTATGCTGTGCTGTGCTGTGCGGTGATTATTGCTGTGTTTGCTGTGATAGAATAGTTAGAAATCTGTGTTATAACTGTTGCTGCCATTAAAGTTAAAAAGGATTAGGTCACCTATTCACCCCCCCCCCTCTAGGTGTTTAGGTACCATATCTTTCAAGTGGTATCAAAGCGAGGTTCCTCAAAACAAGGACTAACAGTCTGAGGAGATCCTGTTTGGCAGATTCAGTGTAAGGCAACACAGATTCAAGAAATTCAAGAAAATCAAGAAACATGGGTTCTTCTGAGAATCACAAGGAATTGGGTTCCATGAAATTACCTATATGCAGAAAAGAGATCTTTGGGATCTGGAAGGAAAGGGTAAGGCTATTTATGGAGGCCTCAGACCCTAGAATCTACATCACAGTAAAGGAAGGGCCTTATGTGCCCATGAAGATTTCATTCTAGATGCAAATCAGAGAACTCCAAAGGATTTCTCTGAGATGACTAAGGATGAGATTGTCCTAGCTACCATGGACAAGAGGGCACAAAACATAATAGTGAGTGCCATTGATGATGCAACTTTTCAGAATCTTATACATTGTAAGACAGCCAAGAGATGTGGGACACTCTTATAGTGTATATGGAAGGATCTGAAGAAGTTAGACAAGATAGAAAATCCTTGCTAAATCAGGAGTATGAGAGTTTTAGACAAGGTAAAGGTGATAGCATAACTGAGTGCTACAAAAAGTTCTACAGAATAGTTAATGAACTCATGTCTTATGGAAGAGAGTTCAGTAACTATGAACTAAATGACAAGTTCTTAAGGTCCCTAACCAAAGATTGGGACACCAAGATCTGTGCCATAAGAGAAATGGCTAAGTTGGGGGAAATTCCTCCTCCTACACTGTTTGGCAAGTTATTGTCATATGAGATGCAGTTGACTGTGAGAAAAGAGGAGGAGAAATCTACAAGGACTGAGCACAAAGAAAGAACCGTTGCTTTCAAGACAGAAGTTCCCAGAAAGTGCAGGAATAAGTCTTCAACTCCACCTCCAGAGGTAGTTGAATCAGAATCTGATGAGTCTATCAGCACAAAGACTGAGAGCAGTGAAAGTGATGAAGACTTTGCTGCCTTCACTAGACACTTTCAGAAATTCTTGAAGAAGAAACAGTGGAGGTCAAGACCTTCTTCTTCAAAGGGAAAGGAAGTTTTTCATCAGGAGAAAAAGCCTTCAAAGAAAGACAGAAAGAGGACAAAGTCAAGCAAGGCAACTGGATCTAAGATAGTGTGCTATTGCTGCAATAGACAGGGCCATGTTATTGCAGATTGTCCAGAGAAGAGAAAAGAATCTAGTGACAGGAAAAAGTCTCACTTCAAAGGGAAGAAAGAGAAGTCTTTTGTAGCCAAGAAAGAGAAGACTCTATCAGATATTTCTTCTTCAGAAACTGAGTCTGATGCTGAAGCCTACATAGGGCTGTTTGCTGAAGAAGAAGAGGAAGAATTCATGCAGTTAATGGAGTCTATTATGAACAAGAAGACAGTCAATGCCAAGGGCTAATGGCTTTGACAGAGAGTGCCAAAATCCTGGAGCAGCCAGGACCCAGTCAGGTACAAAGTTCAAGTTTAAATTCAGTTTCTTGTTCTAGTTCAGATTCAGATTCTTCTTCATCAAGTGATGAGAATGTATCTGAGTCTGAGGATGATATTCATCAGCTTATAGATGAATATAAGGTGCTGTTGCAAGCTTACAAGAAAAGCAAGACCCTTGCCAAAAGTCAGGCAAAGGAAATTGCTGATCTTAAAGCTGCTGCAACAGATTTTGAGAAGTCTTTTGATCAAAAACTGAATGAGATAGCCAGGTTGAAACACATAACAGTGATTCAAATGGGTACTATATCATTTAAAAATGATCAAATCAAGAGTCTGGAGATCAATCTTCAGAAAGAGAGAGAGCTTGTTGCTAGGTTTTCTAAACCTAAGTCAGTGTTACCTTTAATTGATGAATTTGTTCATCATAAAGGCAAGGCTGGACTGGGCTTTATTAGACCTGCAAGAACTGAGCAGTCCAAGTCTAAGTCCAAGGGCAAAGCCCCAACATTCAATAAGCCTGCTGTAGATAAGACAGCCAAGGTTGTACCTAAGCAAAGGTACAACAAGTTTGAATGTTGGTGTTGTGGCAAGATTGGCCATTTTGCAGTGGACTGTTGGCACAATGTCAGTGCCAAAGTGAGTAGCAAGCTACCTGGTGGAAAGCCAGTAGGTAGTTTTGTCAGATTGCAGACTAACATGTACCAAGGACCCAAGAATTCTTTGGGTTCTAAGGTTCATTAATCTGTTTTGCAGGTGAGTCCAAGTGGCCATACCCCAACATGGTACTTGGACAGTGGATGTTCCAGACATATGACTGGAATAAGGGGACTACTAAAGGACTACATTCCAATAAAAGATGGTCCAAAGGTTACCTTTGGTGGTTCTGAAAAAGGAATCATCAAAGGGTTTGGTAACATTTCTACAAACTTAGTTACCATTACTCAAGTGGCTTATGTTAAAGGGTTGAAACACAACCTAATAAGTATAAGTCAATTAAGTGATGTAGGGTATGACATCTCATTTGTTAAAAATGGTTGTCATATCAAGAGGTCAAGTGATCAAGAGATCATTTTGACAGGTTATAGAAAGAGGAATGTCTACTGCCTAGACATTATGATTGAGAACAATGGTTCTCCAGTTTGTCTTGTAGCTGATGAGACAGTCTCTCATTGTGTCAAATGGCACAAGAGGCTTGCCCATCTTAACTACAAGACTATTAGCAAACTCTTTAGCAAAGAGTTAGTGAGGAATGGTCCTCAAGTTAAGTGTGTCAAAGATGGTATTTGCTCAGCTTGTCAAAAGGGCAAGCAGACTAAATCCACCTTTAGAAGCATAGAAAACAAAGATGCTGTGAGGTGTTTGTACCTCTTGCATTTGGATCTCTTTGGTCCAATGCCAGTTCACAGCTTAGGTAGGAAGGTCTATACCCTTGTAGTTGTAGATGACTACTCAAGGTTTTCCTGGGTGTTCTTCTTAAGACAGAAATCTGAAACACCTAGTGTCTTCTACAGCTTTGTCAAGCAAATTCAGAATGAACTAAATAGTACTGTGGTCAAAATTAGAAGTGACCATGGTACTGAGTTTCAGTCTGAAAGCATGACAAAACTATGTGAAGACTTTGGGATATTTCAAGAATTCTCTTCACCTAGAACACCTCAGCAAAATGGCATTGCTGAGAGGAAGAATAGGACCTTGATAGAGGCTGGTAGGACCCTATTAAGTGATACATCACTGCCAGAGTATTTCTGGGCTGAAGCAGTTAACACTGCATGCCATGTTATAAATAGGGCTACCATCACTAAAGGGCTAAACAAGACCCCCTATGAAGTTGTGAAAGGCAGGAAACCAAACCTATCCTATTTCAGGATCTTTGGTTGCAAATGCTTCATACTTAACAATGGGAAGTCTTACTTAACTAAGTTTGCTGCCAAGTCCCAAGAGGGAATTTTTGTTGGGTACAACAATAATAGTAAGGCTTATAGAGTCTACAACTTGTCTACACAAGTTGTAGAAGAATCAGTGCATGTAGTTTTTGATGAGACTAAACTTATTAATAATGAGTTGTCTAGCAGTGTATGCAGCCCCACAGGTTTACAAAGAAAATGGACAAGCTTACTATAGAAGAAGTGCCTGCTGCAAGACAGCAAGGAGAAGAGAGTAGCTGTTGTCCAGGGGGAGAACTACATGTGCCAGTTGCTGAAGAAATACAAGGTGTACAGCATGAAGCAGATGCTGAAGTGGTTCAACCAGAAGTTAGGATGCCTCCAGCTCACAGGCATCTTAGAGATCATCCAGTAGAGCTGATTATTGGAGATCCAAGACAAGGAGTACAAACCAGGAGTAGAAACATGAATGCAGCAATCTACTCCAGCTTTCTGTCACAAGTTGAACCTAAGAAATTTGAAGAAGCAATACAAGATCCACAATGGACTGAAGCAATGCAAGAAGAGCTTAATCAGTTCAAGAGGTGCAAGGTTTGGGAACTTGTTCCTAAACCTAAAGACCACAATGTAATAGGAACTAAGTGGATCTACAGGAATAAGATGGATGAACAAGGGGTCATCATTAAGAATAAAGCTAGACTGGTTGCTAAAGGATATAGGCAAGAAGAAGGTATTGACTTTGATCAAACCTTTGCTCCAGTAGCCAGACTGGAAGCCATAAGGATGTTCTTGGCCTATGCAACCTATCAAGGATTCAAGGTATACCAAATGGATGTCAAGTCAGCATTCCTAAATGGTAATCTTAAGGAAGAAGTCTATGTGGAGCAGCCTTCAGGTTTTGTTGATCCAACTCTACCTCATTATGTCTATAGACTTAGGAAAGCTTTATATGGGTTAAAGCAAGCCCCTAGGGCTTGGTATGAAACCCTATCTAGTTTCCTCATTGAGAACAAGTTCTCAAGGGGGAAAATAGATAAGACTCTATTCCTTAGGGAATCTAGAGGCAAAGTCATACTAGTCCAAATATATGTAGATGACATTATATTTGGGTCTACTGAAAGCAGCCTTTGCAAAAAGTTTGCAAAACTTATGCAAGGTCAGTTTGAGATGAGTAGTATGGGAGAGCTGAAGTTTTTCTTGGGTCTCCAAGTTAAACAGACTGAAAGTGGTTTGTCCATTTGTCAGTCCAAGTTCACCCTAGAACTCATAAGGAAGTATGGTATGGATTCATCCAGCACCATGAAGACTCCTATGGGGTCAAGTATGTCTCTTAGCAAGGATGATGCAGGGAAACCTGTAGATGAAACCTTGTATAGAGGGATAGTTGGCTCCCTATTATACTTGACTGCTAGTAGACCAGACATCATGTATGCTACATGTGTTTGTGCAAGGTATCAAGCCTGCCCTAAAGAGTCTCATTTGACTGCAGTCAAGAGAATATTGAGATATCTAAAGGGCACTCCCTATCTAGGCCTCTGGTACCCTAGGAATGGAGACTTTGATCTAACAGGTTATTCAGATGCAGACTTTGCAGGATGCAAAGAGGATAGAAAGAGCACTACTGGAACCTGTCAATTCCTAGGTGGGAGACTAATTTCATGGAGTAGCAAAAAGCAAACCAGTGTGGCTATCTCCACAGCTGAGTCAGAGTATGTGGCTGCAGGAAGTTGTTGTGCTCAACTTCTGTGGATTCAACATCAGCTAGAGGACTATGGATTTCAGGTAAGTAGAACTCCACTTTTCTGTGATTCTACAAGTGCTATTTCAATAGCTAATAACCCTGTATCCCATAGTAGGACAAAACATATTGAAATTAAATATCATTTTCTTAGGGAGCATGTAGAAAGAGAAGATATTTTATTAGAATATGTTAAAACAGATGAACAAGTAGCTGATATGTTTACTAAGCCACTAGAAGAAACTAAGTTCAATAGATTCAAAATTGAACTAGGAATGATAAACTTAGAGTAAGTTTACAGATTTGAAAATGATAAAGTAAAAAGGTGTCGACACATAGACAAGTCTATGTCGACACAGAATAGTGGTGTCGACACTTCAGAAAAAAGGTGTCGACACATCCAGGATGTAGGTGTCGACACTTCAGAATGTTAGTGTCGACACATGTCAAGAAGGTGTCAACACATCCAAAGTGGTGTCGACACTTAGTATTTACTCAGAATTTTCTAAGTAAAGTCTCGACAATGTGTCGAGATATGTTGTGTCGACACATAACCAAGTGTCGACACATAAAATCTGTTGACTAAACTTGTGTCGACACATATGTGTCGAGACATTATAAGTCAGTGTCGACACTTATTGCCAGTGTCGACACATTTTAAGTTAGCTGTCCCGCCTGTTCATCTTCAAAATCAGAAAGGTATAAATAGGGTTCTGTCTTTGTTTGTCGACACGCTTTCAAAGTTTCGAGACCAAAACTACTGTGTCGACACCTCTCTTTTCTAAAGACAAATTCTACAAACCCTAATGGCACCTAAGCTTGAGGAGAACGTTAACGAAGGCTCTGAGCTTGTGCGCGGCGCGTTCGACGATGCAGATGCGGAAATCAAGGCGGTAGTAACCCTAGTCGCTGATTCTGGATTGGAATATTTAGTTTCAGAACCAACTAAGATATGGAAGAAGGAAGTGCTTGAATTCCTTAATGGAGCTGCAGTAGATGACTCTGGATACAGAATCAAATCCAGAGTTCATGGAACTAAGGTCAAGGTTTCACCTAAACATCTGAGGAAGGTGCTCCAGCTACCAAGAACTCAAGATGAAGAAGAGGTGACTGCTTCAAAGACCAGGGAAGCTCTTACCTGGTGTGGACTTGATCCAAAGATGAAGATAGGATCTATTTTCAACAGGAAAGGCATGAATAATCAAGGCAAGTTCATGTCTGAGATTGTGGGAAAAGTCTTACTCAGTAAGCCTGGAGGGCATGACAGAGTATCTGCCTATATGTTTGGCATAATGACAAGGATAATATTCACTCTGAAAACAGATTGGTCTATGGTGGTTTATGAGAAGCTTAAGGAGAGCTTGAAGAAGCCCAATCTGGGCAGGATCATTAGTCTCTACCTAGCTGGTACCATACCAGAGGTAATGAATACTGCTGCAGGCAGCAAGATAAATCATATGAGGAAGATGGATCTAAGGATCTTTTCTAGATGGGACAGGGTGTTGTCCAAGGAATTGCCAACCCCAGAGAAGACAGTTACTGAGAAAGACAGTCCTCCCAAAAAGAAAAGGAAGAAAGTTCCTGAGACACAAGAGTCCTCCAGCAGTTCTGGGAGTGAAGAACATGTTGTTTTCACTCCTGATGATCAAGAGGAAGAGCCTGTAGTGAAGACTCCTGCTCCTCCAGCTGATGCAGAGATCCAGGGGGAGCTACCACCAGCTAGCCCCATCCACAGGGATCAAAGCCAGGGGGAGCCTCCAGTTGTAGAAGCACCATCTACACTGGACAGTGAGCAAGCCACAACCATCATTCAAGAGGTACTCACTGACCTAAATACTTTAGAATATCTTATAGAAGATGCTGATTTGTCTGATGTTCCTCAGCAAACTCAGCTGCATAGTCAAGAACCAGATGTTGTTAGAGTAGACACATCTGTTGTCCAGGAAGTGGTAACTGATTCAGTAGTTGAAGAGCAAAGACTGTCTCCAGCTCCATCCCCTCCTGAATACACCATGGAAGATTTATTTCTGAATCTAGATCAAGAAGATTTTGACATGGACAAGGATGCTGATGCAAGAGATAATGCTGCTGCTGAGGGGGAGAATGTCCAAGAACTGGAAGAGCCTGTTAGGCTGGAAACTGAGAAAGCACCTGATGTGCAAACTGAGAAGCCTCAAAGCCCTAAGGATAGGGTTGACATAGCCAGCACTTCTGCCTCTGAAGATGAGGAGAGTGCTAGGGCAAAGAAGAAGAAATTGTATGTCTTTAAAAGAAGAAGTCAAAGTTATAAGAAGGCACTGAAGTCAATTGCACCACAGCCTGTAGTTCAGCAAGCTCCAACTGCTGATTATAGTGCTTTAATGGTTGCCCTACAGATAAAATTGGATGAGCAAAGGCAGGCAATAGAAAAGTATGTAGATGAAGGGCAGAAATCCCTTCAATTTGATCTGGCCCAGGAAATAAAGTCTATAAGGTTTGAAATGAACCTTAACAAAAAGGAAATGACTGATTGCTTCCACAAAGGTGGAAATGCAGTGGTGTATTTGGCAACACACCAAGAGAAGATCAAGGCACAGGTGGATGATATAGCATTGAAACAAGGATATGTTCTTGAGAATCAATTAAGAATGAATGACAATTTGATTGAATCCCACAATGCTATTGTCACTGAATTAAAGACCAAGGCTGCTGACCCTTCTACATCTACTGATGCTGTTAAAGCTGATTTTGATAAAGTATTCCAAGAGGACATTTCTGCTGTAAAGACTGCAATCCAAGCCTCCCAGAAGGTCATATCTGAACAACTTCAAAAGCTAAAACCTTACTTTAAAGAAGGAATCAGATACTTGGATGCACAGATCAGATTTCAAAAGGATGATGTCAGAGATCACATGGCCAGAGAAGTCAAAAAGGGGGAGAGAGTGTTAGTCAAGGCAAGTTCTGAGCATACAAAATGGATATCAAATTCAATCAGGGCTACACTTGGATACCCTCCTCTATGTGATGACCAAGAAGTTGCTGAATCAGGCATTAATCCTGCTTATTTTAGAGGTGAGCAACCAGAAGTAGCTCAGGTCATTTATCCACCTCCAGACTTTGAAATGATTCATACTGAGGTACAGACCATGTACAGCCCATCTGGGGGCAAGGACAATGTCCACATTGAAAAGGTTGTTCAACCTATATCTGAATCCATGCAAGAGGCATTACAGAAAGAAGAAGAGACAAGGTTGTCAAAGAAGAGGTTTAGGGAACAAGCAGAATAAAGGCCAGACTTTGAACAGTGGAGCCCTACCTCTAGGAATATAATTTTAACTGCCTGGAAAGCTGCCAAGGACAATGCTCATGAAAGGAACAAGTGGTTCTCTGAAGCAGAATGGAGGAAACATGAAATAAGACAAGAGGCCATTGTTCAATATAGAAGAAAGGCAAAGATGGGAAAGCTACCTCTTACTGCAGTGGAGCCTAGCAAGTACTTTCCTAAGCCATACCATTACTTTGAGAGACAGAAGATCAAGGCAGAAGAACTTAAAAAGAAAGATCTAAAAGGCAAGAAGCCTGCTGATGCTGAAACTGTTGATGCCCCTGTCAAAGCTCAAGTCCAAGCTGGCAAAGGCATAGTAATTAAGGAGCCAGAGCAGAAATAGATTAAGAGTTTTCTTGAAGTTTATGTTGTAATCTTTTGATGTAACACATTTAGTAAACTTCTGAAAATATATAAGACAGATATTAGAACAATATATGATTCATATATTTCATGTTTGTTCTGTGAATGTGCCTATTTCTTATTTGCTCTGTGTTGATGAATGTGTATACATGTGTGATTTATACATGTTATGTTTACCCTGCTGTACTTTATCCTGCTTTACATTATTTTGTAATTTTTAATTATGAATGGTGTATATCATTGACTAAGGGTTATGACTTCTCCAAATATGGGGAGATTGTTGGGTACATTGGTCAAATGTACCTGATTTGAAGAAGCCTCACCCAACTCAATGATATACATCATAATGTATTTGATGTATGTTGAGTTTACTTGTGCAGGTTAAGTATTTGCAGGACTGAAGCAAAAAGTTTCTAAGTCCATGTGTCGACACCCAGAGGGAAAGTGTCGACACTTAAGAAGGCTTGTGTCGACACCCAGACAAGCAGTGTCGACACTTGGAGTCATTGTGTCGACACCTGGGATGCAGAGTCGACACCAGACAGAAAGTGTCGACACTTGGAGATGTGTCGACACTCAGTGAAGAAAAGTGCAGACAGAAAGTGTCGACACAAGGAGCTGTGTCGACACCCAGTGAAGCTGAGTCTACACCAGAAAGTGTCGACACTTGGAGCTGTGTCAACACTCAGCAAAAGTCTGCTGAGACTAAGTACAAGTGTCGACACTCAACACAATGTGTCGACACAAAGCAGAAGAGTCAGCACTTGAAGTAAGTGTCGACACTCAACACAATGTGTCGACACTCAACAGAAGAGTCAGCATTTGAAGTATGTGTCGACACCCAGAGCAATGTGTCGACACACAGCTGAAGACTCGACACTTAGTAAAGAACAAAATTATCAACAAAATATTCTAAGTACAAGTGTCGACACTAAAGGAATGTGTCGACACTCAGCTGAAGTCTCAACAAGAAGAAGGTGTGTCGACACAAGGAGCTGTGTCAACACTCAGCAAGAATCAACATAGAAGACTATGTGTCGACACCAAGAAGTAATGTCGACACTTAACCAAGAAGTTGTGTCGACACAAAGATGATGTGTCGACACTTAGAAGAATTCAGCAAAAGCTAGAAGAACAAGTACTTGTGTCAACACTCAATTTCAGTGTCGACACATGAAGAAGAATCTGTGTTGAGACATACAAGATGTTGTGTCGACACCTTGTAGACTTGTGTCGACACTTACACAACATGTGTCGACACTTGGACTATAAGTGTCGACACTTAAAGACAGAAAGTCTCGACACTATCAGACAGTTAGAGATTTTCAAGAAATGACTGGATGATTTGACAGATGCCGTTCCAGCCGGTCTACAGCACCTGTCAGAGATATCAGAAGTCAGTTATGAACCGGACCAGCCGGTTACCATGAAGAAGGCCTATAAATAGGCACCTACAGTTTACAGAAATTATTGTTCAGATTGTTGTTGAAGTGGATCACATTGTTGAAGAACAAGTCATCAAAGTGGTACACAGAGTATCAAATCAAGAAGATCTTGCAGTGCAAGTGCAGATCTAAGAAGTTGGAGAGAGAGGGCTCCATCCAAGAAATCAGCCTCTGGAACTAGGCTGAGAAGAAGGATTCAGATTCATTCTGGATCTTAAGTGGCAGAGGTCAAGGAACTACTGCAGAAGGATTCAGTCTTATTCAGTTCTACTCAAGAAGCTTTGAAGAAAGCTAAGTCAGATTGAATCCAGCTGAGTTCTTCCAAGAACTCATCAAGAAACTCTCAACTCCCCTCTTTATTTCTGAGTTGTTGAGTCAATATTTGTAATACAATTTTTATCTTGTAGGATCCATTGGATCTGAGTGAATTGTAAGCCTATAATTATAAAGGCTGAGGGTAGGGCTTGAGAGCCTGAGTGTAGGAGATTGAGATCTCTGAGTGTAGGCCTTGGTTGGCTGAGTGTAAGCCTTGGTTGGCTGAGTGTAGGCCTTAGTTGGCTGAGTGTAGGCCTTGATTGGCTGAGTGTAGGCTTTGGGATAAAGCTGAGGTGTAAGGCTTTGGGCCTGAGGTGTAGGAACCAATTTGGGTTCTGAGACAGTGGAGGAGTTTGGCCGAATCTAGTACACTGCTAGATAGGCGAAGGGGGAAAGTGGATGTACCCATATCTTGGGGAACCACTATAAACCACTGTGTATGCTGTGCTGTGCTGTGCTGTGATTATTGCTGTGTTTGCTGTGATAGAATAAGTTAGAAAGCTGTGTTATAAACTGTTAGCTACCATTAAAGTTCAAAAAGGATTAGGTCACCTATTCACCCCCCCTCTAGGTGTTTAGGTACCATATCTTTCACCTACACTCAGAGATCTCAATCTCCTACACTCAGGCTCTCAAGCCCTACCCTCAGCCTTTATAATTATAGGCTTACAATTCACTCAGATCCAAAGGATCCTACAAGATAAAAATGTATTACAAATATTAACTCAACAACTCAAAAATAAAAGAGGGGAGTTGAGAGTTTCTTGATGAGTTCTTGGAAGAACTCAGCTGTATTCAATCTGACTTAGCTTTCTTCAAAGCTTCTTGAGTAGAACTGAATAAGACTGAATCCTCCTGCAGTAGTTCCTTGACCTCTGCCACTTAAGATCCATAATGAATCTGAATCTTTCTTCTCAGCCTAGTTCCAAAGGCTGATTTCTTGGATGGAGCCCTCTCTCTCCAACTTCTTAGATCTGCACTTGGACTGCAAGATCTTCTTGATTTGATACTCTGTGTACCACTTTGATGACTTGTTCTTCAACAATGTGATCCACTTGAACAACAGTTTCTGTAAACTGTAGGTGCCTATTTATAGGCCTTCTTCATGGTAACTGGCTGATCCGGTCCATAACTGACTTCTGATATCTCTGACAGGTACTGTAGACCGGCTGGAACGGCAGCTGTCAAGTCATCCAGTCATTTCTTGAAAATCTCTAACTGTCTGATAGTGTCGAGACTTTCTGTCTTTAAGTGTCGACACTTATAGTCCAAGTGTCGACACAAGCTGTGTAAGTGTCGACACAAGTCTACAAGGTGTCGACACAACTCCTTGTATGTCTCGACACAGTTTCTTCTGCATGTGTCGACACTGAAATTGAGTGTCGACACAAGTACTTGTTCTTCTAGCTTTAGCTGAATTATTCTAAGTGTCGACACATCTCCTTTGTGTCGACACATCTTCTTGTGTTGAATCTGTTAAGTGTCGACACTGCTTCTTGGTGTCGACACATAGTCTTCTATGTTGATTCTTGCTAAGTGTCGACACAGCTCCTTGTGTCGACACTTGATTCTTTTGTTGAGACTTCAGCTGAGTGTCGACACATTCCCTTAGTGTCGACACTTGTACGTAGAATATTTTGTTGATAATTCTGTTCTTTGCTAAGTGTCGACACAACTCCTTGTGTCGACACTTTCTTCAAGTGTTGAGTCTTCAGCTGTGTGTCGACACATTGTTCTGGGTGTCGACACATACTTCAAATGCTGACTCTTCTGTTGAGTGTCGACACATTGTGGTGAGTGTCGACACTTACTTCAAGTGATGACTCTTCTGCTTAGTGTCGACACATTGTGTTGAGTGTCGACACTTGTACTTAGTCTCTGCAGACTTTTGCTGAGTGTCGACACAGCTCCAAGTGTCGACACTTTCTTGTGTAGACTCAGCTTTACTGGGTGTCGACACAGCTCCTTGTGTCGACACTTTCTGTCTGCACTTTTCTTCACTTAGTGTTGACACAGCTCCAAGTGTCGACACTTTCTGTCTGGTGTCGACTCTGCATCCCAGGTGTCGACACAATGACTCCAAGTGTCGACATTGCTTGTCTGGGTGTCGACACAAGTCTTTTTGAGTGTCGACACTTTCCCTCTGGGTGTCGATACATGGACTTAGAAACTTTTTGCTTCAGTCCAGTGATTACATAACCTGCACAAGTAAACTCAACATTCATCAAATACATTATGATGTATATCATTGAGTTGGGTGAGGCTTCTTCAAATCAGGTACATTTGACCAATGTACCCAACATCAGGAAGCCGGAGCAGATAACACACAACCAGAAGCTCCTGGAAGTGCTTGTGTTGTTGAGCCAAATCCGCAGAAAAGGGGCGATTCTGAAGAATCTCAGCCCCAAGAGCCTGAACCTGTTGGTAGGCAGCAGCAGGAGACAAGGTAGGACGGGCAAAGAGGTCCGTATACAACGTATAGATGCGGGACGTCTGAGCCCCCTTGGAGTACAGAGCGGCAAGATGAAGCCAAGCGGCCTTGACCGTCTCATCATGACATATGACGGGAAGGCACTCATCGGAAAGTCTGTTCGCGAGCCAAGTACGCACAAGCGCGTCACTCGCATCCCAGTCATCAAAGAGAGGTGAAGTGATAGGAGGTGGGTCATCAACGAGATGGTGGCGTTTGCGTCGTGAGCGAAGTAGAAAGGTGAAATAGACGCTCCAATCCGGGTAGTTGGAGCCAACAAGCTTGGAAACGGTCCCAAGGTTGCCGGAAGGAGTAGGTGGAAGAGGCGGAGCCGGATTGGTGACAGGGGTGGTGGCAGTAGAGGCATCAGAAAGAGCCATATGAGCAGGAAAATGGAAGCTGGGCGGTTAGGAAACAACCCGCACGGATAGGAAGAAGAAAAGCTGCAGCGGTCACGAGGGTAGAAACCAGCGACCAGAAAAGCCACGACCAAGCTGCAGACCCAAGCAGAGGGGAAGAAGTCGGACGGCTAGAGGACAGGCCGCGCGAACAGGAGCAAAATAGGTCGCTGCGACAGGAGGCGGAGACTTAGAACAGGAAACAAAAAAAGTCGCGCACACAGAGGGCAACGACAAGGAGAGGAAGAGGCCGCGCGGACAGGGTGCAAACCGGCGAGACAAGCCGCGCGGATAGGGAAGGCACAGAATTAGGAGGAGTAGATCGAGTCCTCTGATACCATGTAAGAATCGAACAAAAACAAACCGAAATGGTTTTAACTGAAACTTTATTATCCGAAAAAGGTATCTATTACAAAGGTATGTCCTCCCTTATATAGAATGGAGGAGAGAAGAGAGAATACAAATAAGAGATGTGAGACTAAAAATTTACATGACACAAGCGGACTATACATTTACAAACCGCACAAGCCGCGCGGTTAGGTAGAAGGGCTAACCGCTCGGCTACTACCAGAGAGAGAGAGATCGCCATGGGAGACCGCTAGACCGCCCGGTCTCCAAGTCGCCAGAGACAACCCGCTAGACCGCTTGGACCTCAGACAGCAACACACAGCAACCAAACCGCTGAAGGGTAACCGCCAAACCGTGCGATCATTAACCCGTCAAGCCAGACCGCTAGACCGCCCGGTCACTAACTTCAACAGAAGCCATTGTTGGGTCCAGAGGCCTTGAAAGAGATGAGCATTTCTGTGATGCATATCTGTGAAAAACTTTGATTGGCTCAAAAGCGTTATGAGAAGTATGCAAATCGGTGGAGGGTTGATCTGGAGTTTGTTGTTAGGGACATGATTTTCTTTGAAAGTTTCTCCGATATCAGGTGTTAAGAGATTTGGGAAGGTCCATAAGTTGGATCCCAGATATGTGGAGCCTTTTAAGATTATTGAGCACATCAGAGTATCTGCTTATATGCTAGAGTTGCATGCTACCTTCCCTAGTGTTGACGATGTATTTCATGCGAGCTAGCTTTGTCCCCTAGTTGCAGCCAAATCTTTCCTTTGTCGAGGTGTGTGTTCGTATTCTGGAGATGCAAGATCGAGTATTGAGAAGAAAGATAATTCTTATGGTTAAAGTCATTTGGCGAAATCAAGACGTCAGGAGAGTGACCTGGGAATTAGAGTCTGCAATGAGAGAATCTCATCCTCATCTTTTCTCCTATATTTCTTCAGTAAGTCTTCCTATCTAGCAATTTTTTTTTTAATTTACCCATTTTAAACTTGAGGTTCGATTAGCATTCTAAGTTTCGAGACAAACTTCCTTTTAGGGATTGTGACTGTAACGCCCCTGAATTTCAGTTAATTTATTTTAATATTTTAACTAAAATAATTTTGGGGTAAGGGCATTACATTAGCGTTGGTGTATTTTTCATGTCCGTTTGGTCGAGACGACCGAATTTCGAGCTTGTCAAAATTTAGCTCTCACACTTAATTAAATTAATTAATTAATTAAGAATTGAAATTTCTAGTCGGTTAAATTTAAAATAATTAATTTAAAATTTAACTTTAAGAATCAGAATTCTTAAATATTAATTAAAACTAAGTTAATTAAATAGTTAGGATTTCTTTGTCTAATCTCGGTTCAGAATACTCAAAGATGTCATTGGAAATGACAAAAAATATTAAATTTTGCCGGAACTTGATTTTTTTTTACTAAAAAGAGAAGTTCAGTTAAGTTTTTTTAAGTTCCAATGTTTTAATCCATCTTCTTCATAAAGCCAACCCGATAAAGAGAGAGAGAGAGAATGGGAGGCAGAGGAATCGTCTGTTTTTGAAGCTTTCCGGCCATCCAAACAGGAACTCTGGCATTGGGGTTAGCGGCCCTAACCGCCATATTTGCCAGATATCCGTTTTTCTTCTTGTCAAGCCAGAGTGTGAGCCGTTCCTTGATTTGGAGGGATTAAGAGGCTAAAATCTGTGGTTTGAAGTTGGGGAAAGTGGTGGTTGTCCCCCCTTTCTTTCTCTCTCTTAAAATTTCATGAATTCCTCTAAGATTTACTTCAAAACTTGATGTATATTCTTTCAATTTTATTTCAGAACTTGCTTAAAATTTCTTGCAAAAAACAGATAAGTGTGACTATTTCCACTGCTGAGTCTGAATATATTGTTGCAGGCAGTTGCTGTGCTCAGCTATTATGGATTCAACATCAACTTGAAGATTATGGAATCCAGGTAAGTAGAACTTCATTATTTTGTGATTCAACTAGTGTCATTTTTATTGCTAGAAATCTTGTTTCTCACAGCAGAACTAAGCACATAGAAATAAGATTTCATTTTCTTAGAAATCATGTTGAAAAGGAAGATATAAGTTTAGAATTTGTCAATACTAATTTTCAAATTGCTGACATGTTCACCAAACCACTGGATGAAACTAAATTCAATTATTTTAAAATTGAATTAGGAATGCTGAACTTAGAATAAGAATGAGAAATTTGACTAAGTAAATTTGTGTCGACACATAAAGACGTCTGTGTCGACACTTAGTAGATGGTGTCGACACATAAGAAAAATTTTGTCGACACATCCAGAATATTGTGTCGGCACTCAGAATTTGGTGTCGACACATAGCTATCCTGACACTTAAATGTTGGTGTCAACACATACAGTCGCCTATGTCGACACGCAGAGATTAGTGTAAGCACTTAAGGTTATTTGTGTCGACACATCGCAATTGGTGTCAACACATAAAATAGTAATTCTCTGTCAAGACTTTAGTAGTCTGTGTCGACACAATCCCAACAGTGTCGACACAATAGGTTTATTTCAACCCGCCTTTTAACATTCTTTGTTTAGAAACATATAAATAGGTGGAAGTAAAACCCTGTCGACTACGCTCTCAACATTCTCGAGACCTAATCCTTTGTGTCGACAGACCTTCATCTCTCTTCTTCTCTCTCTCATCCCGAATGACGCCAAAGCTGGAAGAAAACATCAACGAGGGCTATGAACTCATTCGCGATGCGTTTGGGAGTGCAACACAAGACATCAAAGTCATGATTACCTTAATCACAGAGAATCGCTTAGAATATTTGGTCTGAGAACCTACCAAGATTTGGAAGAAGGAGGTTCTTGAATTCTACACAACATCAACACTGGATTCAACGGGCCTGAAAATTAAGTCATCCGTTCAAGGAACCAAGGTCAAACTCAACCTGAAGAGTTTGAGGAAGACACTACAACTTCCAAGGGTTAAAGAAGAAGATGAAATAACATCTTCCATGACCAGAGAAGCTCTCCAATGGTGTGGACTGGATCCCACTACAAAGATTGGATCTTCTATGCACAGAAAGGGAATGAACTCACAGGGAAATTTCTTTCTGAAATTATAGGAAAAGTAATTCTGTGCAAAACAGGAGGACATGATAGGATATCTGCATATATGTTCAATCTTATGACCAGAGTCATCTTCAAGGTCAAAACCAACTAGTCTGCTATGATTTTTGAAAAGATCAAAGAAAGTTTAAAGAAACCAAACCTGGGTAGAATACTAAGCCTATATCTGATTGTGAATATTCCTTAAGTGATGAATCACACAGCAGGATCTAAGATAAACCATATGAGAAGAATGGATTTAAGGATACTATCCAGATGGGAAAGGGTCCTGACTAAGGATGTTTCTACTCCACAGAAACAAACAAAACAGATACATCAAAAGAAGAAATCAATCCACAAGACAACTGAATCTTTCAGTGATTCAGAAGATGAAGTGGTCTTCAGCTCAGATGAAGAAAGACCAGAGAATGCTAGGAAATCACCTGCTCTAGAGACTGTAGAGGATGGTCAGGTGCAGGGGGAGCAGATTCCTGCCACCAACATCTCAAAAGTTCAGGTACAGGAAGAGCCTCATCAAGGGGGAGCCAATGAGCTTTCTCCGGCTTCAGCTCAACAAGAGGCATTACCTTCAGGGGGAGCTCATGAACAAGAGCCACCTATCAACACAGCTACATTGGATAGTGAAGCAGCTACACAATCTATACTTGAGGTAGTATTGGATATAAATCAAGCTGCTCTCAATTCAGAAAATACTACACTGACTGTACATATGAATGATGTTGAACAGACTAACCAAGAAAGTGTCCCAGCACATGACACTACAATGGAGGACACTTTTGCATTTGATGGCACTCCATCTACTGTACAAGAGAAAGATATTCCTCCTATTCAAATGCAACAAGAGTTCACTCTAGAAGAGTTATTTCCTGACATACAAGATGCAAGGACTGAGGGGGAGCAGCCAAGGATTTAGAAGGAGTTGCCCTCTAGTCCAAAAGACACAGTGGACATAGCAAGTTCATCTGATTCTTCTGAAAATGAAGAAGTTTCCAGGGCCAAGAAGAGGAAACTAATGGTCCTCAGAAAGAAGAGCTCAGGCTATAAGAAATTCTTGCAGACTGTCTCCCAACCACTAGCTCCAGCAGTTGACTTCAGTTCACCTCTAGTGGCACTGCAAGTTAAGATGGATGAACAAAGAATATCTCTTGAGAAGTATGTGGATGAAAGTCATAAGAAACTCCAATCTACATTGGCCCAAGATATCAAGTCCATCAGATTTGAAGTGAATTTACATAAAAAGGAGATGACAGATTGCTTCCATAAGGGAGGGAATGCTGTACTATATTTAGCAAAGAAACAAGTAGAGGCTAAAACTCAAATAGATGACATAGCACTGAAACAAGGTGTTGGGTACATTGGTTAAATGTACCTGATTTGAAGAAGCCTCACCCAACTCAATGATATACATCATAATGTATTTGATGTATGTTGAGTTTACTTGTGCAGGTTAAGTAATCACTGGACTGAAGCAAAAAGTTTCTAAGTCCATGTGTCGACACCCAGAGGGAAAGTGTCGACACTTAAGAAGACTTGTGTCGACACCCAGACAAGCAGTGTCGACACTTGGAGTCATTGTGTCGACACCTAGGATGCAGAGTCGACACCAGACAGAAAGTGTCGACACTTGGAGCTGTGTCGACACTCAATGAAGAAAAGTGCAGACAGAAAGTGTCGACACAAGGAGCTGTGTCGACACCCAGTAAAGCTGTGTCTACACTAGAAAGTGTCGACACTTGGAGCTGTGTCGACACTCAGCAAAATCTGCAGAGACTAAGTACAAGTGTCGACACTCAACACAATGTGTCGACACTAAGCAGAAGAGTCAGCATTTGAAGTATGTGTCGACACCCAGAACAATGTGTCGACACACAGCTGAAGACTCAACACTTAGTAAAGAACAGCAAGATCTACAAATTATTCTAAGTACAAGTGTCGACACTAAGGGAATGTGTCGACACTCAGCTGAAGTCTCGACAGAAGAATCAAGTATCGACACAAGGAGCTGTGTCGACACTCAGCAAGTATCAACATAGAAGACTATGTGTCGACACCAAGAAGCTGTGTCGACACTTAACAGATTCAACACAAGAAGTTGTGTCGACACAAAGGAGATGTGTCGACACTTAGAAGAATTCAGCAAGTTACAGAAGATCAAGTACTTGTGTCGACACTCAATTTCAGTGTCGACACATGAAGAAGAATCTGTGTCGAGACATACAAGGAGTTGTGTCGACACCTTGTAGACCTGTGTCGACACTTACACAACTTGTGTCGACACTTGGTCTATAAGTGTCGACACTTAAAGACAAAAAGTCTCGACACTTTCAGACAGTTAGAGATTTTCAAGAAATGACTGGATGACTTGACAGATGCCGTTCCAGTCGGTCTATAGCACCTGTCAGAGATGTCAGAAGACAGTTATGAACCGGAATAGCCGGTTACCATGAAGAAGGCCTATAAATAGGCCTATGCTGTCTACAGAAGTTGATGATCAGTGATTAACAAGTGGTTCAGATTATTGTTGAACAAGTTATTGAAGTGGTACACAAAGTATCAAGACAAGAAGATCTTGCAGTCCAAGTGCAGATCTAAGAAGTTGGAGAGAGAGGGCTCCATCCAAGAAATCAGCCTCTAGAACTAGGCTGAGAAGAAGGATTCAGATTCATTCTGAATTCTAAGTGGCAGAGGTCAAGGAACAACTGCAAAAGGAGACAATCTTATTCAGTTCTACTCAAGAAGCTTTGAAGAAAGCTAAGTCAGATTGAATCCAGCTGAGTTCTTCCAAGAACTCATCAAGAAACTCTCAACTCCCCTCTCTTGTTTCTGAGTTGTTGAGTTATTATTTCTGTAATCATTTTTATCTTGTAGGATCCTTTGGATCTGAGTGAATTGTAAGCCTATAATTATAAAGGCTGAGGGTAGGGCTTGAGAGCCTGAGTGTAGGAGATTGAGATCTCTAAGTGTAGGCCTTGATTAGCTGAGTGTAGGCCTGGGTGGCTGATTGTAGGCCTTTGTGGCTGAGTGTAGGCTTTGGGATAAAGCTGAGTTGTAAGGCCTTGGGCCTGAGGTGTAGGAACCAATTTGGGTTCTGAGCTAGTGGAGAAGTTTGGCCGAATCTAGTACACTGCTAGATAGGCGAAGGGGGAAAGTGGATGTACCCAAAGATTGGGGAACCACTATAAAACCTTGTGTCTGCTGTGCTGTGTTGTGATTTGCTGTGTATGCTGTTTGTTTGCTATGATAACATAGTCAGAAATCTGTGATATTAACTGTTTGCTGCCATTAAAGTTTAACAAGGATTAGGTCACCTATTCACCCCCCCCCCTCTACGTGTTTAGGTACCATATCTTTCAAGTGGTATCAGAGCCAGGTTCCTCAAACCAAGGACTAACAGTCTGAGGAGATCCTGTTTGGCAGATTCAGTGTAAGACAAAATACAGATTCAAGAAATTCAAGAAAATCAAGAAACATTGGTTCCTCTGAAAATCACAAGGAATTGAGTTCCATGAAATTGCCCATATGCAGAAAGGAAATCTTTGGGATCTGGAAGGAAAGGGTCAGGCTGTTTATGGAGGCCTCAGACCCTAGAATCTACATCACAGTAAAGGAAGGGCCTTATGTGCCCATGAAGATTTCAGTTCTAGATGCAAATCAGAGAACTCCAAAGGATTTCTCTGAGATGACTAAGGATGAGATTGGCCTAGCCACCATGGACAAGAGGGCACAAAACATCATAGTGAGTGCCATAGATGATGCAACATTTCAGAATCTTATACACTATAAGACAGCCAAAGAAATGTGGGACACTCTTATAGTGTATATGGAAGGATCTGAAAAAGTCAGACAAGATAGAAAATCCTTACTAAATCAGGAGTATGAGAGTTTTAGACAAGGAAAGGGTGATAGCATAACTGAGTGCTACAAGAAGTTCTACAGAATAGTGAATGAACTCATGTCTTATGGAAGAGAGTTCAGCAATTATGAACTAAATGACAAGTTCTTAAGGTCCCTAACCAAAGATTGGGACACCAAGATCTGTGCCATAAGAGAAATGACTAAGTTGGGGGAAATTCCTGCTCCTACACTGTTTGGCAAATTATTGTCTTATGAGATGCAGTTGACAGTGAGAAAAGAGGAGGAGAAATCAACAAGAATTGAACACAAGGAAAGAACAGTTGCTTTCAAGACAGATGTCCCTAGAAAGTGCAGGAATAAGTCATCAACTCCACCTCCAGAGGTAGTTGAATCAGAGTCAGATGAAACAGTCAGCACCAAGTCAGAAAGCAGTGAAAGTGATGAAGACTTTGCTGCCTTCACTAGACACTTTCAGAAATTCTTGAAAAAGAAACAGTGGAGGTCAAGTCCTTCTACATCACAAGGAAAGGAAGACTCTTATCAGAAAAAGAGGTCTTCAAAGAATGACAAGAAGAGGACAAAATCTAGCAAGGCAACTAGTTCCAAGATAGTGTGCTATTGCTGCAATAGACAGGGCCATGTTATTGCAGACTGTCCTGAAAAGAGGAAAGAATCTGGTAACAGGAAAAAGACTCATTTCAAAGGCAAGAAAGAGAAGTCTTTTGTTGCCAAGAAAGAGAAGACTTTATCAGATATTTCTTCTTCAGAAACTGAGTCTGATACTGAAGCCTACATAGGGCTGTTTGCTGAAGAAGAAGAAGAAGAATTCATGCAGATCATAGAGTCTATTTATGAACAAGAAGACAGTCATTGCCAAGGGTTAATGGCTTTGACAGAGAGTGCCAAAATCCTGGAGCAGCCAGGACCCAGTAAGGTACAAGGTTCAAGTTCAAGTTCAGTTTCTTGTTCTAGTTCAGATTCAGATTCTTCTTCATCAAGTGATGAGAATGTATCTGAGTCTGAGGATGATATTCATCAGCTTATAGATGAATATAAAGTGTTGTTGCAAGCTTACAAGAAAATCAAGACCCTTGCCAAAAGTCAGGCATTGGAAATTGCTGATCTTAAAGCTGCTGCAACAGATTCTGAGAAGCAATTTGATCAAAAACTTAATGAAATAGCCAGGTTGAAGCACATAACAGTGATTCAAATGGGTACTATATCATTTAAAAATGATCAAATCAAGAGTCTGGAGATCAATCTTCAGAAAGAGAGAGAGCTTGTTGCTAGGTTTTCTAAACCTAAGTCAGTGTTACCTTTAATTGATGAATTTGTTCATCATAAAGGCAAGGCTGGACTGGGCTTTATTAGACCTGCAATGACTGAGCAGTCCAAGTCTAAGTCCAAAGGCAAAGCCCCAACATTCAGCAAGTCTGCTGTAAATAAGACAACAAAGACTGTACCTAAGCAAAGGTACAACAAGTTTGAATGTTGGTGCTGTGGCAAGGTTGGTCATTTTGCAGTGGACTGTTGGCACAATGTCAGTGCCAAAGTGAGTACCAAACTACCTGTTGGAAAGCCAGTGGGTAGCTTTGTCAGATTGCAGACTAACAAGTACCAAGGACCCAAGAATTCTTTGGGTTCTAAGGTTCATTAATCTGTTTTGCAGGTGAGTCCAAGTGGCCATATCCTAACATGGTACTTGGACAGTGGATGTTCCAGACATATGACTGGAACTAGGGGACTACTAAGGGACTATATTCCAATCAAAGATGGTCCAAAGGTTACCTTTGGTGGTTCTGAAAAAGGAATCATCAAAGGGTTTGGTAACATTTCTAGTAACTTAGTTACCATTACTCAAGTGGCTTATGTTAAAGGGTTGAAACACAACCTAATAAGTATAAGTCAATTAAGTGATGTAGGGTATGACATCTCATTTGTTAAAAATGGTTGTTATATCAAGAGGTCAAGTGATCAAGAGATCATTTTGACAGGTTATAGGAAGAGGAATGTCTACTGTCTAGACATTATGGTTGAGAATAATGGTTCTCCAGTGTGTCTTGTAGCTGATGAGACAGTCACTCATTGTGTCAAATGGCATAAGAGGCTTGCTCATCTTAACTACAAGACTATTGGCAAACTCTTTAGCAAAGAGTTAGTGAGGAATGGTCCTCAAGTTAAGTGTGTTAAAGATGGTATTTGCTCAGCTTGTCAAAAGGGCAAGCAGACTAAATCCACCTTTAGAAGCATAGAAAACAAAGATGCTGTGAGGTGTTTGTACCTCTTGCATTTGGATCTCTTTGGTCCAATGCCAGTTCACAGCTTAGGTAGGAAGGTCTATACCCTTGTAGTTGTGGATGACTACTCAAAGTTTTCCTGGGTGTTCTTCTTAAGACAGAAATCTGAAACACCTAGTGTCTTCTATAGCTTTGTCAAGCAAATTCAGAATGAACTAAATAGTACAGTGGTCAAGATTAGAAGTGACCATGGTAATGAGTTTCAGTCTGAAAGCATGACAAAATTTTGTGAAGACTTTGGGATATTTCAAGAATTCTCTTCACCTAGAACACCTCAGCAAAATGGCATTGCTGAGAGGAAGAATAGGACCTTGATAGAGTCTGGTAGGACCCTATTAAGTGATACATCACTGCCAGAGTATTTCTGGGCTGAAGCAGTTAACACTGCATGCCATGTTATAAATAGGGCTACCATCACTAAAGGCCTCAACAAGACCCCCTATGAAGTTGTGAAAGGCAGGAAACCAAACCTATCCTATTTCAGGATCTTTGGTTGCAAATGCTTCATACTTAACAATGGGAAGTCTTACTTAACTAAGTTTGCTGCCAAGTCCCAAGAGGGAATTTTTGTTGGGTACAGCAATAATAGTAAGGCATATAGAGTCTACAACTTGTCTACACAAGTTGTAGAAGAATCTGTGCATGTAGTTTTTGATGAGACTAAGCTTATTAACAATGAGTTGTCTAGTTCTGTATGCAGCCCCACAGGTTTAACAAGGAAAATGGACAAGCTTACTCTAGAAGAAGTACCTGCTGCAAGACAGCAAGGAGAGGAGAGTAGCTGTTGTCCAGGGGGAGAACTACATGTGCCAATTGCTGAAAAAATACAAGGAATACATCATGATGGAGATGCTGAAGAGGTTCAACCAGAAGTTAGGATGCCTCCAGCCAATAGGCATCTTAGAGATCATCCAGTAGAGCAGATTATTGGAGATCCAAGACAAGGATTACAAACCAGGAGCAGATACATGAATGCAGCAATCTACTCCAGCTTTCTGTCTCAAGTTGAACCTAAGAAGTTTGAAGAAGCAATACTGGATCCACAATGGACTGAAGCAATGCAAGAAGAGCTTAATCAGTTCAAGAGATGCAAGGTATGGGAACTTGTTCCTAAGCCTAAAGACCACAATATAATAGGAGTTAAGTGGATCTACAGGAATAAGATGGATGAACAAGGGGTCATCATTAAGAATAAGACTAGACTGGTTGCTAAAGGATATAGGCAAGAAGAAGGTATTGATTTTGATCAAACCTTTGCTCCAGTAGCCAGACTGGAATCCATAAGAATGTTCTTGGCTTATGCAACCTATCAAGGATTCAAGGTTTACCAGATGGATGTCAAGTCAGCATTCCTAAATGGTAATCTTAAGGAAGAAGTCTATGTGGAGCAGCCTGCAGGTTTTGTTGATCCAACTCTACCTCATCATGTCTATATACTTAGGAAAGCTTTATATGGGTTAAAGCAAGCCCCTAGGGCTTGGTATGAAACCCTATCTAGTTTCCTCATTGAGAACAAGTTCTCAAGGGGAAAATAGATAAGACTCTATTCCTTAGGGAATCTAGAGGCAAAGTTATACTTGTCCAAATATATGTAGATGACATTATATTTGGGTCTACAGAAAGCAGCCTTTGCAAAAAGTTTGCAAAACTTATGCAAGGTCAGTTTGAGATGAGTAGTATGGGAGAGTTGAAGTTTTTCTTGGGTCTCCAAGTTAAACAGACTGAAAGTGGTTTATCCATATGTCAGTCCAAGTTCACCCTAGAACTCATAAGGAAGTATGGTATGGATTCATCCAGTACCATGAAGACTCCTATGGGGTCAAGTATGTCTCTTAGCAAGGATGATGCAGGGAAACCTGTAGATGAAACCTTGTATAGAGGGATAGTTGGCTCCCTATTATACTTGACTGCTAGTAGACCAGACATCATGTATGCTACATGTGTTTGTACAAGGTATCAAGCCTGCCCTAAAGAGTCTCATTTGACTGCAGTCAAGAGAATATTGAGATATCTAAAGGGCACTCCCTATCTAGGCCTCTGGTACCCTAGGAATGGAGATTTTGATCTAACAGGTTATTCAGATGCAGACTTTGCAGGATGCAAAGAAGATAGAAAAAGCACTACTGGAACCTGTCAATTCCTAGGTAGGAGACTAATTTCATGGAGTAGCAAGAAACAAACCAGTGTGGCTATCTCCACAGCAGAGTCAGAGTATGTGGCTGCAGGAAGTTGCTGTGCTCAACTTCTGTGGATACAACATCAGCTAGAGGACTATGAATTTCAGGTAAGTAGAACTCCACTTTTCTGTGATTCTACTAGTGTTATCTCAATAACTAATAACCCTGTATCACATAGTAGGACAAAACATATTGAAATTAAATATCATTTTCTTAGGGAGTATGTAGAAAGAGAAGATATTTTATTAGAATATGTTAAAACTGATAATCAAGTAGCTGATATGTTTACTAAGCCCCTAGAAGAAGCTAAGTTCAATAGATTCAAAATTGAACTAGGTATGATAAACTTAGAGTAAGTTTACAGAATAGAAAATTGGCTAAGTAAAAAGGTGTCGACACATAGACAAGTCTATGTCGACACAGAATAGTGGTGTCGACACTTCAGGAAAAAGGTGTCGACACATCTAGGAATGTGGTGTCGACACTTCAGAATGTTAGTGTCGACACATGTCAAGTAGGTGTCGACATATCCAATATGGTGTCGACACTTAAGTTTTACTCAGAATTTTTCTAAGTAAAGTCTCGACTATGTGTCGAGTTATGTTGTGTCGACACATAACCAAGTGTCGACACATAAAATCTGTTTGACTAAACTTGTGTCGACACATATGTGTCGAGACATTATAAGTCAGTGTCGACACTTATCGCCAGTGTCGACACATTTTAAGTTAGCTGTCCCGCCTGTTCATCTTCAAAATCAGAAAGGTATAAATAGGGTTCTGTCTTTGTTTGTCGACACGCTTTCAAAGTTTCGAGACCAAAACTACTGTGTCGACACCTCTCTTTTCTAAAGACAAATTCTACAAACCCTAATGGCACCTAAGCTTGAGGAGAACGTTAACGAAGGATATGAGCTAGTGCGCGGCGCGTTTGAAGAAGCAGATCAAGAAATCCAGGCGGTAGTAACCCTAGTCGCCGATTCTGGATTAGAATACTTAGTTTCTGAACCTACAAAGATTTGGAAGAAAGAGGTTCTTGAATTCCTAAATGGAGCTCAGATAGATGAATCTGGATACAAAATCAAATCCAGAGTTCATGGTGCAAGGGTTAAGGTATCCCCTAAAAATCTGAGGAAGGTGCTCCAGCTACCAAAAACTCAAGATGAAGAAGAAGTCACTGCATCTAGGACCAGGGAAGCTCTAACCTGGTGTGCACTTGATCCAAAAATGAAGATAGGCTCTGTGTTTAACAGGATGGGCATGAATAGCCAAGGCAAATTCCTGTCTCAGATAGTGGGAAAAGTCTTACTCAGCAAGCCTGGAGGGCATGACAGAGTGTCTGCCTCCATGTTCAGTATAATGACAAGAATTATCTTCACTATAAGAACTGATTGGTCAGTTATAATGTTTGATAAGATTAAGGAAAGTCTGAAGAAGCCCAACCTGGGCAGAATCTTAAGTCTCTACCTTGCTGGTGTGATACCAGAGGTAATGAGTACTGCTGCAGGCAGCAAGATAAACCACATGAGGAAGATGGATCTAAGGATCTTTTCAAGATGGGACAGGGTGTTGTCCAAGGAAATGCCAACCCCAGAGAAGACAGTTACTGAGAAGGAGATTCCTCCTAAGAAAAAGAGAAAAACTGCTCCAGTGGCACAAGAGTCCTCCAGTAGTTCTGAAAGTGAAGAACAAGTTGTCTTCACTCCAGATGACAATGAGGAAGAGCCTGCTGAAAAGACTCCTGCTCCTCAAGAGGTTGTTGAGATCCAGGGGGAGCTGCCTCAAGCTAGCCCCATCCACAGGGATCACAGCCAGGGGGAGCCTCCAGTTGTAGAAGCACCATCTACACTGGAAAGTGAGCAAGCCACCACCATCATACAAGAGGTACTCACTGAACTAAACACTTTAAATTTTTCTATGGAAGATGCTGATTTATCTGATGTTAATCAGCATACTCAGCTGGATAGTCAAGAACCAGATGCTGTTAGAGAAGACACATCTGATGTACAAGAAGTAATTCCTGATCATGTGGTTGAAGAACCAAGAACTTCTCCAGCTTCTTCACCACCAGAATACACCATGGAGGATTTATTCCTAAATATAGACCAACAAGATTTTGACATGGACAAGGATGCTGCTGAAGAAGAGAATGCTGCTCTTGAGGGGGAGCAAGTACAAGTTCTGGAAGAGCCTATTAGGCAGGAAACTGAGAAGGCACCTGAAGTGCAGAAAGAGAAGCCTCAAAGCCCTAAGGACAGGGTTGACATAGCCAGCACTTCTGCCTCTGAAGATGAGGAGAGTGCTAGGGCAAAGAAGAAGAAACTGTATGTCTTCAAGAGAAGAAGTCAAAGTTACAAAAAGGCTTTACAATCAATTGCACCACAGCCTATAGTTCAGCAAGCACCAACTGCTGATTATAGTGCTTTAATGGTTGCACTACAGATAAAGTTGGATGAGCAAAGGCAGGCCATAGGGAAGTATGTAGATGAAGGGCAAAAATCTTTACAGTTTGATCTTGCCCAGGACATCAAGTCTATAAGGTTTGAGATGAATCTCAACAAGAAAGAGATGACAGACTGCTTCCACAATGGTGGAAATGCAGTGGTGTATTTGGCAACACACCAGGAGAAGATCAAGGCACAGGTAGATGATATAGCATTGAAGCAAGGATATGTTCTTGAAAATCAGTTAAGAATGAATGACAACTTGACTGCTTCACATAATGCTATAGTCACTGAATTGAAGAACAAGGCTGCTGAACCTTCTACATCTACTGATGCTGCTAAAGCTGAATTTGATAAAGTCTTTCAAGAAGAAATTACTGCTGTAAAGACTGCTATCCAAGCCTCCCAGAAAGCCATATCAGAACAACTTCAAAAGCTCAAACCATACTTTAAAGATGGAATCAGATACTTGGATAGTCAAATAAGATTTCAAAAGGATGATGTCAGAGATCATATGGCTAGAGAAGTCATAAAGGGGGAGAGAGTTTTAGTCAAAGCTAGCTCTGATCATGCCAAATGGATATCTAATTCCATCAGAGATACACTGGGCTATCCTCCACTCTGTGATGATGACAATGTTGCAGAATCTGGAATTCAAACTGCATATCTTGGAGGTGAGCAACCAGAGGTAGCTCAAGTGATCTATCCTCCACCAGATTTTGACATGGTGCAAGCTGATATTCATCAGATGTATAGCCCAACTGAAAGGAAGTCTAATGTTATTCTGGAGAAAGTGGTTCAGCCTATGACTGAAGCTATGCAAGCAGCTCTTCAGAAAGAAGAAGAAGCTCTACAAAAAGAAGAAGAGACAAGGTTGTCTAAGAAGAGGTTTATGGAACAAGCAGAACAAAGGCCAGACTTTGAACAGTGGAGCCCTACCTCTAGGAATATAATATTAACTACCTGGAAAGCTGCCAAGGATAACACTCATGACAGGAACAAGTGGTTTTCTGAAGCTGAATGGAGGAAACATGAGATCAGACAAGAAGCCATTGTTCAATATAGAAGGAAGGCAAAGATGGGAAAGCTACCTCCTACTGCAGTGGAGCCTAGCAAGTACTTTCCAAAGTCATATCACTATTTTGAGAGGCAGAAGATCAAAGCTGAAGAGCTCAAAAAGAAAGATCTAAAAGGCAAGAAGCCTGCTGATGCTGAAACTGTTGATGCCCCTGTCAAAGCTCAAGTTCAAACTGGCAAGGGAATAGTTATCAAGGAACCTGACCAGAAATAGATTATGAATTTACTTGAAGATTATTTTGTAATCTTTTGAATGTAAAACATTTTTTTGTGAACTACTGAGAATGTATAAGACAAATGTTAGAACAATATATGATCAATATAATTCATGCTTTGTTCTGTGAATATGTCTATTTCTTAATTGTTCTGTGTTGATATATGTGTATACATGTGTGATTTATACATGTTCTGTTTACCCTGCTGTACTTTATCCTACTTTACATCATTTTGTAATTTTTAATTATGAATTGTGTATATCATTGACTAAGGGTTATGACTTCTCCAAATAGGGGGAGATTGTTGGGTATATTGGTTAAATGTACCTGATTTGAAGAAGTCTCACCCAACTCAATGATATACATCATAATGTATTTGATGTATGTTGAGTTTACTTGTGCAGGTTAAGTAATCACTGGACTGAAGCAAAAAGTTTCTAAGTCCATGTGTCGACACCCAGAGGGAAAGTGTCGACACTTAAGAAGACTTGTGTCGACACCCAGACAAGCAGTGTCGACACTTGGAGTCATTGTGTCGACACCTGGGATGCAGAGTCGACACCAGACAGAAAGTGTCGACACTTGGAGCTGTGTCGACACTCAGTGAAGAAAAGTGCAGACAGAAAGTGTCGACACAAGGAGCTGTGTCGACACCCAGTAAAGCTGTGTCTACACCAGAAAGTGTCGACACTTGGAGCTGTGTCGACACTCAGCAAAAGTCTGCATAGACTAAGTACAAGTGTCGACACTCAACACAATGTGTCGACACTAAGCAGAAGAGTCAGCATTTGAAGTATGTGTCGACACCCAGAACAATGTGTCGACACACAGCTGAAGACTCAACACTTAGTAAAGAACAGCAAGATCTACAAATTATTCTAAGTACAAGTGTCGACACTAAGGGAATGTGTCGACACTCAGCTGAAGTCTCGACAGAAGAATCAAGTGTCGACACAAGGAGCTATGTCGACACTCAGCAAGTATCAACATATGTGTCGACACCAAGAAGCTGTGTCGACACTTAACAGATTCAACACAAGAAGTTGTGTCGACACAAAGGAGATGTGTCGACACTTAGAAGAATTCAGCAAGTTACAGAAGATCAAGTACTTGTGTCGACACTCAATTTCAGTGTCGACACATGAAGAAGAATCTGTGTCGAGACATACAAGGAGTTGTGTCGACACCTTGTAGACTTGTGTCGACACTTACACAACTTGTGTCGACACTTGGTCTATAAGTGTCGACACTTAAAGACAGAAAGTCTCGACACTTTCAGACAGTTAGAGATTTTCAAGAAATGACTGGATGACTTGACAGATGCCGTTCCAGTCGGTCTATAGAACCTGTCAGAGATGTCAGAAGACAGTTATGAACCGGAACAGCCGGTTACCATGAAGAAGGCCTATAAATAGGCCTATGCTGTCTACAGAAGTTGATGATCAGTGATTAACAAGTGGTTCAGATTATTGTTGAACAAGTTATTGAAGTGGTACACAAAGTATCAAGACAAGAAGATCTTGCAGTCCAAGTGCAGATCTAAGAAGTTGGAGAGAGAGGGCTCCATCCAAGAAATCAGCCTCTGGAACTAGGCTGAGAAGAAGGATTCAAATTCATTATGAATTCTAAGTGGCAGAGGTCAAGGAACAACTACAGAAGGAGACAATCTTATTCAGTTCTACTCAAGAAGCTTTGAAGAAAGCTAAGTCAGATTGAATCCAGCTGAGTTCTTCCAAGAACTCATCAAGAAACTCTCAACTCCCCTCTCTTGTTTCTGAGTTGTTGAGTTATTATTTCTGTAATCATTTTTATCTTGTAGGATCCTTTGGATCTGAGTGAATTGTAAGCCTATAATTATAAAGGCTGAGGGTAGGGCTTGAGAGCCTGAGTATAGGAGATTGAGATCTCTGAGTGTAGGCCTTGATTGGCTGAGTGTAGGCCTGGGTGGCTGAGTGTAGGCCTTTGTGGCTGAGTGTAGGCTTTGGGATAAAGCTGAGTTGTAAGGCCTTGGGCCTGAGGTGTAGGAACCAATTTGGGTTCTGAGCTAGTGGAGAAGTTTGGCCGAATCTAGTACACTGTTAGATAGGCGAAGGGGGAAAGTGGAGGTACCCAAAGATTGGTGAACCACTATAAAACCTTGTGTCTGTTGTGCTGTGTTGTGATTTGCTGTGTATGCTGTTTGTTTGCTGTGATAACATAGTCAGAAATCTGTGATATTAACTGTTTGCTGCCATTAAAGTTTAACAAGGATTAGGTCACCTATTCACCCCCCCCCCTCTAGGTGTTTAGGTACCATATCTTTCACAAGGCTATGTTTTGAAAAATCAACTCAGAATGAATGATAATCTGACAGAATCACACAATGTTATTGTCACAGAACTTAAGAATACAGCAACTGCTTTCACTGCAAACATTGCTAAGGAAAAGACTGAGTTTGATAAACATCTCAAAGCAAATTTGACAGATGTTAGCACTGCTATCCAAGAATCTCAAAAGGTAATTGTTGATCAGCTGCTGAAGTTCAGATCATTCTACAAAGAAGGAACAAATTATCTAGCTAATCACATAAGGTTTCAAAAGAATGAACTAAGAGACCATGTGGAACGAGAAGTCATAAAGGGGGAGAGAGTGTTAGTCAATGCAGGCTAGGAACATGCTAAATGGATAACTAATGCTATCAGAGCAACTCTTGGTTATCCACCCCTTTGTGATGATGACAATACTGCTTAGTCAGGCATTCAACCTGCTCACAATGAAGAGGTTCAGCAGGAAGTAGCTCAAATTATTTATCCACATGCTGATTTTGAGGGCATTCACTATGCTGTACAACAAATGTACAGTCCTCCATAGGATGTTCAGAATGTGATTTTTGAGAAGGTTGAGATGTCTGAAGCTGCTTTGAAAAGAGAGCAAGAAGCTCAACTTTCTAAGAAAAGGTTTAGAGAGCAGGCTGAATTAAAGCCTGATTTTGAAAGATGGAGCCCAACCTCCAAAAACATTATTCTCGCTGCCTAGCAAGCTGTTAAAGATAACATGCATGATAGTAGCAAGTGGTACTCTGAACAAGAATGAAGCAAGTATCAGAAATGGCAAGATGTCATTTATCAGTTTAAAAGAGACATCAAAGCTGGGAAGATACCTGCTACTTTTGTGGAGCCAAGTAAGTACTTTCCAAAGCCTTATCATTATTTTGAAAGGCAAAAGGTCAAGGCTGAAGAGCTCAAGAAAAAGGATCTTAAAGGAAAGAAGCCAGCTGAAGACACTGAAGCTAATGTACAAGCAAGGATTCAGTCCAGCAAAGGCATTGTTATCAAGGAGCCTGATCAGTCCTAAGATTAGATTGACTAAATTTTAGAAATATGTAATCTTTTTAAAATCTATGTCATCTGTTGTTCAGAAACTTCTTGTTGTTCAACAAAACATTGATTCATGTTCATTATATTTTATCATATTTTGTGATGATATAATATGCTGCTTTTGTTTATGTATTACCCTGTCAAATAATGCTCTTATACATCATATTCTGTGTTTTATTATAAAGTGATGTATATCATTGACTAAGGGTTATGACTTCTCCAAATATAGGGAGATTGTTGGGTACATTGGAAAATGTGTACCAGATTTGTAGAAGCCTCACCTAACTCAATGATATTCATCAAGGTGTATTTGATGTTGTGTTGAGTTTGAATGTGAGGGTTAAGTGTTGGGTATTGTATCCACAATTACCTGGATTTGAGGAAGCCACCTGTCAAGCTAAGATGAATTCACAATGTATTTGATGAAATCTCTTAAGTTGTGTTTGCAGTTCTTCCACGCTAAGTGCACACCAATGTCAGGGTGCAGTAGGTCAATATACACGGGTCTGCACGACGTAATCCCTCGTTGAGCAGATCAGTGTGTTGGCCTACGTGTACTCTCTCTATTAGAGTGCACTTACTTTCAAGTACAGGGCCGTGTTTATGCAAGAGAAGACAAGGAGCAAGGATGGGTCAAGGAGCAGCTCTTGGGTGGAAAGACGAAAATTCGTCTAAGTGGAATTTGACGAGAATCACCAAGTGATTCTCGCCGATTCGGCGAGAATCACTAGTGATTCTCGCCGAATCGTCGAGAATCATTAGTGATTCTCGCCGACTCCTTCCAACTGCCTCAAAACGGTGCCAAGTAAGATTCGACGAGAATCACTGGTGATTCTCGCCGAACCCATCGTTGAGCAGATCATGAATACCAAGTTATATTCGTTGAGAATCAACAAGTGACGAATCACTTGTTGATTCTCGACGAATCGTCGAGAATCACTAACTGATTCTCGCCGATTCGTCGAGAATCACTTGCGATTCTCGCCGATTTTTACTTAGCAATTTCTCTGGAAGCTGCTGGACCGGATTCTGCCGCTGGACTATTTTGAACCGGATTTCGGGTTTCTACTTGTGGGACCCACAACGGTCATATTGTAAGTGACTACAGTGTATAAATACACGGGTATTTTTGAACAGTGAAATCAGCGAAGAAGATAAGAAATACGCGAGCACGGACGAACCCTAAAATCGCCGCTTCTGCTCCGTCGCCGCCGCCGCCGCTCGCGACAAGTTGTTCACCGGTTGATCATGGTTTCGCCCAGATCCTCCTGCGATAGAAGCCTAGCTAAGCTCAGCGTCTCACGTGTCTAACCGGAGATCTCTTGTCTCTCGATTTGTAGATCGGGAAAGTCTTCCCCATCCGAATCGATCGAGACGATTGATCCTAGTGTGACCGTTGGTAGACCTAGCTTGCTTCGCTACGAAGTTTGGATCTCAAAGTACAGCAGTCGCGCACCGTCGTTGCCGCCGATCCCGAACCAAGCCGCCGCTCGTATTGCCGCCGCCGGTTCCGGGGAGATCCTCTCCAAGAGAGATCTAGGGTTGTAGACTCTTCGCTGACTTCACGACCACGTCGTCTAACGAAGAGAAACACCGTAGTCTCCAAATGAAGTTTGTATCTCGTGTACATTCTAGATTTACTTTTGTTGTAAAGGAACGTTTGTTCCGTGTTGTAAGGGTTGGGTGCAACCCGGTTTGTGGGAGTGTTGACTCCTACGTGTGGAAGGTTTCCTTCCGATAGTGCAAGGATTGGATTTCAATCCTGTTGGAGAAGTGACCGAGTCGTCCCTTGTTGGGAGATAGGTCGAAGGGGGGAAAGTGGATGTACCCAAGTCGGGGAACCACTATAAATTACCTGTGTATTCTGTGTGCTGTGCTGTTTATTTTTATTGTGCAGGTACATTCGTAAATTCCGCAAAAACGCTGCACGTCACCTATTCCCCACCCCCCCCCCCCCCATAGGTGAAGATAGTTGACACTAGGTGAACTTTCAAGTGGTATCAGGGGGAGGTTGCTCATCAAAAAGGTTTACACCTTGAGTAGTATCCTGCCACCAGTGTCAGAAGCATGGAGCTGGATTATGAGATATCGCCACTCAGACTCCCCGCATGTACAAAGGAGTTTTATCCCGTCTGGAGGATGAGAGTGTCGTATCACTTGGATGCCATCGATCCTCGTGCATCTTTCATCCTGGAAGAGGGTCCTTTTATTCCTATGAAGACCTCCGACTCTGGAATTCAAGTGCCCAAGTGCATTGCTGAGATGTCGGAAATGGAACTCTCATTCTTTAATTTGGATAAGAGGATTCGTCAAATTATCATGGATATCTGGTCTGGAGCTTCTCGCTCTAGATTGGAAAAATGTAGGACGGCTAAATCTCTGTGGATGATGATCTCAGAGCTGATGGGGGGGGGGGGTCAGAGAATGCTGGAATCTGCTGTCAATCGGAGGATGAAGCCTATGTGGGGGTCCTCACCTCTGAAGATGAAGGCATGGATCTCTCGGACAACATCAGAGCTCCAGTGTCCGTGTCAGAAACTGAAGAGGCCAGTGAGGAAAGCAGCTCTGATGAGGATGAGACAATGGTCACTGACTCTAATGACAATAACACAGAAGAGCAGGTAACTTTTTCATCCTGCCCCGTATCTCTTGAAGTTTCTGAAGACAGGAACTGCTTTCCTTCAGAAGATTCTGATTCCCTGAAGAGAGCCCTTCAGAAAAGCAACCTACTTGCTGAGGAGCAAGCTCAAGAGATTGCTCGACTGAAGATCTTGGTGGTTCTCCAATTGGCGTCCAACAAGGTCAAGGACTCTAAGATCTCAGCTCTAGAGAGTAGTCTATAGAATGAGAAAAGAATAGTATCAAACTTTTCCAAAGTTGATGCTATAAAGAGCAAGCAAGAAAACGGGTGGATCTCCCGGATTATCAATTCGTGGAGAAATGGGGAAACGGTATTCCGACCCCCCACTCCAAGAAAGAAGGCAACTCATCATGCCTACAGGTATGACCACAGGAACAATCGTGGTCACTGCAAGGGTGATCTGTCCTCATGTGGAGACACCCGTAGTGCAAGGGCCGTCGTGGCCACCCATGAGAGAATACCTAAGGCTCCTGCTGAGCCCTTTGTATTCACTGCCACTGCCTCAACTCGGTGTGAATCTGCATGTCCCAGCTCACAGAACACTTCTCACCACCCGAGGACACAGGACAGGGAGGTTAGAAGTCATGGTGTAAGTTTTCATGGGGCCTCAGGAAGGGAGATGCCTGAAAGGAAGGGACCACCTCCCCGGCCTCATGACGCTTGCAACATGCATTCCTTCCACCCTTCCACGTGTCACGGTGGAAGAGAACATTTTGTGAGAAGATCATGCCCTATCCCATTTAGACCTAGGACCGTGACTACCTCAGTCACTAGATCAGGTCAGAAACGGCGATACAACATTCACCCATATTGGTGCTGTGGCAAAGTGGGACACTTTGCCATCGACTGTTGGCACAACCCCTCTGTGCCAAAGGCAAGGGCCTATCCACATTTTCTGCGCAGAGGTAGCCTTCCTGACAGGTTTTCTGAAGGAAGGCAGTCGAGTGCTTATGCTAACAGGCACCTACGACCCAATATGATTTGGGTTCCTAAGGTAAGGTAATTCTTTCTTGCAGGGTAGTCTAGGTTCCCGTAAATATGATGGGAACTAGACAGTAGGTGTTCCAAGACTGAATTGGAACATGCATATGGAATAACAGAAGTGATATCTATAAAAGCATACTCACATCGAGCACCTGGTATGTTATAGTCAGAGAGACTAAATGTTAACTCTCATAATCCCAGGTACTTTTGATCAGTTCAAGGACTTGAGTCATATTGTATCCACATTTACATATATATCTATATATATGTATATTTATACTTATGCTTATACATATATGTGTGCACATCTAAGGATAGGTTAACTCGATACATACAAACCTTTTATACATCAATAAAGAGTTAACGAAGATATGTCATTGTGAATCTCGACAACTCACAATTGACATCAAGAAGTGTTTGGAAAAGCCCCGTTCAAACCCAAATAGATTGGCTTTAAGATATATATATATTCATAATTTTTAAATTGACTTGACATCAGAAGAATTCGAAAATGCTGCAATGCCTCTTAACTTGAAGATTCCTAGTAAAGAAACCCTTCGATTACAACTTAGACAAATTCCCACCGACTCTTAGCAAAGGGATCCCGTTATAACTTGTTAAACCCTTATTAAAACTCGTCGAATGAGCAGAAATCCCGCCGACCCTTTATATATTTAGAATCCCGCCGACCCTTCACCTTCCATAGGAATCCCGCCGAAGGAGCGAACTTTCCCATACCCGCCGACTCGCCGAAGCCCGCAGGAAAACTCGCCAACTCTCTCTGCAGGGGAAACTCACCGGAAGGGAAGCTCGCCGAATCGACTCCCCCGCCGGAAACTCGCCGACTCCCGCAAGACTCTCGCCGAACAGGTCTCCATCGAAGGTCTCCCGCCGAATCCCGCTGGAATCTCCCCTAATCGTCTTCCCCTTTCATTGCTTCTCACCGCACATTTCCCGCAGGACACTCACCTTGCTCTTGGACGCTCTTCCGGTTTCGATTCTAGCTTCCAGGAATTTCTCCGTGTGCACTCATCGGGTGTCCCTCGTCTTCATCGAAATAACTCACCGTCTACACCTTTAGGTAACCACCCCCTCACCCTTACTTGGACTTGATCACTAGTGTCGCTTCCTTTTTGATTTTTTTTAATTAAGCGTATAGTAGGGCTTCTCTCCCTAGATCTGCAATGGCTCCAAGGACAACTGCTGGGTTGGTCACTGGTTGCGAGCTAGTTCGAACTGGGTTCTCTCACGCCTCTGACGAATTCAGAAACATCATTCTGATGCTGGAAGAGGCTGGGTTATCATTCGTCCTGGAGCACCCGTGCAAAATACTGGACAAGGAGGTGCTGGAGTTCTTTGCAACCGCAAAGCTCCGGAATGGCGACTCTCTAATCAAAAGCAAGGTGGCTGGGGCAAAGGTCAAGATGTCTGCCAGCAAGCTGACCCGCTTCCTGAAGCTCTCTAGCTCGGAGCATGAGGACTATCTGGAGGACGAAGACAAGACCAGGACTCTCTTATTCTGTGGTCTCCCACGAGGAACTCGATCGATCAAGCGCAAGGATATGAATGAAGAAGGGAAGCTTCTGTCTGACATAATTGGAAAGGTACTCATCTGCAAGCCACGATCTCATGACCATATCTCTGCGGATATGTTCAAGATCCTGGTGGCTATTGTCTGCCGAAAAAGATTCAACTGGGGGTCATTGCTGTTTGCGAAAATAAAGGACACCCTGAGATCTCCGAGCTTTGGCCGAATCATAATTCTGTATCTCAATCAGCTGAATGGAGACAAGTTTCTCATGAGTACAGGTGTTCCTCTACACTACCTGAAGAAAATGGACGCAAGTGTTTTTGACAGATGGGAGAGGCGGATTGGGCAGACCGCCGTGGAAGAACAACAGGACGTATCTCCAGCAGAAACCCCCAGTGAAATTCCTGATACTTTGACTGCAGGAATTGAGGGGGAGCCTCTACCCACTCAGACTGATATCGTAGCTGACATCTCCCAAATAGCCAGAGATGTTGTGGCAGATATACAAGAAGACAGTGAAGCTGTGCCGGAAAATGAGGAGACCCTGAACCGGAACGATCAAGGAGCCGAAGCTGATGTACATGGGACTGCTGACCCAGAGTTGGAAGAGGATGCTGATGCAGATGACTTCATGGATGATGAAGGAGAGGATGATGGCAATGAGGGACAAGACGCATTGGAGACTCAGAATCTCATTGAACCTCCATCTGACAAGCACGCACCTGAAATCATTCCTGAACATATTGGTGCACGAGTGGAGGGGGAGTCCGAGAAATCTGCAGATGCTGCAAGCATTCCCCCAGTAGAGACTGTGCTGGTGTCTAGCTCTACAGGTGCTTCTGCTGAAGAGCAAGGCCAAGAAGTGCCTCAGAATATTCCTCTCCGAGATGACATAGCCACTCACACCGTGAATATTATTCAGGGCATAGTGGATAAGCTTAAGGCCTCTTTTGAAAAAGCTCAAAATAAAATGCTGAAAAGGATTAAGGAATCTGAAAATCTCATGCTCACGAATATGGTGGAGATCAATCATAAACTTGACGTGATGGAAAAGAAGTTTGAAGAAAAGTATACAGCGGCCGGCCAAGCGGTCACTCTTCTTATGGACGGGTTGAGAAAGAACACCGACACTCTCGTCGTAGTAGATCAGAATGCTCATGTTGTAGCAAACAACATTCAAAAGTTTGACGGTAATATGGTAACTCTCAACGCCAATCAACAAGCATTAGTCACTGAATTCTCCAAGATGACAAAGCATATTGATGACTCCCTGCACTCCTATGCAAACTCCATAGCAGTCGAAGCCAAAAAGGGGGAGAAGGAATACATAACTAAGATGGTTGAGCTTCAAGAAATCATGATCACAAACTTCGAACAGTCAAACAAATATGTCTATGACAGCTGCTGGTGGATGCTACAACAGGCGTTAGGCGTCGATTTGAATCCTGCAGGTATTCATGCTCCTGAGACTTCTATGGCAGCTGCGGGAGTAAGTGCTGCTGAGGGAGTAAGTGCTGCTGATGTTCCCATGAGTGAAGCTGATGCTAGGGCCATTTCTAAAGCAAAACTGAGGAGCATGTTTGACCAGGAGGCCCTAGCAAAAGCCAGGGGCAAGCGAAAAGCTCAAGAAGGGACCTCCAAGGAGACACAGGCTGAAAAGAGAACTCGACTGAGTGAGGAGGAGGTAAGAAATGAAAAGTGGAGTCCAGTTTCAAAGAATATCATCTTGGACACCTTCTGGCTACAGGAAAAAGGAGAAATCAATCGAAATGAAGTATACAACCAATTTGAGTGGGAAATGCACAAGACGTATGAAGGGAAACGAAACATCTTCTTCAGAAACAACACAGATGCAGATAAAGTTCCTCCTCCTAGATATTATCCGAAGCCTAAAGAGTATATGGAGAGGCAAAGGAAGAAGTATTTGGCGCAAAAACTCAAGGATGACTTAGCTAAGGAAAAATAGTCAACAATTTATAGCTTGTCATTCTCTCTTAAGAACATTTAATGCTTATTGTTATTATATGAACAATTTTGAGATTATATATATATTTATATATATTTGTATATGTAATTGAATTTGTGAATGACTCAAGTCCTGATCTGATTACTTATAGTCTTTTGTGCTGAATATTTAAATTCTGAATGTTGCTTATATGATCTGGTTGGTGTTATTCATCTTAGCTAGTAGGGTTTTGGCTTCGTCAAATAGGGGGAGATTGTTGGGTATTGTATCCACAATTACCTGGATTTGAGGAAGCCACCTGTCAAGCTAAGATGAATTCACAATGTATTTGATGAAACCTCTTAAGTTGTGCTTGCAGTTCTTCCACGCTAAGTGCACACCAATGTCAGGGTGCAGTAGGTCAATATACACGAGTCTGCACGACGTAATCCCTCGTTGAGCAGATCAGTGTGTTGGCCTACGTGTACTCTCTCTATTAGAGTGCACTTACTTTCAAGTACAGGGCCGTGTTTATGCAAGAGAAGACAAGGAGCAAGGATGGGTCAAGGAGCAGCTCTTGGGTGGAAAGACGAAAATTTGTCTAAGTGGAATTCGACGAGAATCACCAAGTGATTCTCGCCGAATCGGCGAGAATCACTAGTGATTCTCGCCGAATCGTCGAGAATCATTAGTGATTCTCGCCGACTCCTTCCGACTGCCTCAAAACGGTGCCAAGTAAGATTCGGCGAGAATCACTGGTGATTCTCGCCGAACCCATCGTTGAGCAGATCATGAATACCAAGTTATATTCGTTGAGAATCAACAAGTGATTCGTCGAGAATCACTAGTGATTCTCGACGAATCGTCGAGAATCACTAACTGATTCTCGCCGATTCGTCGAGAATCACTTGCGATTCTCGCCGATTTATACTTAGCGATTTCTCTGGAAGCTGCTGGACCGGATTCTGCCGCTGGACTATTTTGAACCGAATTTCGGGTTTCTACTTGTGGGACCCACAACGGTCATATTGTAAGTGACTATAGTGTATAAATACACGGGTATTTTTGAAAAGTGAAATCAGCAAAGAAGATAAGAAATACGCGAGCACGGACGAACCCTAAAATCGCCGCTTCCGCTCCGTCGCCGCCGCCGCCGCTCGCGACAAGTTGTTCGCCGGTTGATCGTGGTTTCGCCCAGATCCTCCTGCGACAGAAGCCTAGCTAAGCTCAGCGTCTCACGTGTCTAACCGGAGATCTCTTGTCTCTCGATTTGTAGATCGGGAAAGTCTTCCCCATCCGAATCGATCGAGACGATTGATCCTAGTGTGACCGTTGGTAGACCTAGCTTGCTTCGCTACGAAGTTTGGATCTCAAAGTACAGCAGCCGCGCACCGTCGTTGCCGCCGATCCCGAACCAAGCCGCCGCTCGTATTGCCGCCGTCGGTTCTGGGGAGATCCTCTCCAAGAGAGATCCAGGGTTGTAGACTCTTCGCTGACTTCACGACCACGTTGTCTAACGAAGAGGAACATCGTAGTCTCCAAATGAAGTTTGTATCTCGTGTACATTCTAGATTTACTTTTGTTGTAAAGGAACGTTTGTTCCGTGTTGTAAGGGTTGGGTGCAACCCGGTTTGTGGGAGTGTTGACTCCTACGTGTGGAAGGTTTCCTTCCGATAGTGCAAGGATTGGATTTCAATCCTATTGGAGAAGTGACCGAGTCGTCCCTTGTTGGGAGATAGGTCGAAGGGGGGAAGTGGATGTACCCAAGTCGGGGAACCACTATAAATTGCCTGTGTATTCTGTGTGCTGTGCTGTTTATTTTTATTGTGCAGGTACATTCGTAAATTCCGCAAAAAACGCTGCACGTCACCTATTCCCCCCCATAGGTGAAGATAGTTGACACTAGGTGAACTTTCATTAAGGAAATGCAGAAAAAGTTTCTAAGTACAAGAGTCGACACTTGAGAATAATTGTGTCGACACTTGAGAAAAATTGTGTAGACACATGGGGAAGGCTGTGTCGACACCAGGAGCCAGATTGTGTCGACACACAGAACTTGTGTCAACACATAGAAAATCTGTCGACAACAACTGTGTCAATACACAGGACTTGTGTCAACACATTCCAGAATTCTATCGACAACACTTGTGTCGACACACAGGACTTGTGTCGACACACTCCAGAATTCTGTCGACATCAACTTTGTCGAGACTAGAAGCTGTTGTGTCGATACACAGGACTTGTGTCGACACATTCCACAGAAGTCGTGTCAAGAAGAAAAAGAAGAGCTGTGTCGACACACAGGACTTGTGTCGACACATGCCACTGAATCTGTGTCAAGAAGTCAAAGAGAAGCTGTATCGACATTGTGAGAGCTGTGTCGACACATGATCTATTTATGTCGACACATTTGAAGTATTTTCTCGACACTTTACTACTGAGTCAATGTACAATGAAGTTACTGGAGACTTGACACCTGTCATAACTCACAATGCTGTTGTATCTGTCAGAGCTGTCAGAAGGCCGTTAGGAACTGGATCAGCTGGTAACCTCGGATAGAGCCTATATAAAGACATGTTCTCTCATCAAAGAACAACAATGAAGAACTAAGAAGAAGAAGAAGAGAAGTCTTCATCCAGAAATCAACAAGGGCAGATCCTGAACAAGTCTGCAAGAAGAATTCAGATTAAATTCTGAATAGAAGAAGGAAGCAGGATTGAGGATCATCTCCAACTTCAAGAAGATCAACCTTACTTTGTTCAGATTCAAGAAGCTTTGAAGAAGCTAAGACAGGTTGATTTTAAAATTGTCAGATCTATCAAGAACTGACCAAGAAACCTTCTACCCATTCTCTCTCTACTTGGGTGAAGGAATTACTCTTTTTATTATCAATTTTTCTGTAGGATCTTTTACAGATCTGAGTGTATGAGGGTTATCCATCTGAGTTGTAAGCCTAAATCTATAAAGACTGAGGTAGGGCTGAGTGCCTGAGGTAGGAGAGTTTTCTCTCTGAGTTGTAGGCCTTGTGGAAGAGGCTGAGGTAGGGCTTGATTGCCTGAGTTGTAGGCCTAGTGAAGAGGCTGAGGTAAGACTTAATTGCCTGAGCTGTAGGAGTGTGGACTCACTCTGAGGTAGGGTTCTCTGGGAGAATCTGAGTTGTAGGACTTGCTGAAGTCTGAGCTGTAGGGACCTTTCAAGGTTCTTAGTTGTAAGATCTGCGGATCTGAGAAGAAGAAGGAAGTTGGGCCGAATCTAGTATACTGCTAGATAGACGAAGGGGGATAGTGGATGTACCCATCACTTGGGGAACCACTATAAATCTGTGTGCACTCTATGATTGGCTGTGATTTTTTTATACTGTGATTTGTTAATTGCTGAATAATCTGTGTTAGCAGTAAAAATATTGTCTGCCTTAAAGAAAAAGAATTGAACTTAATCACCCCCCCCCCCACTAGGTGTTTAGGATATCTTGAAACCAATTCTTTCAAGTGATATTAGAGGGAGGTTACTCAAGAATAGACTTAACAGTCTGAGTGGATTTATAAGGCAGTCATCAGTTAGACAAAATGGGTTTAAGTGAGAATTAGAAGGAACTTGGATCCATGAAGCTTCCTATCTGTAGGAAAGAAAACTTTGGCATTTGGAAAGAGATGGTCAGATTATTTATGGAAGCATCTGATCCAAGAATTTATATCACAGTTCTAAAAGGACCATTTGTTCCTATGAAAATATCAGTTCTTGATGTTAATCTCAAGACTCCTAAAAGTTATTCAGAAATGACTAAGGAAGAGATCATCCTAACAACCGTGGACAAGAGGGCACATAACATAATTGCGAGTGCCATAGATGACTCTACATTACAGAATCTGATTCATTGCAAAACCTCCAAGGAGATGTAGGACACTTTGATTGTCTACATGGAGGGAAGAGAAGAAGTGAGATATGATAGGAAGTCCAGGCTAAATCAAGAATATGAAAGCTTTAGACAAGCTAAGTCAGATAGTATAGATGAGTGCTATAAGAAATTCTTTAGAATTGTCAATGATCTAATGACTTATGGAAGAGTCTTTAGCACTTATGAATTAATTGACAAGTTTCTTAGATCCCTATCCAAGGATTGGGATACTAAAATATGTGCCATCAGAGAGGTGGCCAAGCTTGCAGATACACCTCCACCAACCTTATTTGGAAAACTGTTATCCTATGAGATGCAGCTCACTGCTAGAAAGGAGGAGGAGAAAAGCAATAAGTCTGAATACAGAGAAAAGTAAGTTGCCTTTAAAGCTGAAGCTAGAAGAAAGGGCAGGAGAAAGTCACCTTCACCTCCCAGGAGAATGCCTGAAGTTGAATCTGAAAATACTGACATCAACACATCAGACAGTCACAACACTGATGAAGACTTTGCTGCCTTCATAAGGCAGTTTCAAAGGTTCATGAAGAAGAAGAAATGAAGAACAAAGTCATCTTCATCCTACTCCAAGGATGACTATTACAAGAAGAAGAAAGCATCCAAGGATGACAGGTATGGCTCTAGTCCCAGTAAACTAATTTCTTCTAAAAATGTTTGTTATTGCTACAACAGGCCAGGGCATGTCATAGCTGATTGTCCTGATAAAAGAAAGGAATCTAAAGATAAAAAGAAGCAGCAAACTAAGGGCAAGAAGGAGAGATCCTTGGTTGTAAAGAAGCAGAAAACTGGATTGATTCCTCATCATCAGATTCAGGAGAAGAGACAGAAGCTGAAGCTTATGTGGGATTGTTTACTACTGAAGAGGATTCAGTAGAATCTGAGTTTTTGCAAATGCTGGACTCAATGAATGGGACTAAAGATCATCACTACAGAGGGCTGATGGCTTTGACTGAGGAAGATCAATGCCAGGATCAGCCTGGTCCCAGCAAGGTAAACATCATATCTACAGTTTCTGATAATTATACTGGATCAGAATCAGAAGCATCAGCATCAAGAGATAGGGATGGTTCTGAATCTAAAGGGGATGTTCATCAACTTATTGATGAGTATGTTGATCTGTTGCAAGCACTTAAGAGAAGCAGAAACCTTGTCAAAAACCAGGCTAAGGAAATTGCATCCCTTAAACTGGCTGCATCAGATTCATAAAAGATGCTGGATATAAAAATGAATGAAGTTGCCCAACTGAAAAATATAACTGTTATTTAAATGGGTACAATTACATTCAAAAATGATCAAATCAAGAGTCTGGAAGCCAGACTTCAAAAAGAGAGGGAACTTTTGGCTAAATTCTCAAAGCCAAAGTCAGTCTTACCCTTGATTGATGACTTCACTCTCCAAAAGGGTAAGACAGGATTAGGATTCAAGGGAAGAACTAGGGCAGCTAATTCCAAAAGAAAAGGCAAAGCCCTAATTCAGCCACTAGCCTTCAAACCCCCTATTGTTTTCAGGAAAGTGATGCAGCCCACTAACAAGTATGACCATGACATTACATATGGTCACAATAAGCCTGGTAATCTGAATGATAAGGGTGTAATTGCCAATAGGGTAGCCCATGTACAAACACATTATGATCATCAGGAATCATTAATGTTTGATGCATTAGCCCCAGCACTCAAGAAAACGACTACTGTACCTACAGTTTTAAGGTCTGCTGATAGCAATACTGTTAAGCCTATATCTAAGAGAAGATACAATAAATATGAGTGCTGGTGTTGTGGCAAAGTGGGTCATTATGCCTTAGATTGTTGGCACAACACTACTGTCAGGAAGGATGCCAGCTTACCTGTATGAAAGGTTGCAGACAAATCTGTCAAGTTTCAGATTAACTAGAACCTAGAAGACCCAATACTTATTGGGGTTCTAAGGTTAAGTAATTTTATTTGATGCAGGTGAGTCCAAGTGACCATACCCCAATATGGTACATGAACAGTGGATGTTCCAGGAACATGACTGGAACAAGAAGGTCTGAAGGAAAAGATGGACAAGCTAACCATTAGTGAAGACCAACCTGCAAGGCAGGATGAAGAAAATGATGGATTCTGTCTAGGGGGAGTACAAGACCCATAAGTTGATGAAGAAGAAAATGTAGTACAACTTGATGGGGAGATTGGAGAAAATCAAGGTGTAGATAGATTGCCTCCAGTAATAAGACACCTAAAGGATCATCCAGCAAACCAAATTATTAGTGATCCAAGACATGGTGTCCAGACAAGGAGCAAGAACTTGAACACAGTTCTTTGCTCAGGTTTCCTGTCCCAGATGGAACGCAAGAAATTTGAAGAAGCCATTTGTGTCATAGGGCAGCAAAAAGCAGACAAGTGTGGCTATTTCCACTGCTGAGTCTAAATATGTTGCTGCAGGCAGCTGCTGTGCTCAGCTATTATGGATTCAACATCAACTTGGAGATTATGGAATCCAGGTACGTAGAACTCCATTATTTTGTGATTCTACTAGTGCCATTTCTATTGCTAGAAATTCTGTTTCTCATAGCAGAACTAAGCACATAGAAATAAGATTTCATTTCCTTAGAAATCATATTGAAAAGGAAGATATAAGTTTAGAATTTGTCAATACTAATTTTCAAATTGCTGACATGTTCACCAAACCACTGGATGAAACTAAATTCAATTGTTTTAAAATTGAATTAAGCATGCTGAACTTAGAATAAGAATGACAAATTTGACTAAGTAAATTTGTGTCGACACATAAAGACATCTGTGTCGACACTTAGTAGATGGTGTCGACACATAAGAAAAATTCTGTCGACACATCCAGAAGATTGTGTAGACACTCAGAATTTGGTGTCGACACATAACTATCCTGACACTTAAATGTTGGTGTCGACACATACAGTCATCTATGTCGAAACACAGAGATTAGTGTAAGCTCTTAAGATTATTTGTGTCGACACATCGCAATTGGTGTCGACATATAGAATAGTAATTCTCTATCGAGACTTTAGTAGTCTGTGTCAACACAATCCCAATAATGTCGACACAGTAGGTTTATTTCAACCCGCCTTTTGACCTTCTTTGTTTAGAAACATACAAATAGGTGGAAGTAAAACCCTATCTACTACGCTCTCAACATTCTCGAGACCTAATCCTTTGTGTCGACAGACCTTCATCTCTCTTCTTCTTCTCTCTCTCTCATCCTGAATGGCGCTAAAGCTATAAGAAAACATCAACGAGGGCTATGAACTCGTTCTCGTTGCGTTTCGGAGTGCAGCACAAGACATCAAAGCTGTGATTACCCTAATCACAGAGAATGGCTTAGAATACTTGGTCTCAGAACCTACCAAGATTTGGAAGAAGGAGGTTCTTGAATTCTACACAGCAGCAACACTGGATTCAACGGGCCTGAATATTAAGTCATCCGTTCAAGGAACCAAGGTCAAACTCAACCTGAGGAGTTTGAGGAAGACACTACAACTGCCAAGGGTTAAAGAAGAAGATGAAATAACATCTTCCATGACCAGAGAAGCTCTCCAATGGTGTGGACTGTATCCCACTACCAAGATTGGATCTTTTATGCACAGAAAGGGAATGAACTCCCAGGGAAAATTTCTTTCTGAAATTATAGGAAAAGTAATTCTGTGCAAAACAGGAGGACATGATAGGATATCCGCCTATATGTTCAATCTTATGACCAGAGTCTTCTTCATGGTCAAAACCAACTGGTCTGCTGTGATATTTGAAAAGATCAAAGAAAGTTTAAAGAAACCAAACCTGGGCAGAATACTAAGCCTATATCTGACTGTGAATATTCCTGAAGTGATGAATCACATAGCAGGATCTAAGATAAACCATATGAGAAGAATGGATTTAAGGATACTATCCAGATGGGAAAGGGTCCTGGCTAATGACGTTTCTACTCCACAGAAACAAACAAAACACATACAACAAAAGAAGAAACCAATCCACAAGACAACTGAATCTTACAGTGATTCAGAAGAAGAAGTGGTCTTTAGCTCAGATGAAGAAAGACCAGAGAATGCTAGGAAATCACCTGCTCTAGAGACTGTAGTTGATGGTCAGGTGCATGGGGAGCAGATCCTGCCACCAACATCTCAAAAGTTTAGGTACAGGAAGAGCCTCATCAAGGGGGAGCCAATGAGCTTTCTCCAGCTTCAGCTCAACAAGAGGCATTACCTTCAGGGGGAGATCATGAACAAGAGCCACCTATCAACACAGCTACATTGGACAGTAAAGCAACTACACAATCTATACTTGAGGTACTACTGGATATAAATCAAGCTGCTCTCAATTCAAAAAATACTACACGGACTGTACATATGAATGATGTCGAACAGACTAACCAAGAAAGTGTCCCAGCATATGACACTATAATGGAGGACACTTTTGCATTTGATGACACTCCATCTACTGCATAAGAGAAAGATATTCCTCCCATTCAAATGCAGAAAGAGTTCACTCTAGAAGAGTTATTTCCTGACATACAAGATGCAAGGACTGAGGGGGAGCAGCCAAGGTCTGAGGGGGAGCAGCCAAGGACTGAGAAGGAGCTGCCCTCTAGTCCAAAAGACACAGTGGACATAGCAGGTTTGTCTGATTCTTCTGAAAATGAAGAAGTTTCCAGGGCTAATAAGAGGAAACTGATGGTCCTCAGAAAGAAGAACTCAGGCTATAAGAAAGCCTTGCAGACTGTCTCCCAACCACCAGCTCCAGCAGTTGACTTTTGTTCACCTCTAGTGGCACTGCAAGTTAAGATGGATGAGCAAAGAATATCTCTTGAGAAGTATGTGGATGAAAGTCATAAGGAACTCCAATCTACATTGGCCCAAGATATCAAGTCCATCAGATTTGAAGTGAATTTACATAAAAAGGAGATGACAGATTGCTTCCATAAGGGAGGTAATGCTGTAGTATATTTAGCAAAGCAACAAGTAGAGGCCAAAACTCAAATAGATGACATAGCAGTGAAACAAGGCTATGTTTTGGAAAATCAACTCAGAATGAATGACAATCTGACAGAATCACACAATGTTATTGTCACAGAACTTAAGAATACAGCAACTGCTTTCACTACAAACATTGCTAAAGAAAAGACTGAGTTTGATAAACATCTCAAAGCAAATTTGATAGATGTTAGCACTGCTATCCAAGAATCTCAAAAGGTAATTGCTGATCAGCTGGTGAAGTTCAGATCATTCTACAAAGAAAGAACAAATTATCTAGCTAATCAGATAAGATTTAAAAAGGAAGATCTTAGAGACCATGTTGAACGAGAAGTCATAAAGAGGGAGAGAGTGTTAGTCAATGCAGGATCTGAACATGCTAAATGGATTACTAATGCTATCAGAGCAACTCTTGGTTATCCACACCTTTGTGATGATGACAATACTGCTGAGTCAGGAATTCAACATGCTCACAATGAAGAGGTTCAGCAGGAAGTAGCTCAAATTATTTATCCACCTACTGATTTTGAGGGCATTCACTCTGCTGTACAACAAATGTACAGTCCTCCACAGGATGTTCAGAATGTGATTTTTGAGAAGGTTGAGATGTCTGAAGCTGCTTTGAAAAGAGAGCAAGAATCTCAACTTTATAAGAAAAGGTTTAGAGAGCAGGCTGAATTAAAGCCTAATTTTGAAAGATGGAACCACGCCTCTAGAAACATTATTCTCACTGCCTGGCAAGCTGTTAAAGATAACATGCATGATAGGGGCAAGTGGTACTCTGAACAAGAATGGAGCAAGTATCAGAAATGGCAAGATGCCATTTATCAGTTTAAAAGAGACATCAAAGCTGGGAAGATACCTGCTACTTCTGTGGAGCCAAGCAAGTACTTTCCAAAGCCTTATCATTATTTTGAAAGGCAAAAGGTCAAGGCTGAAGAGTTCAAGAAAAAGGATCTTAAAGGAAAGAAGCCAGCTGAAGACACTGAAGCTAATGTACAAGCAACGATTCAGTCTGACAAAGGCATTGTTATCAAGGAGCCTGATCAATCCTAAGATTAGATTGACTAAATTTTAGAAATATGTAATCTTTTTAAAATCTATGTCATCTGTTGTTTAGAAACTTCTTGTAGTTTAACAAAACATTGATTAATGTTCATTATATTTTATCATATTCTGTGATGATATAATATGCTAGTTTTGTTTATGTATTACCCTGTCAAATAATGCTCTTAGACATCATGTTCTGTGTTTTATTATAAAGTGATGTATATCATTGACTAAGGGTTATGACTTCTCCAAATAGGGGGAGATTGTTGGGTACATTGGAAAATATGTAACAGATTTGGAGAAGCCTCACCCAACTCAATGATATTCATCAAGGTGTATTTGATGTTGTGTTAAGTTTGAATGTGCAGGTTAAGGAAATGCAGAAAAAGTTTCTAAGTACAAGAGTTGACACTTGAGAAGAATTATGTCGACACTTGAGAAGAATTGTGTTGACACATGGGAAAGGCTGTGTCGACACCAGGAGCCAGATTGTGTCGACACACAGAACATGTGTCGCCACACAGAAAATCTATCGACAACAACTGTGTCGACACACAGGACTTGTGTCGACACATTCCAGAATTCTGTCGACAACACTTGTGTCGACACACATGACTTTTGTCGACACACAGGACTTATGTCGACACACTCTAGAATTCTGTCGACATCAACTTTGTCGAGACTAGAAGTTGTTGTGTCGACACACAGGACTTGTGTTGACACATTCCACAGAAGCTGTGTCAAGAAGAAAAAGAAGAGCTGTGTCGACACACAGGACTTGTGCTGGCACATACCACTGATGCTATGTCAAGAAGTTAAAGAGAAGCTGTGTCGACATTGTGAGAGCTGTGTCGACATCATCAAGGGTTGTGTCGACAGATGATCTATTTATGTCAACACATTTGAAGTATTGTCTCGACACTTTGATGCTGAGTCAAAGTACAATGAAGTTACTGGAGACTTGACACCTGTCATAACTGACAATGTTGTTGTATCTGTCAGAGCTGTCAGAAGGCCGTTAGGAACCGGATCAACATGTAACCTCAGATGGAGCCTATATAAAGACATGTTCTCTCATCAAAGAACAACAATGAAGAACTAAGAAGAAGAAGAGAAGTCTTCATCCAGAAATCAACAAGGGCAGATCCTGAACAAGTCTACAAGAAGAATTCAGATTAAATTCTGAATAGAAGAAGGAAGCTAGATTGAGGATCATCTCCAACTTCAAGAAGATCAACCTTACTTTGTTCAGATTCAAGAAGCTTTGAAGAAGCTAAGACAGGTTGATTATAAAGTTGTCAGATCTATCAAGAACTGACCAATAAACCTTCTACCCATTCTCTCTCTACTTGGGTGAAGGAATTACTCTTTTTACTATCAATTTTTTATAAGATCTTTTATAGATCTGAGTGTAGGAGGGTTATCCCTCTGAGTTGTAAGCCTAAATCTATAAAGGCTGAGGTAGGGCTGAGTGCCTGAGGTAGGAGAGTTTTCTCTCAGAGTTGTAGGCCTTGTGGAAGAGGCTGAGGTAGGGCTTGATTGCTTGAGCTGTAGGCCTGTTGAAGAGGCTGAGGTAGGGCTTAATTGCCTGAGCTGTAGGAGTGTGGACTCACTCTGAGGTAGGGTTCTGTGGGAGAATCTGAGTTGTAGGACTTGCTGAAGTCTGAGTTGTAGGGACCTTTCAAGGTTCTGAGTTGTAAGATCTGCGGATCTGAGAAAAAGAAGGAAGTTGGGCCGAATCTAGTATACTGCTATATAGGCGAAGGGGGAAAGTGGATGTACCCATCACTTGGGGAACCACTATAAATCAGTGTGCACTCTGTGATTGGCTGTGATTTTTTTATACTGTGCTGTGTTAATTGCTGAATAATCTGTGTTAAAAGTAAAAATATTGTCTGCCTTAAAGAAAAAGAATGGAACCTATTCACCCCCCCCCCCCTCTAGGTGTTTAGGATATCTTGAAACCAATTCTTTCAAATATGGGTTAGATAGTGGGTGTTAGTGTACTATATGATGAGTCTGATATTTATATGGCTTTTCAGACTCATCTGGGCTAGTTATCACGCACATGCACTGCACTTTCAGGTCATTATTGCTTATATTTCACTTGTTCATGATTCTCGCATAAAGTGCACATTTTGGCCTATTGGGGTGTTCAATCGTGCATCTCAAGATTGGGGGTAAGCACATTGTGCTCCCCATGCCTTTTTCTTGCTAATATTGTATAGTTTTGCTTGTGTTGGATGTGTGCTCCATGTTGTGATGTTAGTTTACACGTGGGTTGGTCCCTCAAGGCTTAAATTATTACTTGCAGTCATCGCACGATCATGCATTTTCCTTGACGCATGATTGTTTCATTCATGCAATTACTACATGTCACTTTTAGTGAGCAGTCGACGTGCGTTTTTCTTAATGCACGAATGAGTTCAATTGTGCGCGAAGGAAAAAGCATGTTAACCCTATAATGCCTGAAATTGAGTTTTGTCCTGCCCTGTACAATTTGTTCGTGCATAAGCAGTCTGCTCGTGTGAGTTCAAAAATGCACGAGATGCCTGTCTTACTAGGCTGGGCCGCATGTGCTATTATTATCACACGATCAAAAGCACGATCATGCGTTTGGTCGTGCGTCTCTTAAATTCTGACCGTCTACTCTTTAAGTCATAGTATGTCGCCCTAATGGAGAGATCTTCTTCAACCCTGATTTGCACAGCCTTAGTTTGCTATTTTTCCACTGCTTCATTGCCGCCCACCATTGGGTGGAGCTCTAGCTACGTTCTTCGTGCAAATCTTAAGCTGAGGCATCCTCTTGGCCTCCTCCATCATCTTTAAGCTTCCAAGTTCAGCATCAAAGGATTTTTCGCTGTAATCAGAGAGTTCTCCAGTGGAGTACGTGAACAGAGACTATTGACAAAAAACAAGGGTAACGTTGAGGAAGGTGACAGCTCTTCTGGATTCCGAAAGGCAGTAGATTCCCGAGCTCGGATGAGGATTGACAACCCTTGATTCCGACCGTGAAACACTAATGAGTCTTCATGCAGTGATTGTATTCTTCCCCCCTCTTTGATTGTTGTAGTTTTCTTATTGATTTCTTGGTTGTTTGGATGATGATTGTGTAAAACCTAGCTTTTTTTAAATGTTATAGTTCATGTCTATGAGAATATCTTTGGGTTTATAAAAGTGAGGAGCACCTCTGTCTCATCTCATCCATCTCGCCATCGTGAGTGTTGTCGTACTTGCAATTGCTAGTGGCGTGCATTGTGAAGAGGTGCTTTTGACCCTCATTCTGCCGGTGCGAACCATTCTATCTTCTTGCCCACTCGTTCATTCTCCTTGCAAAGCAGTGCATAACTGCCTGTGTAGTCTCCATCCCGCCATGCGAAGCAGGGCATAGCTTCCTGCACAGTAGTTGTTAATTTGGTTCTATTTTATTTTCCACAATCCAAGTCAAAGCCTCCCTTCATAACCCAGTCCTAAGGAATTCAATCTCAAGTCCTCCTCGATAGTTACTTCACATTACTGGGTTCTTTGTGAGATCGATACTTGGGAAAATTCACCCATTTTATATTACTTGTGCAACCGGTACACTTGTCATATCTTTGCATCAAGTTTTTGGTGTCGTTGCCGGGGAACACAGTAACGTGAGTTTCTAGAGAGGGAGTCGTGAGACAGAAGCCCTTTTCCATTTGTATATACCATTTTCTTCTTGTTATAGTTCTTAGAATTCGTTGTTTATAGTTCTTTGTTTCTTACCTAGTTTGTAATTTTTCTTAAGCAGGCATTCATTTTATTTTGCTTGTGTATAGTTAATTCTTGCTTAGAATATTTCTACTGGTGAATTCTCTCCCACTGCACCATATTTTCTAGTCTGAATATTTATTGCAGATGGTGCAAGGATTGTAGTCATTGTAGTGATGAGTGTGCCACTAAAGAGTGTAGGCGTAATTCTCATGATTTAGTGAATGGAGCACGATCCTCTTACGAAACTTCATAAACCGTACCCAAGTCCTATGTTTACTCTTCTTCACTGCATTTACCATTTGTATATTCTTCTCCGGCCCCGCAAGGACCGAAGAGTAATGGAAAATGTTGTTTGTGTTTTCATGGCACCGACCAGGTGTTGAAAGATTGCGCAAAATTTTTGCGCCAGATGGAGATGGATGATGAACTGGATATCTGATTCATCCCATCCACCTCTCATTTGGTTGCCCCTTCAGATTCTGATTATATATTCGTAGTACCACCTTATCTATGGTGGACTGTTGCGGATATTCCCATCAGACTTTATACTGGTCAGTGTGATGACGTGGTGGAGATTCCTCTCCCGGTGCATTCGTCACTTCTTTTGGATTCACCTATGGAGAAACCTGTGCACATTTTATCTGATGATGCTATTACTTTTGTTCCTCCGCCTTCTTTGCAAGAAATATATACTGTTGGTATTACCATGGTGATCTAGAAGTGATCGATCATGTAGACTCACAGCCAACGCAATATGAGCGTATGGGGTCTCACATAAGAGCTTGGAGAAGTTGGAAAGGCTTGTGTTGGCCTTGCTCATATGTGATATGAGCGAAGGACCAAGCCTATGACAATCTGGATTTGGAGGATTTTCATTCCGGGCCTGTATTGTGAATATGTGTCATTAGGTAAGTTGTCGAAAGAATCTAAGGGAAATTCGTTGAGTATAGCTGAGAGGTTTTGACGAATAGTCTTTGATTCATCAAGTATAGTCATGACATCTCAACGAGTTAGTTTGAATTCTTTGAGTATTGTAGTGTTATCTCGATGAATTGGACTTAATTCATGGAGTATCGTCATGACAGATTCGACGAGTTAGACCCTGATTCATCGAATATCACCTTTATACTTGGATAATTTACCCTGTCTCGATTCGTCGAGTATACTCGTGCTATTTCGACGAATAACTTTTGATTCCTCAAATATTGACGTGAATACTCGACGAATCCTATTACGTTCGGTTTATTTCCTCCAAGTCCGGTTCAGCTGGGGTCTGCGGTTAACGACTTGATCTGTTCTTAGTATATAAATGTTTTGTACAGTAAACTGAAATTGACGACGCGTTTTTCTAGACCTAATCGAGTGACGACCTTCTTACCCGATGAAACCATTCCTCCCAGGTCTTGATCTCTGCTTGCCGCTGTCGACCATCCGCCATTACCGTACTTTGCCGGAAAGTGTTTCCAAGGCGTCGTATTCATCATCGTCGCCTCTCCTTTAACAGATCTAGTAGTCCATGGAGACGTTGAGGTAAAGCCTTCTTCCGACCTAAATCTTGTGTGACAAGAGTCTAGGGTTCTCCCTGCTCATGTGGATATCCATAGAGGTTTGGACACTATTCTATGCTCAGAACTCCAGCTGTTGTCGTTCGTTGGAATTATTCGGAGCACCTTGGTTGAGTATTGACTCAATCCCTCAAAGGTATAATTTTAATAATTGCATTTTACTTCTTGATCAATGTTCATCACTAGATCCAAACTATTTTCTGTTTTCTTATTCCATTTCCGTTGTGTACAAGTGTTGTGACGTATAACAAAACCCAACATCTACTCCTTTTTTTGTGAGTTGGTTGATGATGTTATGCACGATGTTGATTCGGAACCTGAGGTTACGCCAAAGTGGGACGAGGTTGTTATTCTCTCCGATGGGGAGTGTGACTCCTTGGAACATGATGATGCACCATGGTGGGATGAGGAGGAAATCCTCTCTGATAAGGAGGTTTGCACTTCCTTATTGGACAAGGAGGTCCAACTTACAACCGAGGACCTCGAGCTCTTGCATTCCCCTTTCTATGACTCATATGATACTGACAGTGATCTATTCTTGGATCTGCTGGGAGTGAGAATGGGAAAACTCCCCCGATTTTCGATTATTTAAGTCATTCTTCTCATTTATTTCCTGACCCCCCTTCTTTTTCTGAGCATGTGCGGGACAAGTTTTCACATGTATCTCAGGAGGAGTTGGAGCATTATGCTTAATTCAATGATGCATGTATCCTCTTATGCTTGGAGGTTGATCCTACCTCCATAGTGGAAGCCTCAGTCATTGCCTTCCCATGCCGCCTCCCTAAAGATGACACCTTGCAAGGCAAGGATGTTTTTGGCGAGATGAGTGAGGATTCCTCCTCCTCTTCTAACATTCTCTTCCCTCTACCTATGAGGAGCAGGTATTGTTATTTAGGTTGAGGGTTAACTGATCTATCGATGGATCGGTACCCGCTACCGACACAGATATTTGTCCAGTTACATGTGCACTATTCTTTTCATAGACCCATCAGCTGGAACACCGAAAATTATAAATAAGTCGTGTCGGGAGGACAATAATCTCAGTAGTTATCTTAATTTTTCCTGCACTTTTATTTTCTTTTCAAATCTAGTTGAGTTGAATTTCTTTTTTGTTTGTATTTTTGTTTTTTCAGAGCTCGCCCCTGCAGGTATTCATTACATATTGTAGATGGTAGATGTTGCAATTCTGTGACTTCTATGCATCTTCTGTTGTGCTCAATTTTGAGTAATGGGTAACTTCTTCCCCCAGCATCAATTTTAATTCTTATTATTATATCTTTGGATTGTGTGCTTAGTCTAAGTTTGGGGGAGAGCCATTGATTGTGTTACCCACCTCACACACACATTTCATAGCATGCTAGATGTACTTTTATTTTTTATTTTTTTGTTAGTGTTCATATTCTTGTACACCACATCACCCACATTGGCATGTGCTTATCTGTTAGTGCATCTCAAGTTTAATTCATTTCTCTTGTGTGATCTGGAAGATGTATGTGTTGTCTTAGGATTGTGAAACAGAGTAAAATGTTGACTCATGTAGTGCTCCTAGTCGAGTGCTCATGTCTCATATAAAAATTCGAGTAGAATTAATTTTTATTTATGCTTATAGTTTTATACTTTTTATTTTAGCATAAATATTGTTTATTCTGCTTAAAAATAGTGAATGTGGCGTGAATTTGACGGTAGTGTAAGGATGTGTGTAGACGGATGTAAGCCTCGTATTGCTCGAGTCGGGAGGAAGGATAGTCTTTCTTAGTGTACAAGAAATTGTCCCAATCTATTCTCGAAGCATGGGTATAGGTAAGTTCTACTGCGCAAGTGTGATGTAGGCCATAATTTTGGCCCGGTTGAGCTTTTGTGCCCATCCTATCATTCTATCCCTACGAGCCCCGTTGTGCCCACCCATCTGTTGATTCAGCTCCACTATTTTCTCACCAAGCCAAAATGTCGATCCTAGTTGCACACCCAATTTTGAGCTTTAGTTTATTTTTCATATCTATGTTGGGGGTGTTGATGTGGTGTTCTTATTAAGTGGATGTGGATGTGCTCTATTGATAATATATGTTGAATATGTTGTAAAAGAGAAAACAAGTGAAATAAAGAAAAGAGAAGAAGAAAAGAAAAAAAAGAAAATTGTGAAAATATTTATGAAAAAAAAGAGAAGAAGAAATGGTCAATTGAAAATCGTTATGTGTGGAATTTTTGTTGGAGTAGGCGGTGCATACACCATATAGTCAAGTCCAAGTCTGGGGGTGTGGTGAACTCGCATTTTGTTGTGCTCGGATAGATGATTTTGTGCTAGCTCATTTGGGTTAGGTGTGTAGCCTTCATGTTTATCCTTATATACCCCACTAAAGCCAAGCCTCATCATAAACCTAAATTACTACTGATTTGTGTGTTGAACCAAACCAATGTCGTGGAGAGAGTGTGGAAGGGTGAGCTTATGGTCGCCTTCATTGATGGATTTCTTGGAGGTTGTCCGAAGCCCCGATTTTTGGCAATGCTCAACTCAGCGACCTGTTTACTTCCCCTAACGCGTGACCGGACGATTCACCGTGATTCTATTTTTGAGTAGTAATAATATATAGATACACTTCTAGAAAAATATAAACTATTTTGCATAATCAAAAATTTCTTCTATTGTATTTTTGTGAGTGTGAGCATGCGACTTCGCATGGTACTCTGCCCTTGCCATTTCTATGTCAGCTATTTATTTTTCTCGTCCACATGAGGGATGATTTGCTCGGTATGAACAAACGATAAAGTCAGGGGGTGTGATGAGTCTGATATTTATAGGTTTTTGAGACTCATATGGGCTAGTTTTCACGCACATGCATTGCACTTTCAAGTCATTATTACTTATATTTCACTTGTTCACGGTTCTCACATAAAGTGCACATTTTGTCCCGTTGGGGTGTGCAACCGTGGATCTCATTGCTTGGGGTAAGCACATGGTGCTCCCCATGCCTTTTTCTTGCTCATTTTGTATAGTTCTGCTTGTGCTAGAGGTGTGCTCAATGTTGTAATGTTTGTTTATAGGTGGGTTGGCCCCTCAAGGCTTAAATTACTGCCTGTAGACATCACATGATTGTGCATTTTCCTTGACACATGATTGTTTCAGTCGTGCGATCACTACATGTCCGTTTTAGTGAGCAGCCATCGTGCATTTTTCTTGTCGCACGATTGGGTTCAATCAGGCATGAAGGAAAATGCTCGATCTCTTTGTAATGCGTGAAATCGAGTTCTGTCTAGCCCAGTGTGATTTGTTTGCGCACGAGTAGTCTGCTCGTGCGAGTTCAAAAATCCATGAGCTGCTTGTATTTCCACGCTGGGCCCCCTATGCTATAATTATTGCACGATCAAACAAACGATCGTGCATTTGGTCTTGCGTCTCTTAAATTCTAACTATATACTATTTAATTCGCAGGATGTCTCCCTAATGGAGAGATCTTCTTTAACCCCGTTTCGCAGAGCCCTAGTTCGCCATTTTTTTTGCAGCTCCATCGCCACCCGCCATTGGGAGGAGATCTAACAACATTCCTCATTCAAATCTTAAGCTGGGGCATCCTCTTGGCCTCCTCCATCATCTGCAAGCTTCCAAGCTTCACATCGAAGGATTTCTTGCTGCAATCGGAGAATTCTCCAGTGGAGAACGTGATCAGAGACTATTGACGAAGAAGACGGGTAATGTAGGAGAAGGTTACAGCTCTTCTGGACCCCAGACGGTAATTGAACCCTGAGGAGGATTGATAACGCTCGATTCCGACCGTGAAACTTTGATGAGTCTTCGTGCATCGTTTGTATTCTTCCCTCCTCTTCAATTGTTGTAGATTTCTTATTGATTTCATGGTTGTTTGGATGATGATTGTATAAAACCTAGCTTTGTTTAAATGTTAGAGTTCATGTCTATATGAATGTCTTTGGGTTTATACAAGTGAGGAGCGACTCCGCCTCATCTCATCCATCCCGCCATCATGAGTGTTGCCGCACTAGCATTTGCTAGTGGTGTATATTGCGAAGAGGTGCTTTTGACAATAATTTTGTCGGCGTGAACCATTCCATCTGCTTGCCTACTCATCCATCCTCCCTACGAAGTAGTGCATAGTGGCCTACATAGTCTCCAACCCACCAAGCAATGCAAAGCATAATGGCCAGCACAGTAGTTGTTAATTTAGTTTTATTTTTATTTACACAAACCAAATTAAATCACCCTTCATAACCTTGACCTAAGGACTTCAATCACAAGTCCTCGTCGATAGTTACTCCACCTTCCTTTATTCCTTGTGAGATCAATACATAGGAAAATTCGCCTATTTTATATTACTTGTGAGATTGGTACACTTGCCGTATTTCTGCATCACTATACAACCTCCACAGTGTCTATTTGTAAATCATTACACCGGGTGAGTTGGTTTTGGACTGTTGAGTTGTGTTGGAAAGATAGTCACCACCATAGTGTCTTTTCATCATGTTTGGAGTGTTGGGTCGTGTTGAAAAGATAGTCACCACCACAGTGCCTTTTTGTGGCATGATTTGGTCTGATGGTTTATGGTGGAATATGAGCCACCACCTCAGTACCAACTTATGATCGGTTTTAATGATGAACTTTCTAGAGCAGATCAGTCTCAATTATATACATACATTTATATCTATAGATCTTGCTGCACTTAGTGTAAGCTTTTCTTTTGACTAATTTTTTTTGTATTATTATACTCACTGCTTATGTGGCTTTTGTTAAATAAACTTATGGCTTTTGGTTTTTACTGCCTCTTGTTCTTTCCTTACCGAGGTGTTCTTTTCTTTGAATAACTTAGGCCCCAAGTAGTAGCAGTCAGAGGGGTTAGAGTTGGTAATTTCAGGTCCGGTTGTAGCGGTTGTTGTTTCCCCATTGTTGTGTGAGGTAGTTTTTTGTTCTATTTTAGATCAGACAGATGTTAGTTTCTACGAGTTCATATCAGGTTGTTGACACCCATAGCTTTTGATTTCAGATATTGGATTACTTGTTGGATTGTTCTACCTTACATGTTGTTTATTTCTACTTGCTCTCTGTGAATGATTTATGCTAGTATTCATGTTAGATATTTTAAATATATAAAAACTGCATGTTAGCATAGGGTCTTGTCATCTCTTATACTTCTTGTCACACTCTTTTAAAGGTTTATAAAATTCCTTTTACATATACAAAATTTAGAAATTTGCATATCATTAGAATGTTCGTTGGGTCCTCATGCTCATGTAGGGTAAAATGAAGTAAGCTATGTATTTCTTTCCACTATGACTACATTTTCTAACTTGTGGACTTGTTGATCCACTAAACCAAGGGGCATGGTTCCTTAGACTGTAAATTTAAAACTATGCTTTTAAAACGTAACCTACATGTTTTTATGCAAAATATGTGAGAGTGTGGTTTCTTCCTGAGCATCTATTGTTGTCCCCTGTATGCGTGATATCACGTCACATATTTTCTCTTACTCTGATAACATGTAAATATTGAAAAATGTGGGTCGTGACACAAACCCTCATACTTAGCACTTTCTACATTATTTCTCATAAAGTCATGATTTCATATAACTTATTTAATTAATATTCAGTTTTTCATAGAAAACATTGCTGATCATTGTGCAATTTTTTAATCTTAACATTTAAGACAATCATTATAAGCAAGAATTAAGAAATTCAGATACTTTTGGCAAGCTAAAATAGTGATTGATGACTTCAAGAGACAAACATGGCATCCCATATGAACAGACAACCCGTTTTCAGATAATTTAAGAATAGTAGCCCAAGATAGAGAGCTACATGGCTAAGGGCATGGGTGTGTCGAAACTTGTGTTCATCACTGGAGAATGGCAAGTTCACAGGAAGGCGGAATACAACTGTGTCGAGATCCGTATTGATTGACACGGCCTATGAAGCAACAAACCGTTTGGTTGAAAATCGTGCATGTGTTGTCTAACACGACCTAGAAAACGGCCATATTGGAAGCAGTGTTTTTTCAAATTCTAACTAGGAGTATAAAAACCTAGAAAAATTTGAAAGGATTATTAAAGAACTTAAATTTGTAATGTCTATTTATTCTAATTTAATTTCTTCTTCTCTTGGAATTGTGATGATGTCTATCGAGTAATTCTCTTTTGCATGAGATGTATTGGAACAATACTTTGATTTGATTACATTTACTTATCATTTCTAGAGATTTTCTATGATTTATCTATATTGTGTTAAATCTATGAGAATGAGTATTACCTTGAAGTTTCTCTTATCTGATTTTTTGATTTGTGATTGAGAAATCATGTGTTTGATAAGGTCGCTTATTGTTAAAGAGGTTTGCATGCAATATTAGAGATAGGAAAGCATAAACCTCATGCATTAGTGTTAAAACTAAGACTGAGTAATATATAAGGTTAAAGCAAGATTTAAGGGTTATGATATGGAATAAATTCCATTCATTAAACTTAAACTTAGTCAGTTATTTGCTCGAGAGAGAAACCAATGAATTTTGTGAAAGGGGAAACTAGATCTGATATACTCTAAAGGGGGGTGAATAGAGTATATGGTGCTTTTAAAACACAAAGAAAAACTTTTGCAAAGCTTTACAACAATTGTTGTGATGAGTGTGAGCAGGGAAGCAGAAATAAAACTAATCACAAAACTAAGCTATGCAGAGATTAAGCACAACAAAAATCTAAGCCAGAAACAAAAAGAAAACATGCAGAACCAGATGATACAAGGAATTATAGTGGTTCCCCAAACTTGGGTACATCCACTCTTCTACCACCCTAGGTAGGAATCCACTGCAGGATGAGTTGATCAGGTGTCCTGGGCACCAATGAGCTTTTGATAAGGTGCTCAAAAACCAAATCAGATTTTTTGATCAGGTGTCTTGCCACCAATGAGCTTTTGACAAGGTGCTCAAAAACCAGAGTCAAACTTTTAAAGGGAGTTTGAAAAAACCCTTTACAGAATGGGGGTGAGAAAGTGATGGCAGTCTTCTCTTTCTCAAGCAACTGAGAAGACTATGTGGATTCAGTGATGTTGTCAAAGCTCCCCCTGAGTCCTTGAAATCTTTAGGAAGATGAGCTTTGCTGAGGGTGATAGGCCTTCAAAGATAGATCTCCAGCACAAGATGATTTCAGCAAGCTGAAATATTGAGAGTCTGGAGTCTTGAAATGATGTTGGCCTTGAACACTTGAGAGCTGAAGAGATCTGAAGATTTTTGAAAGCTTGATCTCTCTGATGAGTGTTCTTCAGAATTCTTGTTGACAGAAGATTGAGAGAGTCTCTGTGTATTCTGAGTTGTGTGTGCTCTACTTGTCAATCTCTGTATTTCTTCACTATTTCATTCAAAAAAATTCTGTCAATTATTCTCTGTGTCTGAATAGGATATCACTCTGTCTAAGATAGCCGTTGGTCTGCATTGATTACAGCCTTAATTGCATAACTTCTTCTGAAGGAAAGTCCACTGAATTGTTCCTTGAAAAATCCCTTGAAACTTGCTCCAGGAGTAAATGAAAACGGCTGGCAGATCTTCTGAATTAAATGCAGAATAACTTCTATCTGATTTGAATTTGAATTCTGAAAGATAACTGAAATCGTCGAACTGAGCTCAAAGATTGTCGAACTGAGCTCAGAGATAAGGATCTAATGCAGAGTCAAAATCGTCGACCTGAGCTCAGCGATCGTCGAATGGAGTTCGACGATATTGCGAAGTTGAGCTCAACGATCGTCGAGTGGAGCTCGACGATATTATGAGGTTGAGCTCAGCGATCGTCGAATGGAGCTCGACGATCTGCAGAAGTTGAGCTAGACGATCGTCGACCGGAGTTCGACGAATCGTCGTGCTGAGCTCGACGATTAGACTTAGTCTCCAGAAAAACTTAGTCTTCAGGGCAGCTTCCAATCCTAGACTCCTGATCCCTTAGACTCAATTCTAATTGACCTATTAAGCTATACAGAAGGTCAAACACAGATTCCTAGAGACATAGTGATCCTGACCCAAATTAGTAATAGGGTGTTCCAACAATCTCCCCCTATTTGGGTTAGGATTACTATTTACAGATTTTGGAAATTCAAATAACAACATATAAACAGAAAAAATACAAAAACAACAGTAGCTAGACATTACAGAACCATCACAGAGATATATATATATATGTCATCCAGATATCAGTCAGAAAAACCAAGAATTGTCACCTTACAGAGTTACTTTTTCTCTTTGCCTTTTACCATCTTGATTTCTCTGTTAGGATTTAAAGCTTCCTGTTTGGATCTGGTGTCATCAGCTGCACCCAAATAAATTTGCTTAGAAGCCCTGGGAACCACTGTAGCTGGATGCAACTCCATGTACCTGTCTGCATCAAAAAATTTGCTGGAGGCATATCTCTCTAGTTCTTTCTGTCTTTGTTCTGACATTGTAGATATATTGGAGGTGTCCAGGCCTTGCTCTTTGGCTTTCTTTATTTGATCTAATGCAGCCAACTCTTTCATTCTAGCAGTCCAAGCAATAGGATTCTTCTCAGGGTCCTCAAATGGAACAGGTGGCTCATACCTGTTGGAAGAAGTATCTTGAGGAGTCCTGGCAGTCACAGTTTCTCTGAGCTTATAGGGGAATGGACCTGAAGTTGTATCAGAAGGAACATGTCCTCCCCTGGAATAAGGGTGCTGCCTGGAATGCCCTTTGGAGTAAACCTGAGTCTCTCTTTGATTTCTCCTATATCCTCCCCTTCTAGAGTAAGAGCCCCTAGACTGGCTTTCCCTTTGATATGTTCTAGCATGAGGTTGGTAGGGAGCCTGGCTTCTAGCTGGGCCTGAACTTGCAGAGCTGCCACCTGCACCTGCATCAGGTGGAGGTGGTGGAGGAGGATGAGGGTGCTTGAACTGAGTGGAACCTTTCTCATACTTCCTTTTCTTCTTCATAGCCTTTAGCTGATTCTTAGAGAACTGCATCCAATGCTCAGAAATTGGGCAGTTGTGTAGAATATAGTAAGGAACATCATTATCATCTCTAACTTTGGCAGGTGGAACCCTCTTCAATGCCTTACTTCTTGCCTTCCTTTTCCTTGCAATGGTGGCAGAGGAATCATCAGAAGCAGTGTTGTAATCCTCAGATTCAGAACTCTGTGCATCATATAAGGCATCAATCCTTTTCATCAAATTTTCTTTCAGTTGAACAGCAGCAGATGGGGCAGAAGCAGAAGCAGAAGGAGCAACAGAGACAGATACATCAGCAGATATAACAACAGGTACTGGAGCAGCAGTAGAAGCAACAGAGGTTATTTCAGGAATTATGGCAGCAGCAGGTTCAGAAACAACAACAACATCTACAGCAGGCTCAAAAACAACAGCCTCTGTCATCAGAGAATCCTGGGAAATGAACTCATCAGCAGCAGTTGGAACATTGTCTTCTTCAGCAGCAACAACAATTTCTGAAGTAGATACAGCCTTGTCTTCAGCAGCAGCAGAAGTAACATCATCAGAAGCAACAGTCACTGAATGAATAAAAGCAGAAATGATACTGGGGTCACAGCATGAGAAGGGCACCAGAGCCTTGGACAGATCTTCAGGGGGCTGGACAGCATTGGGCTCTGGGAGGTAGCTGAAGTATGCAGTATCAAATGCAGAGAGCAAAGACCCTAGGTCAATTGCTAAGACTGCAGTAGGAGCCTGAACTGGAGTAACAGCAACAGTAGCAGAAGCAGACACAAAAACAGCAGCAGTAGCAGCAGAATCAACAGCAGGAGCAGAAGCAGCAGTAACAGCAGCATGAAGGCTGGCTTCATAAGGCATCTCCCCCTGCCTGGATGCAGATACCTCTGTATCAAGGCACACGGCTGGTGGGGCTGCTGGAGGAATGAGGGAGGAAAGCCTGGCAGACAGGGCTGCCACTGACTGTTGTAGAGGAGCTAAGGAGGACTCCATGAGAAGAGAGAGCCGGGGGGCCAGTAGCTCATACAACTTGTCAGCTAGGGCTGGCAGATCTACATGCTCAATGGCAGGAGCAGAGGTAGAGGGTATTGGGATGGCTGAGGATGCTGGAAGTGGAGTGCTGGATGGTGAGGGGATAGAGGGCTGAGGTGTGGGAATTATGGAGATGGAGGACAAGTGTATAGATATGGATGGAGTGAATGATGGTTGGTCAAGGATGTGGTGGAGGAGATCTTGGAAAGATGTTGAGGAGGAGGGGAAGTCTGGAGGAGAAGAGCGGGAATCATCCATGTAGGATTCATCCAAAAGGGTGAATGATGGTATGGATGGAGATGAGGTGACATCTGGTGGTGGATATGAGAATAATGGGTGGAATTGGTCTACTGGAGGTGATGAAGTTGTTGCTGGAGATGGAATGGATGTTGGAGATGGGCTGGAGATGGTAATGGGGGATGAGGCTGGAATGGTGGATGGAGCTGGAGGTAAGGTTGAACTTGGAGGAGGAGGAGAAGCAGAACTAGCAGCAGGCAGATTCTCTATAGGTGCAGAGACCTGGGGGGGAGTGACTCTTTGAGTCCTGGTGCCTGAAGGGGCAGATGAAGAGGGCCTGCTGGGCTTGCTAATCTGCCTGTCCCATTTCCCAAATAGGGCACAGGTGAGTCTCTTGGAGGCATTGATGTGCACTCCAGAGGAGACCAGCAGAGTAGGGCACCTTGCCTGAAGGAAGACTCCCAGAATTCTTCCAAAATTCACAAAGGTTTTATTAATCTTTTTCTTTATCAGGTCAAAGAAGACCTCTCCCCAGTTCAAGCTTTTCCTGTCTACCAGAGCTCCCATAAGGCAGAGCTGATGTCTGGAGATGGTGTCATGTGCAGAATGTTTGGCCAACAGGACCTTGCCTACAACATCTGCCAGAAACCTGTATTCAACTGACAGGTTCCTCTTAAACAATTTGCTAGGGTTTCCCTCAGGATGACCCATCCTGGCAAGTATATCAGTAGACTTTTCTCCAGAAAGTTCAGCAGAGTCATCTCCATTTCTAAAACCAAAAACCTCTGTTAAGACTGTTGGGGTCAGAGGTACCTGGGTTCCAGCAATAGTTCCAACAATGGTGTTGTTGTCAAGGTTGTGTGCAGTATATACCCATTCTTTTATCTCATCTGAAGCAAGCTTGATTCTTGTGGTCATGAGGGCAGACAAATGCTGATCTCTGAATAAACTCAGGATGTCCTGGAAGACTTGATCAGTGGTGTTGAAGGAATCCAAATCAATGTCAAAACCTGCATCAAATTTCATTGCGGCGAGGACAGCGACTGAGACGGCCATTGTACCTGCAAAAACTTAACAAACAAAACGACCAAGGTAGAACTGTTTGGAGGGAAGAAAATTTTTTTGCAGAGAAATTGAAAGCGCAAGAGAGAACGACGGCGAAAAATGAGTTTTATATTAGGGTTCGACGCAGAATTGGAAAGATCGTTGAACTCAGTTCGACGATCTAGGCTTCTAAAGGAATCTGAAGAGACTCCAACATCGTCGATCTCCGTTCGACGATCTTGGAAAGCGTCGAGCTCCGTTCGACGATCGTTCAGGGAACAAAATCGTCGAGCGCCGTTCGACGATCGTTGACCGAAGGAGACAGTTCATGCTGTCTGAGGGGCGCTGAACTCAGTTCGACGATTCTGGAAATCGTCGATCTCCGTTCGACGATCTTTGGGGAAATCGTCGAGCGCAGTTCAGAGATCAGAAAATTCTAGACACTAAGGAAAATCAGAATTTTGCCTAGTCTTGGTCAATTTTTAGCTTTCAAAATCTTGGGGATTATTTAAGACTTCCTCCATCTAACATTCCTAACTGATTTAGGAAGAAGGTGTGTTTCTTTTCATCCAAGGGTTTGGTGAAAATATCTCCCCTTTGTAAATCAGTTGGGATATATTGCAGTTCAATTTTATTCTTTTCAACATTGTCCCTTAAGAAGTGATGCCTAATCTCTATGTGTTTTGTCCTACTATGGAGGACTGGATTTTGAGCTATGGAAATAGCACTTGTATTGTCACAAAAGATTTTTGACTTCTCTAAGTTGTAACCATAGTCTAGGAGTTGATTTTGAATCCACAATATTTGTGAACAACAACTGCCTGCAGCCATATATTCAACTTCAGCAGTTAAAGTTGACACAGATGTTTGTTTCTTACAAAACCAGGAGACAAGTCTATCACCAAGGAACTGACAAGTTCCACTGGTGCTTTTCCTGTCAATTCTGCATCCAGTATAATCAGCATCAGAGAATCCAGTTAACTCAAATGCTGAATCTTTTGGATACCAGAGACCTAGATTTGGACAACTTTTAACATACCTAAGAATCCTCTTTACTAATGTGAGGTGTGACTCTCTAGGGCTTACTTGGAACCTAGCACATATACATGTAGCAAACATTATATCTGGTCTACTAGCTGTAAGATACAGTAAAGAGCCAATCATTGCTCTATATGTTGTCTGATCAACAGGTTTCCCATGTTCATCAGCATTCAATACAGCATTGGTAGGCATGAGTGTTTTCATACAAGATGCCTCAAACATGCCAAATTTCTTAACCAGCTCATTAGCATATTTGATTTGAGAAATAAAGATGCCTTCAGCATGTTGTTTGACTTGCAATCCTAGGAAGAAGGATAGCTCACCCATGCTACTCATCTCAAATTTAGAATGCATTAGGTTAGAAAACCTTCTGCACAATTTTGAGTCAGTAGAATCAAAAATGATATCGTCTACATAAATTTGTACTAGTAGGGTATGGGACTTATGGGTTCTAATAAAAAGAGTTTGGTCTACTCTACCCCTTATAAAACCATTTTCCAAGAGAAAGCATGCTAGGGTCTCATACCATGCTCTAGGAGCTTGCTTGAGACCATATAATGCTTTATTTAGTTTAAAAACATAATCAGGGTAAGTTGGAGAGATAAAACCTGGAGGTTGTCTGACATAGACTTCCTCTTTGATGTCTCCATTTAAGAAGGCACTCTTGACATCCATCTGATAAACCTTGAAGCCTTTGTGAGCTGCATAAGCTAGAAAAATTCTGATGGCTTCCAATCTTGCAACAGGTGCAAAGGTCTGGTCGTAGTCAATTCCTTCTTCTTGAGAATATCCCTGGGCAACTAGCCTTTCCTTGTTCCTTATTATTACTCCTTGATCATCCAGTTTATTTCTGAATACCCATTTTGTTCCAACAATGGAATGATCCTTTGGCTTTGGCACTAGTTCTCATACTTTGTTCCTCTCAAATTGATGCAACTCCTCTTGCATTGCAATGATCCAGTGTGGATCTTGCTCTGCATCTTGAATGGACTGAGGTTCAATTTGAGAAAGGAAGCAGGTGTGCAACAGGTTTTGGTTGACCTGATGTCTGGTTTGCACACCAGCTGAGAGTTCTCCAATTATTTGGGTAATTGGATGGTCTCTTGATGTTACTAGATCAACAGGGGGTGTTGATTGTTCACCAACCTGTGTTGTTGTTTCCTTTTATGGTACAACAACTGGCTCTTCAAATGGAGCTTCAATGTGTTGAGCATTGCTTTCATCTTCACTGCTTTCTTCTTCTTGAGCAACCTGTAGCTTGTTCATATCTTCAACTAGAGAGTGTTCCTGCAAAGGTTCTATGGTAGAAGAAATCTTCTCCTTGAAAGACATGTTAGTTTCATCAAAAGAAATATGAACAGATTCCTCAATTTTCAATGATGATTTATTATATACCCTATAGGCCTTGCTGATCATGGAGTATCCCAGAAACACTCCTTCATCAGCTTTGGCTTGAAATTTTGCTAAATATTTCTTATCATTATTGTGAATATAGCAAATGCAACCAAAAATTCTGAAATAGTCAACTTTAGGTTTCTTCCCTTTGAGTAATTCATAGGGAGTCTTTCCCTTTAGTTTATGTATCAGACTCCTGTTCAGCACATAGTTGGAGGTGTTCACTGCCTCTGCCCAGAAGGATAGAGGTAGATGAGCATCTGACAACAATGTAGTGGCAGATTCAATAAGGGTTCTATTTTTCCTTTCAGCTACCCCATTTTGTTGAGGAGTTCTAGGAGCTGAGAAAGTATGCCTGATCCCTTCACTCTGACAGAACTCTTGCATAAGAAGAGAATCAAACTCTGTCCCATGATCACTTCTGATCAGGGCAATGTGAGTATTGAACTCAATCTTTATACATTTGAGAAACTCTGTCAGACACTTAAAGTTATCAGACTTCTTCCTTAGAAAGAACACCCAAGTGAATCTAGAGAAGTCATCTACAATCACCAAAGTGTAGGATTTCCCTCCTAGGCTTTGTACTGTGATGAGTCCAAATAGATCCATGTGTAACAGATACAATATCCTAGGTGAATCACTCTTATTAAGTGACTTGAAACTGTTTTTAGTTTGCTTGCCTAATTGACAAGCCTTGCAGAGTCCTTCCTTCTTGTAGGGGCCAGAAGGTAGTCCTCTAACAAGATTGTCCTTGGATAGCCTAGCACTAGTTCTAAGGTTTAGGTGTCCTAGTCTCTTATGCCATAAAACATTTGGTCTACAAACTGAATTGAATAAACAGATATCTATAGTCGTTGAAAGAAAATCTACTAGGTAGATGTTACCTTTCCTTTTACCTGTCAACACAGTTGTGTTGTCCTCTGACTTGATTTTGCATAAGGTTTTGCTGAAGGTCACCTGGTAGCCTTCATCACATAGCTGACTGATGCTGATTAGGTTGTGCTTCAGTCCTTCCACATATGCTACTTTCTTGAAGGTTACAGAACCAATCTGGACTGCACCATATCCTTTAGTTTGTCCAAAGTTGGAATCACCAAAGATAACTTTGGGTCCAAGCTTGGCTCTAAGGGAATTGAGGTTGTCCTTGTTCCCTGTCATGTGCTTAGAGCACCCACTATCCAAATACCATTGCTGGTTAGATGTTGGATAGGTCTTCACCTGCACATGAAACAATTTACTTGTTTTTGACCCAGTTTACCTTGGGCCTAGGTTGATAACCTCTAAATTCAGAAATGAAAGACATCCCTGGCTGACTCTTATATCCTTCAGGATGATATCTCCTTGGAGGTAAAATCCATTCAGTATAAGGGTTGAAGGTTTGGGATGAAGAGCCCTCAGGATTCAATTTTGATTTGCCTTTGAAAAATTTTCCAGAGCTCTGACCTCTGTTCGACGATCTTGGAGCTGAGTTCGACGATCTTGGGTCAGATCGTCGAGCTCCGTTCGACGGTCGACTATGGGTGAGGTCAGGTATATGAGATCGTCGAGCAGCGTTCGACGACTTTGGCTGAGATCGTCGATCAGCGTTCGACGATTTGTCCTGAGATCGTCGAGCTGCGTTCGGCGATCGTCGATCTTCATTCGGCGATCGTCGATCTCCGTTCGACGATTTATGCTGGACTTTAGTTTTCTGAGGCAGATCAGAATTTTTCCTGGCAACCTCTACAACTCCCTTTCCCTTGCTAGAAATAAACTTGATGGGAGTTGTTAGGACTATAGGTTGGCTGGATGAAGCACCCAAGCCCAGTGTACTGTTAAGTCTAGAGTTCACTGTGCTTGTGATGTCCATCAGCTTGATGCTTCTCCCGTTAAGGGATTCTTCAAGCTTCTTAGCCTCAGAGAGCTCATTTTTCAGTGTAGCTATCTGTTCTCTATAGTTCTCCAACTCCTGAGAGAGTTTGAGGTTTTCTGACTTTAAGCCATTGCGTTCAGATAATTGATTTCTGAGAGAGATGATCTCTTTCTCAGACTTTAGCAGATCTAAACACAATGCTTTAAATTCAGATTTAAAATCTTCTGAAGTAAAATCAAAAGAACTGATTACCTGATCTTCTTCAGGTTGAATCTCTGAGTCTGACTCTGACTCTTCTTCCTCTGAGTTGTGCTGTGAGGCATTAATTGCCATCATGCAGAATTCCTTTTCCTCTGCATCATCCTCATCATCACTTGAACTGGAAGAGGCTTCTGACTCCTCTTCAGTCTCACTCCAGGATTCAGCAACAAATCCTTTCCTTGTGTGCTTATTTCTGCTGGAGGAAGGTTTGCTACTTCCATTCCTTTTGGAGTCCTTCTCCTTTCTTCTTTCTTTTCTGTCCCTTCTGTCCTTGTTCTTGTTCTCTGGACAGTCAGGAACCATATGCCCTGGTTTCCTGCAACCAAAGCAAATGATGTCTTTGCTATTGCCAATGGACTTGTCATACCTTGGCTTATCCTGTTCCTTGTATGATCTTCTTCTGAAGTCCTTTCTGGCCATCTTATAGAATCTTTTGGCCAGCAAGCTGAGAAGTTCATCATTGCCTGTTCCTTTTTCTTCAGGCAGATCTTCAGTTGCCTTGAATGCTATAGTCTTCTCCTTTCTTGTGGCTGGTGAAGCAGCCTTCTGTTCTTCCTCTCTGTTCTTGATGAGTAGCTCATAAGATTTGAGCTTACCCAACAAGGCTTCAGTGGTGATCTCATTTAGACTTCTGGCATCTTTGATTGGCCAGATTCTTGAATCCCAAGTGTTGGGGAAGCACATTAGGATCTTGTCATTAAGTTCTGTCAGTGAGATCTCTTTGTCTAATGTCTTCAGTTCACTGACAATTAGACTCAGTCTGTTGTACATGTCTCCCACTGACTCTGTTTCTCCCTTCTTGAAGTTCTCATATTGGGAGATGAGATGGGATCTTCTGTCCTTTCTCTCATCAGCTGAGCCAGAGACAATTTCTGAGAGCTTGTCCCAAATCTCCTTGGCTGAATTGCATTCAGCTACTTTTTGAAAAATGTCATCTGACATTGTCTGAGCTAAAATGTTCATTGCCTTGGCATCAGCTACTTTCTACTTTTTGATGTCAGCATCTGTTCCTGATGGAGGTGGAACAGCATTTGTGCTTGTGCCCTCTGGAGGTCTTGGACACACTGTCAAAACAGAATTAAAAATGTCTTCGTCAATAGAATTCATGTAGAGTCTAATCCTTGCTTTCCAAAGTGCAAACTTTGACAGATTGCACACTGGAGGTCTGGTGCTAGCATAATCTTTGTTTTGGGCCATGACTTGTGCAAGCTAAAACTAATAATGAAATATAAAAGAAGGATCTAGATTGGGATCTTGGGGTTCAGGTGTTAGCCTGTACAACCAAACAGATATGGTATGTTTAACCAACCTCCATCTGATACCAATTGAAAGGGGAAACTAGATCTGATATACTCTAAAGGGGGGTGAATAGAGTATATGGTGCTTTTAAAACACAAAGAAAAACTTTTGCAAAGATTTACAACAATTGTTGTAATGAGTGTGAGCAGGGAAGCAGAAATAAAACTAATCACAAAACTAAGCTATGCAGAGATTAAGCACAACAAAAATCTAGGCCAGAAACAAAAAGAAAACATGCAGAACCAGATGACACAAGGAATTATAGTGGTTCCCCAAACTTGGGTACATCCACTCTTCTACCACCCTAGGTAGGAATCCACTGCAGGATGAGTTGATCAGGTGTCCTGGGCACCAATGAGCTTTTGATAAGGTGCTCAAAAACCAAATCAGATTTTTTGATCAGGTGTCTTGCCACCAATGAGCTTTTGACAAGATGCTCAAAAACCAGAGTCAAACTTTTGAAGGGAGTTTGAAAAAACCCTTTACAGAATGGGGGTGAGAGAGTGATGGCAGTCTTCTCTTTCTCAAGCAACTGAGAAGACTATGTGGATTCAGTGATGTTGTCAAAGCTCCCCCTGAGTCCTTGAAATCTTCAGGAAGATGAGCTTTGCTGAGGGTGATAGGCCTTCAAAGATAGATCTCCAGCACAAGATGATTTCAGCAAGCTGAAATATTGAGAGTCTGGAGTCTTGAAATGATGTTGGCCTTGAACACTTGAGAGCTGAAGAGATCTGAAGATTTTTGAAAGCTTGATCTCTCTGATGAGTGTTCTTCAGAATTCTTGTTGACAGAAGATTGAGAGAGTCTCTGTGTATTCTGAGTTGTGTGTGCTCTACTTGTCAATCTCTGTATTTCTTCACTATTTCATTCAAAAAAATTCTATCAATTATTCTCTGTGTCTGAATAGGATATCACTCTGTCTAAGATAGCCGTTGGTCTGCATTGATTACAGCCTTAATTGCATAACTTCTTCTGAAGGAAAGTCCACTGAATTGTTCCTTGAAAAATCCCTTGAAACTTGCTGCAGGAGTAAATGAAAACGGCTGGCAGATCTTCTGAATTAAATGCAGAATAACTTCTATCTGATTTGAATTTGAATTCTGAAAGATAACTGAAATCGTCGAACTGAGCTCAAAGATCGTCGAACTGAGCTCAGAGATAAGGATCTAATGCAGAGTCAAAATCGTCGACCTGAGCTCAGCGATCGTCGAATGGAGTTCGACGATATTGCGAAGTTGAGCTCAGCGATCGTCGAGTGGAGCTCGACGATATTATGAGGTTGAGCTCAGCGATCGTCGAATGGAGCTCGACGATCTGCAGAAGTTGAGCTAGACGATCGTCGACCGGAGTTCGACGAATCGTCGTGCTGAGCTCGACGATTAGACTTAGTCTCCAGAAAAACTTGGTCTTCAGGGCAGCTTCCAATCCTAGACTCCTGATCCCTTAGACTCAATTCTAATTGACCTATTAAGCTATACAGAAGGTCAAACACAGATTCCTAGAGACATAGTGATCCTGACCCAAATTAGTAATAGGGTGTTCCAACATCTTGAAAACTCCGCGATGGAAATAATTCTATGGAGCAGTAAGCAGGGAATAAAGTGAAATATCAAATTTAAGTTTGTGAAAATACACTCTCATGAGAAGTATTCCTTATCAAATTATCTTGTTACTATCTCAACCTCTTATAATTCATAAGTCAATTTAGTATTAGGAAACTATTGGGTCCATTGCCCACAATGTTCCTTAGATTGGATTTGAAGAGACATCTCCATCAACACTAAGTGCATAGTTGTATTTGATGTTTTTAAGCTCATCATGTGTAGGATGTTCCATGGAATAAGTCTAGACAGGTTGTCTAAGTGATATGACAGGTGATCACATAGTGAAAATGCTAGAAAGGCAGGAAGTAACCTAAGTGGCCAAGTCAGGATGTTGCATGGAACAAGTCTAGACAGGTTATCTAAGTGATATGACAGGTGATCATAAAGTGAAAATGCTGGAAAGGCAGGAAGTAGCCAAAGTGGCCAAGTCTGGTAAACTCTTTCCTATGTTGTGGGCAGACAGAAATTTGTCTAAGTCCATAGGCGTTGAGTGATGAAGACACACTCAATGTCATACAACAAAAGGCTGTGAGTAGAACTCAGTTCAGAAATTCGTCGAACTAAGTTCAGAGTTCGTCGAGCTGAGTTCGTCATTCGTCGAACTCAGTTCAGTTAGTCGAACTAAGTTCAGAAATTGGGCTAAGGCAAAAAGTGTTGAGTGATGATGACACACTCAACGGTCTCAAACCCAGTGAAGCAGGAAGATTTTGCCTAAGACAAAAGAGTCGAGACAGCTGAGAAGCTCAGTGCAAAAGTGCTGAGAGAAATGTTGGTTTCAGAAAAACCGCTGAGAAGAAATCGCTGAGACAGAAGATAGTATCAGCTGAGAAGAAGAAAGCGTTGAGACCGCTGAGAAGAAACCGCTGAGACAGAAAACAGTCTCAGATGTGAAGAAAGAACCACTGAGACAAGTGTTAGTCTCAGCATAACAGCTGAGATAAGTGTTAGTCTCAGCATAATAGCTGAGACAAGAGTTGGTCTCAGCATAACCATTGAGACAATTATTTGTCTCAGCTGAGAACAACAAAACGCTGCGACAAGTTAAGCAGAAAAATGGTTAAGGCAAAAAGAATTGAGTGGAGGTTGCTCACTCAACGCTGTCGATGCCTAGTGAGGACAGAATCTTGTCTAAGGAGTTTGGCCTTGAGTGATGCTCACACAGTCAACGCCAAGCAGCAGATAGCTGAATAAGAAAGTTGGCGTTGAGTGAAGGTTATTCACTCAACGCCTAGAAACAGTTTTATATTCTAAGTAGATTGGCGGTGAGTGAAGGTTACTCACTCAATGCCACGAGACAATAAATCTGTCTAAGTGTTTTGGCGTTGAGTGATGCTTACTCACTCAACACCTGTGCTAATGGTGTTTGATTTTTGGCTAAGTCCACAGCTGATGACGTCAGCAAGTCAACAAGTCAACAAAATTCAATTTAGTGACGGGATGGCTACAGTATGCGACAAATGTTGTCGCAGACCTACTGTACGGCAGTTGGTGTTAAAGCAAGTTGTTGTATGCTATTATTTATGTGGGGCCCACTGCTCAAAATCCGTTGGGTCAAAAATCAATAAAAGAAAAGAGGCGTACAAAGGAAGACTTGAGGGAAAAAGAAATCATGTTAGTTCTTCTTCTCTGCCATTATTGTTTAGTTGAAGAACATGATGCTCAAGTCTACAAGACAGAGAGCAAGTTAGATGTTGGATCAAGACCTTCAAAAGCAAGATTGCTGGTGTCATTCTCACCTTCACTAGTAAGCTAGCTCAGAGTTTTTTCTTTGAGGGAAAAGGTAGTAGCCAAGGGCCGACCCTTGCTGCAGCTTCTTCACTGTTCCAGCAACACAAGCACCTGAAGATCTTTATCTGGAAGATGTGAAGAGAAGAAAGCTTGAAGAAGCTGAAGGAAGAGTCAGGGGACTATTCCTCAGGAGTCAATGCTAAGGATGAATCACCTCAGCCTATAAAAGGATCAAGAGGTCGATCTATTCCAGTCTACAAAGTTAGAGCTGTGATTTTCTCAGCTCAGGTTACAGTAGTTAGCTGTAGTAACTTCACTGACCAGAAGGAAAATCCCTTGTGCTGTGAAGGAGTTAGGGCTGAGCTTCAGTCTCAGTTCAGGAAGTGGCAGAACATTGCTCTGAAAGTAACTTCCAGCACAAGTAATTACTTGTTATTGTGGAAGTAGTTGGGACTAAGTATATCTTAGTTCAGTGAAGGTAGACTTGGGAAATAAATTTCTGTAGTCATTGTTTGGCTGAGTTTATCTTAGTAAAGATGCTTGATATAGAGAACTATCTCTTGTGTCAAGAATATCCATCAACCCACTTTCATCTTGTAGGATTCAGTTTACCTGAATTTGAGTTATAGGTGACTATTTAGTCATTGAGCTGTAGGTGCCTTGCTAGGGTACTGAGGTAGGATCCAAGTGTGGATCTGAGCTATAGGTCTTAATTGCCTGAGGTATGAGAGTGCTGCTCTCTGAGTGTAGGGCCTTTGTGCCTGAGGTAGGTGACAAGTTTGTCACTGAGCTGTGGGTACCTAGAGGGGCACTGAGAGTCTTGAGTCCACTGAGGTCTTCTACTGGCTTGTCCCTCAAGGTTGAACCTAATGACTTAGCCTAAACTCTAGGACACAAATACATGACCCTAGCTATACATTGTGGGTCAGACATCCTAATTAGTGAATCTAGCCCAAATCCAACTAGGGATCCAACAATCTCCCCCTATTTGGGCGAGGTCACTAAAAAAACATAGGAAAATAATCCTTATTTGGGTGAATACTAGAAATAATATATCTGGCAGAAATTTTAAAAGTATCTAGCAGATATGTACATGACAGTAGCTTTGTGATAGATTAAACAAATATAGTTCAAACAATAACAACTAAACAAGATATTCATTTGTTCTTCTTCTGCTTTTCCTTTTCAGCTTTGTCTTGCTCAATGGGCTATGTGAATTTGATTTCTTTGTTAGGATTGGCTGCTTCTCTTCTAGACATGGTCATGTCTGTAGCTCCAATTATATTAAGAGAAGTTTCCCTGGGTACAACAGCCTCTGGATGCAAATTCATATAAGCATCTACATTGAAAAACTTGTTAGCATTTTCATACCTTTTTAGTTCTTTTATCCTGTAGGAAGACATTATAGTATACTATGATGGATCCTTGCCTTCATTTTTAGCTTTATTAATCATGGAGAGTCCAACAAGTTCTTGAAATCTGGTCATTCTTGCAGTATTTTCTTGTTCAGGATCTACAAATGGAATTGGTGGTGATACTGGCATTTTTGGACTTTCAGCTTTTTCAGTATCATATGCTTGCTGTTGTTGTTTGCTGCTGCTAGTATGTCTGTGCTGACTGCTTCCATGATATCTTGAGGATCTATCTGGTTGTCTTTGATAAGTCTTGGTATAAAAAGTAGATCTCTGAGAAATAAGTCCTGAAGCAGCAGAAGCTGGAGGAGGAGGAGCAGGAGGAGGAGGACCTCTCCAGTTCCTTTGAGAATGAGGAGGCGGAGAGTACTTCTACTCTTCTTCCTGGCTTTTTGCTCATTCTTGGATAGCCACATCCATGATGGCATCCCTGGGTATGGTGTGATATTCTGCAATATGTAGTAGGGAGTATCATGGGTGGGATTTGGTTTGGGGCAGCTTTAGGAACAGCTTTCCTCTTCTTAACAGCTTTCTTCTTAGCTTTTGAACTATCAGATTCATCAGAATCATCATCATCTTCATCATCAGATGATCCTTGAGGATTATCATATAAGTCACCAAGTGCTTTCAGAATATCTTTGGAAATTTGTTTCTCAGCCTGAGGCTGTACTGGAGGTTCTGCAACTTCAACTTCTGCTTCAGCAACATTTTCAGCAATTAATTTATTCTCTTCTGCTATATCTGCCAGAATAATATCATCTAAGTCTGTTAGGGGACTGTCATCCATCTTATATGTAGGAGGGGAAATAGCCTTTTGAGGAGAAATAGCCTTAGAGGCTGATACTGATTCAAGAACATCTTCAATCATATGTTCTTTTGTGAATACTGGAACTGCAAAACTGGCCTTGAGTTGCTTAGCAACTGCAGGGCTTATTGGAGAAGTATAGGGAACTATAGCCATAGATTACTGATGAGAAAAACTAGGTAGAATATCTCTATAAACGAAACTGAATGAATCTAGTAAAGAATCTAGATTGACTGTGGGATTTAAAATATAATCACCGACCGTATTTATTTCTGCTATAACTGAATTAGCCATGTCTGTGTCAGAGTTTGTAAATAAATCAATGACTTCTATTGGAGGGACAGCTTCTGCTAAATCATCAGTCATCTCAGAATCTGCTGCTGCTGCTACACAGGGGGAACTAGAGCTTCTTCACATAGCATCTCCCCTGACTGGGTTCAGAGGGTACTGAAGCCAGTCCTCCAGAAGAAGGGACAGAGGACAGGGCAGCAATTTTGGAATTGAGAGAGGTGATGGAAGCAGAAAGAGGGGCAATAGCATTAGCTATAAGCTTCTCAAGAGTGGGAGAAATAAAGTCAAGAAGATCTTTAGCTATATCATAAAAATTGAGGTATAGGGGTTCAGGAGTAGAGGAGGAGTAAGGAGTGTGATGTCCACAGTTTGAACACACAGAGAATGCATTGGAGAAATCTGTGTGGGTGTAGTCTGGAGCAGTAGAGGGAATTTTAGTGTGGATGACTGAAGGGATATCAACTGAAGGAATTTCAGTGGGAACTGTGGTTGTGGGTAGAGATGTGGTTTCCTGAACTAGAGGTTGATGAGGAGATGGTGGAGGAAACAATAGATTGAACGAGGGTTCCTGAATTGAGGTAGATGGAATGTTAGAAAGATTAATGTGACGTGGAGAATGAGGAGGTGGAGATGGAGTACCCTCATGAATAACTGTTGGAGAATGTGGAGGTGATGGTACAGGATGAGGTGAAAGTGATTGTTGTTGAGGTTAAGGAGGAGAAGGAATGCTGGTAGAGGTAGGAATTTCTTCTGGAGGTGGAGGAGTGGCTGTCACTGCCCTAGTGCTCTCAGAAGTCTGGGAAGAGGAGGAAGCCTTGGATGGCCTAGCGATTGTCCTCTCCCATCTACCGAAAAGGGCAGATGTAAGCCTCTTCAAGACATTAATGAACACTGTCATGGAGACCAGTAGTTTAGGAGTCTTTTCTTGAAGGAAGATTCCCAGAATTCGCTCAAAACATACTTTCTTCTTATTATTCTTTTTCTTTATTAAATCAAATAGCAGTTTTGCCCAATTAACTGCTTTCTGATTTACTAAGGCACACATCACCAAGAACTAGTGCCTGGTAATGTAATCGTGAGCAATATGTTTTCTCAGCAAAACCTTGCCCACAACATCGGCTAAGAATTTGTATGCAGACGACAAATTCTTCTTCAGTAGTTTATTTGGGTTTTCTCCAGTATGACACATTTTTATCAACATACTATCAAATTCAGAACTATCAATCTCTATATCTTCATTACCATTCATCAGACCGAAAATTTTGGTTAGTATTGTGGGGGAAAGAGAAACTTGATTAATGGATATAGTGCCGGTCATTGTATCTGCATCGGGTATGGTGGAAGTTAACACCCATTCTCTAATCTCAGTCGCTGCTATCTTGATTCTGTGTGTCATGAAATTCTTCAGGTTCTGTTCCTCAAACAGTTTCAGAATGTCTAAGAAGATCTAGTCTGAATGTTGGAAGGAATCAAAATCGATGTCAAAACCCATATCGAACTTCATCGCCGCCAGAGAGCTTGCCGGAATCGCCATTTGTTCTCCTGCAAAAGAAAACAGAGAGATCAAGTGCAAGGGGAACAAAAAGTGCGGGACGGAGCTCGAAGAAAACCTAGATATATGGTTTTCAGAATAAGAAGCGGCAGACTCCATCCGACGAAAAATAAAAATTCTTCGATCTCAGGTCGACGAAATATTTTATTGACAAAAGAATTCGTCGATCTCAGTCAGAAGAAGTGAAAACATTTCGTCGAGTTCAGTTCGACGAAAATTTCCTGAAGCAATATCGTCAATATCCGTTCGACGAAAAGAGCTTCACACATAGAGAGTTCGTTGATCTCAGTTCGACGAATTTCTCAAGAACTTTTCTCAGTTCGTCGATCTCCATTCGATGAACTATGGCAAATTCTTCGATCGTAGACAACAATTTAAATTAAGGCCTCTCCATTGATCATACCTAGCTGATTTATAAAGAACAGATGGTTCCTCTCATCCAAGGGTTTTGTGAAGATGTCTACTCTTTGCAAATCAGTATAGATGTAAACAAGCTTAATTTTATTTTTGTCCACACACTCTCTAAGGAAATGATGTCTGATGTCTATATGCTTAGTTCTAGTATGATGCAATGGATTTTGTGCAATGGAAATTGCACTTGTGTTATCATATAGTAAGGTTGAATTATTTAAGTTGAATCCATAATCTAGAAGTTGGTTCTGAATTCATAGCATCTGGGAACAACTGCCAGCTGCTATTTATTCAGCTTCAGCAGTTGAAGTAGACACAGATGACTGCTTTTTGCAAAACCAAGACACTAGTCTAACACCAAGGAACTAGCATGTCCCTGAGGTGCTTTTTTTATCTACTCTACATCCAGCAAAGTCAGCATCTGAGTATCCAGTTAACTCAAACTCTGACTCAGTTGGATACCAGAGTCCTAGAATAGGACAACTCATTATATATCTTAAAATCCTTTTTAAGAAAATAAGGTGAGATTCTTTAGGGTTCACCTGTAACCTAGCATAAAGACATGTAACAAACATGATGTCTGGTCTACTTGTTGTAAGATATAACAGGGATCCAACAATGGCCCTATATAATTTCTGATCTACATGTTTCCCATGTTCATCAGAATCAATTACAGCAATTGTAGCCATAGGAGTTTCCTTGGCTGAGTCATCTAACATCCCAAACCTTTTGATTGGCTCCTTAGCATACTTAGATTGGGATATGAAGATGTCATCAGGTAGCTGCTTCACTTGGAGACCAAAGAAGTAGGAGAGCTCATCCATGCTACTCATTTCAAACACGGAATGCATGATGTCAGAGAATCTCTTGCATAGTTTGGAATCTGTAGACTCAAAAATAATATCATCTACATATATTTGTACTAATAAGATTTGATCTTTATGATGTCTAGTGAATAATGTCCTATCTACAATGCCCCTAGAAAATTTATGCTCTAGAAGAAAGGTAACTAAGGTTTCATATCAAGCTCTTGGAGATTTCTTTAAACCATAGAGAGCTTTATGCAATGTAAAGACATAAGAAGGATGAGTAGGAGAGATAAAACTTGTTGGTTGCTCCACAAAAACTTCTTCTTTAAGTTCGTCATTCAAGAATGCACTCTTGACATCCATTTGGTATACTTTGAACTTTTTGTAGGCAGCTTATGCAAGGAAGATTCTGATTGCTTCTAGCCTTGCAACCGGTGCAAATGTCTGGTCATAGTCAATGCCTTCCTCTTATTTGTAGCCTTGAGCAACCAGCCTTGCCTTGTTCCTTATGATAATACCTTGGGCATATAGTTTATTTCTAAATACCCATTTAGTTCCAATGACTGGGTAATCTTTTGGTCTTGGAACTAAATCCCAAACTCTGCATCTCTCAAACTGGTTGAGCTCCTCTTGCATTACAATAATCTAGTGTGGATCTTGCTCATCATCTTTGATGGATTGGGGCTCAGTTTGAGATATGAAGCAGGCATGCATCAAGTCTTGGTTGAGTTGATGTCTGGTCTGCACACCAACTGAAATGTCTCTAATCACTTGAGATACAGGGTGATCTCTAAGTGTAACAAATTCAGTAGGTGGAGTTGGTTGAGCAACAGCTTGGGGAATTAATTCCTCTTGTGGAATTATAGTTGTTGTTGGTTCTTCACTGATTTCAGTGTCTTCATCTTCACTGTCTTCATCAATATGTGGAGAAGGATGGCTAACAGCCTCATTAGTGAGGGTTAATTCATTCAGCTTCTCACACAAATGTGGTTCCTGCAAAGACTCACTGGTAGAAGGATTCTTCTCCTTGTAAATCATGTTAGTTTCATCAAATGAAACATGGATAGATTCTTCAATTTTCATGGTAGATTTATTATAGACCCTATAAGACTTGCTTACTTGGGAATATCCAAAAAAATTTCCAATTTCAGTCTTGCCTTCAAATTTTCTAATGTGTTTCTTATTGTTATTGTGAATGTAACATAAGCAACCAAATATTTTAAAATAGTCTGCTTTAAGTTTCTTCCCTTTAAGTAGCTCATAAGGAGTCTAATTCTTAATCTTGTGTATTAGACTTCTGTTCAGTACATAATTTGTTGTGCTCACAGCCTCTGCCCAAAAGGATAGGGGCATACAAGCATCTTCAAGTAATGTGCCTGTAGATTCAATTAGGGTTCTATTTTTCCTTTCAGCAACCCCATTTTGTTGAGGTGTTCTAGGAGCTGAGAAGCAGTGCTTGATACCATCCTTCTCACAGAACTCTTGCATAAGAAGAGACTCAAACTCAGTACCATGATCACTTCTGATCAATGTAACTGGAGTAGAGTACTCAATCTGTATGTTCTTGAGAAAATCTGTAAGGCCCTTGAAGTTATCTGACTTATATCTCAGAACGAATACCCAAGTGAATCTAGAGAAGTCATCTACAATCACTAAAGTATAAGATTTTCCTCCTAGACTTTGTATTGCAATAGGGCCAAAAAGGTCCATATGTAGCAAGTACAATATTCTAGGTGAGTCACTTTTATTTACAGATTTAAAAGTATTTTTAGTTTGTTTGCCTAATTGACAAGACTTGCAAAGGTTTTCCTTCTTGTAAGGACAAGAAGGCAATCCTCTAACAAGGTTGTCCCTAGAGAGTTTGACAATATTTTTCAAGTTTACATGACCTAATCTCCTATGCCAAAGGTCATTATTGTTGCTAGTTTCATTGAATCAACATATTTCATATTTGGCAGACTTAAAATTAACTATATAAATATTTCCTACTCTAGTGCCAGTCAATACTACTAGGTTATCTATAGAAGTAATAATACAGGAAGTTTTATTAAATGATACCTGAAACCTTTCATCACATAACTGGCTTATGGATATCAGGTTGTGATTCAATCTACTTATATAAGCTACCTTCCTGAAGGTGACTGCTCCAATCTTGACTTTCCATAGCCTTCAGTATAGCCACAATTGGAGTCACCAAATATTACTTTGGGTCCTAGCTTTGACTTGTAGTTGATTAGGTTATCCTTGTTTCCAGTTATGTGTTTAGAACAACCACTATCCTGATACCACTGTTGCTCTGTAATAGGATAGTCTTTCACCTGCAATGAAACATATTAGCTATTTTTGACCCAGGTTACCTTGGGTCCTTCTTTCTTCACATAATTAAAACTGGAGATATAAGAATATTTAGGTTGACATTTATAACATAAAGGATGATATCTTCTAGGTGGAATAATCCATTGATTAAATTGATTAAAAGAAGATCTTGGTTTAGCATAAGTTTTAGCAAAATTAAAATTTCTGTTAACTTGAACTGGGTTCGACGAATTTAAGTAAGTTCGTCGATCTGAGTTCGGCGAATTGGGATGAGTTCGTCGAACTCCACTCAGAGAATGAGAATATTCATTCTCTGGGCCCCAAATTCATCGATCTCTGTTCGACGAACCATACTAGTTTCGTCGATCGTTGTTCAACGAATAATTATAATAGAAATTTGCATTCGGAGTTCGTCGACTTGAGTTTGATGAACTGTACATATTTTGTCGATCTGAGTTTGACGAAATCTGTTGAACATTGTTATAGTTAGGATTTTTCTTATTCTTTTTATTTTTCTTATTATTTGGTTTTAATTCAGTTTGTTTAACATTATTATCATTTTCTATCTTTTCTTTTACTTTTTCTGAAATAAATTTTATAGGAGTTGTTAATATATTTTTCTGAATTAGTGGAGGTTGGTTTGATGAAGCACCTAAGCCCAGCTTGTCATTTTGACTGATATTCATTGTGCTTGTGATGTCCATCAACTTGATGCTTCTCCCATTTAGGGATTCTTCAAGTTGTCTTGCCTCAGCCAATTCAATCTTTAGTGATATAATTTGTTTTTGAGCTAAAGTTAATTCATCTTGTAACTTAATATTTTCAGAAATAAATTTTTCATGATCAGTTAATTTTTCTCTAAGTATTTTGATTTTTTTTTTCAGAGTTTATTAAATCAATGCATAGTGATTTGAATTCAGTTTTGAAATTGTCAGAATTGTAATCAAAGGAAGACAATACATGATCAGCCTCTGATTCTGATGTTTCTTCATTATCTTATTCTTCTATTTGTTCCTCAGCATCAGATGGGCTGCAAGAGACCTTGATAGCCATAAGGCAAACTTCCCTTGTCTTCGCCTCCTCTTCATCTTCACTGTAGCTAGAAGATGAAGATTCTTCTTCAGTATCACTCCAGGTCTCAGCCACAAAGTCCTTCTCTTTTCTCTTGTGCTTGCTGGAGGAAGGCTTGTTGTAGTGATGCTTCCTGGTTTCTTTCTCTCTTCTTTTCTCCTTATTTTGATTTTCTGGACATTCTGATATGAAGTGTTCTGGTTTCCTGCACCCAAAATAAACAATCTCTTTAGTGGGTGTATTGTCATACCTTGGTTTGTCATCCTTCCTAGAAGACTTTCTTCTGAAGTCCTTCCTTGCCATATTATAGAATCTCTTAGCTAAGAGACTCAGAAGTTCTTCACTGACAGTTGGAGCTTCCGTTTCCTCTATTTCTTTGAAAGCTATGTTCTTCTCCTTCCTTGATGATGTGGATGCCTTCTGATCAGCAGCCTCCCTTGTCTTGATCAACTGCTCATAAGAATTGAGCTTGCCAAGAAGAGATTCTGTAGAAATCTCTGTACAACCCCGTGTCCGGCGAGCAGGTCACAAGGGTATGGGCAGATCGGGCTAAGAACAGCAGGCGAGCTCGGCAGCAAAGGGGGCGAGCCGGAGCTCGGCATCCGTCGACCGGAGATCGACGATCGGCGACCCAGAGTTCGGCATGTGCAGGGCGAGACACAGCTCGCGTCCTAGCAGGCGAGCTCGGCAACAGTAGGCGAGCATGATATGCCGAGGTGGCCAGAGCTCCCAAGCTCGCCTGGATGTATGAGGTATTTTTTACTATTTTGCCCCCGCTGGTCTGCCCATAGCCCTTCAAAACAGCGGAGTTTGGCTGTTGGCAGACCCAACCAAGGGTTTTCTGGTAATTTCAGGTCGGTTCTTTTGGTTATTGGTAGTCCGTATTTCAAAAACTATAAATAGGACCCAAGGGGTACCCCAGAAAGCATGTTCTTCCCTGCGCTCTCCTGCCCCATTCTTTGAGTGCTTTCTGAGGGTACCTTAGCTCGGCTTTTGGCTAAGGAGGGGAAGCACTCTGAGATCTTCCGGGTTTGTGGTGGGACCTCCATGCCGAGCCCTTGGGTCTGTTTCACCTTGCCTTCTTTGTTGTTTTTCTTGCAGGAGCGAAGTAGGCGCGAGACCACCCCTTCCCCGAGGGTCGAACTCCACAGGAGACCGGATCCCGATTTCAACATTTTGGTGCGGTGAGCGTGGAAAGTGGTCAGCACAGAAAGGCTTCGGCGAGCACAATGACGGGAGGACAAGGATCCGACAGGCCGGACTCGATGCCTCCCCCGCCACTCGCAACGGTGGGGATGTTTGAAGATTTCAGAAACGAGGTGCTGACTCTTGTCAAGTTCGCACTCGGCACGCGGGCCGAGTGCTCGACTCCGGCAGTTCAGATCGCGGCTGCCCCGTCTTTGGGCGAGGACGCTCCCGACAGGCGAGCTGGGAAGGAAGTGGCCGAGGAAGGTCGAGGGTGCGAGCTGCCAGGGCGCGAGCTCTTCCCCGACTCGGCAGGCCGAGGCCGGTTCGGCGATCTGGGCTCGCGAGACTCGCCAGCTCGCCCAGTGGGGGGAGGAAGTCCTTTCAGCGAGCTGGTCTCTTCAGCTCCAGTTCCAGATGGGTTCAGGGAACCCGAGATGTCCTATTACACCGGAAAGGGGGATCCGGTCCAGCATGTCCAATGGTTTGAGGACGTGGTCTCCATCCGTCAGATGTTGGATGGATTCAAGTGCCGACTCTTCACCATCACCCTCCGGGAGAAGGTAAGGGAGTGGTTCCACCAGCTACCGGCCAGCTCCATCTACTGCTTCGAGGGCCTGCGCCGAGTGTTCATGCTGAGGTTCACTACCTCCAAGAAGAGGAAGAAGGAGTCCAAGTCTTTGTTCCACATAAAGCAGGGGGTGAACGAGACGTTGGGGAGCTATGTGGACCGATTCCAGGAGGAAGTTACTCAAGTCCAGGAGATGTCGGGCCATAGTCTGATGATGGCTTTTACCCTGGGCCTGCAACAGGGTTTCTTTCGAATGGAGCTGAAGAGAGTTTCCCCCCCCCCTCCTACGAGGAGCTGATGGAGAGGGCGGCAAGGGAAGTCGACGGGGAGGCGTCGAACCCGGAATTTGCAAGGATGCTAGCCAGGTGGGCCACAGAGGAAGAGAAAGAGTCGAGAGGAGGAAAGGCACAGGAGGAGAGAAGAGGGGAGCCCAGGCAGAGGGAGCAGAGGCAGCTCCAAGGGCAGCAGCAGCCGAGGTGGGGGCATAAGGAGCCCGACCGGCGGTTAGGATGGAGACCCGAGTGGCAGGGGCAGGGGCCGCAGAGAGGGTATTACGGAAGAGATCACTACCAGGGGAGGCAAGATCAGTTCCACCCCCCGGGCTGGAGGCAGGGCCAGAGGCCCCGGCTCCCCGACCAAGAAGAGGCCATGGCCATAGCCCTGCGAGCAAGGAAGGGAGTGTGGAGGAGGAGAAGAAGGGAGGTCAGGGTGGAGCTGCCCTATTGCGACTTCCATCAGGAAGAGGGGCATGCCACGGCCACCTGCCCGGAGTTCCTGGAGATGAGGGGGAATAGGGAGCAGCAGCAGCAGCAGCAGGGACGACAGGAAGTGAGGATTGAGGAGGTCCTGCCTCAGGTGGAGGAGGATCGTTGCGAAGACCGGGTGGATGTGGGGACCCGGGGAGGAATCGGAGTGATCCACGGGGGAGTGGGGATTGAGGCTTCCCTCAAGGCAAGTATCCACACCATGTACCGGTGGAGCGTCGCCTCAACGTCCCAAACCCCACCCCCGGAGGAGAGGATCACCTTCTCCAGGAGTGATATGCCAGACCACGAGGATCCGTTCTGTGATGCGCTAGTCACCAGGGCGGCCATCGAGAATTTCATCGTCTCTCGGATCCTCGTGGACAACGGGAGTTCCGTCAACATCGTCTTCAAAAAGGCGTTCGACGCGATGAGGGTGGAGGCAAAGAGGGTGCTGGCCTCGGATGGCCCCTTGTTTGGGTTTTCAGGAGAAAGGAAGGAGGTAGAGGGAGGAGTTGGCCTCCATGTCACTTTGGGGGGGCAGTCCCGAATCTGCAAGTTCGTCATTGTGGACGCCCCCAGCAGCTACAACGCCATCTTCGGGAGGCCCCTGATCAGCGCCTTCCGCTGCGTCCCCTCATCTTTCCATCAGTTCTTGAAGTTCAACGCTGAGGGGGTCCAAGTCAGGGTTAGGGGGGACCCAAAGGTGGCGCGGGAGTGTTATGTCACTGCGGTGAACACCATCTCCTGGCTGGAGGGAGCCGAGGAGATGGGGTGGAGGATGGAGGAGGTCGAGCAGGAAGCAGGAGGGGAGGAGCTGGGAGTGAAGGACTGCGCAGAGAAGGCGGCAGGAGGAGATCTGGAGGAGGTGGTTGAAGTGAGGGCCGAGGGAGGAGAGATGGAGGTAGATGTCCCCGTTCCGGAGGAGGGAGATGCCGAGGGATGGGGGGAGAAATCCCGGCTGGAGGCAGCAGAGGAAGTGGTGGAGCTGGAGGTGCTCACCCGAGGAGGAAGGATGGAAAAGATCCGCGTCAGCGGGGGGGGGGGGGGGGGGGGGCTGACCCCGGAAGACTAGGGCAGGATGCTGGAGTGCATCCAAAAGAACGTGGACATCTTCGCATGGAACGCCACGGAGATGCCGGGGGTTGATGCGGATGTGGCCTGCCACCGCCTCAACCTGGACCCGGGAACACGCCCCATTCAGCAGAAGAAGAGGTCCACCGCGGACAAGCTGGCGGAGCCCATCAGGGAGGAGGTGGCGAAACTCCTCAAGGCCGGCTTTGTGTCTGAGATACAATACCCCGGCTGGGTCTCCAACGTGGTTATGGTAAAAAAAGGAGACGGCCGGTGGAGGATGTGTATCGACTTTTCCCTACTTAATAAAGCTTGTCCTAAGGACTGTTATCCTTTGCCTCGGATCGACGCGCTGGTTGACTCAGCCGTCGGTTTTTCTGTAATGAGTTTTTTAGATGCTTTTTCAGGTTATCATCAGATCAGGATGCACCCCCCAGACATCAAGGATGTCTCGTTCATCACAGGGGATGGATGCTACTGCTACAGGATGATGCCGTTCGGGCTGAAGAATGCCGGGGCAACCTACCAGAAAATGATGGATAGGGTCTTTAAGGAGCAAAGGGGAAGGAATTTGGAGGTGTATGTAGATGACCTCATGATCAAAAACCGGGACGTGGGCTCCCACCTCCGGGACCTGGAGGAGACCTTCGCCACCCTGCGCAAATACAAGATGCGATTGAATCCCCTAAAATGTGTCTTTGGGGCCAGCAGGGGAAAGTTTTTAGGGCACCTCCTCACCCCCGCGGCGGTAGAGCCAAATCCAGATAAGGTCAAGGCTATCTTGGAGTTGGGGTCCCCGCGGAATGCAAAGGAGGTCCAACGGTTGACGGGAAAACTAACAGGGCTGAGTCGCTTCCTTTCACGGGCAGGGGAGAAGTGCTCCCCCTTCTTCAAAACGCTAAGGGGTGGTCAGAGGTTTGATTGGACCAAGGAATGCGAGGAGGCGTTCCAGGCCCTCAAAGTGCAGTTAACACGGGCACCGCTGCTCCAAGGGCCGAAGGAGGGGGAGGACCTGTTTTTGTATCTCGGAGTCGGGGTGGAGGCCTTGAGCTCCATCTTGGTTCGTGAAGAAGGGAAGAGACAGCTCCCAATTTATTACGTAAGCCGGGTCCTGAGGAAGGCCAAGCTCAGGTATCCGATTCTGGAAAAGCTAGCCTTCGCACTGATCATCTCGGCTTGGAGGCTGCGACCTTACTTCCAAGCACACTCAATCCGAGTGGTGACCGACCATCCCCTCCGCAACATCTTCGAGGGGGTGGAGCATTCAAGCAGGTTGGCTAAGTGGTCGGTGGAGCTGAGCGAGTTCGACATCTCCTTCGCCCCGCGGCTGTCAATTAAAGCTCAGGCGATGGCCGACTTCCTGGCCGACTACGTGGTTGAAGTGGCAGAGGAAGAGCTCACCCGCCCGACCCCTTGGAAGGTGAGGGTGGATGGTGCCTCGGGAAGGCATTCCCTAGGAGTAGGGGTGATCCTAGAAAGCCCTCAAGGGACCCGAATCGAGCAGACGGTGGTGGTGCACTTTCCCATTACCAACAACCAGGCCGAGTACGAGGCCGTGATAGCGGGGCTGCGCCTGGCCAGGGAGCTGGGGGTATTGGATGTGGCGGTCCTTACTGACTCCATGGTAGTGGCTTCTCAGATTAACCGGGAGTTCGAGGCGAAGGAACCCACCCTGCGATCGTACTTGGCCAAGGTGAAGGGGGTTATTGGCACTTTTCAAACCTTCTCCATCCGACACGTACCAAGGGAAGAGAATGAACAAGCAGATCAGCTGGCAAAGCATGGTCCCCAGGTGGGGGGTACCGTCACCGACCTGTTCCACCCCTCCATCGAGGAAGGAGAGCTCATGAAAATCGATCAACAAGCTTCGTGGATGGATCCAGTGGTGGTTTTCCTCTCCAAAGGAGAATATCCGGAGGGGGTAGATAAGAAGAAACTGAGGCACAAGTCAGCATATTACCTCCTCCAGGACGGGCAACTATACAGGAAGACCCTCTCAGGGATGCTAGCCCGCTGCGTGACCGAGGGAGAAGCGCGAAGGATCTTGGAGGAAGTCCACTCCGGGGAATGTGGGAGTCACTCCGGGAGTCGGACCCTGGAAGGGAGGATAGTCAGGCAAGGGTACTTCTGGCCCACCTTGGGCTGAGACGCCGCTGAGTTTGCAAGAAGATGTCATAAGTGCCAGCTGTTTGCCCCTCTCCAGCTACAACCGGCCCAGCGACTCAGAAGTATCACGGCACCATGGCCATTCGCGATTTGGGGAATGGATTTGGTTGGGTCGTTCCAGCAAGCCAGCGGCCAGAGAAGGTTCCTCCTAGTGATGATTGACTACTTCTCAAAGTGGATGGAGGTGAAGGCGTTGGCCAAGGTGACCTCCCAGGTGATCAGGAATTTTATCCGGGGGGAGATCATCTGTCGCCATGGGCTGCCCCAGGCCATAGTCACGGACAATGGGCCCCAGTTCGCCAGCACCGAGTTCACCAGCTTCTGCGAGCAGCTTGGAATCGATCTCCGATTCGCCTCGGTACATCATCCCAGGAGTAACGGGCAGGTGGAGGCCGCAAATAAGATCATCGTCAACCTCCTCAAGAAGAAGGTGGAGAATTTGAAAGGGAGCTGGGTGGAGCAGCTTCCTGCGGTTCTCTGGGCCCTAAGGACCACCCCCAACACAGCTACGGGAGAGACCCCCTTCAAACTCTCCCACGGGTGCGAGGCAGTGCTCCCCATAGAATTCGAAGTCCAAACACCGCGAGTCGTGGCAGCAAAAGAAGGCCGTGAGGAATGGCAAGCATAGAATGAGGAGGAACTGAGGCTCTCCCTCGACATGGTGGAAGAGGTGAGAGACCTTTCCGCTATCCAGCAGGAGGAGGTGAAAAGAAGAATGGCCAAATACTTTGACAAGCATGTTAGGGTCAAGCAGTTCGTGGAAGGGGACTTGGTGCTGAAGAAAGTAGATGCAGCAGGGAGGTCGGCATCCGTAGGGAAGCTCAATCCCAGCTGGGAGGGACCATTCATTGTAAAGGTAGCCTTAGGGTCAGGGGGCTATCGACTCCAAAATCTAGAGGGCGAGACCCTGAGTCTCACCTGGAGTGGAGACGACCTAAAATGATTTTTCCCCTGAAGCATGTAAGCAGTACTTTGATTATAATAAATTCCTTCAACTCTCTGATATTATCGTAACTAGCCTGCATAGTGGAATGCAATGTATTGTGGACCCCGAGCAGATCCTGTTGCCAGGCTCTCACCTAGCTGGCAGGGCTGGAAGTCACTCGGTGTCATCCTTGGCCTCGAGCAAATCCCGCTGTCAGGCTCTCACCTAGCTGACAGGGCTGGAAGTCACTCGATGGTGTTAGTAGTGGACCCCGAGCAGATCCCGCTGCCAGGCTCTCACCTAGCTGGCAGGGCTGGAAGTCACTCGGTGTCATCCTTGGCCTCGAGCAGATCCCGCTGTCAGGCTCTCACCTAGCTGACAGGGCTGGAAGTCACTCGATGGTGTTAGTAGTGGACCCCGAGCAGATCCCGCTGCCAGGCTCTCACCTAGCTGGCAGGGCTGGAAGTCACTCGGTGTCATCCTTGGCCTCGAGCAGGTCCCGCTGTCAGGCTCTCACCTAGCTGACAGGGCTGGAAGTCACTCGATGGTGTTAGTAGTGGACCCCGAGCAGATCCCGCTACCAGGCTCTCACCTAGCTGGCAGGGCTGGAAGTCACTCGGTGTCATCCTTGGCCTCGAGCAGATCCCGCTGTCAGGATCTCACCTAGCTGACAGGACTGGAAGTCACTCGATGGTGTTAGTAGTGGATCCCGAGCAGATCCCGCTTCCAGGCTCTCACCTAGCTGGCAGGGCTGGAAGTCACTCGGTGTCATCCTTGGCCTCGAGCAGATCCCGTTGTCAGGCTCTCACCTAGCTGACAGGGCTGGAAGTCACTCGATGGTGTTAGTAGTTGACCCCGAGCAGATCCCGCTGTCAGGCTCTCACCTAGCTGGCAGGGCTGGAAGTCACTCGGTGTCATCCTTGGCCTCGAGCAGATCCCGCTGTCAGGCTCTCACCTAGCTGACAGGGCTGGAAGTCACTCGATGGTGTTAGTAGTGGACCCCGAGCAGATCTCGCTGTCATGCTCTCACCTAGCTGGCAGGGCTGGAAGTCACTCGGTGTCATCCTTGGCCTCGAGCAGATCCCGCTGTCAGGCTCTCACCTAGCTGACAGGGCTGGAAGTCACTCGATGGTGTTAGTAGTGGACCCCGAGCAGATCCCGCTGCCAGGCTCTCACCTAGCTGGCAGGGCTGGAAGTCACTCGGTGTCATCCTTGGCCTCAAGCAGATCTCGCTGTCAGGCTCTCACCTATCTGACAGGGCCGGAAGTCACTCGATGGTGTTAATAGTGGACCCCGAGCAGATCCCGCTGCCAGACTCTCACCTAGCTAGCAGGGCTGGAAGTCACTCGGCGTCATCCTTAGCGTCAAGCAGATCCTGCGGTCAGGCTCACCTAGCTGACAGGGCTAGAGGTCACTCGGTGGAGTTGACCTTGAAATCGCCAGACACGGGTCAAAGTCTCAGTGCCAGGGAGCTAAGGAGAAAAGGTTCTGTCAGGGCGAGCTCGGGCTCGGCAAGCCCAACTCGACAGGTTCAAGAAGGCGAGCCAGGATGGAGGACTCGGCATGAGCGAATGTGCACTCGTCAATCCCGGCTCGGCATTGGCAAGTGGGACGCGAGCTCGGGCCTCGTCAATGGAAAGCAAGCCGGACAGGGGCACCTCGCTCCCCTTGACCATTGGACTTGGAGAAATTTTCTCCTGTTTTCGTGCTCAACCTGGATGGCTCGCGTGCGAGTTGTGGTAGCGTGACAAGGGCGGGGAGCAACTCGCCCCCGAATCGTTTGGGGCTCAGCAAACACTCAAAACGCATCCACTCACAGGCGCGCTCTCGTAACCACTCTACTCGCGGAACCTGTCTCGGCGAAGTCGCGGGGAGAAGCACTCGCATAAATTCAGAGCATAACAAGCATAGTAAAGAAAGGAAAGGAAGTGAAACCGGTATGATCAAAAAACTTTCATTATATGCAAAAAGTAGTTACATGGGGGCTCGCCTCGGCGAGTGAACAAAGAAAAAAGAAGAAAGGAAAACAAAAGTACAGGCTACCCTCAGGCCTCGCCCCCTCCGCCGGACTGGTCCTCGTCGTCACCCGATCGATCCTGGAAGCTTTTCCCGAACATCGCGTCCAGGCTGTCTTCTTTCTCGCTGGGCGGCGTTGCCGGGAACAGGCTCGGCATCAGGTCCCGAGCCGAGATCTCTCCGCACCCCTCCACCAACACCCCAGAATCCTTCATCATCTGGAGGGTGCACTCGGCGGCATGGATAGAGTTGATCCGCAATCTCTCGATGAGGTCGGCCTCGCCAAAGATTCACGGACTCTTGTAGGGAAGAGAGGGATCGATGTCGTGAGGCGGGAAGAAGATCTCCGCCTGGCGGCGGACCTCGCCGAGGAGGTGCTGGTTCTCCCCCTGCAGCTTTGCGTTCGCGCCCTCCAGCTCGGCAAGGCGTGCACGTAGCCGGCCGATCTCCTCCCCCTGCTCAGCGTTGCGAGCCTGGAGCTCCCCTGCAGCGTCGTCATCCGCGGCCAGTTGTGCGCGCAGCCGGCCGACCTCCTCCCCCAGCTCAGCGTTGCGAGCTTGAAGCTCGCCCGCCGCTTTGGCATCCTGGAAAAAAGTCCATTTATTAGCAGCGCAAAAATTTTCTAAGTAAAAGTGAGGAGCAGCGCTCGACACTTACCAACCCGCCGGCGGTTTGGGCGAGTAGACCCTCCGCTATGCCGAGCCGCCTCGCCTGGTCGGTGACCTTGTCCTTGGCGAGGTCGCGAGCCTGCTCGGCCTTTTCGAGTTGGTGGCTGAGGGCAAAGCTGCGGCGCTCCAGCATGTGGTGCAGCTCCAGGGTCCGCAGGTGGGACTGCAGGCCCTCATGGCCGAGCTGCCGAAGGGTCATCCTTTTGTAGGCCTCGGCATCCTCCCGGCTGTATAGGCCGAAGCCGAGGGCATAGGCGTGACCGGTGGCAGGCTCGCGGTCATGCCAGGAGGGGTGCAGGGTGGAGACAGAGACTCGATGAGCGAGCTCATCCCATTGCAGCATGGGCTCGCCCGCCGAATCCTTCCAGCGCGCGCCGAAGTTGAAGAGGGGGTGTTGCTTCGGCGGCGCGCGCTCGCGGGCAGTCCTTTTCGCCACTGGAGGAGGGGAGATCGCCGCCGTGGAAGAGGGGCCCTCGCCACTTTTCCGCCCCTTGCTGATTATCTCCTTCAGCGGGCTCTCCGGCGACGCGTCCGGAGGGGTCGCCGACGAACTGATGTACTTGGGGCTGGGCTATTGTTGTTGCCCCCGCGGAGCCAGCAGGGCCCTCCGCATCTTCTTTATCTGACGGTGGCCGAATGGCGGGTTCGACCCCAAGCCCTCAGGACGCCTCTTGCTGGAAGAGGGCTGCGAGAGGGGCGCCTCATCTCGGCAGGCCAGCGCCGCCGCCCTCTCGCGAGCAAGAGGGTCAGTGTGGAGCCCCGGGTCCGCGAACGACGGGTTCACGGGGATTATTCGCTCCCCTGCAGGAAAACACTTTAAAAAGTTAGGAATTCAGAGCTGATGTGCCGAGTTCGACGGGCAGGCGAGCTCGGCAAGATGAGGAGGGAAGCATACCTTCGTCGGGCAGAACGGGGGGGGGGGGGGGGGGAGCGCGTCGAGGCCCTTCCGCAGGAAGGCGACCTCGAAATCTTTGTGGAGGAAGAATTTGTGAAGCTCGGCGTCGTTGTCGGACACGGCCGGCGGGCGGTACACCTCCTCGCCTTTTTGTTGCGGCGAGTAGGGGATGTTGCCGAGATCGCCCTTGATAAAGGCGATCTTGGTCATCCAGGTATGGTGCTTGTTCGCAATCTTGCGAACCTTGATCAAGGAGCCGCCAAAGTAGGCGACCACGTCCGGCGTCGCCTTGTAGGAGAAGAGCTTCCTGAACACCGTCAGGTTAAACTCGATCTTCTCCCTCCGGAGGTAACTCGCGAACGCCACCATCATCGCGATGGCGTTGGAGTTCAGCTATGCGGGGACGGCCCCGTAGTACTTCAAGATCTGCCGGATCTCCGGCCACAGGGGAAGGCGCAACCCCACCTCAAAATGCGAGATGGGGAAGGCAAGCTCGTCTTCATAAAAGGTGTTGATGGCCTCGCCCGTCCTCGGCCTGCGCGCCTCGAAGCCCGGCGGCACGCGCTCCGCCACGAATTCAGCGAGCTCCTCCTCGCTGGTGTGCCCCTCGAAGAAGCAGTAGTCCGTAAAGTGCTGCGCGCACTTAGAGCGGCCATCGGCATCTGGGTTGGTCTTGCCCATATTCGCGAGGAAAAATCACTACGCGAGCAGGGAAAAAGGAGAACACAGAAAGAGGGAAGCAAAGCAATAAAGGCACAGTACGGGGGGTAGGTGAGAGCCGGGGGGGCTATTTATAGGAAATAAAATCTGAGGAAGGCTGTCCAATCAGCGTAGCTCGCCCCCCAGCTCGCATCCCCAGCTCGCTACCCCAGCTCACCGACTTCCGGCGCATCCCATCCAAGGTTAAGTAAAACATTGCAGCGTTTTTATTCAACATGATCCAGAATATTCTGAGATTTATTCATTACAGAAATAAAGTTAGGGATTTAAAGAAGCAGGGCGCGCAAGCAGGGAGGGCATCGAGATGCGAGTGCCGGTCGGCTCGGCAAAGGAGCCGCTGACTTACCTACCCCGGCCTCGCGACCCCCGCCCCCCCAGGCTGCCGCGCGCTGAGCAGCTCGCGGATCCTTCCGGAATTCCTTTGCGCCACCGAGAGACCGTCGTCTATCTCGTCCAGGAGCCTGGAGGGGGACATCAGCTCGCCAGCATGGCCGCGGCGCACCTCGTCGGCGAGACGCGCGTAGTCGCGCTGAAGCGTCTCGTTGACCCCCTGCACCTCGCGCAGCCCGCACACCAGCTTCTTGAGGAGCTTGACCTCCCTCCTCGTCATCTCGCCTTGATCCACCTCAGGACCCAGGTAAGAGTCCAGCGAGCTTGGGGAAGGGAGGGGAGAGTAGTGGGCTGCCCGCGAGGATTCCTCGGCAGTCGATTGACTGGGAAGAGCTGTAAAGACAGGTATCAGCGAAGAGAGCGAAAACTTATGTAGCAAGGAGTCAAGCGAGGTTGACCTGAAGAGCTCGGCGGTTCAAGAGAGATGCGGGGAGGGATGAACCTCAGATCCTTCCCGCGACCAGGGCCGCGAGCCCCCGGCGAGATGAGCTCGAATCCCGGGGTGGGGATGGCCCCCAGACCCTCCCCTGCGGCCGCATCAATTTGGCGAGGAGGGGGGAGCCCGCTGGCGAATTTGGCCTCTGCGAGCTCACCGGTAGGATCCCAAAGAGAAGCGGCGGATCCCGGGGATGGCTGTCCGGTGCCGGGAATCGCGAGGTGGCGAGCGTGGCCTCGCCTCGTGGCGCGGGGTCTCGCGGCACGACGCCCTCGCCATCTGGTTGGCCGTCCAGGTCATCGCCAACCACGACAACCTCTCTATCCTTCTCAAAAATGGTTCGGGTGGAAGGGCCAGTCTCGCGAGCCAGGGAGGCCCTCAGGTCGTTAAAAATGGGCTCGGCCGCCTCAGGGAATGGCTCTGACTTCTTGGAACTGGGCTCGGCAGGATCGGTTTGGGGAACTTTCGCGGGGACCGCCGTCAGGGAGGCAACGCGAGCCGCGGAGGCCTGGCGGGCTCGGTCTATGCGCTCTTGAATCTCCTTGGGAAGAGGCATCTTGGCAAGGCAGCAGGAATGGCAAGAGCCAGACAGCTGGACAGGTGCACATATATATAGCCGCAGGTGGCCCCCACCAGAAGATTCCCTCCAACTCGCCAATCAGTGCTCGCCGCACACTCGGGGTTGGATGTTTCTTTCCGAGCTTTGACAAGCTCGAAAAGAGCGGGGATTGTGTACAACCCCGTGTCCGGCGAGCAGGTCACAAGGGTATGGGCAGATCGGGCTAAGAACAGCAGGCGAGCTCGGCAGCAAAGGGGGCGAGCCGGAGCTCGGCATCCGTCGACCGGAGATCGACGATCGGCGACCCAGAGTTCGGCATGTGCAGGGCGAGACACAGCTCACGTCCTAGCAGGCGAGCTCAGCAACAGTAGGCGAGCATGACATGCCGATGTGGCCAGAGCTCCCAAGCTCGCCTGGATGTATGAGGTATTTTTTACTGTTTTGCCCCCGCTGGTCTGCCCATAGCCCTTCAAAACAGCGGAGTTTGGCTGTTGGCAGACCCAACCAAGGGTTTTCTGGTAATTTCAGGTCGGTTCTTTTGGTTATTGGCAGTCCGTATTTCAAAAACTATAAATAGGACCCAAGGGGTACCCCAGAAAGCATGTTCTTCCCTGCGCTCTCCTGCCCCATTTTTCGAGTGCTTTCTGAGGGTACCTTAGCTCGGCTTTTGGCTAAGGAGGGGAAGCGCTCTGAGATCTTCCGGATTTGTGATGGGACCTCCCTGCCGAGCCCTTGGGTCTGTTTCACCTTGCCTTCTTTGTTGTTTTTCTTGTAGGAGCAAAGTAGGCGCGAGACCACCCCTTCCCCGAGGGTCGAACTCCACAAGAGACCGGATCCCGGTTTCAACAATCTCATTCAAACTTCTAGCCTCCTTAATTGGCCATATCCTGGAATCCCAAATGCTGGGAAGACACATTAGGATTTTATCATTTATCTCAGTTAATGAGACGTCCTTGTCCAGGGTTCTTAGTTCATTTATGATGACACTGAGTCTGTTGTACATGTCTGCAATAATCTCTGATTCCACCTTCCTGAAATTCTCATATTGTGATATAAGGAGGGATCTCCTATCTTTCCTTTCATCCGATGAGCCAGCAACTATTTGGTTCAGTGAGTCCCAAATAGACTTTGCAGAGATGCACTCAGCCACCTTCTAAAAGATGTCATCTGACATAGTCTGTGCCAGAATGTTCATTGTTTTGGCATCAGACATCTTGGTTTTCTTTTGAGCATCAGTCCACTCAGGTGGTGGAACTGCATGTGTACTTGAAGTAGAGGTAGCAGCAGCTGTAGGTTGAGGAGGACATGTCAAAATAGAATTGAAAATGTCCTCATCAATAGAATTCATATAAAGTTTGATTCTTGCCTTCCAGAGTGCAAATTTTTGCAAGTTGCACACAGGAGGTCTGGTGCTAGAATATTCTCTATTCTGTGTCATGTTGTAAACAAAAAGCTAGAGAGAAAATGATCTATCAAGGTCCTTGGTTCATATTTTAATCTGTAAAACCAACATAACCTTATCCTCTAATACCAATTGAAAGATAGGGGATAGATCTGATTACACTAGAGGGGGGTGAATAGAGTATGTTAAAACTTTTGGTTGTTTTTAAATATATCAGAGTAATAAAATAGATGATACTACAGTAGTAACAAAAAATTGAAAACAATCTAAGCAAAACTACCACAACATTCAGCACACAGCAATAAGAAAACAAAGAGCAACCAGACGACACAAGAAATTTATAGTAGTTCTCCTAAACTTGGGTAAATCTACTCTTCTACCACCCTGGTAGGAATCCACTACAGGTTTTTGATTAGGTGCCCTGCCACCAACAAGTTTTTGCTCAGGTGTCATGTCACCACAAGATCTATTTGAAGGGAGATCTCACAACCCTTTGAGCTTTTGATCAAGTGCCCAAAAACCAAGCATAAACTTTTGAAGGGAGTTAATAAACCCTTTACAAGTTGGGGGAGATAGATTTGATGGTGTCTTTTTTTTCTCTAATCAACAGAGAAGACTAGTGGATTGCTGTTGTCAAGGCTCCTTCAGAAATCACTTGAAGCCTTGCTCATGGTGTAGATCTTCAGCCTTGACTTGAAGTAATCCAGGAACTTCTGACTGATTCAAATTATGTTGTCCTTGAAAGCTCCTGGAGTTGAAGTTGAAGAAGACTCTTGATTTGTGTTTGTTGTTTTTCTTCAATCTTCAGTAAGATCAAGGTGATAATAGGTTTTTTTTTGCACAGAGAATTTCTGAGAGTTTTTCTGTATATTCTCTGGTTCTGTATATCCTGTCTCTATATCGGTATCACTTCTTTTCGACTGAAAAGAGAAAATATCTTTTATATTCTGCAGTTGAATTCTCCTTTGAAATTTAAATCTCAAGCATTGATTGATGATTGTTTGGAGAATGAAAATCGGCTGGAGAATATTGTCTTTAATGATTTTCCCCAACTGTCCAAATAAATTAAGCAAGTAATTAACCTGATGAAGATCATAATTAATGCTTCCAATAACGGCTATATTCAGAGAATATGAGCATTAATTACTCAGGAAATTACTGTTAAATAATATATGGAATAAGGACAAAAATGAGGAAAAACTCTATGTCAGGCAATGGACAGAAATCGTCGAGCTCTGAAAAGATTTCGTCGATCGGATATCCAAGTTCGTCGAGCTGAGAAATCTTGTTCATCGACCTGAGAAAACCTGTTCGTCGACCTGAGCTCAGTGAACTGCATTCTGGAGATAACTTAACTAATCTGCACTCCAAGTTCGTCGAGCTGATAATCTGTCTTCGTCGAGCTGAGTTCAGCGAAAGTAATTTGGAAAGAATGTGTTGAAGCTGAACTCCAGACTTCGTTGGCCTGAGCTCGAATATCGTCGAGCTCAACTCAGAGAATTAACTCTGAGTTCGTCGAGTATAGCACAAATATCATCGAGCTGAATTTGACGAACGTCGAACTTTGATTTCTTCTAAGTCTTAAGTCCACTGAGGTCTTCTACTGGCTTGTCCATCAAGGTTGAACCTAAAGACTTAGCCTAAACTCTACGACTCAAATACATGACCCTGGCTATACATTGTGGGTCAGACATCCTAATTAGTGAACCTAGCCCAAATCCAACTAGGGATCCAACACACGTTTACTGCCAAACCCGCCTCTTGTCAACCTGGGGCTGGAAAACCATAGAACAGGACTGTTGCTACTCCTTCTAGACCCAGAGCTGTTGTTAACACAGACACTAGACTTGCTCCAAAAAGAAGGTACAACATCCATGAGTGTTAGTGCTGTGGTAAGGTAGGCCACTTTGTTGTTGATTATTGGCACAATCATAGTGTGTAGAGATCAAATGTCAGCTTGCCTGTCAGAAAAGCTGTAGGTAGGCAGAATTATTTTCAGCATAACATACACCAAGGACCCAATAAAAATTGGGGTCCTAAGGTTAACTGATTTGTGTTTTGCAGGATAGTGCAAGTGCCCATACCGCTATATGGTACTTGGACAGTGGATGTTCCAGGCACATTACTGGAACAAGGAGCATGCTGAAGGATTATGTTCCTGTAAAGAATGGACCAAAAGTCATTTTTGGTGGGTCAGAAAAGGGGTGACTATAGGTTATGGTAAGATCTCTAATGACATAGTCACTATCACTAGAGTAGCCTATGTGAAAGGGTTGCAACACAACCTGAAAAGCATTAGCTAACTCTGTGATCTTGGCTATAACATAGTATTTCACAAGGATGAGTGCCAAATTAGGAGGTTAAGTGACCAAGAGGTCATCTTAACAAGCACTAGGAGTGGAAATGTGTAATGTTTAGATTTTCTATGCTCTAGCAAAGACTCACCTGTATGCCTAGTTGTAGATGAGAAAGCCTCTTCCTGTGTCAAGTGGCACAAGAGGCTAGCCCATCTAAATTATAAGATCATAGGCAAGCTATTCAGCAAAGAACTAGTTAGGAATGGACCTAAGTCTATATGCACTAAGGAGGGTATCTGCTCTGCATACCAAAAGGGCAAACAGACTAAGACCTCCTTCAAGAGCATTGGCTCCAAAGATTCAGTGAGATCCTTATACATCTTGCATATGGATCTGTTTGGTCCTATGCCAATTCAAATTCTAGGTAGGAAAGTCTACACCCTTGTGGTTGTTGATGACTTTTTCATATTTGCATGGGTGTTCTTTTTAAGGAAGAAATCTGAAACCCCTGATGTATTTCAGACATTTGTCAGGAAAATTCAGAATGATTTCAACAACACTGTGGTCAAAATCAGAAGTGACCATGAGACTGAGTTTCAGTCTGAGTGCATGACAAGGTTCTGTGAAGAGCAATTGATTCATCAAGAATTTTCCTCTCCCAGAATACCCCAGCAAAATGGAATTGCTGAGAGGAAAAATAGGACTCTCATAGAGGCTCGTAGAACCTTATTGACTCAATCCTCCTAGAATACTTCTGGGCTGAGGCGGTTAACACCGCATGTTATGTACTTAATAGGGTTTCTATCACCAAGAGCCACAAGAATACTCCCTATAAGATCTTGAAGGGCAGAAAACCAAACCTGAGCTATTTCAGGATCTTTGGTTGCAAGTGCTATGTGCGCACCAATAGTAACGTTCATTTAACTAAGTTTGTTGTCAAGTCCCATGAAAGCATATAGAATCTATAACTTAACTACCCAAGTTGTAGAAGAGTCAAGACATGTTATTTTTGATGAATCCAATATGGTTAATTGTGAGCTGTCAAGATCCTCCTCTTCTAGTATTGCAGGTACAGAGCAAATGATGGACAAGCTGACCATCAAGGAAGCTACCCCCACAATCTAGGAAAATGATGATGGACTGCCTATTCCAAGAGAAGAGGATGACATACCTGAAGAAAATGAAGACCAACTAGCTGAAAACACTGAAGATCAGCAAGATGCAGCTAGATTGCCTCCAGCTACCAGCCATCTAAGGGACCATCCAGTTCACCAAATCATTGGTGATGCACATCATGGGGTCCAGACCAAAAGCAACAACATGAATACAACTCTGTACTCAAGCTTCATTGATGCAGTGGCCTGGCTCTTATACGGTGGCCCACTACCAGCCTGCAGGCCATGCACCCCACCCCCACCCATGACCGCACCTATTCTCAGTGCGGCGGGATGTTGAGGCGGGGTCTCGAACCCTCGCCCCCTTGATAAAGAGCTTTCCTAACAGCTCTCATCACCAACTGAGTTGCAGCTCAGTTGGTGATGAGAGCTGTTAGGAAAGCTCTTTATCAAGGGGGCGAGGGTTCGAGACCCCGCCTCAACATCCCGCCGCACTGAGAATAGGTGCGGTTATGGGTGGGGTGCATGGCCTGCAGGCCGGTACTGGGCCACCGTATAAGAGCCAGGCCACTGCATCAAAAAAGTGCACCTTTTTTGATGCAGTGGCCTGGCTCTTATACGGTGGCCCACTACTAGCCTGCAGGCCATGCACCCCACCCATGACCGCACCTATTCTCAGTGCGGCGGGATGTTGAGGCGGGGTCTTCAACCCTCGCCCCCTTGATAAAGAGCTTTCCTAACAGCTCTCATCATCAACTGAGCTGCAGCTCAGTTGGTGATGAGAGCTGTTAGGAAGCTCAGTTGGTGATGAGAGCTGTTAGGAAAGCTCTTTATCAAGGGGGCGAGGGTTCGAGACCCCGCCTCAACATCCCGCCGCACTGAGAATAGGTGCGGTCATGGGTGGGGTGCATGGCCTGCAGGCCGGTAGTGGGCCACCGTATAAGAGCCAGGCCACTGCATCAAAAAAGTGCACTTTTTTGATGCAGTGGCCTGGCTCTTATACGGTGGCCCACTACCGGCCTGCAGGCCATGCACCCCACCCATGACCGCACCTATTCTCAGTGCGGCGGGATGTTGAGGCGGGGTCTAGAACCCTCGCCCCCTTGATAAAGAGCTTTCCTAACAGCTCTCATCACCAACTGAGCTGCAGCTCAGCTGGTGATGAGAGCTGTTAGGAAAGCTCTTTGTCAAGGGGGCGAGGGTTCGAGACCCCGCCTCAACATCCCGCCGCACTGAGAATAGGTGCGGTCATGGGTGGGGTGCATGGCCTGCAGGCCGGTAGTGGGCCACCGTATAAGATCCAGGCCACTACATCATTCATGTCTCGAGAAGAGCTAAAGAAGTTTGAAGAAGCAATTAAAGACCAGTTCTGGATTGGAGCAATGCAAGAAGAACTGGACCAATTCAAGAGATGTAAGGTCTGTAAGTTGGTCCCCAGACTTCAAGGAGAAAATGTCATAGTGACTAAGTGAATCTACAGGAACAAGTTGGATTAAGATAACATTATTGTCAAGAATAAGGCTAGACTGGTGGCTAAAGGTTACAAATAAGAAGAGGGCATAAACTTTGACCAGACCTTTGCCCTAGTAGCCAGACTGGAAGCCATAAGGATCTTCCTTGCTTTTGCTGCCCATCAGGAATTCAGAGTCTACCAGATGGATGTCAAATCAACATTCCTGAATGGGGACCTCAAAGAGGAAGTATATGTGGCTCAGTCACCAGGTTTTGTAGATCTCAACTCTCCTAATTTTGTGTATAAGCTTAGGAAAACTCTATATGGGCTAAAGCAAACCCCTAGGGCTTGGTATGAAATCTTGTCCAGCTTCCTCATTGAGAACAAATTTTCAAGGGGGAAGATAGACAAGACACTATTTTTAAGGGAATCAAAGGTCAAGCTTATCCTAGTCCAGATATATGTCGATGACATTATCTTTGGATCTAGTGATGACAATCTTTGCAGGAATTTTGCAAAACTTATGCAAGGGAAGTTTGAAATGAGTAGCATGTGTGAGCTCAATTTCTTCTTGGGACTCCAAGTAAGACAGACTGATGATGACTTATCTATATCCCAGTCCAAGTTCACCAGGGAGCTAATCAAAAAGTATGGTATGGAGAATGCCTACATCATGATTACTCCTATGGGATCAAGTATGCATATAGGCAAAGATGAGGCAGGGAAACCTATTGATGAGTCTTTGTATAGAGGGATAATTGGCCCCTTTCTATACCTTACGCTAGTAGGCCTGATATCATGTATGTCACATGTGTTTGTGCTAGGTATCAGGTCTGCCCTAAAGAATCTCATTACTCTACTGTAAAGAGAATCTTGAGGTATCTTAAGGGCACTGTAGATCTTGGCCTATGATACCCTAGAAATAGGGATTTTGATCTAACAGGATTTTCAAATTCAGATTTTGCTGGTTGCAAAGAAGACAGGAAAAGCACTACTAGAACCTGTCAGTTCTTAGGAAGAAGGATAGTTTCTTGGAGCAGCAAGAAGCAAACTAGTGTTGATATATCCACTGCTGTGTCAGAATATATATCAGCAGGCAGCTGTTGTGCTCAACTGCTATGGATCCAACATCAGCTCCAGGATTACAACCTGCAGGTAAGTAGAACTCCTCTTTACTGTGATTCTACAAGTGCCATTTCTATTGCTAGGAATCGTGTCTCACATAGCATGACTAAGCATATAGAAATAAGAAATCATTTAATCAGGGAGCATGTGGAGAAGGAAGACATCAGTCTTGAGTTTGTCCCCACAGACAAGCAAGTGGCTGATATTTTCACTAAGCCATTAGATGAAGCAAAGTTCAACACCCTCAAATTTGAGTTGGGTATGTTGAACTTGGCATAGCTTTAGGCACTCCCTTTTTAATTATTTTTTTGTGCAGATATTGTTCCTCTTGCTGGACATACAGACTCTCCAGTATTATTAGTTCACTAATGCTTCTATGAAGTGTACAACCCCGTATCCCGTCGAGCGGGATCCTCCCCAAGTGGCGCGCTCGGGACATGCTATGAGCGGCAATGTAGGGCCGCCCCATTCGAAGACGTGCGAGTGCTCGTGCGTGCGTGCGAAGGTTTCATGTGCATTGTCTTTTAATATATAAATATATAAGTTTAGTGTTATAATATATATATATATATATATATATATATATATATATATATATATATATATATATATATATATATATATATATATATATATATATATATATTATTATATATATATTATATTGTATGAGATTTGAGAAAAAGGCAGGAGGGGGGTAAGGGGCGGGAGCACAGGAAAAAAGAGAAATAAAGGCAGGAGGGGGGTACGGACATGGAGAGAGGAAACAGGAAATAAAAAAGGAAGAGGAGCAGGGGGTTTTTTTGGTTCGGCTGCCCCGCTAGGGTTCGGCTCGAGAGAAAAAGAACGCCGCCCCCTCTCTCTCTCTCTCTCGTCGGCTGGAGCACGACAGCAGCCCCCCCCCCCTCTCTCTCGTCGGCTGGAGCACGATAGCAGCCCTCCCTCCCTCTCTCTCTCTCTCTCTCGTCGGCTGGAGCATGACAGCAGCCCGCCCTCCCTCTCTCTCTCTCTCTCGTCGGCTGGAGCACGACGGTAACCCCACCCCGTCTCTCTCTCTCTGGCCGCCTGAAGTGGCAGCTCGAGCCGCCCCATTTCAACCTTCTGTCGAGGCCGCCGCCGGCAAGCAGCAGCCCGAGCCTCTCCAGTTTTCTGTCCAGGCCACCGCCGGCAAGGGGCAGCCCGAGCTCGGCTCTCTCTCTCTCTCTCTCTGTTCTCTCTCCGGTGCCGCCTACAGCAAGGCCGGTCGGGAGCTTCTCTCCCAGCATCGCCTACAGCAGGGCCGGCGGGGTGCTCCTCTCCCGGCGCCGCCTACAACAAGGCCGACCGGGAGCTCCTCTCCCGGCATCGCCTACAGCAGGGTCAGCCGGGAGCTCCTCTCCCGGCGCCGCTTGGAGCTAAGCCAGTCGGGATCAGCTTCCCCGACGCCGCCTGAAGTTGTGGAGGCCGGGATCGACTTCCTCGGTGTTACTTGGAGTACGATCGGCCATGGAGAGGCTCGGCCATGGAGGGAAAAATCATTCGGAGCTTTTCAACTCTCCCGCGGAGGTCGGATCCATGCATGGACAACCACTACGGACGCTAGACGTGGAGCCTCGGGCAATGCGCGCAGTTACGGCCCCGCCAAGCACGCTTCAAGGATAACGATGTTTCTAATTGGGCAGGTGAAGCCCTTATTTTCCATATTTGCATGGAAGCCCCTCTCCACCAACGGGTGGAGGAAGGGAGCTCTCCGGCGGGTTCACGTGTACGTCCCTGCAATTAACTGTGTTAGCACCCGGAAGCGTGAGTACGGATTTAGGCATGCTGTTTGAAGCCCATCCGGACGTGTGAGCCGGATTGGTGATGTTCTGGGGTTCCCGGAGAAGACTCCGAGGAAGTTGTATATTATCCGTTTGCAGGGAATGCGCGCGACAGCCCCCGAAAAAGGGGTGGGTGCAATATATTTGGTCCGCTCATGTTAGCCGACGACGTTTAGCTGACCGCCGTCATTTGAGACGTTGACGTACATGTGTTGCAGTACCAAGCGGGGAGTAGCGGGCTTAAGCCCAAGCTGGTGCCGGCCCTCGAAGGCCTATTTTTTCTTATATTGACGGCCTGCGTGCCGAAGTATGGAATTCATATTCCTGTAATATTCTTTTAATATCTGTGATGCTCTGTTTATGTATGGTTTACTCCTTCTGTCTTGGGCGAGTGGTGTGCTCGTGAACTGCTCGCCCCGTGGGGGCCCCGAGGTTTAGTTGTCGGGAAGCCCATAATGGCCTGTTGGCGGCTTGTTAGAATAGCAGAATTATGCTATTAGTGGCCGAACTTGGGCAGCGTGTCGTGGAATTGCTCGACGAGTTTGCGCCATCAGTAGGGCGGGTGAGCAGTATTTTGTGTAGACCCAAGGAGACACATCTGGATAGGAGAGTGTCGATCTCGAGATCCTCCTTAGATATTCCGGTCGGCCGAGAGCGCCCTCCGAAGGTATCTTAGCTCAGCCTTTGGCTTGGGAGGGGAAGAGTTTGTTAGTCTTCCGGGTATGCGGTGGGTCCTCCACGCTAAGACCTTGGGTCTGTCCCTTGAGTTCCTAATCTTGTGCCTAGATCGTTCGCTTAAGGGTAGTAGGTGCGCGGTCACCCCTCTTTTGGGACCCCGAACTGCACAAAAGTCATTTTTGGCTTCAACAGTAATGGTGCGGTGAGCGTGGAGCGTGACCAGTATAGAAAAACTCAGTCGAACGTCATGGCTATTGAAGAGAAACCAAGTGACGACCAGGGTCATGTGATGAAAGAAGTCCCCTCCCATTCCCCTCTTGTCGCTAGGATGTTCGGTCCTGGAGATCAAAACGTGCCTTAGGGAGAATATTATATGATCGACCCTGATTCTCAGGAGGGTGGACGTAGCGGGTAGAGATGCCCCGTGTCGGACTTTGACTCGATTGACCGGGTTAACAATTCTTTTGAGTTATTTGTTGGCCTTTATGTTTGCTTTATATTTGCGTTGGAGAGGAGACCCCGAGAAGACCCGCTGACCAGGCTCTCATTAAGCTGGCAGGGCTGTAGGCTCACTCGGGGGTTGGAGTTGGGTTGGAGAGGAGACCCCCAGGTAGACCCGCTGCCTGGCTCCTACTAGCTGGCAGGTCCGAAGGCTCGCCTGTGGGGGAGAGGTCCTGGTTCTTGGTTCTGCACTACCCCGAGCGCGGCTCGGCCCCAGGTAGACCCGCTGCCTGGCTCCTACTAGCTGGCAGGTCCGAAGGATCGCCTGTGGGGGAGAGGTCCTGGTTCTTGGTTCTGCACTACCCCGAGCGCGGCTCGGCCCCAGGTAGACCCGCTACCTGGCGCCTACTAGCTGGCAGGTCCGAAGGCTCGTCTGTGGTGGAGAGGTCATGGTTCTTGGTTCTGCACTACCCCGAGCGCGGCTCGGCCCCAGGTAGACCCGCTGCCTGGCTCTGACTAGCTGGCAAGTCCGAAGGCTCGCTTGTGGGGGAGAGGTCCTGGTTCTTGGTTCTGCACTACCCCGAGCTCGGCTCGGCCCCAGGTAGACCCGCTGCCTGGCTCCTACTAGCTGGCATGTCCGAAGGCTCGCCTGTGGGGGAGAGGTCCTGGTTCTTGGTTATGCACTACCCCGAGCGCGGCTCGGCCCCGGGTAGACTTGCTGTCTGCCTCCTACTAACTAGCAGGTCCGAAGGCTCGCCTGTGGGGGAGAGGTCCTGGTTCTTGGTTCTGCACTACCCTGAGCGCGGCTCGGCCCCAGGTAGACCCGCTGCCTGGCTCCGACTAGATGGCAGGTCCGAAGGCTCGCTTGTGGGGGAGAGGTCCTGGTTCTTGGTTCTGCACTACCCCGAGCGCGGCTCGGCCCCAGGTAGACCCGCTGCGCAGGCTCTCATCTAGCTGGCAGGTCTGAAGGCTCGCCTGCGGGGGATAGGTTAGGATAGGTTAGGTTTAGTTTGTGGAAACTTCATCGGCACCCCGAGCTCGGCTCGGCCCCAGGTAGACCCGCTGCGCATGCTCTCATCTAGCTGGCAGGTCTGAAGGCTCGCCTGCGGGGGATAGGTTAGGATAGGTTAGGTTTGGTTTGCAAAAACTTCATCGGCACCCCGAGCTCAGCTCGGCCCCAGGTAGACTCGCTGCGCAGGCTCTCATCTAGCTGGCAGGTCCGAAGGCTCGCCTGTGGGGGATAGGTTAGGATAGGTTAGGTTTGGTTTGCGGAAACTTCATCGGCACCCCGAGCTCGGCTCGGCCCCAGGTAGACCCGCTGCGCAGGCTCTCATCTAGCTGGCAGGTCCGTAGGCTCGCCTATGGGGGATAGGTTTGTTTGGTTTGAGAACGTCATCGGCACCCCGAGCTCGGCTCGGCCCCAGGTAGACCCACTGTGCAGGCTCTCATCTAGCTGGCAGGTCCTTAGGCTCGCCTGTGGGGGATAGGTTTGGTTGGTTTGAGAACGTCATCGGCACCCCGAGCTCGGCTCGGCCCCAGGTAGACCCGCTGCGCAGGCTCTCATCTAGCTGGCAGGTCCGAAGGTTCGCCTGTGGGGGATAGGTTTGGTTGGTTTGAGAACGTCATCGGCACCCCGAGCTCGGCTTGGCCCCAGGTAGACCCACTGTGCAGGCTCTCATCTAGCTGGCAGGTCCGAAGGCTCGCCTGTGGGGGATAGGTTTAGTTTGTGGGGGATAGGCTTTGGTTGTGGAATCTTCATCGGCACCCCGAGCTCGACTCGGCCCAAGGTAGACCCGTTGCGCAGGCTCTCATCTAGCTACCAGGTCCGTAGGCTCGCCTTTGGGGGATAAGTTTTGGTTGCGGAATCTTCATCGGCACCCCGAGCTCGGCTCGGCCCCAGGTAGACCCACTGCGCAGGCTCTCATCTAGCTGGCAGGTCTGTAGGCTTGCCTGTGGGGGATAGGTTTTGGTTGTGGAATCTTTATCGGCACCCCGAGCTCGGCTCGGCCCCAGGTAAACCCGCTGCGCAGGCTCTCATCTAGCTGGCAGGTCTGTAGGCTTGCCTGTGGGGATAGGTTTGGTTGGTTTGAGAACGTTATCGGCACCCTGAGCTTGGCTCGGCCCCAGGTAGACCCGCTGCGCAGGCTCTCATCTAGCTGACAGGTCTGAAGGCTCGCCTGTGGGGGATAGGTTTGGTTGGTTTGAGAACGTCATCGGCACCCCGAGCTCGGCTCGGCCCCAGGTAGACCCGCTGCGCAGGCTCTCATCTAGCTGGCAGGTCCGAAGGCTCGCCTGTGGGGGATAGGTTTGGTTTGTGGGGGATAGGTTTGATTCTCATGATACGCTGTGTAAGACCCCCCCCCCCCTCCCCGGATCCCAAAACACGGCACGAAGGGGGAGTCTTATGCCCGGAACAGCCGCCTTGCGGTAGCATTAGCACACGGGCTAACCTGTACCACAAGACGCCTATTCCGCCGGCTACAACAATATCAATAAATCATGTCAACCCAACCCAATAAATAAACATCCAGAAGTCAAATCCACACTAAGTTATAATGTCCAAATACATCAATAAAGAGAAGCTAAAACATGCTTCTACCATATATCAGAGTACAGCTAAACATTGCCCAAACGGGCTACATCAGAGTAATCAAAACTAACATCAGTAACTGACGGTATCGACGGCACCGTCACCTCAGGCCCTGTCGTCCTGGCCTGGCTGTCCTGCTGCGTAGTCTGCGGCTGCTCCACCTGCGGCGTGACCTCCTAAAAAGGAAGACGTAGCAACCGTTAGTCGAAACGACTAAGTGGTTTCGCATCCGCTCCCCCGGCGACTCCTCGGCACCGGACGGAGAAAAGGAACAAGAGTATAGTATATAACAAGTATGCAAGTAAAGGAAGTACAAGCAGGTGACAGTAGTGTAAGATTAACAGTATCATAATCAGCATTTATATAAGAGCTACACTAAACTAGCAAGTATAAGTAACTGCAGGAAAGTAACTTAACTTATAAGAATGCCCATACAAACTTATAAGTTAAGGATCGGGTTACATAAAAGTAACTCATCGTATAGGAGTGCCCATACAAACTTATACGATGAGGATCTTGTTGCGCAATGTTATGAAATGCTATGAATACTATGCAATGACTCACCCATGCACACCCATGCAATTGCTATGTCGACACAGACTATAGTTCCCACTTTTCGAGCAGGTAGCTAACCTCTCAGGCATCAGCCGCCGTGGCCAGGCGGTGACAGTAGAACGGGCACTTCTACTACTAGGCGGGTATCACACTACTTCACCTAGGCCTCCGTACGCCTCAACGCTAAGAACACAACAGCGGAGCCCATGCGTACTATGGCCCAGCGGGGTCTTGGGTAGATGTGCACCAAGAACACAGCCCGAACTGGCCTTGCGTGACCCGGAAGGGGCCTCGGAAGAAAGCACGAGGACACAGCCCAACCGTTCACATGGTCGGAGGGGCCTCGGGACGTGAACACCGAGGACACAGCCCAAACCGACCAAGTCTAACTGCCAACTCCCGTCGGTGTGACGACTGGCGAGCCCGTAGACCTGCCACACTATCCTTAACCCAGGATTACGACACCGCGTGTCGACTCACACCACATGCAATTCACAACCTCATCATACCATGGAAGGGGCCTCGGAGTGAGCACGAGGACACAGCCCAACCATCCATCCACACCTTATCACGACACAACCAAAACAGGTGGCAGTCAACACCGCTCTTACAAACTTACACAATGCTACCCATAGGAAGGCGACGCTCTAAGTATTGGACTACCAAGTTCAATCCACTATTCAACATTCACATGGCCATGAGTTATCCTTCTATATGTCATATCAGGTGATTTCAACACAATATATCAAGATGCATATGTATAAAAATCTACTAGCTTTTAACAAGTCAAATCATTCAAGTATACTATCTTACGATTCGATCACATGGAGTCCGATTAATAATCTTCATCATTTATGCAACTGAATTAATTATTCATAAAAGTTTATCCAAGCCTCAGGGTTACCTGTGATATTAGTTTCTCCGAATCCAAATCCAAATGTTATAAAACCCAGATTTTTAAGTGCAGGATTAGTACTGGACAGCAACTTCAACCGGAGATTCCCGAGGCTACAGGAATCCGGTGACGTCGTGTAACCCCTCGATGGAAAGGTATTTCCGACGTCTACAACTCTCGTATTCAGACCTCAACCCAGATTTGACGTTATCCTATCTGAAATCGGACTTGAAGTCTGCTGCGTACAGAACACAGTTTCTGTGTACAGGAACTGCCGGACAGCAAACTCGATTAGGTTTTCCCGGGGCCACAGACATCACCTGAAGTCGTGCAACCACTCGTTGGAAAGGTATTGCCAAGGGCTTCAACTTTCGTGTTTAGCCGAAAGCCCAGATCTGGCCTTATCCATCAGGAAAATGGCCTAGAAGATTGCTGCGCGCAGAATACAGATTCTGCGCGCATCTTAAAGGAAAATGAACGGCATCGGTTCGTCTTCCTCCTCAAGGCGATCGTTCCTAAATTTTCCAGAAATATTCTCCTCCCTTATTCAACCTCAGAGGACATAAACTCCTCACGAAACCATCCACCCATCGTCATATTGAAGAAAAGGGGAAGGGTTGAAGAGATCTAAAGTCTAGAACACAAGTTCTAACATGGCCTAACCTAGAAATCTTCTCCTCTCCATCAAGCTCTCTTGAACCGATGTCTCTCCTAAATATCTAAGATCTAGCACCAAGGGAGAGGGTAGTAAACTCACGTTGGCTCCAGCGGTACCACCATTTCTTGCCATGGATCGCGTAGTTCTCCTCGGCGGCATCTTCTCTTTCACGGTGATGGCGAATCTCCTCCGGTAGAACTTGCTCCAGCGGTTTTCCTCTCACCAGGAGTTCTCACAGGAGATAGGGGGTGAAATGAGAGTGAAAACGGCTAGGGTTTTCTCTGCCCCATATATACAAAATATGACACGGGTAGTGACACGGCCGTGTCCGTACCCGGGTCCCGCTTCCGCGAAACGGCCGTGGCGGTTTCCATGTCGGTTCAATGTTTGACACGGGTAGGGACACGCCCGTGTCCCGACCCGTGTTCACATGACACGGCCGTGTGCCTGGCCGTGTCCTTGGCCGTGTACTTCTCGGGTTGCATCTCGACACTTCTCGTCGAGCTCAACTCGACGCACACGGGTAGGGGCACGCCCGTGTCACTACCCGTGTTCCCCGCTCGACGCATCTTGACGATTCTCGACGATCTCGACACGGCTCGTCGAGCTCAACTCGATGCACACGGGTAGGGACACGCCCGTGTCACTACCCGTGTTCCCCGCTCGACGATTCTCGACGATTCTCGACGATCTCGACACGGCTCGTCGAGCTCAACTCGACGCACACGGGTAGGGACACGGCCGTGTCGCTACCCGTGTCACTTCCCGTGTCTTTTTACACTGATTTCTCCACTTCTCCACAAGTGCAGTCCAATTCCCTGCACTTCTCAGGACTTGAGTCAACCCTCCTGACTCAAAAACACACACACTAGGGGCCTAGAGCGATTCGGGACGTTACACGCTGCACGCAAATAAGAATGATTTCGTCCCCGAAATCAGGCTTAGCTTGTGGAGAAAAGCTAAACAGGAAATTCATCATATGTTTTTAAATAAGCTTACCTTGGGCAAAAAACTCGTAGCGTTGCTGCATCAAATCCATAGGCTCCCAGGTGTACTCCTTCCTTCCCATGATTCATCCATAGCACCTTGACTAAAGGGACACTTTTGCGGCGTAATGTTCTTGTCTCACTGTCAACAATCCGCACCGGCTCTAGTCGCACAGACCTATCCGTCGCCACCCCGCACCATCAGTAGTGGGAATAAATTGGTCGGGCCGCAATAAGTGCTTTTCGAAGCGACGATACATGGAACACGTCGTGAAGATTTTCTAGTTCCGGTGGTAACTCCAACCGATAGGCCAACGAGCCAATCCTTTCCAATATAGTATAAGGCCCAACATACCTTGGGCTGAGCTTTTCACCCCACGCACCCGCGAAACTCCATGCATCGGCCGAATCTTAAGGAACACTTTTTCGCCCACTTGGAATTCCACCATCCGGTGCTTTTTATTGTAATATTTCGTCTGTCGACTTTGAGCCTCCAACATGCGATCCCGTATCAATCTGACCGCCGCATCAGTATCATCTATGTATTCGTTTCCCAATACTTCGGTCTTCATCTTGCACCCAAGACAAGGGAGTCCTGCACCTTCTTCCGTAAAGGGCTTCATGGGGCGCCATACCGATGCTCGCTTGATGACTATTGTTGTAGGAATTTCCACCAGGGGCAAGAGCCTTTCCCATGGCTCTCCTCTGTCCAACACACATAACTTCAATAAATCCTCCAGCGTTCTGATGGTCCGCTCTGACTGCCGTCAGTCTGAGGATGAAATGCGGTACTAAAGGTTAGGCGTGAGCCCAAATACGCCTGTACCGCCTTCCACTCATTGGATGTAAACCGACCATCCCGATCCGAAACAATTGTCTTGGGCACGCCATGATACCGTACAAATTGCTCCACAAAAAGGCGTACCAAAACATCCACGTGTGCTTCCTTCTTCATTGGAATGAACCGGGCCACCTTTGTTAGTCGATCCACAATAACCCACACCGAATCATTCCCAGAGCGGGAACGAGGTAACCCATGAACAAAGTCCATGGAGATATCCTCGAACTTCCATTCGGGATGGGCAGCGACTGCAACAAACCACCGGGACTCCTGCATTCAGCCTATCACTCTTTGGCAAGCTTTCGCAATGTGTAACATAGTAGCGAACATCCTTCTTCATTCCCGGCCAACACATGGTCTTCCGCAGTCCGGCATACATCTTAGCAATACCCGATGCACTGAATATTGAGAGGAATGCGCCTCTCTCAATATATCCTCCCGAATTTTGCCGCCCTTGGGAATATAGAGTCGGCCACGAAAATAAATGAGGCCGTCTTTGAGTATGTCTCATCGGTGGTCCCATCTTCAATTGCCTTGATTGCCGGGGCCAAGGCCGCATCCATTCCTTGCTCCACCCGAATCCGGTCTCGGATATCACAAACTATGCTCATGTTGGCCAAATACTCCACATACTCTGCCGAAGGATCCTTGAATACTAGAGTAATTTCCATCTCCTCGATCATCCGAGCCAACTCCATACTCATCAACTGAGACTCTGGGCTAGAGCCTGGCACTTTTCTACTCAAGGCATCGGCTACCGAGTTCGCTTTCCGGGGTGGTAGTTCATGGTGAACTCATAGTCGCATAGAAATTCCAACCACCGCCGTTGTCTCAGGTTCAACTCCTTCTGAGTGTGAACATACTTCAAGTTTTGTGATCGGAAAAGATCTCGCAGTGCACGCCATATAAATAATGCCTCCAGACCTTCAAAGCGAACACCACTGCTCCCAACTCCAAGTCATGAACCGGGTAATTGATTTCATGTTTCTTTAACTGCCTTGAAGCATATGCGATCACGTGCCATGCTGCATCAATACCGCTCCCATCCCTTGATATGAAGCGTCCGTGTAAACTTGGAATCCTTCCTTCCCCGACGGAAGTGCAAGGATGGGGCGGAGGTAAGCCTATCCTTCAGCTCTTGAAATGCCGCTTCACATTGAGGTGTCCACTCAAATGGCACACCCTTCTTCGTCAAGGAGGTAAGGGGAAGAGCGATCTTGGAGAATCCTTTCACGAACTTGCGAGTACCCAGCAAGTCCAAGAAAGCTTCGTACATCGGCCGCCGACTTCAAGGGCGACCACTCCTTCACGGCTCGCACCTTAGCTGGATCCACCGCTAACCTGCTCCACTGATCACATGCCCCAGAAGGCTACCTCCTTAAGCCAGAATTCACACTTGCTAAACTTGGCATACAAGGCATGCTCCTTCAATCTCTTCAAAACCAAGGTCAGGTGCTCGACATGCTCCTCCTCCGTCTTTGAATAGACCAAGATGTCGTCGATGAAAAACATGACGAAGATGTCTAAGTATGGTTCAAACACCTTGTTCATCAGGCTCATGAATGCCGAAGGTGCATTCGTGAGCCCAACGGCATTACTGTGAACTCATACAAACCATATCTCGAACTGAAGGCTGTTTTCTGTATATCCCCCTCTTGTATCCTCAACTGATAGTATCCAGAGCACAAGTCTAGTTTAGAGAACCAATGTGCTCCCACTAATTGATCGAACAACTCGTCGATCGAGGTAGCGGATAAGTGTTCCGCACCGTTAATCGATTGAGTCCCCGATAATCTATGCACAATCGCAGGGTTCCATCCTTCTTCTTTACGAACAACACAGGGGCACCCCATGGTGATGAACTGGGGCGAACGAACCCTGAATCTACTAGTTCTTGCAGTTGAACTCTAAACTCCGCGAGTTCTTTCGGGCCATTCTGTACGGAGCCTTAGATACAGGCTTGCACCTGGTACTAAATTAATCTGGAAATCAACCTCTCTATGCGGTGGTAATCCTGGTAGCTTCTCAGGAAATACCTCGGGAAAATCCCGCACAACCCGTACATCCTTAATTCCAACGCTTCCTCCTTTAACTCGAACCAGATCATGAAGACCTCGTCCCCCTTCATATGAGCTTTTACAACCTGGACGGAAGATAACATCATGCGAGAGCGAAGCCAATACCTTGGAAGATGACGTCAGAGTCTCCATGTCTCAAATAGATCCGCTTCTCCGCGCAGTCGATCCTCGCGAAGTGCCAATCGAGCCATGTCATGCCCAAAATGATGTCAAACTCCGGCATTCTCAGAACCGTGGCTGTGTATCAAAGGCCTTCCCATCAATAAATAACTCCAACTCGCACTTGGCGGTCGCGATCATCTCCGAGCCGTCCGGAAGGCGTACACGTCGGGCTATTCCCGTGAAGTACTGAACATCCCCCACGTCTTTATGAAATCCTCGGACACAAAAGAGTGTGAGGCACCGGTATCGAACAGCGCATAGGCCGTCTTCCCGCCAATAATCACGGTGCCTAAGTGCCAACGACCAAACTTATTGCTAGAGTCTAATAAGTTCTATTCAATTCATGTTAACCATGCAAATATGTAAACTAATTAATTCATACCTCGCAATCACATCTTGTGGGTTCCGTTCCTGCGCCATGTCAAGCGCGTACACCTGATCACGGACCGGTCCGGGGTTTCCTCTTGGCGGTCCTCGTCCTCGACCACGCATATATCCCCGCCCTCGTGGAGCTGCTGGAGGGAGAGCAGGAGGGAGAGCAGGAGGGAGAGCAGGAGGGGCATTCCATATAGCTGCGGGCAAAAACGCCGGATGTGGCCCGGCTGGTTGCATTCGAAGCATACCAGACCACGACGCCCTTCAGGTTGTTGAAATCGCTGAGGCTGTGGGGTGGAGGCAACGCAGGCGGCTGCGGAACTGGATGCTCCACCCTATAGTTTCGGTGGACACGCCCTCCACCTCTTTGATAACCTCTTCCTCCTCTGAAGTCCCGTCTCCTTCTATTACTTGGGCCGGCTTCCATCACGTCCTCTGCAGGCCTCTTACTACATCCCATGTGGTCCGCTTCCAATCTTTTTGCCATATCAATGATCTCCGCCAAGCTACCATCCGCTATAAACAAAAGGGACTGCCTTAGGGGATCTCGCAGCCCTTTATAGAAGCGCTTGGCATAACCTCTGTCATCCAACTCATAAGAGTCCGCAAACCTTGTGAGATGCTGGAATTCCCGCTGGTATTCTGTAACCGACTTTGATCCCTGCTTTAGTAGAAGGAACCTCTGTTCAAGCTCATCTCGGGCCGATGTAGGATAAAGTGCTCCAAGAAAACACCCGAGAATTCACTCCAACTTATCTCAGTGTAGATCCGGCTTGGAAGGTAGAGCCCATGAGGGACTTCCACCACCTCTTCGCATGTAAGTCCAAGACGGAACACTGCCAATGTCACTGCCATGTTGGCTGGGCAACGGATACCGGCCAACAACTCCTGTATCGTGTCTAGCCATTCCTCTGTACGTACGGCTGACTCCGTCCCAAGGTAGACGGGGGGGAGAGAGCCCGAAGGTGCTCAGCCAGTTGGAGCTCGGGCCTGTTGTTGCACCGGAGCCTGCTGTGCCTTAAAAGCATCAAGAATGGCGGTGAGCGTCTGCCCCCAACTCAGACTGTTGGAACTGAGTGGGTATGGGAGGGGTAAGAGTACCCCCCATCGCTCAACATGCAGTGGAATCTACACGTACACGACAAATTTGCGGTCAGGTTGGCTAAACTTAAGGTCTAAGTTGGACAACTTAATGTGAATTACATATGGGCACACCACTGCTTCCGCTAAGTCAGTTTGTCCCCAAACTGACTAACCAAACGGGGGTGGCACCATTGTGAATGACTTCTTAGTTGAGGATCGTGGCAAACTGATACCATTGTAAGACCCCCCCCCCCCCCCTCCCCGGATCCCAAAACACGGCACGAAGGGGAGTCTTATGCCCGGAACAGCCGCCTTGCGGTAGCATTAGCACACGGGCTAACCTGTACCACAAGACGCCTATTCCGCCGGCTACAACAATATCAATAAATCATGCCAACCCAACCCAATAAATAAACATCCAGAAGTCAAATCCACACTAAGTTATAATGTCCAAATACATCAATAAAGAGAAGCTAAAACATGCTTCTACCATATATCAGAGTACAGCTAACATTGCCCAAACGGGCTACATCAGAGTAATCAAAACTAACATCAGTAACTGACGGTATCGACGGCACCGTCACCTCAGGCCCTGTCGTCCTGGCCTGGCTGTCCTGCTGCGTAGTCTGCGGCTGCTCCACCTGTGGCGTGACCTCCTAAAAAGGAAGACGTAGCACCGTTAGTCGAAACGACTAAGTGGTTTCGCATCCGCTCCCCCGGCGACTCCTCGGCACCGGGCGGAGAAAAGGAATAAGGTATAGTATATATACAAGTATGCAAGTAAAGGAAGTACAAGCAGGTGACAGTAGTGTAAGAGTAACAGTATCATAATCAGCATTTATATAAGAGCTACACTAAACTAGCAAGTATAAGTAACAGCAGGAAAGTAACTTAACTTATAAGAATGCCCATACAAACTTATAAGTTAAGGATCGGGTTATAAAAGTAACTCATCGTATAGGAGTGCCCATACAAACTTATACGACGAGGATCTTGTTGCGCAATGTTATGAAATGCTATGAATGCTATGCAATGACTCACCCATGCACACCCATGCAATTGCTATGTCGACACAGACTATAGTTCCCACTTTTCGAGCAGGTAGCTAACCTCTCAGGCATCAGCCGCTGTGTCCAGCGGTGACAGTAGAACGGGCACTTCTACTACTAGGCGGGTATCACACACTTCACCTAGGCCTCCGTACGCCTCAACGCTAAGAACACAACAGCGGAGCCCATGCGTACTATGGCCCAGCGGGGTCTTGGGTAGATGTGCACCAAGAACACAGCCCGAACTGGCCTTGCGTGACCCGGAAGGGCCTCGGAAGAAAGCACGAGGAACAGCCCAATAACCGTTCACATGTCGGAGGGGCCTCGGGACGTGAACACCGAGGACACAGCCCAAACCGACCAAGTCTAACTGCCAACTCCCGTCGGTGTGACGACTGGCGAGCCCGTAGACCTGCCACACACTATCCTTAACCCAGGATTACGACACCGCGTGTCGACTCACACCACATGCAATTCACAAACCTCATCATACCATGGAAGGGGCCTCGGAGTGAGCACGAGACACAGCCCAACCATCCATCCACACCTTATCACGACACAACCAACAGGTGGCGGTCAACACCGCTCTTACAAACTTACACAATGCTACCCATAGGAAGGCGACGCTCTAAGTATTGGACTACCAAGTTCAATCCACTATTCAACATTCACATGGCCATGAGTTATCTTCTATATGTCATATCAGGTGATTTCAACACAATATATCAAGATGCATATGTATAAAAATCTACTAGCTTTTAACAAGTCAAATCATTCAAGTATACTATCTTACGATTCGATCACATGGAGTCCGATTAATAATCTTCATCATTTATGCAACTGAATTAATTATTCATAAAAGTTTATCCAAGCCTCAGGGTTACCTGTGATATTAGTTTCTCCGCTCCAAATCCAAATGTTAATAAAACCCAGATTTTTAAGTGCAGGATTAGTACTGGACAGCAACTTCAACCGAGATTCCCGAGGCTACAGGAATCCGTGACGTCGTGTTAACCCCTCGATGGAAAGGTATTTCCGACGTCTAACAACTCTCGTATTCAGACCTCAACCCAGATTTGACGTTATCCTATCTGATCGACTTCCTCGGTGTTACTTGGAGTACGATCGGCCATGGAGAGGCTCGGCCATGGAGGGAAAAATCATTCGGAGCTTTTCAACTCTCCCGCGGAGGTCGGATCCGTGCATGGACAACCACTACGGACACTAGAAGTGGAGCCTCAGGCAATGAGCGCAGTTGCGGCCCCGCCAAGCACGCTTCAAGGGTAATAATGTTTCTACTTGGGCAGGTGAAGCCCTCATTTTCCATATTTGCATGGAAGCCCCTCTCCACCAACGGGTGGAGGAAGGGAGCTCTCCGATGGGTTGACGTGTACGTCCCTGCAATTAACTGTGTTAGCAACCGGAAGCGTGAGTACGGGTTTAGGCATGCTGTGTGAAGCCTATCCGGACGTGTGAGCCGGATTGGTGATGTTCTGGGGTTCCCGGAGAAGACTCCGAGGAAGTTGTATATTATCCGTTTGCAGGGAATGCGCGCCATAGCCCCCGAAAAAGGGGTGGGTGCAATATATTTGGTCTGCTCATGTTAGCCGACGGCGTTTAGCTGACCGCCGTCATTTGATACGTTGACGTACAGGTGTTGCAGTACCAAGCGGGGAGTAGCGGGCTTAAGCCCAAGCTGGTGCCGGCCCTCGAAGGCCTATTTTTTCTTATATTGTCGGCCTGCGTGCCGAAGTATGGAATTCATATTCCTGTAATATTCTTTTAATATCTGTGATGCTCTGTTTATGTATGGTTTACTCCTTCCGTCTTGGGCGAGTGGTGTGCTCGTGAACTGCTCGCCCCGTGGGGGCCCCGAGGTTTAGTTGTCGGGAAGCCCCTAATGGCCTGTTGGCGGCCTGTTAGAATAGCAGAATTATGCTATTAGTGGCCCAACTTGGGCAGCGTGTCGTGGAATTGCTCGACGAGTTTGCGCCATCAGTAGGGAGGGTGAGCAGTATTTTGTGTAGACCCAAGGAGACACATCTGGATAGGAGAGAGTCGATCTCGAGATCCTCCTTAGATATTCTGGTCGGCCGAGAGCGCCCTCCGAAGGTGTCTTAGCTCAGCCTTTGGCTTGGGAGGGGAAGAGTTTGTTAGTCTTCCGGGTATGCGGTGGGTCCTCCACGCTAAGACCTTGGGTCTGTCCCTTGAGTTCCTAATCTTATGCCTAGATCGTTCGCTTGAGGGTAGTAGGTGCGCGGTCACCCCTCTTTTGGGACCCCGAACTCCACAGAAGTCATTTTTGGCTTCAACACTAAGGGGGAGTAAGCTACTCTGGATAGAAGAAAGAAGGCCAGCCAATGGGAAGGCCAGCCCCCATCTGCCCATTCTGCAAAAGTCAAAAAGGGGGAGAGAAGAGGAAAGGTCCTAGCAAGGGGGAGTCATAGCAAGTGGGAGAGTTGACAAAAGGGAAAGAAAGTAATGTGACACTCAAGAAAGGACAAACACCTTGCAGCAAAACAAGGGGAGTAAGTAAATGAGGTACACTTACTCATAGCTTATCAAAATTTCCATACTTATTTTTTTGCTGTATAGGTTGTGTGTGCCAATGACCATGGACAACAATGAGGTTTTGACATTTTCAAATAGGGGGAGATTCTTGGGTCCATTGTTCCCAATGTCCCTGATTTGTGAGAAGTCAAATATGTCAATGTCACATACATCAACTGTATTTGATGTGCATTTGAGTTCTTGAGTGCAGGTTAGTCCATTTCATATTGATTGGACATGTGGACACAAGAAGTGGTTATTGGACACAACACAAAAATCGACCAAGTCCACAGGCGTTGAGTGGAGCAAGCTCACTCAACACCAGAGGTATGGATTCAAAAATGTCTAGTAGAAATTTGCCTAAATACAAAAAAATTGAGTGTAGTCTACTCACTCAACGGCATATAACATATAGCGTTGAGACTATATCAGGCTAACTGAAAGTTAGCCAAAAAAGATGGCTAAGTACAAAAGCGTTGAGTGTAGTCTACTCACTCAACGTCATACAGCAAAACGCTGTGAGTCAGGCTAAGTCAGTCTAAGCCTAGAGAAAGTGACTGAAAATATGACCAAGTTCCACAAGCGTTGAGTGTGGTCCACTCACTCAACGTCATACAGCTCAAAGCATTGAGTGTTGCTATGCCAGTCAACTCCACAGAAATGTTGAGCAAAAATTTAACTAAGTCCACAAGCGTTGAGTGTAGCTTACTCTCTCAACGCCAGATAATAGAAAAATTCTATTAAGTAGTTTGGCATTGAGTGAAGCTTAATCTCTCAACGCCAAGGCACAGAAATTTTTGCTAAGGCAAAAAGCGTTGAGTGGAGCTTACTCTCTCAACGTCAGGGCAAAAGGCGTTGATTGTAGCTTACTCTCTCAACGCCAGATAACAGAAATTCTGTTAAGTAGTTTGGGGTTGAGTGGAGCTTACTCTCTCAACGCCAAGGCACAAAACTTTTTGCTAAGGCAAAAAGCGTTGAGTGAGGCAAGCTCTCTCAACGCTCTTGACAGTCTCAACGCCTTGAAGCAGAATTTTGGCTAAGACCAAACGCGTGGTTAGCTTGGCTTTGGTCACGCTTAGATTTGTCAACCTGAGCTCAACGTTTGTTGAACTGAGCCTGGTGTTCGTCGAACTGAGTTTAACAAAATGTCGAGCTAAGTCTACAGTTCATCGAACTGACTTTATGATTTCGACGAGCTCAGCTTCGTCGAACTGAACTCAGCGTTCGTCGAACTGAGCCTGCAGTTCGTCGAACTGATTTCTATGCTCTTGTCGAGATAAGCTTATCGTTCGTCAAACGGAGCTCAGAGTTCGTCGAGCTCAATACATAAACAGACAGAATTTTGTCTAAGTGTTGTGGCGTTGAGTGATTCCTACTCACTCAATGCCTTCGGTATTAATGATTGAATTTTGGCTAAGTCCATAGATGCTGAGTCATGCTGACGTCAGCAAAGTCAAAAGTCAACCAAAATTCAAATGTTGCGGAAATGCTGCCAGAGACGTTGGTCGGCCAGCTGTTGCTATCTTCTGCAATTACTAAGGATTATTTCATCATTAAGTGTTTGGGCCCACTAACAGCAAAGATATTAGCATGAAATGCTGTCAGATATGATCCCCATCGTGTTAGATCCTATGATCGCACCCACTGAGATTATATCTGAGTTATCTGAGGAGTCTGAGAGTGAGGATGTCCCAAGTGTTATTTTGGATGAGTTACCATCTAAGGGATGGGTATTTTTGGACGATTCAGTGGTTGTACACCCGGATGAGAGTTCTTTGATGTCGTCACTGTTGGGTGAAATTTTTACTGATTCGGATTTTATCCCGGGTTTGATTTTACCGACCCTTCCCCCTATTTATTTGCCTGTCTTAGATGACTTTTTAGGACGTGGAACCGGTATCCCTAGTCTGAGTTGTTGTGTCACATACACTTTATTAGCTCCTACTTTGGCGTTGACTCAGTGTGTAGATATTACTATGTTGCGCGCACTAGTATTTGGACTATTCACCGCACCTCATAGTCATGACTACGTGTCACTTTTGGCAGCTCCTTTTTCTGCATGTCCGTCTATGGTTCTGTCGCCTACTACAAATGACTCTATTTCTTTGGCGACTGTGCCTCTGGATGTGGCGTCCCTTATACATACTTATATACCACACCCGATCGCACGCATTTACCCGCCTCCATTTGATGACCCTCATTTCCCCACGTTAGCGACTATAGTTGGGTCTCTTGAGTTGTTTCGCTCGCATACCTTTGCACATTCGGGGGCATCCAACTATATTGGTTATGATGCACGGTTCTCCTTGGCATATATTCATGTCAAGCATGAAAATATTAAAATTGAAATTAAGACTGCGGTGTCGGAGCCTATAAAAATTATCTCTGATTATAAGGCTGTCGTGCCACCTGACTTACCCCCCCCCCCCTATCCTCTGCTCTTGGGTTAAGTCATGTAGCACATGGATTCTCTCCTCATGTATCTAGGCCATTAGTGATTCATTTTAAGTTTTATCGCATGCACTTCTACTCCTTTTTGAGACTGTCTGATGCTAGATATAATGATTTGGGTTTAGTCTGGTCAGTCCCCGAGCGGATGCCTTCTGGCTCCGTTAATAAATTAATATGTAGGAACGCCGACCCATCCGTGATTGTTGGGTACATTGGTTCTAATGTACCTGATTCGAAGAAGCCTCACCCAACTCAATGATATACATCAAAATGTATTTGATGTGTTTTGAGTTTACTTGTGCAGGTTAAGTATTTACAGGAAAGAAGGAAAAGTTTCTAAGTCCATGTGTCGACACCCAGAGGGAAAGTGTCGACACTTAAGAAGACCTGTGTCGACACCCAGGCAAGCAGTGTCGACACTTGGAGTCATTGTGTTGACACCAGGGATGCAGAGTCGACACCAGACAGAAAGTGTCGACACAAGGAGCTGTATCGACACTCAATGAAGACAAGTGCAGTGAAGCAGTGTCGACACATAGCAGTTGAGTCGACACCTAGAGAAACTGTGTCTACATCAGAAAGTGTCGACACTTGGAGGCTGTGTCGACACTCAGCAAAAGTCAGCAGAGACTAAGTATAAGTGTCGACACAAGAAAGATGTGTCGACACTCAGCTGAAGACTCAACACTTGAAGAAAGTGTCGACACCCAGAACAATGTGTCGACACACAGTAGAAGAGTCAACACTTGAAGAAAGTGTCGACACAAGGAGCTGTGTCGACACTTAGCAAAGTTCAAGAATATTCTAAGTACAAGTGTCGACACAAAGGTGATGTGTCGACACTCAGCAAAAGTCTCAACAGAAGAAGAATGTGTCGACACAAGGAGCTGTGTCGACACTCAGCAAGTATCAACACTGAAGGCTTGTGTCGACACCAAAAAGATGTGTCGACACTTAACAGATTCAACACATGAAGATGTGTCGACACAAAGGAGTTGTGTCGACACTTACGAGAATTCAGCAATATACTGAAGTACAAGTACTTGTGTCGACACACATTATCAGTGTCGACACATGAAGAAGAAGCTGTGACGAGATATAAAATCTACAACACAAGGAGTTGTGTCGACACCTTGTAGGCTAGTGTCGACACTTAGACAACTTGTGTCGACACTTGATCTATAAGTGTCGACACTTAAAGACGGACAGTCTCGACACTTGCAGACAGTTACAGAATTTTCAAGAACTGACTGGATGACTTGACAGCTGCCATTCCAGCCAGTCTACAGCACCTGTCAGAGTTGTCAGAAGTCAGTTATGAACCGGACCAGCTGGTTACCATGAAGAAGGCCTATAAATAGGCTTACACTGTCTACAGAAGATGTTGTTGAAGAGATTAATTGAACACAAGTATAAGTGATCAATATACAAAGAAGATCTAGCTATACCTTGAAGAATCAAGTGAAGATCTAAGTAGTTGGAGAGGGAGAGCTCCATCCAAGAAGTCAGCCTTTGGAACCAGGCTGAGAAGAAGGGTTCAGATTTGTTCTGAATCTTAAGTAGCAGAGATCAAGGATCAACTGCAGAAGAGGTCAATCTTATTGAGTTCTACATTCAAGAAGCTTTGAAGAAAGTCAAGTCAGATTGATTTCAGCTGAGTTCTTCCAAGAACTCATCAAGAAACTCACAACTCCTCTCTCTTTTCTCTGAGTTGTTGAGTTACAATTTCTGAATTCATTTTATCTTGTAGGATCCTTTGGGATCTGAGTCGTGTAAGCCTGTAATTATAAAGGCTGAGTGTAGGGCTTGAGTGTCTGAGTGTAGGAGATTTAAATCTCTGAGTGTAGGCCTTGGTGGCTGAGTGTAGGCCTATTGTGGCTTAGTGTAGGCCTTGGTGGCTGAGTGTAGGCCTTGGTGGCTGAGTGTAGGCTTTGTGAAGAAGCTGAGTTGTAAGGCTTTGGGCCTGAGGTGTAGGAACCTATTTTGGGGTTCTGAGATAGTGGAGGAGTTTGGCCGAATCTAGTACACTGCTAGATAGGCGAAGGGGGAAAGTGGATGCACCCAAACCTTGGGGAACCACTATAAAACTGTGTGTCTACTGTGTGCTGTGGAATTCTGTGATTGCTGAATGTGTGCTGTGATAAAGTAGCTAGAATTCTATGATATTATCTGATTGCTGCCTAAAAAGTCAAAAAGATTCAAGTCACATATTCACCCCCCCCCCCTCTAGGTGTTTAGGTACAATATCTTTCAAGTGGTATCAGAGCGAGGTTACTCAAAAAGGGACATAACTGTCTGAGTAGATCATGTTGGCAGATTCAGTCCAAGTCAAATTACAGAATCAAGAAAATCAAGAACCATGGGTTCCACTGAGAATCACAAGGAATTGGGATCCATGAAGCTACCCATATGTAGGAAAGAGATCTTTGGTATCTGGAAGGAAAGGGTGAGACTATTTATGGAAGCCTCAGACCCTAGAATATATATCACAGTGAAGGAAGGGCCATATGTGCCCATGAAGGTGTCAGTATTAGATGCAAATCAGAGAACACCTAAGGATTTCTCTGAAATGACAAAGGATGAGATAGTTCTAGCCACCATGGACAAAAGGGCTCAGAATATTATAGTGAGTGATATAGATGATGCAACTTTTCAGAATTTGATACACTGCAAGACATCCAAGGAAATGTGGGATACTCTTATTGTGTACATGGAGGGTTATGAAGAAGTGAGGCAAGATAGAAAATCTTTGTTAAACCAAGAGTATGAAAGCTTTAGGCAAAGTAAATCTGATAGCATAACTGAATGCTATAAGAAGTTCTATAGGATTGTGAATGAGCTCATGTCCTATGGCAGAGAGTTCAGTAATTATGAACTCAATGATAAGTTTCTAAGGTCCCTAACAAAAGATTGGGACACCAAGATCTGTGCCATTAGGGAAATGGCAAAGTTGGCAGAAATTCCTCCACCAACACTGTTTGGCAAACTGCTGTCCTATGAGATGCAGTTGTTGGTGAGGAAAGAAGAGGAGAAATCAACAAGAAGTGAACATAAAGAAAGGACAATGACCTTTAAAACAGAAGCCCCCAGAAAGTACAGAAGTAAGTCACCTACTCCACCTCCAAAAGCAGCTGAAACTGAGTCAGATGAGTCAGCAAGCAGAAAATCTGAAAGCAGTGAAAGTGATGAGGACTTTGCTGCCTTCACAAGATATTTTCAGAAGTTCTTAAAGAAGAAACAATGGAGGACAAGGCCATCTACTTCACAGGGTAAAGAAGACTATTATCAGAATAAGAAGTCTTCAAAGAAAGACAGGAAAAAGTCCAAGTCTAGCAAAGCAACACTATCAAAAATTGTATGTTATTGTTGTAATAGACAAGGACATGTCATTGCAGACTGTCCAGAGAAGAGAAAAGAGTCTAGTGACAAGAAAAAGACTCAATATAAGGGCAAGAAGGAGAAGTATTTTGTTGCCAAAAAGGATAAGAGCCTGTCAGATATTTCTTCATCAGAAACTGAGTCAGATGCTGAGGCATATATAAGACTGTTTGCTGAGGAAGAAGAAGAAGAGTTCATTCAGATCATGAACTCTATATATGAACAAGAGGACAGTCAGTGCCTAGGACTAATGGCATTGACAGAAAGTGACAAAATCCTGGAGCAGTCAGGACCTAGTAAGGTACAACATTGTTCTTTCAGTTCAATTTCTTGTGCTAGTACAGAATCAGATTCATCATCATCAAGTGATGAGAGTGCATCTGAGTCTGAAGAGGATATTCATCAGTTGATAGATGAATATAAAGTTCTGTTGTAAGCTTATAAGAAGAGCAAGTCCTTAGCCAAAAGTCAGGCAAAGGAAATTGCTAATCTCAAGGCTGCTGCAACTGATTTTGAGAAGTTGTTTGATCAAAAGCTTAATGAGATAGCCAGACTGAAGCACATAACTGTGATTCAGATGGGGACTATATCATTTAAGAATGATCAAATCAAGAGTCTGGAGATTAATCTTCAGAAGGAGAAAGACTTAGTTGCTAGGTTTTCTAAACTTAAGTCAGTTCTACCCTTAATTGATGAATTTGTTCATTACAAAGGTAAAGCTGGTCTGGGATTTACTAAACCTGCAAGGACTGTTCAGTCTAAGTCCAAGTCCAAGGGCAAAGCCCCAACACTCAACAAGTCAGCTGTAGATAAAACAGCTAAGACAGTACCTAAGCAAAGGTACAATAAGTTTGAGTGTTGGTGCTGTGGCAAGGTAGGCCACTTTGCAATGGACTGTTGGCACAATGCTAGTGCCAAAGTGAGTAGCAAACTGCCTGTTGGAAAACCTGCAGGTAGCTTTGTTAGGAAGCAAACTAACCAGTACCAAGGACCCAAGAATTCTTTGGGTTCTAAGGTTCACTAATCTGTTTTGCAGGTGAGTCCAAGTGGCCATGCCCCAATATGGTACTTGGACAGTGGATGTTCTAGACATATGACTGGAACAAGGAGTTTACTAAAGGACTACACACCTATAGAGGATGGTCCAAAAGTCATCTTTGGTGGTTCAGAAAAAGGGATCATCAAGGGTTTTGGTAAAATATCTAACTCCTTTATTACAATTACTCAAGTGACATATGTTAAAGGTTTGAAACATAACCTTATTAGTATAAGTCAATTGAGTGATGTAGGATATGACATCTCATTTGTGAAAGATGGTTGTCATATCAGGAGGTCAAATGATCAAGAGATCATTTTGACTGGTTATAGAAAAAGGAATGTCTATTGCTTAGACATTATGGTTGAGAACAATGGTTCTCCAATATGTCTTGTAGCTGATGAGACAGTCTCTCATTATGTCAAATGGCACAAGAGGCTAGCCCATCTAAACTACAAGACAATTGACAAACTCTTTAGTAAAGAGTTAGTGAGGAATGGTCCTCAAGTTAAGTGTATTAAAGATGGTATTTGCTCAGATTGTCAAAAGGGCAAACAGACTAGATCCACCTTTAGAAGCATTGAAAAGAAAGATGCTGTGAGGTGCTTATACCTCTTGCATATGGATCTCTTTGGTCCAATTCCAGTTCACAGCCTGGGTAGGAAGGTCTATACCTTTGTAGTTGTAGATGACAACTCAAGGTTTTCCTGGGTGTTCTTCCTTAGACAGAAATCTGAAACACCTAGTGTCTTCTATAGCTTTGTCAAACAGATTCAGAATGAACTAGCTAGTACAGTGGTCAAAATAAGAAGTGACCATGGTACTGAATTTCAGTCTGATAGCATGACAAAACTATGTGAAGAATTTGGGATATTTCAAGAGTTTTCTTCACCAAGGACACCTCAGCAAAATGGCATTGCTGAAAGGAAGAATAGAACCTTGATTGAGGCTGGTAGGACCCTATTAATAGGGCTACCATAACTAAAAGCCTCAACAAGACCCCCTATGAGGTTGTGAAAGGCAGGAAACCAAACCTATCCTACTTTAGGATCTTTGGTTTTAAGTGCTTTATACTTAACAATGGAAAGTCTTACTTGACTAAGTTTGCTGCCAAGTCCCAAGAGGGAATTTTTGTTAGGTACAGCAATAACAGTAAGGCTTATAGAGTCTACAACTTGTCTACACAAGTTGTAGAAGAGACTGTACATGTATTATTTGATGAAACTGGACTTATTAACAATGAGTTGTCTAGTAGTGTATGCAGCTCCTCAGGTATAACTAAGAAGATGGACAAGCTCACTATAGAAGAAGAACCTACTGCAAGACAGCAAGTATAAGACAGTGGCTATTGTCCAGGGGGAGTACTACATGTACCTAATGCAGAAGAAGTACAAGGAGTACAGCAAGATGAAGAAGTTGAAGAAGTTCAACCTGAAGTCAGGATGCCTCCAGCCAATAGGCATCTTAGAGATCATCCAGCAGAACAAATCATTGGTGATCCAAGACAAGAGGTACAAATAAGGAGCAGAAACCTGAATGCAGCACTCTACTCCAGCTTTCTATCCCAAGTTGAACCAAAGAAGTTTGAAGAAGCCATCCTAGACCCTCATTAGATTGAGGCAATGCAAGAAGAGCTGAATCAGTTCAAGAGGTGCAAGGTCTGGGAGCTTGTTCCTAAAACAAAAGACCACAACATAATTGGAACCAAGTGGATCTTTAGGAACAAGATGGATGAACAAGGAGTCATCATTAAGAACAAAGCAAGATTGGTTGCTAAAGGATATAGGCAGGAAGAAGGTTTTGATTTTGATCAAACCTTTGCTCCAGTAGCCAGACTGGAAGCCATAAGGATGTTCCTGGCCTATGCAACCTTTCAAGGATTTAAAGTTTACCAAATGGATGTCAAGTCAGCATTTCTGAATGGTAATCTAAAAGAGGAAGTCTATGTGGAACAGCCATCAGGTTTTGTTGATTCAACTCTACCTAATCATGTCTATAGACTTAGGAAAGCATTGTATGGATTAAAGCAAGCCCCTAGGGCTTGGTATGAAACCCTGTCTAGTTTCCTCATTGAGAATAAGTTCACAAGGGGGAAAATAGATAAGACTCTATTCCTTAGGGAATCCAGAGGCAAAGTAATACTAGTCCAAATATATGTAGATGACATAATATTTGGGTCTACTGAAAGTAGTCTTTGCAAAAAGTTTGCAAAACTAATGCAAGGTCAATTTGAGATAAGTAGTATGGGAGAGCTTAAGTTCTTCTTGGGTCTCCAAGTAAGACAGACTGAGAATGGTTTATCCATATGCCAGTCTAAGTTCACCCTAGAACTCATAAGGAAGTATGATATGGATTCATCCAGTACCATGAAGACTCCTATGAGGTCAAGTATGTCTCTTAGCAAGGATGATGCAGGGAAACCTGTAGATGAGTCTTTATATAGAGGGATAGTTGGCTCCCTATTATATTTGACTACAAGTAGACCAGATATCATGTATGCTACATGTGTCTGTGCAAGGTATCAAGCCTGCCCTAAAGAGTCTCATTTGACAGCAGTCAAAAGAATATTGAGATATCTAAAGGGCACTCCTTATCTAGGCCTCTGGTACCCTAGGAATGGAGATTTTGAACTAACAGGTTATTCAGATGCAGACTTTGCAGGATGCAAAGAAGACAGAAAAAGCACAACTGGAACCTGTCAATTCATAGGTGGAAGGCTGATTTCTTGGAGTAGCAAAAAACAAATAAGTGTGGCTATCTCCACTGCAGAGTCAGAATATGTGGCTGCAGGAAGTTGCTGTGCTCAACTTCTGTGGATACAACATCAGCTTGAGGACTATGGAATTCAGGTAAGTAGAACTCCACTCTTTTGTGATTCTACAAGTGTTATATCAATTGCACATAACCCTGTTTCTCATAGTAGAACTAAACATATTGAAATAAAATATCATTTTCTTAGGGAGCATGTAGAGAAAGAAGATATTTTACTAGAATATGTTAAAACAGATAATCAACTAGCTGATATGTATACTAAGCTCTTAGAAGAAACTAAGTTCAATAGGTTTAAAATTGAACTAGGCATGATAAACTTAGAATAAGTTTATAAAATTGGCTAAATAAAAAGGTGTCGACACACAGAGATATCTGTGTCGACACAGAAAAGTGGTGTCGACACTTCAGGGAAAAGGTGTCGACACATCTACGAAGTTGGTGTCGACACTTCAGAAAATTAGTGTCGACACATGACAAGTAGGTGTCGACACATGCAAGGTGGTGTCAACACTTAGTGTTTACTCAGAATTATCTAAGTAAAGTCTCGACTAAATGTCGAGTTATGTGGTGTCGACACATAAACAAGTGTCGACATATATAAATGTTGACTAAACTTGTGTCGACACATATGTGTCGAGACATTATAAGTCAATGTCGACACTTATCGACAGTGTCGACACAATTTAAGTTAGCTGCCCGCCTTTTCATCTTCAAACCTAGAAAGCTATAAATAGGATTTTGCCTTAGTTTGTCGACACGCTTTCAAAAGTTTCGAGACCAAACTTGTGTGTCGACACCTCTCTTCTCTCAGTTCAAATTCTTCAAACCCTAATGGCGCCAAAGCTTGAGGAGAACGTCAATGAAGGCTATGAACTGGTGCGAGACGCGTTTGGTGATGCGAACCCAGAGATCAAGACTGTGATAACCCTAGTTGCAGACTCGGGGTTGGAATTTCTTGTTTCAGAGCCCACAAAAATCTGGAAGAAAGAGGTACTGGAATTCCTAAATGGAGCTAAAGTAGACGACACTGGATTCAAGATCAAGTCCAGGGTCCATGGTGAGAAGGTTAAGGTTTCACCAAAAAGTTTGAGGAAAGTCCTTCAGTTACCAAGAACTAAGGAAGAAGAAGAGGTTACAGCTTCCAGGACCAGAGATGCATTGGCATGGTGTGGTCTGGATTCTAAGATGAAAATTGGATCAGTGTTTAATAGGAAGGGCATGAACAGTCAGGGGAAATTCCACTCTGAAATTGTAGGCAAAGTGATCCTAAGTAAGCCAGGAGGGCATGACAGGGTATCTGCCCATATGTTTAGTATTATGACAAGGATAATCTTCACTCTAAAAACTGACTGGTCTATAGTAATCTTTGAGAAGATTAAGGAAAGCCTAAGGAAGTCCAACTTGGGCAGGATCTTAAGTCTATACCTTGCTGGTATTATACCAGAAGTTATGGGTCAAGCTGCTGGAAGTAAAATCAACCATATAAGGAAAATGGACTTGAGGATATTCTCTAGGTGAGACAGGGTTTTGTCTAAGGAGATGCCAACCCATGAGAAGATCACTCCTGAAAAGGAAACCCCACTCAAGAAGAAGAAGAAAACTGCTCCAGTAGCTCAAGAATCTTCAAGTAGTTCTGATGATGAACAAGAAGAAAATGCTGGGAAGTCTCCAGCTCCACAAGTGGCTGCAGAAAGGCAGGGGGAGCTACCACCAGCTAGCCCCTTACATCAGGATCAAATCTAGGGGGAGCCTCTAGTTGTGGAAGAGTCCACTCCTCTTGAGAGTGAGCAAGCTACAAACATCATCCTTGAGGTAATCACTGAGCTTAATGCTTTAGATTTCCTTAAAGTGGATACTGTTTTATCTGATCCATTAGTTAATGTTAATCAGCAAACTCAGCTGGCTAGCCAACTCCCAGATGTTGTCATGAAGGACATATCTGATGCAGCTCAGTTAGTATCTAATTCAGTGGTAGATGAGCAAAGAATTTCTCCTGCCCATTCTCCACAAGAAATTACAATGGAAGATTTATTTCTTAATCTGGATCAAGAAGATCTTGACAAGGAAACTGCTGCTGTTGAGGGGGAGAATGCTCCAGTTGAGGGGGAGCAAGTAGTACATGTTGAAGAGCCTGCAAGGCAAGAGCCAGAGAAGCAAAAAGCTATTGAAGAGCTACCTAAGGAGAGGGTAGATATAGCCAGCACCTCAGCCTCTAAAGATGAAGAAGCTGCAAGGGCTAAGAAGAGGAAATTCCAAGTTTTCAAAAGAAGAAGCCAGAGTTATAAGAAGGCATTGCAAACCATAGCTCCACAGCCTATATCACAGCCAGCACCAACTGTAGATTACATTGCTCTTATGGTTGCTATGCAAATTAAGCTTGATGAGCACAGGCAGGCCATTGAGAAGTATGTGGATGAAGGGCAGAAATCATTGCAGTTTGATTTGGCCCAGGATATAAAGTCTATAAGATTTGAAATGAATCTTAATAAGAAGGAGATGACAGAATGCTTCCATAAGGGAGGGAATGCAGTGGTGTACTTGGCTACACATCAGGAGAAGATAAAAGCTCAAGTGGATGAACTTGCAGTCAAGCAAGGCTATGTACTTGAAAATCAAATTAGGATGAATGATTACTTGACTGTTTCTCACAATGCCATAGTAATAGAGATGAAGAATCTAGCTGCAGGGCAGACTCCAGCTAATGCTATAGCAAAAGCAGACTTTGACAAAGCCTTCCAAGAGGAAATTACTGCTGTTAAGACTGTCATCCAAGACTCTCAGAAGATCATAACTGATAAACTCCAAAGGTTGAAACCTTATTTTAAAGATGGAGTCAACTATTTGGATGCCCAAATAAGATTTCAAAAGGATGATCTGAGGGATCACATGGTTAGAGAAGTCATAAAGGGGGAGAGGGTGTTAGTCAAAGCCAGCTCTGATCATGCTAAATGGATTTCTAATTCTATCAGAGCTACTCTTGGATATCCTCCTCTTTGTGATGATGATAATGTTGCAGAATCTGGGATTAATCCTGCTTATCTAGGAGGGGAGCAACCTGAAGTGGCTCAAGTCATCTACCCTCCACCAGATTTTGAGATGATACATGCTGATATCCAGACCATGTATAGTCCACCTGAGGGTACTCAGAAGGTTATCCTAGAGAAAGTTGTTCAGCCAGTCTCTGACGCTATGCAAGAAGCTATGCAGAAAGAAGAAGAAACTAGATTGTCTAAGAAGAGGTTCAGGGAGCAAGCTGAACAAAGACCAGACTTTGAGCAGTGGAGCCCCACTTCCAGGAACACTATCTTAACTGCATGGAAAGCTGCAAAAGATAACATCCAAGACAGGAATAAATGGTTTTCTGAAGTGGAATGGAGGAAACATGAGACAAGGCAAGAAGCCATAGTCCAATACAGAAGAAATGCCAAGATGGGAAAGCTACCTCCTACTGCTCAGGAGCCTAGCAAGTACTTTCCCAAGCCTTATCATTATTTTGAAAGGCAAAAGATCAAAGCTGAAGAGCTAAAGAAGAAGGAGCTTAAAGGGAAAAAGTCTGCTGCTGCTGAAGACACTGAAGCCTCAGTACAAGCCAAAGTACAATCTGGGAAGGGCATAGTAATTAAGGAGGCTGAACAGAAATAGAATTAGAATTTTCTTAAAGTTTACTATGTAATCTTTTGATGTAAAACATTCTGTAAACTTTTGAAAACGAATATGACAGATATTAGAACAATGTGTTATATGTTAAATCTATTTCATATTTATTTTGTGATGATGTATATGTATACATGTTTGATTGATACATGTTTATGATTGCCCTGATATATAATCCTGCTTTACATCATTTTGTAATTTTATTATGAATGGTGCATATCATTGACTAAGGGTTATGACTTCTCCAAATAGGGGGAGATTGTTGGGTACATTGGTTCTAATGTACCTGATTTGAAAAAGCCTCACTCAACTCAATGATATACATCAAAATGTATTTGATGTGTTTTGAGTTTACTTGTGCAGGTTAAGTATTTACAGGAAAGAAGGAAAAGTTTCTAAGTCCATGTGTCGACACCCAGAGGGAAAGTGTCGACACTTAAGAAGACCTGTGTCGACACCCAGGCAAGCAGTGTCAACACTTGGAGTCATTGTGTCGACACCAGGGATGCAGAGTCGACACCAGACAGAAAGTGTCGACACAAGGAGCTGTGTCGACACTCAATGAAGACAAATGCAGTGAAGTAGTGTCGACACATAGCAGTTGAGTCGACACCCAGAGAAACTGTGTCTACATCAGAAAGTGTCGACACTTGGAGGCTGTGTCGACACTCAGCAAAAGTCAGCAGAGACTAAGTATAAGTGTCGACACAAGAAAGATGTGTCGACACTCAGCTGAAGACTCAACACTTGAAGAAAGTGTCGACACCCAGAACAATGTGTCGACACACAGCAGAAGAGTCAACACTTGAAGAAAGTGTCGACACAAGGAGCTGTATCGACACTTAGCAAAGTTCAAGAATATTCTAAGTACAAGTGTCGACACAAAGGTGATGTGTCGACACTCAGCAAAAGTCTCAACAGAAGAAGAATGTGTCGACACAAGGAGCTGTGTCGACACTCAGCAAGTATCAACACTGAAGGCTTGTGTCGACACCAAAAAGATGTGTCGACACTTAACAGATTCAACACATGAAGATGTGTCGACACAAAGGAGTTGTGTCGACACTTACGAGAATTCAGCAATATACTGAAGTACAAGTACTTATGTCGACACACATTATCAGTGTCGACACATGAAGAAGAAGCTGTGTCGAGATATAAAATCTACAACACAAGGAGTTGTGTCGACACCTTGTAGGCTAGTGTCGACACTTAGACAACTTGTGTCGACACTTGATCTATAAGTGTCGACACTTAAAGACAGACAGTCTCGACACTTGCAGACAGTTATAGAATTTTCAAGAACTGACTGGATGACTTGACAGCTGCCATTCCAGCCGTTCTACTGTACCTGTCAGAGTTGTCAGAAGTCAGTTATGAACCGGACCAGCCGGTTACCATGAAGAAGGCCTATAAATAGGCTTACACTGTCTACAGAAGATATTGTTGAAGAGATTAATTGAACACAAGTACAAGTGATCAATATACAAAGAAGATCTAGCTATACCTTGAAGAATCAAGTGAAGATCTAAGTAGTTGGAGAGGGAGAGCTCCATTCAAGAAGTCAGCTTTTGGAACCAGGCTGAGAAGAAGGGTTCAGATTTGTTCTGAATCTAAAGTAGCAGAGATCAAGGATCAACTGCAGAAGAGGTCAATCTTATTGAGTTCTACATTCAAGAAGCTTTGAAGAAAGCCAAGTCAGATTGATTTCAGCTGAGTTCTTCCAAGAACTCATCAAGAAACTCACAACTCCTCTCTCTTTTCTCTGAGTTGTTGAGTTACAATTTCTGTATTCATTTTATCTTGTAGGATCCTTTGGGATTTGAGTCGTGTAAGCCTGTAATTATAAAGGCTGAGTGTAGGGCTTGAGTGCCTGAGTGTAGGAGATTTAAATCTCTGAGTGTAGGCCTTGGTGGCTGAGTGTAGGCCTATTGTGGCTGAGTGTAGGCCTTGGTGGCTGAGTGTAGGCCTTGGTGGCTGAGTGTAGGCTTTGTGAAGAAGCTGAGTTGTAAGGCTTTGGGCCTGAGGTGTAGGAACCTATTTTGGGGTTCTGAGATAGTGGAGGAGTTTGGCCGAATCTAGTACACTGCTAGATAGGCGAAGGGGGAAAGTGGATGTACCCAAACTTTGGGGAACCACTATAAAACTGTGTGTCTACTGTGTGCTGTGGAATTCTGTGATTGCTGAATGTGTGTTGTGATAAAGTAGCTAGAATTCTGTGATATTATCTGATTGCTGCCTAAAAAGTCAAAAAGATTCAAGTCACCTATTCACCCCCCCTCTAGGTGTTTAGGTACAATATCTTTCAGTGATTATGAAGAACGTCAGATTTTATGCTTTTACTTTAGATTTTTATATAGCACATGGTGTTTCACTTTATTTCAAGTTTCCGGACTTTTTACTGTACGTCTTTGTTCCACTTGAGCGCCTTTCTCCGTCGTCTCTTCCTACCACTAAATATTCTCTTGGGATGGGGAGTGTTAGTACTGTCGTGTCTATTTTCCATGTTGAAACCTTGGTTCTTGAACCGGTCGGTAAGATTCTTGTTTATTTTCTTTTGCTTGACACCCTTTCGAGTTTTCTCGAAAGTCTTGTTGTTTGTGTGCCAGACAGGTTCTCAGTGCTATGGGATGTTCATGCTACGAAGACACGGATTGAGGGGCCATATTTGCCCCCATGTTGCTGCTGCTTTAGACGGTTCCCCCCTCACGGGCCACTCATCGGTGATGAGTAATTTTGAGCGGGGGAGGATTGATGGCGACGATGCTGATGCGGCCGTGGATCTACGACATCGAGAGTTCGTGGATTGGGATGGTCGTTGCCGCAAGCTCGAAGATGAGAGTCTACCACGATGTTTCTTTGCCAACGCCACCACCGCTACATGTTTTGCTCGACGTCCGCCGCCACCAATAAATAAAATATATAATTATAAATTACATAATTATAATTATATATTTTATCAATTTTTATTTTAAGCAATCTATTTTAAAAGTACTTTATTTCATGCATTTTATTTAGTTAGTGAATTATTTAATTTCATGTATTGTATTTTCATTTCATGTATTATGATGGGTGCATATTACCATCATAATTTTTTTTTGAATTTTGAATTTTGAATGGATGATGATTGAGTGGTGTATGCTATATATAGTCATGGTTATGAAGGAATAATCAGAGAATGAAAGAAAGAAATCCTAAGAATTCAAATTTTGAATTTTCCCCCTCCTTTCTCCTTCCTCTTTGAGAAATTCTCCCCCCTTTCTCTTCTCTCTTGGCCGCCGACCTTCTATCTCTCCGACTCTTAGTGGCTCGGCCACCTTCCCCCTCCCCTCCTCCTCCTCCCTCTCCAAGGGTTTTTCAAAAGGAGAAAACGGCGAGCGTCTTCATCGTCCGGTGCGGATCTGAGGATTTCTGCGTGGAAATAGAGAATATACCACCGTCAACATGTGTTCCTCCACTCATCTCTGTGGAAGGTTTTCTTGGGATTTGGGTAACGATTCCTACACCTCTTTGTGTGATTTCTTCTAACTTATTTTGTGAGGTTTTGGTGGAATTAGAAGGCTAGTTTTTAGTCCGGATTTATATTGAAATTAGCGCTTAATAAAATCTGAATTTTCAAGCATATATTTCCCGAATATTTTTCATATAACTTGGAGCGGGTAGATCTCGTGAACACTTGAAGAAATCGGGTTCATCACCTTTGATTTCCCCTTGTGCTCAAGTGATTTGGTAAACCCTTATTTTAATTAATTTGGGATTGAAATTAGGACTTCATTTTAATCACTAATTTAGTCTGCAACTTTCTTTATTGGAATTGTGAATTGCTTGCGCATAATCTAATTTGAATAGCTAACTGTCCGGATCGTGTGGGTCATTTTCGCTTGAGCGAACATTGGCCTATAGCCCTTGTTCAATCTATAAAAGGGGTTGCGTCCCTTTGCGTTGATGGTTGTGGAATTTTTGCCTCTTAATGTTCGGGTATTTGATAGTACTAAGTAGAGAAACCGCGCACTAGATATTTAATTAAATTGTCGAACAGAAGAACGCGTAATTTAATCTGTCGAAACCTTGGGCCTGCATCATCACCCCCCTCCCTATAGGTGTAGAACTTGCCTTGAAAACAAGACTTTCAAAGATAATGAAATTTGGCCGGCACAGTCCCGACCCCATGTTTTTTTCCCCTGGCCGGAATTTTTCCACGTAAAAACCTGTTTTCCAAGCAGTCGGTACTTTCTTGGACTGTTTACACGCTCGACTCGCACATGAGCTAGAGCGGTTCGTTCAGACCGATTCACGAGTGCCTCGAGTGACCAAGAACACTTATATATTTTTTGGGCAAGAAGTAATTTATAATAAAATTATTTTTTTGTTAACAAAAATAATAATAATTTGGATTTCGATGAATTGATGAAAAAGTAATATTTTGTTGCCTTCAGATTTTGAATGATTGATTTATTTGATACGTGACACAATAATTCATCAAATAAAAAAATTTTGGTGTAGTTTCCCAATACCCTGCTAAACGGTTATCGGTTAATTTTCCCAAACCATCCATGATTAGATGCATCTAGTCATGTCCAAAAAGTGCGATTGGACCAAGCTTGGACTGGATTTTCTTCTTTTTCCATGAGTTGATATTTATTTGTTGGTTATAGGTACACATTATTACTTGGATCTTCTTCTATTTGATTATTTTTTATTTTAACCAATCTGTAATCTACGAGCATGACAAGTCATGTCAACTGTAACTGAGCATGTAAGATGATAATAAGATGGTATGTCAGGGTTAAGGGTGAATTAGGATTCATTTGGCACGGCGGTCGCTGTCATGAATATCGTTTGTTTGTGAACTTTGATTTGTGAATGAAATGATCATGAATGTCAACAGAGTTGTATTTGGAAGATTTTTATTTTTTGCGGTTATGAACAATGAGAAACACGTGTCGTTTTATTTTTCTGGAGATAAATTGCTATTTTCACTTGATCTAGCACAATCTCCTTAAGAAGCAAGTCTCTACTTTATGTAGTACTGGATGGCTTGAAAAGTCTCTATATGACTACAGAAAAAACAATGAAAGGTCTCTAAAAACCCCAAAAAGAAGAAGGCAAAACAAAGAACCAAATCAACTTCTAAAATGAGAAACCAATAATCATCTTATAGGTTTCTACATATCTGAATTTTTATCCAATACTTCGATTTTTTTTTAGATTCCCAAACAAGAGTGATGAATCTACAAGCACTGATTAAAGAATAGAAAGGAAACTATTGTAAAAAACTAAAAATTAGGAGCAAAGACCTACAGATCTATACAGATTTCATATCTATGAATATGAGCTCACAAGTTTCTACAAATCTGAATTTACCTTATAGCAGGAAGAAGAGAATCCACTCCAGCGAGGGGCTTCTGCCATCAGCACAGGTGAGGGGCAACTGCAATCAGGGATGGCGATGGGCTACTACGATCAGGGCTGGCGAAGGGCTGCTGCTATCTGGGGATGGGACAGAGGTATATGTGTGGAGGAGCTTTTGGAGATGGGTATCAGCTATGTTGAAAACTTACTTCCGGCCTGGCCTGCCCGGGCTTTTCCTGAACTGGGCCTAGTCGGGCTTTTTTTGGGCCGGTCCCGGGCAGGCTTTTCGGCCCGGACTTTTTATACACTACTAGATGCATCCCCTTGTCCGGGGATCCGGATCCTATTCATTTCACTAGAAATGGAGGGGATTCATTTCAGGATCGGATAATCAAAAATAAAGTGCAATAAATCTAATGGTTTATATTTTTTGCTTTAAAAAAAATATATAAAAAACTAAAAAAAGCTGAAACCGTGAGACTCTCCCCCAACTCCATTTAGACCCTAAAATAAATGGAGAGGATCCTGATCTTTTCTCCGGATTCTCCGGCTTACCCACAGTATTCCTTGTCCGCGCAAATCCTTTCAGTTTATATCGGCTTTATTTTTCCAAACCATCCATGATAGCTGCATCCCCTGTTTGTACTCCCGCTTACCCACAGTATTCCTTGTCCTAGCAAATCCTTACAGTTTATATACGCACTTGGAGAAGTGAGAGTCGACTCCAACAACAACAATAACAACAGCAACAAAAAAACAGTTGTAATTTCAAACAGCAATGTCCTCCCCTGCAAACACGAGCAGCAATAGCACAGGCCATCGCAACCCCCACGACAACTTCGAGAAGTTCTTTGACTCCTGGCTCGCTGACCAGGACCGCGACCTGCAGTCCCTCACCGCAGCCGCCGCTCTGCCTCCTCCCCGCACGGCGGATGAAGAAGCAGCGCAGAACAACAGCCTCCGCCGCCTCCTGAATGTTGTTCTCTCCCGCTACGAGCACTACTACCGTGCCAAAGAAGCCTCTGCCCTGCACGACGTGCGGCCCATGTTCAACCCTTCGTGGACTAGCACCACCGAGAACCTCTTCCTCTGGGTCGGCGGCTGGCGGCCTACAATGGCCATCCATCTCCTCTACTCCAAGTGCGGAATTCAGTTGGAGTCGTCCATCAACGAGCTCGCTTTAGGCGGCCACACGGGAAACCTCGCCGACCTCGACGCGGCCCAGCTCCACCACATCGACATGCTTCACCGGATGGTTGTGCGGGCTGAAAAGGAAATATCGGAAGAGGTAGCTTCGGCTCAAGAGAAGGTGACGGACGAGCCGCTGGTGCGCCTCTCCCATATAGTCACTGAGATGGGCGGAGGGGATGGGGCAGAGTTGTTGGAGGCGGAGATGAAGGAGAAGGAGGAGGATATGAGGAAGATGCTTGAAAAGGCGGATTGTTTGAGGATCAACACCCTCAAAGGGCTGGTGGAGATTCTCCAGCCGATGCAGGCACTGCATTTCTTCATCGCTGCAGCTGAGCTGCACCTCCGTATTCACGATTTTGGGAAGATGAAGGATGCAGAGGCAAAGACGCCGCAGGTGCAAGCGCCGGCAGCTATTTAAGCTCCGGGAATACTTGCAGCATCAGTGTATCATCAGGATTCTCTTCTTTTTGTTGGTGATGTTGACCGGGTCAACAGTTTATATATATATATATATATATATATATATATATATATATATATATATATATATGTGTGTGTGTGTGTGTGTGTGTGTGTTTTTGGTGGGAGAGAGATGGAGTTTGTGGTTGACATTTAATGTGTGATCACATGTCAGTTTCTTATTGGTTGTACTACCCTATATAAAGACATGTATGTAGTTCATTTGAAATTTGCTGAATAGAGAATTTTGTTTCCCTTCCTTCTTCCCTTTTCCCGGGTGAAGCGCAGTAGCGTTGGAGTGTGTTTTGGGAGTTTAATCACGTGTCTTGGAACCGCCCGCTGGTGCACCTACCTGGGACTATTCGTCGGAGCAGCTCGCAAGAAGCTTCCACTCGCCTGGACAGTCGTCTCGGCAGTGGCTCTCGCCCGCACCCGACACGCAGGGTGGTCTCGCCGGAGGTAGCTTGCAGCGCAGCTCGCCGGCGATGCGCCCGCCTGTAGTACCCGCTGGAACTTGTCATCTCGCCGGCAGTAGGGTTGTACTTGTTGAAACCGAAAATCGGTCTCCTGTGGAGTTCGACCCTTGAGGAAGGGGTGACCGCGCACCTATTACCCTCAAGCGAACAATCTAGGCACAAGACTAGGAACAAAAGGGACATACTCAAGGTCTCAGCGTGGAGGTCCCGCCGCATACCCGGAAAACTAACAAATTCTTCACCTCCCAAGCCTAGGGCTGAGCTAAGGCACCTTTGTAGGGCTCTCTTGGCCGACCGGAACATCTAAGGAGGATCTTAAGATCCGCTCCTTAACTAGATGTGCCACCTCGGGTCTATACAAAATGCTCCTCACCCGCCCTACGATTGGCACAATCTCGTCGAGCAATTCTACGACACACTGCCCAAGTTGGGCCACTAACAGCGGAACTCCGCTATTCTGAAAGGATGACAACAGGCCATCATGGGCTTCCCGGCATATATTCCTCGGGTCCCCCACGGGGGGAGCGGTTCACAAACACACCACTCGCACAAGACAGGAGGAGTAAACTACATATTCACAGAGCATCACAAATATTAAGAAATATTACAGAAATATGAATTTCATACTCAGCACGCAGGCCGGTAATATAAACAAAAAAGGCCTTTGAGGGCCGACACGAGCTCGGGCTTAAGCCCGCTATTCCCCGCTTGGTACTGCAACACCTATACGCCAACGTCTCGACGAGCGGCGGCCAACTAGGCGTCGGTCGGAGAACATAAGCGGGCCAAACATATTGCGCACACCCCTTCTTTTGAGGCTATGGTGCTCATTCCCTGCAAGCGGCTAATGAACAACTTCCTCAGAGTCTTCTCCGGGAACCCCAGAACATCACCAATCCGGCTCACACATCCGGATGGGCTTCACACAGCATGTCTAAACTCGTACTCACGCTTCCGGGTACTAATGCAATTAACTGCGGGGACGTACACGTCAACCCGTCGGAAAGCTCCCGTCCCCCCACCCGTTGGTGGAGAGGGGCTTCCATGCAAATATGTAAACTGAGGGTTTCACCTGCCCAAGTAGAAACATCGTTACCCTTGTCGCGTGCTTGGCGGCGGGGCCGGGAGAGGAGCTCCGGGTCGATCCTACTGCATGCGGCCGCGTCGGTGGTCGCTCTCCACTCTAGGCCAAGCCTTGCTCCAGGCCGAGCCTTGCTCCAGGCCGAGCTTGCTGCCGGTGGTGAAAAGCTAGGGCTTAGCTCCAGGCCGAACCCCACTCCAAGCCGAGCCCTGCTCCAGGCCGAGAGAAAGGGAGGGGGCCGGGGTGTGCTTCTCCAGGACGGGAGAAATATAGTGGGGCCGGGTTGCTCCAGGCAGTCGGGAGAGAGGGAGCGGGGCGGTAGGGCTGCTCCAGGCAGCCACGAGAGAGGGAGATCGGGTTGCTCCAGGCCGGGGAGAAAGAGAGTGGGGTCGAGTTGCTCCATGCAGCCGGGAGAGAGGGAGAGGGGCGGTCGGGCTGCTCCAGGCGGCCGGGAGAGAGGGAGATCAGGTTGCTCCAGGCCGGGAGAAAGATAGTGGGGCCGGGTTGCTCCAGGCGGCTGGGAGAGAGGGAGATCGGGTTGCTCCAGGCCGGGAGAGAGCGGGAGGGGTGATGGGGCTCGGCCTGCCCTGCTTTGCCAGCGACGGGAGAGAGGGGGGATGGCTTCCGTGCCCTAGCCCTGGGAAAGAATCTCGATCCCCTATTTTACTTTCTTGTCTTTGCTTTTCTCCTTTTTCTCTTCCCCATGTACCCCACCTGCCCCCTTCTTCTTCTTTATTTACATTTTTTCTGTACCTGTACTCGAGCCCTTCCTCCCCCCTTTCTCTTTTCTTTATTTTCTTATCTGCCTTGACTTGCCTCCATCCCTCCCCATGTGTAAGTATATATATATATATATATATATATATATATTATGATATTAATATATAATATAATAGTAATATATTATAATAATAATTCAATACTAATAAAATGCCTTTAAATATAAATTTTCCGCACGCACGCACGACTACTCGCACGTGCTCGAACGGGGCTGCACCAAATCATCGTCCATAACACGCCCCTAGGCTAATATTTGGGGAGGTCCCACTCGCCCGGCTATGGGGTTGTACACAATCCCTGCTCTTTTCGAGGTTGGTACAAGCTCGGAAAGAATCATTCAACCCTACGTATCTGGCGAGTGGGGGCCAACCCAAAAAATATTTTTGAGATAAACTGAAATTTGCACTTGGAACATCAATCTCCCCATGCCCTTTTTGATCTTTTTGAATCACTCGATACCTTTTGGCTCACTGCTATTGAATTGCCCTTATACCATTACTTACAATAAGTATATAATTTCTCATGATATCGTGAAACAACGAAGCCATATATTTTGTATCCTCTTGCACACGTAGAGCTAATCTTTTCTCCCCAGGTGTGCCTACAGCCCTGCCAGCTAGTGAGAGCCTGACAGCGAGTCTACCCGGGGCCGAGCAGCACTCGGGGTCCCTTACCCCCCAGGTGAGCCTACGGACCTGCTAGCTAGTAGGAGCCAGGCAACGGGTCTACCTGGGGCCGAGCATCACTCGGGGTCCTGCAAAAAGTCTCCACGAACCAACCCTTTTCCCCCCAGGTGTGCCTACAACCCTGCCCAGCTAATGAGAGCCTGAGCAGCGAGTCTACCCGGGGTCCACTACTACCACCATCGAGTGACTTCCAGCCCTGCCAGATAGGTGAGAGCCTGACAGCGGGATCTACTCGAGGCCCAAGGATGAAACCGAGTGACTTCCAGCCCTGCCAGCTAGGTGTGTAACGGTCCAGGCCCATCAACATGGGACCTAGCTGGACCGCCAGCCTACCAGAGTCCAGACCCGGGCCCACTCCTGGTAGTCAGCCTATCACATTCAAGCCTGCAGGCCATGCACCCCAACCCCTCTCCGGCCTGTTTATCAGCACGGTAGGTTGTTGTCACTGGGTCTCGAACCCAGGACCTTGATAAGAAAGCTTCCCTCCACTCCCTCATCACCAACTGAGCTGCAGCTCAGTTGGTGATGAGGGAGTGGTGGAAAGCTCTCTTATCAAGGTCTTGGGTTCGAGACCTAGTGGCAACAACCTACCGTGCTGATAAACAGGCCGGAGAGGGGTTGGGGTGCATGGCCTGTAGGCTTGAATGTGATAGGCTGACTACCAGTGGTGGGCCCGGGTCTGGACCCTGGTAGGCCGGCGGTCCAGCGGGTTCCCATGGGATGGGCATGGACTGTTACAAGGTGAGAGCCTGACAGCGGGATCTGCTCGGGGTACACTACTACCGCCATCGAGTGACTTCCATCCTTGTCAGCTAGGTGAGAGCCTGACAGAGGGATCTGCTCGAGGCCTAAGGATGACACCGAGTGACTTCCAGCCCTGCCAGCTAGGTGAGAGCCTGACAACGGGATCTGCTCGGGGTCCACTACTACCGCTATCGAGTGACTTCCAGCCCTGCCAGCTAGGTGAGAGCCTGACAGCGGGATCTGCTCGAGGCCCAAGGATGACACCGAGTGACTTCCAGCCCTGCCAGCTAGGTGAGAGCCTGACAGCGGGATCTGCTCGGGGTCCACAACTACGCCATCAAGTGACTTCCAGCCCTGCCAGCTAGGTGAGAGTCTGACAGTGGGATCTGCTCGAGGCCCAAGGATGACACCGAGTGACTTCCTGCCCTGCCATCTAGGTGAGAGTCTGACAGCGGGATCTGCTTGGGGTCCGGGGCAGACTCCCTCGAGTGACATCCAGCCCTGCCAGCTAGGTGAGAGCCTGACAGCGGGATCTGCTCGGGGTCTGTTAAACGAATACTTCGATCGTCCACATAGATTGCGACGAGAGCATTGTCACTACGAATTTCATAACGATGTTCAGGGTCATAACGATGTCCACAGAGAATCGTCCGGGCTCCCGAGTGATACCACCGGTTCAGTCAGCTAGGTGAAAGCCTGACGACGGGAGCGTCGAGAGCAACCTCAGAGTGAGGAGACTTGAGAAACTTTTGCCAAGTATAACTGGAGGGTAGGCTCCCTCACTTCGAACTCCACGTTAACCTGGGAGGTCACTATCAATGAGTCAATAAGAACCTGCACATCATGTACCCCAAGTTCTCAGTCCAGGCACAGTCTCGATATAACCGTCTCATACTCAGCCTGGTTGTTGGTGATAGGGAAATGCACTACTACTCGAGGACTTGAATTTGCTCGAGGTGGAGACATCCTGTTTACTTAAGAGGTGTTGGAGAGTTAATTGCACTGATGCTTTTACAAATGGAGGACGCATTCTTTTCATAAGAGAGACGATCTGGAAGTCGTCAAATCGGGAAGCTGGCGTCCGAGACTGTTCCTAATAATTCCACCAATCGGAAGAGAGATGCAATCGGGGGGACATAGGCCGAAATGCAAGGGGGGAGCTGATCTCGGCTGTCAGTGTAGAGGCTCAGTCTTACAATAGCGCTTAGAGTCCCGAGGCATCGTCCCATCATCTGAACTGGGCTATTTAGAAGGAACAGGTCGACGGCTCGTATCCTGATCTAATGACAAAGATCACTTTCCGCCATGTCACTCGATGATGAGAGCTAGTGCATGGCCAACATCTTCCCTTGGGCCAAAACCTGCCGCTTCACAGGTTATCCTGCTCTCCCAATAACAAAGGCCTTCACTTGTGATTGCTTGGAGAGATCGGCCCTTTATCAAATCTGGGAGGTTAGCATCTAGGCTCATTCCTGATAATTCCCCTAGTCGGAGGAGAGGTGCGATCGGGAGGACATATGTCGGCGTGCAAGGGGGGAGCTGATCTCGTCCATCAGTGCAAAGGCTCGGTCTTACAATAGCGCTTAAAGTCCCGCGGCACCGTCCGAACTAGGCTATTTTAAAGAAACGGGTTGGACGTTTGACTTCCGGAGTCGATCGCGAGGCTAACCCTTGAAGCCCTCAGAAGCTCGAGGCGAATTGGTAATAAAGAGAAAACTTGACCGCTACTAAATTACAAGTAAGAGATAACATATTACCGTTAGGGAGGGAACCCTTTCAGGTCACCCCGACTCCTAATACCTCTCAGCTGCTCTCTTACTTGATCCTGAAGATAATAACCTCCAGGTTTCTCATTGATGTAATAAGTGGGGATACATGGGTTTTCATAGGTAGAAGCGCTTCAAATAGGTGCAAATCCTACTCTAAATGCTATGAGATTCAAACAACAGCTATGGGAGGGGACAACTCTGAGTATGAGGACCTTACATACAAAGTATCAACGCATGACCCTGGTCGCCACTTGGTTCCACTTCTATAGCCATGACGTTCGCCTGAGTTCTTCTGTGCTGGTCACTCTCCACGCTCACCGCACGAAAATGTTGAAACCAAAAATCGGCCTCCTGTGGTGTTCGACCCTTGGGGAAGGGGTGACCGCGCACCTACTACCCTCAAGCGAACGATCTAGGCACAAGACTAGGAACACAAGGGACATACCCATCGTCTCAGCGTGGAGGTCCCGCCGCATACCCGAAAAACTAACAAACTCTTCCCCTCCCAAGCCAAGGGCTGAGCTAAGGCACCTTTGGAGGGCTCTCTTGGCCGACCGGAACATCTAAGGAGGATCTCAAGATCCACTCCTTAACTAGAGGTGACACCTCGGGTATATACAAAATGCTCCTCACCCGCCCTACGATTGGCGCAATGTCGCCGAGCAATTCTACGACACGCTGCCCAAGTTGGGCTACTAACAGCGGAACTCCGCTATTCTGAAAGGATGACAACAGACCATCAGGGGCTTCCCGGCATCTATTCCTCGGGGCCCCCACGGGGGGAGCGGTTCACGAACACACCACTCGCCCAAGACAGGAGGAGTAAACTACATATTCACAGAGCATCACATATATTAAAAAATATTACAGGAATATGAATTTCATACTCAGCACGTATGCCGACAATATAAACAAAAAAAGCCTTCGAGGGTCGGCACGAGCTCGGGCTTAAGCCCGCTATTCCCCGCTTGGTACTGCAACACCTGTACGCCAACGTCTCGATGAGCGGCAGCCAACTAGGCGTCGGTAAGCTAACATAAGCGGGTCAAACATATTGCGCACACTCCTTCTTTTGGGGATATGGTGCGCAGTCCCTGCAAGCGGCTAATGAACAACTTTCTCGGAGTCTTCTCCGGGAACCCCATAACATCACCAATCCGGCTCACACGTCCGGATGGGCTTCACACAACATGCCTAAACACGTACTCACGCTTCCGGGTACTATTGCAATTAACTGCGGGGACGTATACATCAACCCGTCGGAAAGCTCCCTTCCCCCCACCTGTTGGTGGAGAGGGGCTTCCATGCAAATATGTAAACTGAGGGTTTCACCTGCCCAAGAAGAAACATCGTTACCCTTGTCGCGTGCTTGGCGGCGGGGCCTGGAGAGGAGCTCCGGGTCGATCCTACTGCATGCGGCCACGTCGGTGGTCGCTCTCCACTCTAGGACGAGCCTTGCTCCAGGCCGAGCTTGCTGCCGGTGGTGAAAAGCTAGGGCTTAGCTCCAGACCAAACCCCACTCCAAGTCGAGCCCTGCTCCAGGCCGAGAGAAAGGGAGGGGGCCGGGGTGTGCTGCTCCAGGCCGGGAGAAAGAGAGTGGGGCCGGGTTGCTCCAGGCAGCCGGGAGAGAGGGAGAGGGGCGGTCGGGCTGCTCCAGGCGGCCGGGAGAGGGGGAGATCGGGTTGCTCCAGGCCGGGAGAAAGAGAGTGGGGCCGGGTTGCTCTAGGCGGCCGGGAGAGAGGGAGAGGGGCGGTCGGGCTGCTCCAGGCAGCCGGGAGAGAGGGAGATCGGGTTGCTCCAGGCCGGGAGAAAGAGAGTGGGGTCGGGTTGCTCCAGGCGGCCGGGAGAGAGGGAGAGGGGCGGTCGGGCTGCTCCAGGCGGCCGGGAGAGAGGGAGATCGGGTTGCTCCAGGCCGAGAGAGAGGGGGAGGGGCGATGGGGCTCGGCCTGCCCTGCTTTGCCGACGACGGGAGAGAGGGGGGGGGGGGAGGCCGTGCCCTAGCCTTGGGAAAGAATCCCGATCCCCTATTTTACTTTCTTGCCTTTGCTTTTCTCCTTTTTCTCTTCCCCCTGTACCCAACCTGCCCCCTTCTTCTTCTTTATTTTCTTTTTTCCTGTACCCGAGCCCTTCCTCCCCCCTTTCTCTTTTCTTTATTTTCTTATCTGCCTTTATTTTTATTATTTTCTTATGTGTAACTATATATATATATATATATATATATATATATATATATATATATATATATATATATATATATATATATATATAGGGGTTACTCTAGTGCGGCCGTACGGGCGTACGGGCGTACGGGCAAGGGTCAAGGAGGCTTCAAATCGAAAAGTGATCAACATGAAAGTTGTAGACCTCGGCGAGACGAACAACTTTCATGTTGATCACTTTTTGATTTGGAGCCTTCTTGGACCTCGATTTGGGCCCCGAAAACTGGGGCGGCGGAACTGCTACAGTAAAACGTCCGCCGACCCAGATTTTGGGGCCCAAATCGAGGTCCAAGACGGCTCCAAATCAAAAAGTGATCAACATGAAAGTTGTTCGTCTCGCCGAGGTCTACAACTTTCATGTTGACCACTTTTCGATTTGAAGCCATCTTGACCCCCAAAAAGGCATGCCCGTACGCCCGCACCTAAGCTTGCCCGCATTTGAGATATATCCATATATATATATATATATTTTATGATGTTAATATATAATATACTAGTAATATATTATAATATTAATTCAATACTAATAAAATGCCTTTAAATATAAATTCTCCACACGCACGCACGACTACTCGCACGTCCTCGAACGGGGCTGCACCAAATCATCGCTCATAACACGCCCCTAGGCTTATATTTGGGGAGGGTCCCATTCGCCCGGCTACGGGGTTGTACAGTACTCGCCGACAGTGGAGGGGTGTCTCGCCGGGGTAGATCTCGCCAGAAAATTGCATAAGGTGGTGTTGGGTCGTCGTTGAAGTTATGTGTATGGGGGTGTTGTTGAGATGTATTTTTAATTAGTGTGCGTGCTCACCATTGTTTCCAACACTTTTCAGAGGAAATGGATAGTGTCATTTTATGGTGGAGATGAAGGCTTAGTTTGGTGGGACTTATTTTCACCGGGGTAAAGCGCTTACGATCGCATGAATCTGACCTTAATTAAAGTATGATTCATGCGGTCATAGCCGCTTGACCGTTGAAATTAAGGTCCGGTACATGCGGTCGTAACCGCTTGACCGATGAAAAAAAGTCTATCCAAACGGAACTTAAGGCTTAGTTTCAAGTAAAATGAAGAGGATCCTACTGTTTTTTTACTGCTGGAAAATAAATCTTTTCAGGAGAGAGAGTTACCAGCTTATGGTTAATTGCGAGCTACCAGCTTATGGTTATCAGGGACAACTGTATTTCACCGTGCTTGTAAAATATTTTTTATGCTTATGACATTTTTTATCCTTGAATGTTTTTTTCGAGTTAATTATGAAACTGTTGGGAGAGTTGCCAACTTGGACCATTTTCCTGTTTAGCTAGCTTTTACTACGGTAAAAAATGAGTTACATGTTGAATCGATCAACGTTTTAATTTGTGAATTCAGTGCTGCAATCTTATAAGAACCAGAGGAAGGCCCAAGAAGAGGAGATATTTAGATATGTGTAAGGCATCATCATGCGGGATAAAATATAGCTTTAAGATTAGCAATCCAACAGTAAAGATTATGTGTCAAAATGCAAGCGTAATACGGTTGTATTGTCGACCTATCTCACGGGTAAGAATCGTGTTTGCAGAAAGCAACAGTATGATATTATATCACGCACAATGATCTTTGATAAGTTATTGCTGAAATTGTTGAAGTAGAAAGTGAGCGGTCCGGGGGGTGCAGACCGCACAAACCGCCGAGACAGCGCGGCTTGTGCGGATAGGCTTGGCGAATAGCCTGGTCCTTGAATATTCTTATTCTCACGGTCTGACTTAGTTGTATCCCTGGAGTGTTAACCACGCGGTTAGCTTTAGCTAACCGCAGACTGCGTAGTCTGGATTAGGAGATCGCGGAGACCGGCAGACCTCTGCTTGGTGCGGTTAGACTTCAAGTGACATGGCAATCAACTTGGCTGCTTAAGTCCAAGCGGATTGAGGTTGTTGTCTGAATAGCTGTTCGGGCTGGTGATGTTAACTGCGATCGGTCTGGTTTTGGAAGTCCGCATGTTGGGCGGACTAGTGCTGTTAGCTGCCACGTCACTGGTGGTTACTCCATCTCCTGGGCAGTGACGGTATCCACCTGCCCGCCTATAAATAGGAGTGTTGGTCTCGTCATAAATAACAGGAACTGTATGAAAGAGAGGGTTAGACCAGATATACTCTAAATGGGGAATGAATAGAGTATCTGAACACTATTTATAATTTACAAAATTATTAGAGTAAAGCAACTAATATTCACTGTAAGCAAAAATGACAATATGATATAAACTACTCTAACACAGTCACAGTAAAAATAAAACTAATCTATCACAGGAACAACAAAGCTAAAACTAACACATACACAGCAAGAGCAAGAAGAAAAGAGCAACCAGACGACACAAGAACTTTATAGTAGTTCCCCAATCTGGGTACATCCACTCTTCTACCACACTAGTAGGAATTCACTACAGGTTTTGATCAGGTGACTGCTACCAATGTGCTTTTGATCAGGTGCTCAAAAACCACCTCAATTCTTTTGATCAGGTGACTTGAAACTAAGGAATAACTTTTGAAGGGAGTTAAAGAACCCTTTGTACAGTGAGGGGGTGAGAGAGTTATGGTGTCATCTCTTTCTCAAATCAACTGAGAAGACTAGCGTATCTTTGATATTGACAAAGCTCCCCCTGAGATATTGAACTCAGGAAGACTTGAGCTTTGCTTCAGTGTGTAGGTATTCTATCTTTAGCCTTGACTAGAAGAGATCCAGGAACTTCTTGACTGATAGAGATTTTGTTGTCCTTGAAGAATCCTGGAGTGAAGGTTAAAGAAGACTCTTGATTTGGAATGAATGTTCTTCTTCTTCTTCACCAATGTCAAGGAGAAAACTGAGTTGTTTTCTGTACAGAGAAGGATTAAAATCAGATTGATGTTGATCTTCTTTGTAAGCCTGTATTCTCTTTCTAGTCTGAACTTGCTGTTGAGTATCTTTTTGTCAAAAAAAGAGAAAATCTCTTTTATATGATCAATCAACAATCTCCTTAGATTTTTTGAATTCCTTTCTGCATTGATTGCTGACGGACTGGAGAATGTAATACGGCTGGATAGAATATCTGCATTAATTGGATTTCCCCAATTGTCCTATTGAAAAATGACAAGTAATAATCCTGATAAATATCATAATCAATGTTGCTTCTAACGGTAATATTCAGAGAATATTAAGCATTGATTATTCAGGAATTACTACAATAAAATAAGGACAAAAGAAGGAAAAATCCAAGTCTGGATCTGCACAGAATTCGTGGAGCAAAGAATAGATTTCGTCGACCTGAGATCAGAGTTCGTCGAGCTGAGAAATCATGTTCGTCGACCAGATAATTGTTGTTCGTCGACCTGAAATCCAAGATCGTCGACCTGAGAACTTCTAACTGCTTTCTGATAAAACTTGTCAATTTTGTGCTCTAAGTTCGCCGAGCTGATAACATAACTTCGTCGACTAGAGTTCAGAGAAATGATTCTGGACTTAGAATGTTGATGTTGAACTACCAAAAATCGTCGACTTGAGTCCAAGTTCATCGAGCTCAACTCAGAGAATTGTCTTTGAGTTCTTCGAGCTGAGCACGACTTTTGTCAAGCTGAGTTCGACGAACGTCGAACTAACTTTCCTAAGCTGATTTTTCTCTAAGTCTTGAGTCTTCTGCTATCTTCTGTTGGCTGGTCCATGCAATGTTGACTCTAAGGACATAGCCTAGACTCTAGGACACATACATGACCCTAGCTATACATGTTGGGTCAATCATCCTAATTAGTGAACCTAGCCCAAATCAAACTAGGGATCCAACACTGTAAGAACTGTAGCTTGAGTTAAACTCGACAATTACGTTTTTTATCCGTGCGGTAAGGAAAAATGACCGGTTTATTGTTGTATTTGCAGATTGTGCAGCTACCATTTGAAAGTCATAAAACTGGTTCTGAAAATAGTGCGGATAGTTGGTAGCAGTCAACGACGTTTAGCAGCAGGTCGTGGGTTCAGTGACTAGGCGATCTTCTTCCTTGGAAGTTTCCCATCTTGAATAATTCAGTTAGACTTTGGCGGACTGAGAAATAGTTCGAATATGCTATTCGCTCTAATTTCGATTAGGAGACCTTGACGATTAAGCAACCAGGTGTTGCAGACAGCTTTTAGCTTAGTTCTAGTTCATCTGTTTGCGGCGACTTCAGTGGTTAGGCGACCTTGCGATCAGGAAAACATAAGTTGCAGACAGGGTTGTTTCTTCAACAATCAATAAACATATGTTTGCGCGGCCTTGGCGGTTAGAGGAGAGGATAGGAGGCTAGGTGGTTACATTGTGTTGTCTGCCACTTTTGTACTTGTATGTTTTTTGTGTTCTCCATTTGATGCATTGAAAAATCATGTCTCACAATATATATCTCGCTTTGTAAAGAACAATATTAATTCGATTTTAGCACGTGTTCTTCTATTTGTTACTAGTTTAGTTGACTTGGTTGGTTGAGTGTTCATGCGACCTTCCGCCTTTCACAAAATTTTACATGGTATCAGAGCGATAGAGGTTTGAGCAGTGATCAGTCATAGATGTTTTCTTTGTACCTTTGGAAGTTCAAGTGAACCAGGAATATAACAATGGAAGAAAGTTATACAAGATACCTTGGAATTGAGATCCTGGTGCAGACTAAGTACAAAAGTGGAAGTCTTGCACGGGAAGTTATCTTCTTGATGAAGACCTCTGGGAGGTCGTCAGTGGAGATGAGAGATAAGTAGTGATTGCTACTGGTGGAAATGCTCAAGAGGTGAGATCTTGGAGGAGAACAAATGCAAAAGCTGAGTTTACTCTCAAGCGGGTGATATCACCTGAGCTCTTTGACCACATCATTGGATGTTGATCGGCTACAGAGATTTGGACAGCCTTGGATGGGTTGTTCAGCAAGAAGAATGTAGCTCGCCTAAAGTTCTTAGACAATGAGTTAGCGAGAACAACTTAGGGGGACATGCCAATATCATCTTTATTCTTAAAGATAAAGAACCCATGTACTGAGATTTCAACACTAGACCATGAGCCCATCTTAGAGGCGAAGCTGGAAAGACACATTATTCGCATCTTGCAGAAGGATTATGTGACATTTGTTATTCTATCTTAGGGTGAGTGTAACACCCTGAAACTCAAAAGAGCGACGGGAGGCGTTTTGAGTCAAGTTTGGATTTTGGCAGGGGTCACACGGCCTGGGACACGGGCGTGTCATAGGCCGTGTCCTTGACGAGTTATGGCGGGTTTGACATAGTCTGCTATGTCGACACAGGGCCTGCTGTGTCAACATAGGGCCTGCTATGTCGACACAGGGCCTGCTGTGTCGACACAGGGCCTGCTGTGTCGACACAGGGCCAGCTGTGTCGACACAGGGCCTGCTATGTCCACACAGGGCTTGATGTGTCGACACAGGGCCTGCTGTGTCGACACAGGGCCTACTGTGTCCATACAAGGCCTGCTGTGTCGACACAGCCAGGTTGTGTAATGCCCCAAAAATTGTTATCGAGCTGGTCGCGTCCAAAAGTAATTTTGGTGTCTGTATAGGGGTACACGGCCTAGGATACGGGCGTGTCCAAGGCCGTGTCTGGCATGGTGTTTTGGCCAATTTTATCCCGAGAAGGACACGACAAGAAACACGGCCTAATGACACGGGCGTGTCATTTGACACGAGCGTGTGCCTACCCATATCAGTACCCGTGTTCCATAGAGTCGCGACGGTTGGCGTGACGGTTATTCATGACATGTATCCAGTCACGGGCGTGTCCAAGACCCGACACAGGCATGTCCGGTTGGGGCACGGGCGTGTCTTGCCCGTGTGGTTTTTCTGCGTTCGACTATCGTGCCAGGATCGAGGCACACGACCTGGGACATGGCCGTGTGCGAGGCCGTGTTCGGCCCAGGTTTGAGGATTTCTGTGCAGATCGTAGCCGTTCATTTTCTTTAATTAAGATCTGACGGCCCAGGCGTGCTCCTGCTCTGTTAAGGCCGAGAATGGTGGTTTAACTCCTCATTTCTCCCTTAAGCATTCTCTTTCCATGGAGTTAGAGCAAGGAGGAAGAAGGAGGAGGATTCCGGCCACCGGCGGAGCATCGGAGCACCGTTTAGAGAACTGAGAGCGGATCCGTGGAGGAAATCTCATTGCGAAGACTTCTATCCGTGTAATTTTCCATGGCGCAAAAGCGTACTACAAGGGTAACGATTCTCTACTTGAGCATGTGAAGTTATCTTCCTTTTGCATAGGGAAACCCTCTCCCGCGAGTGTGCGGCGAGTGTGCGGTGTTCCTTGGGGTTGACGAGAATAGTCCCCCTTGTGTTGTATATAGAGTCCGGAATCGAACTATGGGCATAGGCATTGTGTGTGAAGCCTACACGGACATGTTGGTCTGGATCGGTGATGTTGCATTTGTTATGATTTGCCGGAGAGGAGTCCGTGCTTTGGGTTTTCGGGTTTCTACGCGGTAGATTGCAGCAGGGATTCTTGGGGATTAACTCCAAGGCGCACCCGAAAAACTGAGCGGAATCGTTGTTCTGCTAACTTGGCGGTCTGGGAACCGGCCTTGAACATAACTGGGTTATGTGATTGTTTTGGAAATGGCAGGATCCGAGAGAAGCTTGGCTCGTGCGTACTTCTTAAGGTGTACTACGCGTTGTGAGCAACGGGCAAGTGGAATCGGACCTGGGCTATGTGTTTCGGTGCGAGAGACCCGAAAAGGGGACTGGCCGTTGGCATAGTCGAGAGCCTTAGACAGTGGTTATAAAGGCTAAAATGCTCACGTTGTTGCCATCCCGGGGGTGGTGGTGAAAACGCTGAAGTGTCAGGATTCACCGATAATGTGCCCTGAGTGCACAGGGTGTTTGGCCGTGCGAGCCTACACCTGTGGTTAGCATGGTTGTACTATATTATTTTAGCTAGGCTAATGAATTGTAGGGAAGGAGTACCGCCGTCCCGAGTTAGGGGCGGGGTCGTTATAATTTGGTCGGCTTTTGGCTGACCATTGCTTTGTTTGCCACCGTGCGGTGGAATGTTGCTTGCAAGTGCTGCGGAGCCGAGTACCAAATAGCTGGCTGGAGCCCATGTTGCTGTGCAGGCCCTAGAAGGCCAAAGCGAATAGTTGTACTTTACTTTTGTCATGTGTGGCTGGCCTGCGAGCCGATGTATGGAAAACATTATTTAATTAAGTGAACCTCTGTAAGGCCATAAGACCGTGTACCTTTCTGTGTATTTGTTTTCATTCCAATTGTAGTGGTGTTGGACATTCATGTTATTTGGATTCAAGTTTGGGTTCTTTCAACTATTTAAAAGCTTCCGCTAGAATGCTCTGTATTAGGACGAGTAGTCTTAATTGGATAGTTTGGTTATTCATACGTAACCCTTCCGACTGTCCGTGGTATATGGTGTCGGGTTCCAGCTGGACCTTCTACTATATACCATACGACGGATGAGGGTGTTATAATTTGGTATCAGACTTTTAGTTACGGTCGGGCTTAAATGAATTCGTGGGAGAATTCTTTTAAGAGGTGGTGAGCACATGTGTGCGTCATCGTTATAACATCAAAAATAACCCATGAATGTCCACTTAGGAATGAAAAATACACTTGTTTTGTGGAACCTGAGTGTTCTAATGATTGCTTTTAGCAATTTGTGTGTCATCTAATCTAGGTTATTTGCTATTATAGGCAGCTAGGAGCGGTGCTGGTCAATCGGAGCGTCCGCAATCGGCGGAAAGTAGTGCACCGAGGGATGTGCCTACAACACCTCCTTCAGTGGAAACCATCAGGTTGGTGGCTGAAGCAGTTTTTGCCATGATAAATGACCAACCTGCAGGGCAAATACATCACGCACCTCCTGCGAATGAGCAAGAACCGGTTAGGGCAACAGATCCGAGAGTGGTGGAGCGCTTGGTGGTGGATCAGGTAGAGCCGAGGAGGGCTACGGAGAGACAACTCAAGCATGTAATGAGCTTTAATCCTCCGAGGTTCGATGAGGCTGGAACGCCAGCTCAAGCTGAGGATTGGCTCTCTACGATAAAGAGGGTCTTGACGGCCACGTTAACGGAAGAGTGGCAGAAGACCACCATAGTGACCTTCCTTTTGGATGGTGAGGCGAGGCTGTGGTGGGATGAGTTGGAGTTTCATCTCTTAGTGGGAAGGCAACTTGCTGATGTGCCTATGGAGGAATTCTCAAGATTATTTTTGGCCAGATATATACCCTCTTCTCAGAAGCTTGAGATGGAAAATCAGTATCTTGGGTGGCCTCAGGGAGCCAGAGGCGTGGACGAGTATCTCCATGAGTTTACACGGTTGGGTCGGTATGCTGGTACTATGTTTACGGAAGAAGAGAGGAAGACCAAACGATTTTATGAGGGTTTACGCGGTGACCTACAGTTACTCCTTGTTGGGCCTAAGGCGCAGGGCTTCCTAGACTTGGTCAATTCGGCCCGGTCATTGAAAAAGGTTGTGAAGAAAGTCTAAGAGAAGAAGGACCTAGGGGAAAAGAAGGCATAGTTCAAAGTGCCAAATGCAAAGTCAGGATTCTGTAGATGGAGGAAGAAGCAGAAGACTTCGAACTCGTCCCCTTCATCTGGTGCGTCGGGGGAAACCGCAAGTCGAGTTCCAGGAGCTTTCTACAACTATAGGAAGACGGGGCACTTTGCTCGTGAATGCTGGAGCGGACGTGCAAAGTACGAGAGGAAGCCTGGAGCAACCTATGAAGAGAAAGGGAAGGCGGTGGAATCAACCGCGTCCCATCATGCTCCAGCCTAGCCTAGAGTATATAATCTTGGTCTGCAAGAGGTCATGAAACAAGCTGACGTGATGACAGGTATGAGTTAAATTATAGTAGTTTAACTTTATGTAGTTGTTACCTTTTTATACGTTAGATTATGTTTGTTGGTGCTAGGCTTCGTGTTGATATTCGATCGTACGGCAAGATCCCTGTTTGATACGGGAGCATCGCATTCCATCTTGTCCGAAAGGTTCATATCGCACATCGGGGCCCCTTCCTTGATGGTAAAGGACAGGTTGGATGTGTTGTTGCCCAATGGGTGCTCAATGCGAGCGGATAAGTTTTGTGTGGTAAAGATTCAGATTGGGGAGCAGGAGTTTGATTTGCGAGCGTTGGTTCTACCGTTAGTGGAGTTCGACGTAGTCTTTGGTATGGATTGGCTCTCGGAGCAGCGAGCTTACATCGATTGCAATCGAAAGGAGGTTAAGTTGGGACTGCATACTGAACGTGAGACAATGTTTGCGCGCATGAAGGGGTCGTGTAAAGTTTTGATGTCGGCCCTTCAAGTGATTAAGGCGGTTCGGTCTGGTGCAGAGCTGTTTGTTACTTTATTGCAAGCTTCAATGCCTAGGCCAAGTCTGGACAGTATCCCAGTTGTGTCCGAGTATCCTGATGTGTTCCCAGATGATCTCCGAGGAGCCCCTCCTCAGCAGGAGATTGATTTTACCATTGAGCTGGTACCGAGTGCCAAACCGGTGTCACGCTCACCATATCGGATAGCGCCGCGAGAGATGGCAGGGTTGAAGATGCAACTGCAGGAGTTGTTGGAGCAAGGGTATGTGTGTCCAAGTTCGTCGCCTTGGAGCGCACCGGTTCTTTTCGTTAAGAAGAAGGATGGGAGCTTGCGACTCTGTATTGACTATCAGGAGTTGAATAAGCTTACAGAGAAGAACAAATATCCGATCCCCAAGATTGACGATCTATTTGATCAATTGGTTGGGTCAACAGTATATTCAAAGTTAGATCTGAAGTCCGGTTACTACCAATTGAGGATAAGGGAAAGCGACATCCCTAAGACAACGTTCAACACGTGGTTTGGGCATTACGAGTTCACGGTCACGCAGTTTGGGCTGACCAATGCACCATTCGTGTTTATGGATTTGATGAACAGGACGTTCAGAGAATACCTAGATCGTTTTGTGATAGTATTTATCGATGATATCTTGGTATACTCGCAGTGTGAGGAGGATCATTATAAGCATCTACACATGGTGTTGGAGACCTTGAGGAGGAATCAGTTGTATGTAAAGTTCTCTAAGTGTGAGTTCTGGTTATTATCAGTAGCGTTCCTTGGTCATGTTATTAGTGGAGAAGGGATAGTGGTGGATCCGTCGAAGATAGCAGCGATACGGGAGTGTCCTATATTGTCTTCAGTGGCGGAAGTTCGGAGATTTTTGGGGCTTGCCGGCTACTGCAGGCGCTTCATAGAGGACTTCTCGCGGATAGCGTTACCACTCACGATGTTGACAAGGAAAGACCAAAATTTCGTGTGGTCGTTGGAGTATGAGCAGGCTTTTGAAGAATTGAAGAGGTGGTTGACCACAGCGTCTATTTTGCGTTCGCCGAGTGGAACCGAGGGGTTTGAGATTTATAGTGATGCTTGGGGCAGTGGTTTGGGTTGTGCTCTGCTACAGCATGGGAGCGTGATAGCCTATGGTTCACAACAGTTGAAGGTTCACGAGAAGAATTATCCGGTCCATGACTTAGAGTTAGCGGCCGTGATATTTGCTCTAAAGCTATGAAGGCACTATCTGTACGGGGTAAAGGTCGATATATATACCGACCATAAGAGCCTGAAGTACCTGCTAGATCAGAAGGATCTGAACATGAGACAGCGGAGGTGGATGGAGTTCTTGGGGGACTATACCTTCAAGATACATTATGTACCTGGGAAAGGAAACACAGTGGCGGATGCGTTGAGCCGCAGGGCTCCTGCGCAGGCCAGTTGGTTATCGGTACATGATGAGAGATTGGTTCGTGATTTGGAGGCATTAAAGATTTCCTGCGTCGATAAGCAGTCTAGTACCGGGGCGATATTGTGTTGGACAGAGGTGCAATATGACCTGGCTGATAGAGTCTGACGGGCTTTGATTCAGGATAGCACCATGAAGCAGATCTTGGACGAATCTTTTGATGGGTCAAATTCCCAGTTTGCGGTCGAGGATGGACTGCTAAGGAAGGACGGTCGTCTATGCGTCCCTAGTGCGGATAATCTTCTAGAGGAGTTGATGTACGAGGCTCATCATACCAAGTACTCAATTCACCCGGGTAGCACGAAGATGTACAGAGACATGAAGAAGTTATTCTGGTGGCCAAGATTAAAGAAGGCTGTAGCACTTTAGGTGTCCAAGTGCTAAACTTGTGCCTTGGTGAAAGCGGAGTGCCAGAAGCCCGGAGGCTTCCTAAAGTCCTTGCCTATCCCGGAATGGAAATTCGATGACATTTCTATGGATTTTGTGCATGGTTTGCCAAAGTCGTAGAGGGGAAACGACGCCATCTGGGTGGTCGTAGATAGGTTGACGAAAGTGTCACATTTCATCCCGTATACGAAGGAAGATCCAGTGGAAAAGTTAGCCAAAATTTATGTGGATAATATCGTACGGTTGCATGGTGTGTCGCGCAGTATTGTTAGTGACCGAGATGGACGCTTCACGTCGAAGGACTGGAGGCTGGTGCATAATTTGTTGGGAACTAAGCTGAGTTTCAGCACATCTTTCCACCCACAGATGGATGGTCAGACCGAGAGGGTCAACAGGACGATGGAGGACATGCTTCACATGTGCGTCCTAGATTTCAGAAAGCATTGGGAAGATCACCTGTACATTATGGAGTTTGCGTATAACAACAACTTTTAAGCGAGTATTGGAATGACACCTTTCGAGGCCTTGTATGGGAGGAAGTGTCGTACGCCATTGTCTTGGTTGGAGACATGCGAGTCAAGGTTGTATAAACGTCAAGCGGTGGAAGACGCCACTTCAATGGTGCATAAAATTCAGGAAAGGTTGAAGATCGCTCAGGACAGGCAAGCAAAGTACTATAATGCCAAGCATAGGAAAATGGAGTTCAGTGTTGGAGACTGGGTGTATTTAAAAATCAAGCCGTTCAAGGGTGTTTCGCGGGTTCGACACTTGAAGAAGCTGAGTCCGAGATACCTTTGATTCAAGTTTGGGTTCTTTCAACTGGTTTAAAAGCTTCCGCTAGAATGCTATGTGTTAGGACGAGTAGTCTTAATTGGATAGTTTGGTTATTCATATGTAACCCTTCCGACTGTCCGTGGTATATGGTGTTGGGTTCCAGCTGGACCTTCTACTATATGTCATATTACGGATGGGGGTGTTACAGGCTATGCTGTGTCGACACAGAGGGTGGACACAGAGTGTCGACACAGAGTGTCGTCACAGAATGTCGACACAGAGTGTCGTCACAGAGTGTCGACACAGAGTGTCGACACAGCATGTCGACACAGGGTCTCGACACAGGGTGTCGACACAGGGGGTCGACACAGGGTGTCGACACAGGGGGTCGACACAGGGTGTCGACACAGGGTGTCGACACAGGGTGTCGACACGGGGGTCTTGGCTAAATGTCCCGACACAGTTTGAGTTGGTCGCGGACGTGTCCTGATCCGGTTTGTGAACCGTGCGGTGTTCGACCCAGTTTTTCCAGGTCAAACCCGGATCGTAGCCGTACATTTCTTTATGTTGAGATCCGACGGCTGGAGGTTATTCTTATTTGGATATACCCGAGTGTAGGGTTTCAAAACCCTCATCTTCTGTTTGCTGGTTCTCTATCTAAGTTCTAGAGAGAGGGGAGAGCGGCGAGGAAGAAGAAGTCTAGATCCGGTCGCCGGCGGAGCTTCGGATCTCCAAATCACGAACTGACTTCGGATCTACGGAGGCAAGGAGAGGGCGGTGCTTTTCATTTGCATACTTTTCCATGGTGCCAAGGAAGAACGCTAGGGTAACGATTCTCTACTTGATCATGTGAAGTTCTACTTATTTTGCATAGGGAATCCCGCTCTAGCGAGTTTGCGGTGAGTTTGAGGCGTTCCTTCGGGTAGACATGAATAGTCCCCGTTGTGTACATGTAGAGTCCGTAATCGAGAACGGATATAGGCATGATGTGTGAAGCCTACCCGGACAAGTTGGTCTGGATCGGGGATGATGCATTGCATAAATGGCCGGAGAAGACTCCGTGCGAATGTTTGTTTGTCGGGTTTTCTACGAGGTAGATTGAAATAGGGAGCCTTGGGGATTAACTCCAAGGTGCACCCAGAAAACTGGGCAGATGCGTGGTTCTGCCAACTTGGTGGCCTGGGAGCCAACTTGAACATAATCGGGTTATGTGAAGTGTGTGACGGACACGGGACTCGGGAGAAGTTTGACCCGCGCATATGGCTTTAATTATCATTGCTATGTGAGCACGAGTTAGACGGAACCGTACCCGTTCTATGTCGTTCGGTTGGAGCCGTTGGCATAGATGAGGGTCGTCGGCGGTTTATGGCTTAAATTGACGTGACACATGCATGGAAGATAAAATGCTCATAGCTTGGCCGTCAAAGTGGCGGTGGTGAGACCGGGGTGTCTATGACTTAAATTGACGTGACATTGACCGGTTCACCGAGAATGTGCCCTAAGTGCACGGGCCGTGTGGCCGTGCGTGCCAAAGCCTGTGATGTAATGTATATATATACTGCTTGGTTATGCTAATAAAGTGCAGGGAAGGAGCATTTTCGCCCCGAGTTTGGGGGCGGGATCATTATAATTTGGTCAGCATAGCTGACCGTTGCTTTTGTTTGAAACCGTGCGGTGGATTGTTTCTTGCAGGTACTGCAGGACCGAGTGGTAAATAGCGGGCTATAGCCCAAGTTCCTGAGCCGGCCTTCGAAGGCCTAATTTTGCGTGTTTTCTTTTATTCATGTATGGTCGGCCTGCGTGTCGAGGTTTGAAATAAAACATGTAATTTGAGGAAAACAATTGTAAGGCCATAAGGCCAGTACTTGTGTATTTGTACTTCTTTCCTTTTGGCTTTATAGTGGACATTCATGCTAATGTTGGGTTCTTTATTAATGCAATAATTTTAATTGCTTCCGCTAGAATGACTCTGTGTAGGACGTTGGATTGGTTGGATGGTTTCCATTGAGTAACCGCCCGGTCTGTCTGTGGTACATGACATCGGGCCCCGGTCGGACCTACTGCTATATGTTATGCGATGGATAGGGGGTGTGTAACAGGCCAATTTTCTGAAAACAGGATTTTTGGGTGACACGGCCTGGGACACGGGCGTGTCCCAGGGCGTGTCAGCTGACAAGGCCTGCGACACGGGCGTGTCGCAGGGCGTGTCGAGGTTGTGTCGACGATCGGCCTTGGTGTCGACGATCTTCGCTCGACATCGTCGAGAGGGGGCACACGGCCCAGGACACGGCCGTGTCGAAAGCCGTGTCGTGTGCTCGACGACTGTTACTCGACGATCGTCGAGTATCGAGTTTCCCGTGAGGACACGGCCTGTGACACGGGCGTGTCACATGGCGTGTCAGTGGGTGTCGAACTCAACTCGACGTCTCGGGTTAGGGCGTGTTTGCGGGACACGAGTGTGTCCTGGTGCACACGGCCAGGAACACGGGCGTGTGCCAAGCCGTGTGCCAGGCCGTGTGAAGTCTCGGGTTGTTTTGGGATTATTTTCGTTGAGGCACACGGCCTCAGACACGGGCGTGTCCGAGGGCGTGTCGGGTACACGGCACGTGACACAGGCGTGTCACACGGGCGTGTACTGGCTGGATTGAGTCGGTTGTCTGCCGCTTAGCGGGACACGGCCTGTGACACGGGCGTGTCACAGGGCGTGTCGGGCCGTGTTAAGGGTTTTCTGGCCAGATCTGAGCCGTTTGTTTCCCTCTTCCTGGATCCAAGGGCTGGGCTTTGTCCAGGTGTCTAGGAGGCCGAGAAAAAGGGGATTTAAACCCTCTTTTCTCTTCTTCTTCTTCTTCATCTTCATTCCAAGAGAGAGAAAGAAGAAAGGCCTAAGGGAGAGAGAAGGGAGGAGTCTTCCAGCTGCTGTAGGAGCTGCGGAGTGCGGAGCGAAGATCCGAGAGCGGATTCGTGAAGGCAGAGCCGAGGCGGTGATTTCCATCCGGCTACTTCATGGCGCCGAAGCGATCTTCAAGGGTAACGATCTCCTTCTTGGACATTGAAGTCCTTTCTCTATACATGTGCTTGGAATCCTCCACCAAGAGGTGGATCGCGGAAGTGATTCCTTTGGTGTGTCTGCATTTAGAGCCGGAAATATAGAGTACGGCGTAGGCATGCTGTGTGAAGCCCATCTGGACCGGTAGTCTGGATTGGTGATGTTCATGGGTAAACCGGAGAAGACTCCGTGGCTTTGATGATGTGCAAAACGGATTTCTGTTGTGATTAATGTATGGATGTGATGATTGTGAGGAGGCTTTGGTGAAGCTCCTGGATATGAGATGATCAATTGGTAGCACGCCTGGTTAGTGCGAGATACGCCCGGTTTGTTACACCACTAGGGTGGGTTGATCCAGTTAAGGTAGGATCGATGGGTGGCAATGCTTGGGGAGCCGAGTTAAACCCGGCTTGCTGCACCACATGGGTGGGTCGATCGGACTAGGAGGGGGATCGATGGGTAGACAATGCCTGGGGAGCTTAGATAAACCCGGCTTGCTACACCACATAGTGTGGGTCGGTCTGCTCTGTTTGTGATGCTGTGAGGATGGACCTCTGAGTGGCTTGGGCGGGATGTCGCCAGCCTGCGAGCTGGTGGACTAGGGCCGGTCAACCAACAAGTTAACACCTCGAGAGACAGCGGTGTACGATGGTGGATTCCGGTACGCCAAGAAGGTGCCCTGAGTGCACGGAGCGTTGGTGGACTCCAGTGTTTGTGATGTGATGTGTTTGTTAGTGGAATAAAGAGAATGATCTATCTATGATGTGATTTGGTGATGTTTGCTGATGCTTGATGAGAAAGGAAGCACTGTATACAAGGAAGGAACCACTACCCCGGGTAGGGGGTAGGGTCGTTATAATGGGTCAGCCAAATGCTGACCGTTACTTTGTTTTCTGTGTTGGTTTGGATGATGAATTGCAGGTGCTGCGGTTTGGAAAGAATATGTGGATTGGCTAGCCTGGTGTTCTTAGTCCTTGAAGGCTATGTGAAGAATCATGGTTGGATTTCATGTGTGGCCGGCCTGCATGCCGATGTACGAAACCATTGATGTGAAAGAGGAACTTGTAAGGCCATAAGGCCAGGGTGTGTGAGTTGTATACATTCCTGGTGTTGTTTTATATAAATGTGGTATTTATATATTGGTGGACATTCTGGTTTGAGTTCATGCTAACAGAAAAATGCTGCGTTAGAATGGAATGAGTTAAGGATACATATAGATTTTGATTTCCACATGTGATTCCTTCGCTTGTCTGTGCGATATGGCGTGGGGCCCCGGCCGGACCCACCGTTATATGTTATGTGGCAGGTGGGGGGGCTACAAAGTGGTATCAGAGCCAGGTTGAGATTGTTTGGGAGGAGAGAACATAATTGAACTCAGGAATGTCCACTAGGAATGTCTGTCATGCACATGATGTGCGTGTGTGTGTAGCCAATGTACCAGTACCGTTATGATTTGGAAGAATTTAATGGTGTTCTGTACATTGATAGGTGGCGAGGGATGGAGCTGGGCCGTCTAAGCCTCAGCGGTCTGATGAAAGTGCCGCACCCGTGGAAGCGCCGATGCCTCCCTCGGCAGAAGCCATACGGGTGGTGGCGGAGACAGTGCTTGCAGTGTTACAAGCACAACCAACTGGACAGGTAAGACCTGGTGGAAGGCAAGAGCATGCTGCCGAGGTGGTGGAGGCGCAAGCAAGTGACGACTCATTGTCACGTTTTATGCACTTTCATCCACCGACGTTTGGTGGAGCGCTTTCACCAACGCAGGCAGAAGATTGGTTGGCAAGAGTAAAACGGATCCTAACCGCAATCAGGACGGTCGAAGAATAGAAAGTGATGTTGGCCACTTTTCTGTTGGAAGGAGATGCGAGATTGTGGTGGGATGAGATTGAAGTGCACCACTTGGCAGGTCGAGGTTTAATGGAGGTTTCAATGGAGGAATTCTCCCAAATATTTTTAGCCAAGTATGTGCCAGTGTCGCAGAGGATTGCAATGGAAAATGAGTTTCTCCGTTTGGTGCAGGGTGAGCGAGATATTGATACCTACCTGCATGAATTTACAAGATTGGGGAGATATGCAGGATCTACCTTTGCGGAGGAAGCGCGAAAGACAAATCGTTTTTATGAAGGCTTATGTGATGAATTGAGGTTGGCACTTTCGAGTTCAGTGAGCCAAGGCTTCCAAGCATTAGTCGATATAGCTCGTTCAATAGAGAAGGATATGAAGCGAGTACAAGTGAATAAGAGACGGGCAATAGAAAAGTCAGAGTTTAAAATGTCACCATCGGATCAATCGGAGTTTCGACGACAAGAGAAGAAAAGATTTAGACTGGTGGAATTAGCTCCGTCGACTGTTTCTTCGGGGGCGACGTATGGGCCAGGATGTGTGGATACACGTATATGTTATAAATGTGGGCAGCAAGGACATATCGCAAAATTCTGTTGGAATGTCCCTCCAGGGAGTGAGAAAAAGACAGGTGCGTCATATGAAGAAAAAGGGAAAGCAGTGGCCGAATCATCTGCACCCCGGACGCAACCTCGCTTGCATGCTATGGAACTGCAAGAGCCGCAAAGCTCAGTTGGTGAAATTCAGCCTCGAGCGTTTCATTTATCTTTGAATCGCGAATTTCAAAATCGGGAGGCTGAGCGGAAGTGAGTGTGCTGTGAATTACTTTTGACTGAATCAGAACTTGATGGATCATCTATAGTGTATGTAAATGATGTTTATATCTAGTTGTAGATCTCTCTAAATGCTTGGTGCACTTGTGATTGTGAGGAGATAAATCAATCATGTTGTTTTGTTTTGAGGTCTTGTGTGGCTGAATGTGCACAAGTGGAAGTTAGGGATGTTTGTTGTGCTGTCTGTTTGTTAGTGTGTGCGGAGGCTTGGGGTGTATGATTTTGTGATGTTGTGACTAATTGGCTGTTTGGAGTCAAATTTCGAGGACGAAATTATTTAAAGGAGGGGAGGGTTGTAACAGGCCAATTTTCTGAAAACAGGATTTTTTGGTGACACGGCCTGGGACACGGGCGTGTCCCAGGGCATGTCAGCTGACACGGCCTGCGACATGGGCGTGTCGAGGTTGTGTCGACGATCGGCCTTGGTGTCGACGATCTTCGCTCGACATCGTCGAGAGGGGGCACACGGCCCAGGACACGGCCGTGTCGAAAGCCATGTCGTGTGCTCGACGACTGTTACTCGACGATCGTCGAGTATCGAGTTTCCCGTGAGGACACGGCCTGTGACACGGGCGTGTCACAGGGCGTGTCTGTGGGCGTCGAACTCAACTCGACGTCTCGGATTAGGGCATGTTTGCGGGACACGGGTGTGTCCTGGTGCACACGGCCAGGAACACGGGCGTGTGCCAAGCCGTGTGCCAGGCCGTGTGAAGTCTCGGGTTGTTTTGGGATTATTTTCGTTGAGGCACACGACCTCAGACACGGGCGTGTCCGAGGGCGTGTCGGGTATACGGCACGTGACACGGGCGTGTCACACGGGCGTGTACTGGCTGGATTGAGTCGGTTGTCTGCCGCTTAGCGGGACACGGCCTGTGACACGGGCGTGTCACAGGGCGTGTCGGGCCGTGTTCAGGGTTTTCTGGCCAGATCTGAGCCGTTTGTTTCCCTCTTCCTGGATCCAAGGGCTGGGCTTTGTCCAGGTGTCTAGGAGGCCGAGAAAAAGGGGATTTAAACCCTCTTTTCTCTTCTTCTTCTTCATCTTCATTCCAAGAGAGAGAAAGAAGAAAGGCCTAAGGGAGAGAGAAGGGAGGAGTCTTCAAGCTGCTGTAGGAGCTGCGGAGTGCAGAGCGAAGATCCGAGAGCGGATTCGTGAAGGCAGAGCCGAGGCAGTGATTTCCATCCGGCTACTTCATGGCGCCGAAGCGATCTTCAAGGGTAACGATCTCCTTCTTGGACATCGAAGTCCTTTCTCTATACATGTGCTTGGAATCCTCCACCAAGAGGTGGATCGCGGAAGTGATTCCTTTATTATGTCTGCATTTAGAGCCGGAAATATAGAGTACGGCATAGGCATGCTGTGTGAAGCCCATCTGGACCGGTAGTCTGGATTGGTGATGTTCATGGGTAAATCGGAGAAGACTCTGTGGCTTTGATGATGTGCAAAACGGATTTCTGTTGTGATGAATGTATGGATGTGATGATTGTGAGGAGGCTTTGGTGAAGCTCCTGGATATGAGATGATCAATTGGTAGCACGCCTGGTTAGTGCGAGATACGCCCGGTTTGTTACACCACTAGGGTGGGTTGATCCAGTTAAGGTAGGATCGATGGGTGGCAATGCTTGGGGAGCCGAGTTAAACCCGGCTTGCTGCACCACATGGGTGGGTCGATCGGACTAGGAGGGGGATCGATGGGTAGACAATTCCTGGGGAGCTTAGATAAACCCGGCTTGCTACACCACATAGTGTGGGTCGGTCTGCTCTGTTTGTGATGCTGTGAGGATGGACCTCTGAGTGGCTTGGGCGGGATGTCGCCAGCCTGCGAGCTGGTGGACTAGGGCCGGTCAACCAACAAGTTAACACCTCGAGAGACAGCGGTGTACGACGGTGGATTCCGGTACGCCAAGAAGGTGCCCTGAGTGCACAGAGCGTTGGTGGACTCCAGCGTTTGTGATGTGATGTGTTTGTTAGTGGAATAAAGAGAATGATCTATCTATGATGTGATTTGGTGATGTTTGCTGATGCTTGATGAGAAAGGAAGCACTGTATATAAGGAAGGAACCACTACCCCGGGTAGGGGGTAGGGTCGTTATAATGGGTCAGCCAAATGCGGACCGTTACTTTGTTTTCTGTGTTGGTTTGGATGATGAATTGCAGGTGCTGCGGTTTGGAAAGAATACGTGGATTGGCTAGCCTGGTGTTCTTAGTCCTTGAAGGCTATGTGAAGAATCATGGTTGGATTTTATGTGTGGCCGGCCTGCGTGCCGATGTACGAAACCATTGATGTGAAAGAGGAACTTGTAAGGCCATAAGGCCAGGGTGTGTGAGTTGTATACATTCCTAGTGTTGTTTTATATAAATGTGGTATTTATATATTGGTGGACATTCTGGTTTGAGTTCATGCTAACAGAAAAATGCTGCGCTAGAATGGAATGAGTTAAGGATACGTATAGATTTTGATTTCCACACGTGATTCCTTCGCTTGTATGTGCGATATGGCGTGGGGCCCCGGCCGGACCCACCGTTATATGTCATGTGGCAGGTGGGGGCGTTACAGGGTATTACAATTTAGTATCAGTCTACTGGTTTCGGTCCGGCTTAAAATGAATTCTTGGGCGAATTCTTTTAAGGGGTGGTGAGCACATGTGTGTGCGTCATCGTTATAACAGCAAAAGAACCCATCAATGTCCACTTAGGAATGAAAATACATGTGTTTGAGGAACCTGCACGTTCCTTAATTGTTTTTTGCAATTTTATATGGTCACTTAACGGTGTTTTGTACAACTATAGATGACCAGAAACAGTGCTGGGCCGTCAGAACGCCGCGTTTTTGAGGCTAGTAGTGCACCAAATAATGCTCCTGCAACACCTCCATCGGCTGAGACCATACGATTGGTGGCCGAAGCAGTGTTTTCCATGATCAATGCACAGCCTGCAAGGCAAATGCAGCAGCCCGCTCTTGCGATGGAGCAGGTACCTCATCTAGAGGTTGAGCCGAGAAGAGTGGAGCAGGTAGTAGTGGAACCGTTGGTGCCGAGGAGGGCAACCGAGAGACAGCTCAAACATGTCATGAGCTTTAATCCTCCGATATTATCGGGGCTGGGAACCCCATCTCAAGCTGAAGATTGACTCTCCCGTGTGAAGAGAGTCTTGACAGCGACGAATACGGAGGAGTGGCAGATGACCACTATAGGTACGTTCTTGTTGGATGGAGACGCTAGGCTGTGGTGGGAGGTTTTGGAGTTGCATCTATTGAGAGGAAAGCAACTTACAAACGTTTCGATGGAAGAGTTCTCGAGACTGTTCTTGGCTAGGTACCTCCCTTCGATGCAAAGGATAGCTTTGGAGAATGAGTTCCAGAGGTTGGTATAAGGAGAGAGTAGCGTGGATGAGTATCACTACGAATTCACTTGGTTGGGTCGGTATGCTAGCTCCACCATCGCGGATGAGGAGCGTAAGACCAACTGTTTCTATGAAGGTATAAGAGATGGCTTGAGGCTACTACTCTCGGGGCCGATGACGCAGGGTTTCTTGACACTGGTCAACACGGCTCGGTCTTTGGAGAAGAACATGAAGAATGTTCAAGCGAAAAAAAGCCTGGGTGATAAAAAGGCGGAGTTCAAGGTGCCGACACCTCAAAGTCTGGGTACCGTAAGTTCTTCAAGAAGGCTAGGACTTCGGGTCCAGCTCCTTCTTCCGGTGCTTCTGGGGCGACTACGGGTCGGACCCCGAGTGCATGTTTTACTTGTGGGAAGCCGGGGCACTTTGCCCGTGATTGCTGGAGCGGACGCCCTAAGTCCGAAAGGAAGCTGGGAGCAACTTATGAAGAGAAGGGCAAGACGTTGGAGTCAACCACGTCCCATTATGCTCCGGCTCAACCAAGGGTTTATAATCTTGGCCAACAGGAGGCCATCAAACAAGCGAATGTGGTGACATGTATGGTTTAAATTGATAGCAAGTCAAATTGTTTTATACTTGTTATGTGTGTGTTACCTTACCACTGCTTGTTTAGGATTTGTTTTGATTTGTGAGAATCCGGTAAGAGCACTATTTGATATGGGAGCTTCACAGTCCTTATCCGAAGGATTCATATCATGCATCGGAGTACCTTCTTCGATGGCGAAGGACAAGTTGTATGTGTTGTTACGGAATGGGTGTTCGATGCGCGCGGAAAAAATCTGCGGTGTTAAGATTCGCATTGGGAATCAAGAGTTCGATCTACAAGTGTCGTTACTACCACTTTTGGAGTTCGACGTTATATTTGGCATGGACTGGCTCTCGGAGCAGCATGCCTATATTGATTGCAGTCGCAAAGAAGTCAAGTTGGGAGCAAGTCGTGAGACGACTTTTACGGGTTTGAAAGGATCGAGCAAGACATTAATGTCTACTCTTTAGGTGGTGAAGGGGTTCGTGCTGGTGCAGAGCTGTTCTTTACACTAGTGGAGGTTTCAAAGCTGAAGCTTACGTTGGATAGTATTTCAGTGGTAGCTGAGTACCCTGATGTGTTCCCCGCCGATCTTCCTGGAGCCCCGCCTCAACGGGAGATAGATTTCACTATTGAGCTAGTGCCAGGTGTGAAGCCTGTGTCACGATCTCCGTATCGGCTAGCACCTAAGGAAATGACGGAGCTGAAGGTGCAACTTCAAGAGTTGTTGGAGCAAGGGTTTGTGCGTATAAGATCGTCGCCTTGGAGCGCACCGATCCTCTTTGTAAAGAAGAAGGACGGGAGCTTGAGACTTTGTATTGATTATCGAGAGTTAAACAAGCTAACAGAAAAAAACAAGTACCCAATCCCAAGGATCATGATCTTTTTGATCAGTTGGTCGGGTCGACGGTGTACTCTAAGTTAGATCTCAAGTCTGGTTACTATAAACTGAGGATAAGGGAGAGTGATATCCCTAAGACAGCGTTCAGTACAAGATATGAGCATTACGAAATTATGGTCATGCCATTTGGACTGACTAATGCGCCGTCGGTGTTCATGGATTTGATGTACCGGACATTCAGGGAGTACTTGGATCATTTTGTGATCGTCTTCATCGACGATATTTTGGTGTACTCACAGAGTGAGGAAGATCACTTCAGGCATATTCATTTGGTTTTGGAGACGCTAAGTATGAATCAATTGTACGCCAAGTTCTCTAAATGCGAGTTTTGGCTGTCCTCAGTGGCATTCCTCGGTCATATAGTGAGTGGATAGGGTATTGTAGTAGATCCGGCGAAGATTGTTGCGATACGAGAGTGGCCTGAGCTTTCTACGGTAGCGTAAGTCCGGAGCTTTCTGGAGCTTGCCAGCTATTATAGGCGCTTCGTGGAGAAATTCTCGCGGATAGTGTTACCTCTAACTACTTGGACGAGGAAAGAGCAGAAGTTCGTTTGGACGCCGGAGTGCGCGCCAGCTTTTGAGGTTTTGAAGTGTCGGTTGACCACGACGCCAGTTCTTAGTTCGCCGTGTGGGACCGAAGGGTTTGAGATTTATAGCGATGCTTCGGGAAGTGGTTTGGGTTGCGTGCTACTGCATCATGGAAGCGTTATAATATATATCTCGAGACAACCGAAGGTGCACAAGAGGAACTATCCGGTCCATGACATGGAGTTAGCGGCCATGATTTTTGCCTTGAAGCCGTGGAGACATTATTTGTACGGTGTGAAGATTGATATCTACACCGATCACAAGAGCCTGAAATATTTACTGGATTAGAAAGATCTAAACATGCGGCAGCATAGGTGGATGGAGTTCCTGGGGGACTATACGTTTAAGATCTACTACCTGCCTGGTAAAGGCAATGCGGTTGCGGACTCATTGAGTCGTCGGGCCCTAGCTCAAGCCAATTGGTTGTCGGTCCATGACGAGCGGTTGGTTCGGGAGTTAGAGGCATTGGAGATCTCTTGCGTAGACAAGCAATCAAGTGCTGAAGCATTATTGAATTGGACTGAAGTCCAATATGACCTGGCTGATCGGATTCGGCAGGCTTTGGATATGGATGTACACATGAAGCAGCTCATGATAGAGGCTCTGGATGGGTCAAATTCCCAATTCGTTGTGGAGGACAGATTACTTTGGAAAGACGGTCGTCTGTGCCTCCCAAACATGGGCAATTTGCGAGTGGAATTGTTGTACGAGGCACATCATATCAAGTACTCAATTCACCCGGGGAGAACGAAGATTTACCGCGATGTTAAAAAATTATTCTGGTGGCCAGGACTGAAAAAAGGATGTGAGCTCTACGTGGCGAAGTGTCAAACTTGCGCCTTGGTGAAAGCGGAGTGCCAAAAGCCGGGAGGATTCTTGAAATCCTTGCTTATTCTGGAGTGGAAGTTCGACGACATTACTATGGACTTTTTGCACGGGTTGCCAAGGTCGCAAAAGGGGAACAACGCCATTTGGGTGGTCGTAGATCGTCTAACGAAGGTGTCGCATTTAATTCTGCATAGGAAGGATGATCCTGTTGAGAAATTGGCAAAGCTGTATGTGGATAATATTATGCGGCTTCATGGTGTGCCCCGCAGCATCGTGAGTGACCGAGATGGGCGGTTCACATCCAATGATTGGAGGCTGGTGCAGCAGATGTTGGGAACAAAGCTGAGTTTTAACACAGCCTTTCATCCGCAGACGGATGGTCAGACCGAGAGGGTCAATAGGACAATGGAAGACATGCTTTGCATGTGTGTCCTGGACATTGGAAAGCAATGGGAAGACCACCTATACTTGGTGGAATTCGCGTACAACAATAGCTACCAGACAAGCATACAAATGGTGCCCTTCGAGGCCCTTTATGGTAGAAGATGTCGCACGCCGTTGTCTTGGTTGGAAACGGGCGAGTCAAAGTTGTACAAGCGACTAGAGGTAGAGGATGCTATTTCTTTGGTGAGAACCATTCGGGAGAGGTTGCTAATCGCTCAGGACCTCCAGGCTAAGTACTATAATGCCAAGCACAGGAACATGGAGTTCGCTGTTGGCGATTGGGTGTACTTGAAGATCAAGCCGTTCAAGGGTGTCTCGCGGGTGCGTCGCTTGAAAAAGCTAAGCCCGAGGTGTAACACCCCCTATCTGTCACATAGCATATAGCAGTAGGTCCGGCCGGGGCCCGACGCCGTATGCCACAGACAGATCGGGTGGTTACCTATGGAAACCATCCAACCAATCAACGTCCTACACAGAGCATTCTAGCGGAAGCAGTTTATAAAAGTTGCAAATGAGAACCCAACACTAAAGCATGAATGTCCACTAATCCAAAATAAGAATGTTATACAAATACCAACATAAGCCTTAATGCCTTACAAAATGTTTCACTTGATATTACATGATTTACAAACCACGGCACGCAGGCCGGTCATACATGAATAAAACAATAAACACTTCCAAAATAGGCCTTCGAGGGCCGGCTATGCACTTGGGCTTTAGCCCGCTATTGACCGCTTGGTCCAGCAGCAGCTGCAAACAACAAACCACCGCATGGTGGCAAAACAAGGCAACAGTCAGCAATGCTAACCAAATTATAACGATCCCGCCCCTAACTCGGGGCGGCGATGCTCCTTCCCTGCATTTCATTAGCATAAGCGAGCAATATATATATATAGCCATTTCATCACAGACGTTGGCTCGCACGGCCACACGCCCCGTGCTCTTAGGGCACATTCTCGGTGAACCGGTCGATGTCACGTCAATTAAAGCCATAGACATTCCGGACTCACCACCGCCACTTTGACGACCAAACCTATGAGCAATTTGTCTTCCTGGCCTGGGTCACGACAATTTAAGCCATTGACCGTCGAAGACACTAATCTATGCCAACGGCAAGTACCACGTGCCTTTAGGTCTCTTTAACCGAACGACATAGAACGGGTACGGTTCTATCTAACCCGTGCTCACATCGCAATGACAATTCAAGCCATTTGTGCGGGTCAAACTTCCACCGAGTCCCATTTACATCACAATTCACATAACCCGGTTATGTTCAAGTTGGCTCTCAGGCCACCAAGTTGGCAAGATCTCGTATCCGCCCAGTTTTCCGGGTGCACCTTTGGGTTAGTACCCAAGGCTCCCTGCTGCAATCTACCGTGTAGAAAACCCGAAAAACAATCAATAGCACGGAGACTTCTCCGGCATTTATGCAATGCAACATCACCGATCCAGACCAACATGTTCGGGTAGGCTTCACACATCATGCCTATGTCCGTTCTCGCTTACGGACTCTAAACAACGGGGACTTCACATATCTACCTGAAGCAATGCCTCCAACTCTCCGCAAACTCGCGAGAGCGGGCTTCCTATGCAAAGAAGGAGAGCTACTCATGCTCAAGAAGAGAATCGTTACCCTAGCGTTCCTCTTTGGCGCCATGGAAAAGTAAGCAGATGAAAAGCACCGCACTAGCTTTGCCTCCGTGGATCCGGAGTCGGCTCGCGATTCGGAGCTTCGAAGCTCCTCCAATGGCCGGATCTAGCTCATTCTTCCTTCCTTGGCTCTCCTCTCTCTCTAAGGTTTTAGAAAGATAATAACTTATGAAAAGTGAGGGTTTTAAAGTCCAATCCCGGGTATATCCCTTCAGGAACAACCCCCAGCTGTTGGATCAACAATTGAAGAAATGAACGGCTTTGATTCGGGACTGAAATGCCCAATCTGGACCGAACACGGCCTGGCACACGCCCATGTCCAGGGCCGTGTGCCTCATTCGCCGTCAAAATCGAATCGCTTGGAATAACACACGGGTATCGAACATGCCCGTGTTCGACCTGACACGCCCGTGTTCCACCTCACACGGCCGGGTGGCCGGCCGTATTCCCCCATCATTTTTCCACGAAAACAACCCGAGCACTGCACGGGTTCTAGGACACGCCCGTGTCCTTGCCCGTGTCACCTCAACACGCCTGGACCCCAGGCCGTGTACACGGTCTCGACACTCAACACTTCATCGAGCAAAGATCGTCGACCTGATGACACAGCCTCAGACACGCCCGTATCCTAGGCCGTGTGCCTTGTCTCGACACAATGTCGAGACCAAAATGTCGACTTCCCGAGACGAGTGTCGACACGGGTTTACACGCCCTGCGACACGCCCGTGTCGCAGGCCGTATGCCATGTCTCGACACTTCGTCGAATGAAGAGTGTCGACTTCGCGGTTAAGTGTCGACACGGGTCGACACGCCCTGCTACATGCCCGTGTCGCAGGCCGTGTGCCCAGTCTCGACACAATGTCGAGACCAAAGTGTCGACTTCCCGGCTGAGTGTCGACACAAGCTTGACACGCCCTGGGACACGCCCGTGTCCCAGGCCGTGTGCCTGCAGCCAGAACCCAAAACTAGCCCAAAACGTCCCCCGCCGCTCCTTTGAGTTTCAGGGCGTTACAACTCTCCCCCTCTTAAAAGAATTTCGTCCACGAAATTATATAAAGGAAAGACATGTACAAAACCAAAATTTGTACCTGAGCGGAACAACTCCGGATACTCGTCAAGCATAGGCTGCTCTCGCTCCCAAAAGATCTCCTCACGACCGCAATTGTCCCACCGGACCTTGACCATCCTGATCTCTTTATTGCGTAGTCGCTTGACCTCCGAATCCTCAATCCGCACGGGCTTGACCTTTGTCGTCAGCCCACTATCCACCGGCACTTGATCAACCGCGATCACTTGCGTAGGCTCTTGCACCGCCTTGCGAAGCACCGAAATATGGAATACATCATGTAAACCACTAAGCTCCACTGAAAGCTTCAATCGATAGGCCACTTCACCAACTCTCTCCAGAACCTCAAACGGTCCAAGGTACCTCGGGGTTAGCTTTTTCAATCGCCGCACCCGCGAGACACCCTTGAACGGCTTGATCTTTAAGTATACATAATCGCCCAAAGCGAACTCCACGTTCCTGTGCTTGGCATTATAGTACTTTGCTTGCCGGTCCTGAGCGATAAGCAACCTCTCCCGAATGGTTCTCACCAAAGAAGTAGCATCCTCCACTTCCGATCGCTTATACAACTTTGACTCACCCGTTTCTAACCAAGACAACGACGTGCGACATTTTCTACCATATAGGGCCTCGAAAGGTGCCATCTGAATAATCGCTTGGTAGCTATTGTTGTATGCGAACTCCACCAAATAAAGGTGGTCTTCCCATTGCTTTCCAAAATCCAAGACACACATGCGGAGCATGTCTTCCATAGTTCTATTGACCCTCTCGGTCTTCCCATCCGTTTGCGGATGGAAGGCTGTGCTGAATTTCAACTTTGTTCCCAACATTTGCTGCACTAGCCTCCAATCATTGGACGTGAACCGCCCATCTCGGTCACTCACGATGCTACGGGGCACACCATGAAGCCGTACTATGTTATCCACATAAAGTTTTGCCAACTTCTCCACCGGATCATCCTTCCTATGCGGAATAAAATGCGACACCTTCGTTAACCGATCCACAACCACCCAAATGGTGTCGTTCCCCTTTTGCGACCTTGGAAAACCGTGAACAAAGTCCATAGAGATGTCGTCGAATTTCCACTCCGGAATAGGCAAGGACTTAAGAAATCCTCCCGGCTTTTGGCACTCCGCCTTCACCAAGGCGTAAGTTTGTCACTTCACTACGTAGAGCGCCACATCCTTCTTCAAACCCGGCCACCAAAACAGCTTCTTCACATCACTGTACATCTTCGTGCTCCCCGGGTGAATCGAGTACTTGGTATGGTGTGCCTCGTACAACAACTCCACCCGCAAATTACCCACATTTGGGATGCACAGACGACCGTCCTTCCAAAGTAATCCGTCCTCCACGACGAATTGGGAATTTGACCCATCCAGAGCCTCTACCATGAACTGCTTCATATGAGCATCCATATCCAAAGCCTGCCGAATACGATCAGCCAGGTCATATTGGACTTCTGTCCAATTCAGAACTGCTTCAGCACTTGATTGTCTATCCACACAAACAATCTCCAACGCCTCCAACTCCCGCACCAACCGCTCATCATGCACCGATAGCCAATTGGCTTGAGCTGGGGCTCAGCGACTCAACGCATCCGCAACCGCATTCCCTTTACCAGGCACGTAGTGGATCTTGAATTTATAGTCCCCCAGGAACTCCATCCATCTATGCTGCCACATATTCAGATCCTTCTGATCAATAAGATACTTCAGGCTCTTGTGATCGGTGTAGATATCAATCTTCACACCGTACAAATATTATCTCCACAGCTTCAAGGCAAAAATCACGGCCGCTAACTCCAATTCATGGACCAGATAGTTCCTTTAATGCACTTTTAGCTGTCTCGAGTCATAAGATATTACACTTCCATGTTGCAGTAGCACGCAACCCAAACCGCTGCCCGATGCATCGCTATAAATCTCATAGCCTTCGGTCCCACATGGCGAACTCAGCACAGGCGCCGTGGTCAACCGACACTTCAACTCCTCAAAAGCTCGCGCGCACTCTGGTGTCCAAACGAACTTATGCTCCTTCCTCGTCAAAGTAGTGAGAGGTAACGCTATCCGCGAGAAGTTCTCTACGAAGCGCCTATAATAGCCGGCAAGCCCCAGAAAACTCCAGACTTCCGCTACCGTAACAAGCTCAGGCCACTCCCGTATCACAACGATCTTCGCCGGATCTACAATAATACCCTCTCCACTCGCTATATGCCCGAGGAACGCCACTGAGGATAGCCAAAACTCGCACTTCGAGAACTTGGCATACAACTGATTTCTCCTTAGCATCTCCATCACCAAATGAAGATGCTTGAAGTGATCTTCCTCACTTTGCGAGTACACCAAAATATCGTCGATGAAGACGATCACGAAATGGTCCAAGTACTCCCTGAATGTCCTGTTCATCAAATCCATGAATACTGACGGCGCATTAGTCAGCCCAAACGGCATGACTGTAAACTCATAATGCCCGTATCTCGTACTAAACGTTGTCTTCGGGACATCACTCTCCCTTATTCGTAGTTGATAGTACCCAGCCTTGAGATCCAACTTCGAGTACACCGTCGACCCGACTAACTGATCAAAAAGATCATCAATCCGGGGGATCGGGTACTTGTTCTTCTCCGTCAGCTTGTTGAGCTCGCGATAATCAATACATAGCCTCAAGCTTCCGTCCTTCTTCTTAACAAAGAGGACCGGTTTGCTCCAAGGCGAAGAACTCGGGCGCACATACCCTTGCTCCAACAACTCTTGCAGTTGAACTTTCAGCTCCGCCATTTCCTTAGGCGCTAGCCGATAAGGAGATCGTGACATAGGCTTTGCACCTGGCACTAGCTCAATCGTAAAATCTATCTCCTGTTGAGGCGGGGCTCCAGGAAGATCTGCGGGGAACACATCAGGGTATTCCGATACCACTGAAATACAATCCAACGCGGGATTCGGCTTTACAACCTCCACTAGTGTAAAGAACAGTTCTGCACTGGTACGAACAGCCTTCACCACCTGAAGAGCAGACATCAACGTCTTGCTCGACCCCTTTAAGCCCGTAAAAGTCGTCTCACGACTTGCTCCCAGCTTGACTTCCTTGCGACCACTGTCAATATAGGCCTGCTGCTCCGAGAGCCAGTCCATGCCAAATATAACGTCGAACTCCCCTAACGGAAGTAAAGACGCCTACAGGTCGAACTCCTGATTCCCAATACGAATCTTAACATCGCAGATGCTATCCGCTCGCATCGAACACCCATTGGGCAACAACACATCCAACTTATCCTTCGCCATCGAAGAAGGGACTCCGATGCGTGATATAAATCCTTCGGACAAGAAGGAGTGTGAAGCTCCCGCATCGAAGAGTGCTTGTGACGGATTTTCACAAATCAAAACAAATCCTAAACAAGCAGGGGTAAGGTAACATGTGCATAACAAGTATTTAAAGAAATTGACTTGCTATAAATTAAATCGTACCTGTCACCACATTAGCCTGTTTGATGGCCTCCTGTTGGCCAAGATTATAGACCCTTGGTTGGGCCGGAGCATATTGGGATGCAGTCGACTCCACCGCCTTTCCCTTCTCTTCATAAGTAGCTCCGAGCCTTCTCTCGGACTTAGGACGTCCGCTCCAACAGTCACGGGCAAAGTGCCCCGTCTTTCCACAAGTAAAACACGTGCCCGGGGTCCGACTCACAGTCGCCCCAGAAGCACTAGAAGGAGCTGGACCCGAAGTCCTATGCTTCTTGAAAGACCTCCGATAGCCGGACTTTGAAGTAGTCAGCACTTTAAATTCAGATTTCCTATCACCCAAGCTTTTCTTTGCTTGTACATTCTTCATGTCCTTTTCCAAGGACCGGGCAGTATTGACCAAGGATAAGAAACCCTACGTCATCGGCCCCGGGAGCAGTAATCTTAACTCATCTCTCAAGACTTCATAGAAGCGATTAGTCTTGCGCTCATCATCCACGATGGTGGAGCTAGCATATCGACTCAAACGAGTGAACTCATGGAGATATTCATCCACGCTCTTCTCACCCTGAACCAACTTCAGAAATTCGTTCTCCAACGCTATCCTCTACGTCGAAGGAAGGTATCTAGCCAAGAACAATCTCGAGAACTCCTCCATCGAGACATCACCAGCCTACCTCTTAGTAAGTGCAGCTCCAATCCTTCCCACCACATCCTCGCTTCACCGTCCAGAAGGAACGTAGCAATGGTGGTCATTTGCCACTCCTCCGTCTCCATTGCTATCATGACTCTCTTCACCCTGGAGAGCCAGTCTTCAGCCTGAGATGGGGTTCCCAACCCCGAGAATACCGGAGGGTTAAAGCTCATTACATGCTTAAGCTGTCTCTAGGTTGCCCTCCTTGGCACCACCGGTTCCACAACCACTTGCTCCACTATCCTCGGCTCAGCCTCTTGAAGAGGTTCCTGCTCCATCGTAGGAGCGGGCTGCTGCGTTTTCCTTGTAGGCTGCGCATTTATCATGGCCAACACCGCTTCAGCCACCAATCATATGTTCTCAGCCGACAGAGGTGTTGTAGGAGCAACATCCGGTGCACTACTAGCCTCAGAAACTTGGCGTTCTGACGGCCCAACACCACTTCTGGTCACCTATAGTGGTACAAAACACCGTTAAGCGACCAAATAAAATTGCAAACAACAATTATAGGAACACACAGGTTCCTCAAACACGAGTATTTTCATTCATAAGTGGACATTCATGAGTTCTTTTACCGTTATAATGATGACGCACAGAATGTGCTCACCACCCCTTAAAAAGAATTCGTCCACGAATTCAGTTTAAGCCCGACCAAAACCAGTAGTCTGATACCAAATTGTAACACCCCCTATCCGTCACATAGCATATAGCAGTAGGTCTGGCCGGGGCCCGACGCCGTATGCCACAGACAGACCGGGTGGTTACTTATGGAAACCATCCAACCAATCAACGTCCTACACAGAGCATTCTAGCGGAAGTAGTTTATAAAAGTTGCAAATGAGAACCCAACACTAAAGCATGAATGTCCACTAATCCAAAATAGGAATGTTATACAAATACCAACATAATCCTTAAGGCCTTACAAAATGTTTCACTTGATATTACATGATTTACAAACCACGGCACGCAGGCCGGTCATACATGGATAAAACAGTAAACACTTCCAAAATAGGCCTTCGAGGCCGGCTACGCACTTGAGCTTTAGCCCGCTATTGACCGCTTGGTCCAGCAGCACCTGCAAACAACAAACCACCGCACGGTGGCAAAACAACGCAACAGTCAGCAATGTTGACCAAATTATAACGATCCCGCCCCCAACTCGGGGCGGCGATGCTCCTTCCCTGCATTTCATTAGCATAAGCGAGCAATATATATATATAGCCATTTCATCACAGACGTTGGCTCGCACGGCCACACGCCCCGTGCTCTCAGGGAACATTCTCGGTGAACTGGTCGATGTCACGTCAATTAAAGCCATAGACATTCCGGACTCACCACCGCCACTTTGACGGCCAAACCTATGTGTACAACCCCATATTCGCTGAGCCAGACAAGGAGGCACAATGGTCACATTTGGGTTAGCCGAAATGTTCCCGCCCTAAGGGAGATCTCGCCCAAAGAAGGCGAGACCGATTGCGCATGATCGTTGAACGAGGAACCGTAGGCCAAGATCGTCGAGCGCGGCCTGCGCGGAAGCGCTTGGGCCCGAGCCAAGGCCCTATCTCAAAGAGTTCTCGCCTACGCCGGGCGAGAACGTTCGCGCGATGCCCTGGGCATAGGGGTCTCGGCACAGCTCTCGCCGAATGGGGCCCAGGGCCTTAGGAAGAATGTCCTAATTGCCCTCAGGAGAAATTACTTCAGTACCCTCAGAAAAACAGCTGGATTCGGCTATTGGCAGACCAACTAGGGGCTTTTAAGTAAATTCAGGACAGCAAAATGCTATAAATAGACCCATAAGGGCTCCTTAGAAGCTAAGCTATCATTATCTCTCAAAATTTCAGTGCTTTCTGAGGAGCTCCTAGCCCAGCTTTGGATTTGGAGGGGAAGCTCTCAGGGATCTTCCGAGTGTGAGGTGGGACCTCCCTGCTGAGGCTGTTGGGTCAGTCTTAGGTCCTTTGAATCCAGTTAAGGGTTGAGACTTGAGAGAAGTAGGTTTTGGCTGCACCCCTTTTTCTTCGAACTCCAGTTGAGGTCAAATTTGACTTCAACAGTTCTGGTGCGGTGAGCGTGGAAGGCAGCTGCTACAAGAAAGCCTTGAGTTTTGCCCCATGGCTGGAGGTGAAGGTGAAGGGTCAGGTTCTGGAGGATCCCCCACCCGGGGAGAGGAAGCAACGAAGAGGATGCTGGATGAGTTCAGGAGAGAGGTTTTGCAAACAATCAGTTTGGCCTTCTCGGCGAGAGGCGAGTGGGCCACCCCTCAGGTCCCAATTGAAGAGGTCCCGCTCTTGGGCGAGAACGCCCCGGGGCAGCGCCCGGGGAAGGAGGTCCCGGGGGAGGCTGGCGAGAGAGACATGGCGGCGCGAGAGCTATTCCCGGGCCAGAGCCAGTGCCCGGGCAAGGAGGCGCTGACGGATCCGGGCGAGAAGGAGGCGGCGGTGCGGGAGCTCTTCCCAGGGCACGTTCTCGCGGATCGGGCAAGTCAGCCGAGGCCGCGAGACGTACCCGCTCACCAGGCAGGAGGCGAGAGCCCCTTTAGCGAGCTCATCATCTCAGCTCCGGTACCAGAGGGGTTCCGGGAGCCCGACATGTCCTACTACTCGGGGAAGGATGACCCTGTACAACACGTACAGTGGTTTGAAGACGTTGTATCAATAAGACAGATGACAGACGCCTTCAAGTGCCAGCTGTTTGCCATCACGTTCAAAGAGAAGGCTCGGGACTGGTTCCACCAGTTGCCGGCCAGGTCGATCTACTATTTTGAAGATCTGCGGAGAAGTTTCCTGTTGAGGTTCTCAACCTCAAAGAAGCGGAAGAAGGAAGCGGAGTGTCTGTTTGCGGTGAGGTAGAGGCCGGATGAGACGCTGGGTCACTATGTTGACCGGTTCCAGGAGGAGATCCTTTTGGTCCAGGAGGTTCCAGGGTACGCGCTGATGCTGGCCTTCACCCTGGGGCTGAGACCGGGATTTTTTAGCATGGAGTTGAAGAGGGTGCCACCCCTCTCCTTTGAGGAGCTCATGGAGAGGGCGGCAAATGAGATTGACTTCGAGAGAGCAAACCCAGCATTCGCCAGGAAGTTGGCCAAGCTAGCAGAGGATGACGTGAAGGAACCAGCAGCGGGAAGACAGAAGGAGCCAAGGGAACAGAGGGAGCAAAGGGAAGAAAGGAGAAGGGAGGAGCCCCGAAGGTTTGGGCAGCAGTAGGGTTGGGGGGCCCGGGAACCGAACAACCGGTTAGGTTGGAGGCCCCAGGAGGGTCGCCCCCAGGGCCCAGGAGAAGGCTATTAGGGGAGAGATAACCTGCGGGAACCCCAGAGGTTCGACCGACCGGCGTGGAGGCAGGAGCCGAGGGGGCGTCCCCCACCACCGCAGGAGGCCATGGAAGTAGGAAGGGGGAGAGGAGCAGCCAGAGGAGCTCGTGGAGGAGGTAGAAGAGGAAGGGGAGACGGTAGAAGGGGCGGGGGGGGGGGGGGGGGGGGGGGGCGTTGCTCTTTTGTGACTTCCACCAGGAGGAAGGTTACGCGGCGGCCACCTGTCCGGAATTCTTAGAGTTAAGAGAAGCAAGAGGAGTAGGGAGGAACGATCCACCAGTGAGGATAGTGGAGGTGCAGCAAGGCGAGGCGGAAGATAGGTGTGAGGATCGGGTGGATGTAGGAACCAGGGGGGGGGGGGGAATCGGGGTGATTCACGGAGGAGTGGGGATTGAGGCAACCCGCAAGGGTAGCCTGCAAACCATGTACCAAAGGGGGGTGGCCTCCACCTCCCAGGTCCCCCCACCAGAAGAAAAGATCACTTTCTCATCAGCAGACATGCCAGACTATGAGGATCCATTCTGTGACGTCGTGGTGATCCAGACGGCGGTGGAAAATTATACGGTCTCGAGGATACTAGTGGATAACGGGAGCTCAGTAAATGTCATCTTCAAGAAGGCCTTTGATGAGATGAGGGTTGAAGGGAAGAGGGTCTTGGCATCGGATGGACCTCTGTTTGGGTTCTCCGGAGAGAGGAAAGAGGTAGAAGGAGGAGTAGGGTTGCACGTAAGGTTGGGGGGCGTGTCACGAAACTGTAGGTTCGTGATCGTGGACGCCCCGAGCAGCTACAATGCCATCTTTGGGCGTCCCCTCATCAGCGCCTTTCACTGCGTCCCCTCCTCGTTCCATCAGTGCCTCAAGTTCAACAATGGTGGGGTGCAGGTCAGGGTAAGAGGGGACCCGAAGGTGTCAAGGCAATGTTACGTTACAGCAGTCAACACCATTTCATGGATGGCAGAGGCAGAAGAGTTGGAGATAGAGATGGCGGCCCTAGAGGAGGTTGTTGGGGAAGAGGAGATGGTCCTAGAGGAGGCAAGATGGATAGCAGAGGAGGAAGTCGGAGAAGGGGAGACTGAGAAGCTGCAAGGAGATGTGCAAATGGTCCGGGGGGACGAGGAGCAGGAGAGCCCAGAAGGGGCGATGGAAGTAGGAGGGCAAGCGGCAGAAGGAGTCGAGGGAGAGGCCCCGAGGGGCGTAGGAGTCGAGCAACAGCAGGAGGGCCTGGTAGAAGCGATGGAGGTTGAGGAGGAGGTAGAAGGGAGAGAGCTGGAGCTAGAGGAAGAGGCAAGGGCCGGCTGGGAGCAGTCGCGGCTGGAGTCGGCCGAAGAAGTAGTGGAGATGGAGGTCTTCACCAGCGCAGGACAAGTGCAAAGGGTGCGGGTCAGTGGGGTTTTGAGTCTCGAGGCCCGGGAGCAGGTGCGGGCTTGCATTCAAAGCAACATCGACATCTTCGCTTGGAGCGCGGCGGACATGCCAGGCATCGACGCCGACGTAGCCTGCCACCGCCTGAACTTGGACCCCCGCACTCGCCCCATTCGTCAGAAGATGAGAGCCATCGCCACCAAGCTGGAGGAGCCCATTCGCGAGGAGGTCAAGAAGCTCCTGGAGGCAGGCTTCATCTCAGAGATCGAGTATCCAGGCTGGATCTCCAATATGGTAATGGTAAAGAAGGGAGGTGGTAAATGGAGAATGTGTATTGACTTTTCTTTGTTGAATAAATCATGCCCTAAGGATTGCTACCCCCTGCCTCGGATCGACGCGCTGGTTGATTCAGCCGTCGGTTTTTCTGTCATGAGCTTTTTAGATGCTTTTTCAGGTTATCACCAGATTCGAATGCACCCCCCTGACACCAAGGATGTTTCCTTCATCACGCGGGAGGGATGCTTCAGTTACAAGATGATGCCCTTTGGGTTAAAGAACGCAGGGGCTACCTATCAGCGCATGATGGATCGGGTCTTCCGGGATCAGAGGGGAAGAAACTTGGAGGTCTACGTCGACGACCTAATGATCAAAAGCAAGTGCATGGTTTCACACCTGCAAGATCTGGAGTAAACATTCGCCACCCTAAGAAGGTTCAAAATGAGGCTGAACCCCTTGAAGTGTGTCTTCGGGGCCAGCCGCGGGAAGTTCCTCAGGCATCTTCTGACTCCGGCGGGGGTGGAGCCCAACCCAGACAAAGTCAAGGCCATCCTGGATTTGGAGTCACCTCGCGATGCCAAGGAGGTCCAGCGCTTGACGGGCAAGCTGGCTGGGCTAAGCATGGTCCTCTCCAGGGTAGGAGATAAGTGTTCTTCATTCTTTAAAGTGTTGCGGGGAAATCAAAGGTTCGAATGGACAGCTGAGTGCGAAGAGGCCTTCCAAGGGCTAAAAAGACAACTCTCTCAGGCTCCTCTCCTTCAGAGCCTAAAGGAAGGAGAGGACCTGACCTTGTACCTCGGGGTAGGAGCAGAGGCGGTAAGCTCTGTCCTATTGAGGGAAGAAGGAAAGAAGCAGCTGCCCATCTACTACGTCAGCCGGATATTGAGGAAAGAGGAGCTTCGCTACCCCATCCTGGAAAAGCTCGCTTATTCCTTGGTCATCTCGGCCAGAAAACTCCGGCCGTACTTTCAAGCGCATTCGAGTAGGGTGGTCACCGACCACCCTCTTCGCAAGATCTTCGAAGGAGTGGAGCACTCGGGGAGACTGGCTAAGTGGTCCATTGAGCTAAGCGAGTTCGACATCTCCTTTGTCCCAAGGCTCTCCATCAAGGCACAGGCAGTGGCTGACTTCCTAGCAGACTACATCGTTGAGGTCGAGGGGGGAGAGCAGTCACCTCGAGAAGCATGTAAGTTGATGGTGGATGGAGCCTCAGGAAGGCACTCCCTAGGGGCAGGGGTGGTGTTGACAAGTCCCCAGGGGGTAACCATAGAGCAGGCGGTCATTATGCATTTCCCCGTAACCAACAATCAAGCGGAATATGAGGCCGTGATCGCCGGCCTCCGCCTGGCAAAGGAGCTGAAGATTCAGGATGTGGAAGTTTTCACTGATTCAAAGGTAATAGCATCGCAGATCCGGGGAGAATTTGAAGCTCGGGAGCCTACCCTCATCAGATACCTCTCCAAGGTAAGGGCGATCATCGGAGGTTTCCGGTCATTCTCAATTCAACATGTTCCAAGGGAATAAAGTGTAGCCGCCGATCGACTAGCCAAGTTCGGACCTCGCGGGGGAGGGACCTTGACGGAGCTGTTCCGACCGGCTATCGAGGAAGGAGAGTTGATGGTGGTAGATCGGCAACCCTCGTGGGTGGATCCATTCGTGACCTTCCTAACCACCGGTGAACTGCCTGAGGGGACCAAGGTCGGGAGAAGCTTCAAGCGCAAAGCAGCTCACTACTTGATGATGGAAGGGGGCCTGCATCGTAAGATGTTGTCAGGGCTCCTAGCTAGATGTGTGACCGAAGAAGATAACCCGAAGATATTAAGGGAGGTGCACTCGAGTGAGTGCGGCAGTCACTCTGGAGGAAGGACGCTGGAGGCAAGGGTGGTCAGACAGGGGTACTTCTGGCCCACCCTAAGGAAGGATGCCATGGAATTTGCGAGGAGATGTCAAAAATGTCAGCTCTACGCCCCCCTTCAGCTCTTGGCAGCTCAGAGGCTCCGGAGTATCACGGCGCCGTGGCCATTCGCTATTTGGGGAATGGACTTAGTTGGACCCTTTCCTCCGGCTAGTGGGCAGAGGAGGTTCCTCTTGGTCATGGTCGATTATTTCTCGAAGTGGCTAGAGGTTAAAGCCTTAGCCAAGGTCACCTCGCAGGTCATAAGGAATTTCGTCTGGGGGGAAATCATTTGTAGACATGGGTTGCCCCAAGCGATAGTGACTGATAACGGCCCCCAGTTTGCCAGCGAGGAGTTCATCAGCTTCTTCGCTCAATTGGGGATAGATCTCCGGTTTGCCTCCGTCCATCACCCTCGGAGTAACGTCCAAGTGGAGGCAGCAAACAAAATCATTGTAAACCTACTAAGAAAAAAGGTGGAGAACTTAAACGGGAATTGGGTGGAGCAGCTCCCGTCGGTCCTGTGGGCACTACGAATGACTCCGAACACGGCCACCGGAGAGACCCCCTTCAAGCTCTCTCATGGGTGTGAAGCCGTCCTACCAGTGGAGTTCGAGGTCCGGTCCCCGCGAGTCATAGCCGCGGGCGAAGGGGACGAGGCTTGGAGGGTGGAGAATGAAGAGGGGCAACGCCTCTCGTTAGATATGGTGGAGGAACTGCGAGATGTGGCGGCTATCAGGCAAGAAGAGATCAAGCGACGGATGGCCAAGCATTTTGATAAGCATGTCAGGATCAAGCAATTCGCTGAAGGGGATCTGGTGCTGAGAAAGTTTGACGTGGCAGGAAGGTCGGCTCCTGTGGGTAAGCTCCACCCGAACTGGGAAGGTCCATACATTGTGAAGGAAGTCCTCGGAACGGGGGGATACTACCTCCAGGACGTGGAGGGAAGAACCCTAAGCCACACTTGGAGTGGTGATGATCTAAAACGCTTCTACCCCTGAAGGGGGGAAGGATGTAACCATGTATTTCAAAAATAAATTTATTATACTATTGATGAGTACGATTATGATAGGCATATCTACCAATAAAAATTCATTATTTGCCATATCTACCAATATACATCTAGATTATCCATGGTTTGCAGATTATGCAAACTATCTTGTGGCTAAGGTCCTTCCAAAAGACTTTTCATATCAGCAGAAAAAGAAATTTTTCTCTGACTTGAAATATTACTTTTGGGAGGATCCTTTTCTTTTTCGGATATGTGCAGATTCTGTTATAAGAAGGTGTGTATCAGCGGAGGAAGGTTGGAAGATTTTGGAGCAGTGTCATTCAGGTCCTGCTGGTGGTCACTATGGAGCGAATCGCTCCGCTAAAAAGGTTCTTGATTCCGGTTTTTATTGGCCCCTTCTATTCAGGGATGCCCAAAGGTATGTGCTTTCATGTGATTCTTGCCAAAAAGCAGGTAATATTTCTAAATTACATGAAATGCCTCAAAAATTTATCCTTGAATGTGAGGTATTCGATGTGTGGGGTATAGATTTTATAGGACCATTCCCAGTTTCTTTTGGGAATAAATATATTTTGGTAGCTGTAGATTATGTATCAAGGTGGGTTGAAGCGCAAGCTTCGCCTACTAATGATAGTAGGGTTGTAATTAGATTTTTGAAATCCTTATTCGCACGATTTGGCACACCACGTGCACTTATTAGCGATAGGGGTTCACACTTTTGTAATCTACAACTAGACAAAGTATTAGAAAAATATGGAGTTACACATAGGATAGCCACTCCGTATCATCCTCAAACTAGTGGACAAGTTGAAGTTTCCAATAGAGAGCTTAAGAGAATCTTAGAAAAATCTATAGAAGGGAATAGAAAGCAATGGTCTAGGAAACTTAACGACTGTTTGTGGGCTTATAGGACCGCCTACAAAACGCCTATAGGGACCACCCCTTTTAGATTAGTCTACGGTAAATCTTGCCACCTACCAATAGAATTAGAACACAAATCATATTGGGCAATACGCTCCTTAAATTTTGACACTAGTTCTATAGGAGAGAAGCGTAAACTTCAACTTAACGAATTAGATGAGTGGAGAACTATAGCCTATGAGAACTCCCGGATTTATAAGGAGAAAACCAAACTATTTCATGACCGTCACCTTCGCAAACCCAAGGTATTCCAAAAAGGTGACCAAGTCCTCCTTTATAACTCCAGATTACGATTATTCCCAGGGAAGTTAAGGTCTAAGTGGTCCGGACCCTTTAAAGTTAAAGAAGTCTTTCCCTACGGTACCGTCGAGTTAACTCACCCCGAGAAGGGAGATTTTAAGGTTAATGGTCACCGACTTAAACCCTATTATGGTGAAATCCCTATGAACTTCGCTCGTCTAGAGACTTGCCTCCGTCTAGATTAGTTTTATATTAACTTTAGTAGGTGTTTTTAAGTATTATTGTTTTAGTATAAATTTAATTAGATGCATTGAAAAACAAAAAAAAAAGAGAAGAAGAAAAGAATTTTTTTTTATGAAAAAAATTTTTCCACCAAAATTTTTATGAGAAATTTTTTTTTTTCTGGAGAGGCACACGGCTCACCACACGGCCGTGTGCGTAGCCATGTACATGACACAGGCTCAGGCCCAGCCGTGTGGAATTAATTCGGCATAAGGGCATTTTCATCCCGAGCACAACATGGGTACGCACCAACCCGTGTGCAGCGCCGTGTGCATCGGTCTCGACGATCGTCGAGACCGATGTGTCGAGACATCGAACACGGGCGTGTCTGATTACACACGCCCGTGTCTCCTACCTACCCGTGTTTGTGTACCATGCCAGCTGCGATACGGGGTGACACACGGCCGTGTTGTCGCCCGTGTCCACCTGACGCGCTGTCCCCAGCCAGTTTGACCACACGGACCGAGGCAGGCCCGTGTTCCACAAGGCCGCGGATCCCCTAACACGGGTGCACACACGCCCGTGTGCGCACCCGTGTTCCATTATTTTACACGGACCGACGCACCCCGTGTTCCACAAGGTTGCGGATTCCCTAACACGGGTTCACACACGCCCGTGTGCGAACCCGTGTTCAACATGTATAAATATGGCCGTGTGGATTTCTTCCTTGCTCACTCCAAACCCTCTCCCAGCACCATTCATCCCGTGGCCTGAACTCAAGGGCTCCATTTTCTCCAATTCTCGCCCCCCTTCACTCGTATTCTCCCCGTCTACATTATGTCTTCCGGAAGAAGTGGAGGTCGCCGTCGCCGACCGGAATTACAAGTCTCAACGGAAAGGCGGGATGCCGCTGCTCCGCTAATTTTCACCGATGCTTCACACACCGCCCGCTTCAACCGCTTGCAATCTAAAAAATTTCAAGATATACGTATAATCGATTGGAGCGTACTGGAAGAGATAAACTTAGCTGGAGATGTCAGGGGGCTGATTTCCCCCGCCCTCCATTACATCCACCATTTACTCAGCCACACGTTGAGCGGTCGGGGGCGAAAGCTCCGGAGTTGTCAGTAGGCAGGATCTGTTATACCTCTACAGCATGACATCACGATATCCTCTACATCTCGGTTATCTTCTAGCCCAGTTTATTCTTCATCAGGCTGACACCCCTCGTATAGGGTCTATTTGTGTAGCACCCTATATTACTCGCATCGTGAAGAATATGGGCATCTTTTTAGCCCTCCCCCAGATGACAGTGGTCGCAAAGACCGTGCCTATCATGATGGCTAGTCTTCGCTCCCTCCGCCTCGTCACCGCCCGTCAGGGCCGGGGAGGGGTCATATATTCTATTGCTCGACGTGGACCGCATGTACAGGCCGACAGTGATGATAAGATAGACCCTGACCTCGACGAGCCGTTGGTGCCTCCACCCCGTTCCACCTACGCTCATGGCGAGTCGTCAACTGCACCTCCTCCACCTCAGTCACGATACTCGCGCGAGTTTAGACAGTTCTTCGACGCCGAGCTATCACCGAGCATACATGACATTAAGGAGTCGCAGAAGCGGACCGAGGACCTCCTCGTACAGATCAGAGACCACCTCGGGCTCGCCCCTCGCCAGCCGCCAGCTCCAGCACCGCCTTCCTTCCCGGATGATTCGACAGGCCACCATGAGTACTTCTGATATGTATCGTTGTAGTGCTATCTTCATGTATCGTATCTTGTAAATTTTTTTTTATATATCAGTGTATTCTGTTCTGTCGACTATTATATATCAGTGCATTCTATTACAGCTCTTGTTTCTATACTGTGCTCTTCTACTTATCATGATAGCAGTTTTTTTTATCATCATGAAATCACTCTATGTTCGCTTTTTAATTTGCACTGAGGACATTGCAAATCTTAAGTCTGGGGGTAGAATGGTTATTCATGTGGTTACAATTGATTCTAATCTGCCTATCATAATACTCAAGTTTGTCCCCCTACAAATTTTGTGGATTTTTAAGCTCTTATTATTCACTCATTTGGGATTATAAAGATTTAATTTACCTTCGCACACTGATTAAAATGAATTGATGTAGACTCATAGAGTATTCAACTTTGTTGATTTCGTAATTAAGCATAGAAATTTTTTTAGCTTAATTTTCTCTATATAATTTAATTTTAAGATTACTCCTCTATATTAGTAACTATCCAACACTCTATTTTAGAAAATATATTTATCTATAATAAAGTGAGTCGATGAGTGTAACATTTTTATAATTTGGTATTAGGGCTTTAAAATTAAAAATTACTCCATATTGATGTCTAGGACCCACCCTCTAGCATTCCTCAAAACATTACATAGGTTAATTCGTAAGGGCGGAAATGACTTAGGCCTCCTATTGGATAGCTTGAGCCTTGTTATCCCAACACCTCTAACATGATACCCTTGCACACCCAATTTGAACCTAATCCCCATCCTTTTGATGCTTTACTATTTAAATTCACCAAGGCCAAATCCCTACCTATTAGCACACCTATCATTGATACCTGCTTGGAATGATTTGTTCATTGTGATATGTGGCCTGAGTGCGTGTATCCTTGCACCCACTTGGAATGATCCCTACTTTGAACCCAAAAAAAAAGATATAGTGATATGTGGCCTGAGTGCGTGTATACTTGCACCCACTTGGAATGATCCCTACTATGGTCCCTTGGTTAAATATATATATAAAAATAGAGTGCCCTTCAAAATATGGGAAATATACAAATTGCAAAGCCTGGGGGTGTTTACAAAAATTTTTTTTTTTGAAATATGTTAAGGTATCTTCCAACATAAGGCTCAATCAAGATTTAGGTGTGAAAAATTCATCAAACTTATCCTTCATTACCTCACCTTTAATCTTCTATCCTAGCCAAAAAGGCTACACCAAAATTCAAGTCCTAAGGATCCAACCTTACTAATTCTAAATTGTGCTGTGATGAGGGTGTAAAAAGGGTAAGCTCATGATTATCAGTAAGAGTACTTATAAGTTTTGAAACGCTAATATGTATCTTATAGAGATTGTTACTTTCTCCTCATATTTGTTAAAGATGACTATATTTTTATGTCTAAAAGCGAGTGAGAGATAGTTAAAATGATATATTAGAGGAATTTTAAGATAAATTTATATTTAGAAAAGTCTGCTAAATTATTTCCTATGCGATTACATCATCAAAGTTCTCTTAAATTCATAGCAACCAGTGTGCGGAGGCAAAATTATTTAATGGTAACCCAGGTGTTTGAATTAGTTTGCTTAGGGACAAGCAAACATCTAAGTCTGGGGGTATTTGATGAGTACGATTATGATAGGCTTTTACTATCATAATTGTAATCATATCTACCATTTCCTGCCCCTTTTGTGTTGATTTCATGATAATAGCAAAGAAATTGTCGTATCATAGATAGAAGAGCGTATTTAGAAGTCTTTGGCAGTTCTTATAATAAACCATTTACTGAGTCTATCATTTTTTTATTGCAGGTAATGCCAACCAATGGACCTAAAAGTCTCGGAGCAAACAGAGGAGTTCACGGAGTCTACTTGGCTGATGACAGGACGAAAATTTGGTGCACACGGCCAGACACACGGCCGTGTGCCTACCCATGTCCTATGCACCTAGAGCTGAAGAATTTGGCGCAGACGCTGGAACCCACACGGTATGGCACACGCCCGTGTGCATACCCGTGTCATCTTTGCACACGGCTGCCGACCAACCCGTGTCTGGGGAACACGGATGACCACACGGCCGTGTCTATACCCGTGTCATATGACACGGCCCACGACCAGACACGCCTTCTCGTGGGGAACCGCCCAGGAACCGCCTAGGAACCGTCCACACGGCCTGCCACACGGCCGTGCGCGACCCCGTGTCCGACCTGTTTGCAAGGGAACTATAAATTTCCTGTAGAAAAATTTATTTAGAACTTTTGGATCATTTCTGGATTGGAGAACTGCTGGAGGCCGAAGGGGAGCATTCAAGACAAGGAGGATTGAAGGGTATTCCTATGTATTTTTTATTTAATCATTAACCCTTTGAATCCTTTCTTTCTCTTGATGATCCATCTTCAATTTATGTTTTAAATTGCATGAATTTCCCTTTGAACATTCTAGTAATCATGTATCACCTTGTTTATGTTATATTTGTAGTATTTTATTTGTGTTTATGCAATCAAACAAAGAGTTTAATCATCCCTTTGAATTACTTATTTGTTTTACACAATTTGCAATTGGCTAGATTGAGAAATTGGTTCTTTGCAATGCTTTTGATATGTTCATATTGTGATGATAATTCCCTTTGTAATTCAAACTTAATGATCGAGAGATATTTTGTTTGGAAAATTAGAACACGAATAAAAGGATTCATGTTAATTTAGCGATAACATTCATGAATTTATGTAGTAATAAAGGTATTTTGCTTAATGCGAACTTGAGTGTTGTGGATTGTTCGAGAGAAAATTTACTATCTTAGGTTTAGATTTGGAATTGCTCGAGAGAGAATTTTGATGAAAAATTAACCTTTACATTGCACAAATTTAACAGTATTTTCATGTAATGATTGCTTAGAATTGAACTAGCAAATGAAATTGTTCATGTAATTATTTAAAAGCTTCATGTTTTTATCGTTTTTATTTCTCCAATACTGAATTATCCAATTGGTCATAGTTAGGTTAATGTAGTTTAAATATCACTTTTGTTTGGAGGTATGATAATAAAGGGAGGGTGAGTACAAATAGTTGAAACGACCCTGTGGAATACGACACGAGATGTAGATTTCTCATGTATTACAATTGATAGGTGCGCTTGCCTGAATGCTAATTCAATCTAGTTTAAGTCCATCTACATAATTGTATTAGAATGTAGAATGAAATCGCATTGAGTTATTACTTGTTAGCAAGAAAGATCATCAACTATATCGATTGATTTTCTCTTAACCATTGTCAAATTTTGCATAACATAACGTAATCGTGTGTTTGGTGATACCCCGAGCTCGGCTCGGCCCCAGGTAGACCCGCTGCACAGGCTCTCATCTAGCTGGCAGGTCCGTAGGATCGCCTGTGGGGGATAGACTTGGTTGGTTTGAGATCTTCATCGATACCCTGAGCTCGGCTCGGCCCCAGGTAGACCCGCTGCGCAGGCTCTCATCTAGCTGGCAGGTCCGTAGGCTCGCCTGTGGGGGATAGGGTTGGTTGGTTTGAGATCTTCATCGGCACCCCGAGCTCGGCTCGGCCCCAGGTAGACCCGCTACGCAGGCTCTCATCTAGCTGGCAGGTCCGTAGGCTCGCCTATGGGGGATAGGTTTGGTTGGTTTGAGATCTTCATCGGCACCCCGAGCTCGGCTCGGCCCCAGGTAGACCCGCTGCGCAGGATCTCATCTAGCTGGCAGGTCCGTAGGCTCGCCTGTGGGGGATAGGCTTGGTTGGTTTGAGATCTTCATCGGCACCCCGATCTCGGCTCGGCCCCAGGTAGACCCGCTGCGCAGGCTCTCATCTAGCTGGCAGGTCCGTAGGCTCGCCTGTGGGGGATAGGTTTGGTTGGTTTGAGATCTTCATCGGCACCCCGAGCTCGGCTCGGCCCCAGGTAGACCCGCTGCGCAGGCTCTCATCTAGCTGGCAGGTCCGTAGGCTCGCCTGTGGGGGATAGGTTTGGTTGGTTTGAGATCTTCATCGGCACCCCGAGCTCGGCTCGGCCCCAGGTAGACCCGCTACGCAGGCTCTCATCTAGCTGGCAGGTCCGTAGGCTCGCCTGTTGGGGATAGGCTTGGTTGGTTTGAGATCTTCATCGGCACCCCGAGCTCGGTTCGGCCCCAGGTAGACCCGCTGCGCAGGCTCTCATCTTGCTGGCAGGTCCGTAGGCTCGCCTGTGGGGGATAGGTTTGGTTGGTTTGAGATCTTCATCGGCAACCCGAGCTCGGCTCGGCCCCAGGTAGACCCGCTGCGCAGGCTCTCATCTAGCTGGCAGGTCCGTAGGCTCGCCTGTGGGGGATAGGCTTGGTTGGTTTGAGATCTTCATTGGCACCCCGAGCTCGGCTCGGCCCCAGGTAGACCCGCTGCGCAGGCTCTCATCTAGCTGGCAGGTCCGTAGGCTCGCCTGTGGGGGATAGGTTTGGTTGGTTTGAGATCTTCATCGGCACCCCGAGCTCGGCTCGGCCCCAGGTAGACCCGCTGCGCAGGCTCTCATCTAGCTGGCAGGTCCGTAGGCTCGCCTGCGGGGGATAGGTTTGGTTGGTTTGAGATCTTCATCGGCACCCCGAGCTCGGCTCGGCCCCAGGTAGACCCGCTGCGCAGGCTCTCATCTAGCTGGCAGGTCCGTAGGCTCGCCTGTGGGGGATAGGTCTGGTTGGTTTGAGATCTTCATCGGCACCCCGAGCTCGGCTCGGCCCCAGGTAGACCCGCTGCGCAGGCTCTCATCTAGCTGGCAGCTCCGTAGGCTCGCCTGTGGGGGATAGGTTTGGTTGGTTTGAGATCTTCATCGGCACCCTGAGCTCGGCTCGGCCCCAGGTAGACCCGCTGCGCAGGCTCTCATCTAGCTGGCAGGTCCGTAGGCTCGCCTGTGGGGGATAGGTTTGGTTGGTTTGAGATCTTCATCGGCACCCCGAGCTCAGCTCGGCCCCAGGTAGACCCGCTGCGCAGGCTCTCATCTAGCTGGCAGGTCCGTAGACTCGCCTGTGGGGGATAGGTCTGGTTGGTTTGAGATCTTCATCGGTACCCCGAGCTCGGCTCGGCCCCAGGTAGACCCGCTGTGCAGGCTCTCATCTAGCTGGCAGGTCCGTAGGCACGCCTGTGGGGGATAGGTTTGGTTGGTTTGAGATCTTCATCGGCACCCCGAGCTCGGCTCGGCCCCAGGTAGACCCGCTGTGCAGGATCTCATGTAGCTGGCAGGTCCGTAGGCTCGCCTGTGGGGGATAGGTTTGGTTGGTTTGAGATCTTCATCGGCACCCCGAGCTCGGCTCGGCCCCAGGTAGACCCGCTGCGCAGGCTCTCATCTAGCTGGCAGGTCCGTAGGCTCGCCTGTGGGGGATAGGTTTGGTTGGTTTGAGATCTTCATCGGCACCCCGAGCTCGGCTCGGGCCCAGGTAGACCCGCTGCGCAGGCTCTCATCTAGCTGGTAGGTCCGTAGGCTCGCCTGTGGGGGATAGGTTTGGTTTGGTTTGGACAAGGCAGGAGGCGCATTGGGAATGCAAAATGAAAAAGATAGGATAGGTCTCAGCAGGGATAGATCTCGGCAGGGAAGTCCCCGTCAAAGAGATCTCGCAGTGGGGGGGCTTTCGCCAAGAAGACTCTTAACATTCTCAAACAAATGGGTGGGATCGTTAGGCGACGGTCCAGAAGGGACTCATGCAGGCTAAAGAGCACGGTTCCGTCCCAAGGGTGCGCGAGCCACGCTTCCGTCTGGCAGTTCGCAGCAGGTTACCGCCTAAGGATTCGCGCAGGATCCCGTTGATCCATCTCTAGGGAAGGCTATCTTAAGACGACCAAGGGCCTCGACGGAAGCACGCGCAGACAACATTCGACCACAACAATTACATCAGGCGCATTCGCAATAACGGAGCGAGATATTCACAAATAAAAACATTTGTATTAAATATATTAAAAGAACAAACTAGTGACGTTTCGCGTTTACATTAAGGCGGAAGAAAAAAGTAGAGGCGGAATGGAAAATAAGAGGAGGCCCCTCACGGAGACAAGCTGTACCCCTCCGAGCTCCCGCTTGAGCTCCCGCTGGAGCTCTCGCCGGAGCTCTCCCCGGAGGTCTCGCCACCCGCCGCAGGGGACTTCGGGACGTCCGAGGGTGGGGTATCAGGGGCACCCGGGGGCTTGGGAATGGGCTCGAACAGCCATGGAACAAGCTGTTGAGCGGTGATGTCCTTGCCCCTCCCGTCCCAGCAGTTGATGTCCCGCAGCGTCTTCAGCGTCAACTTTACTGTGGCTTGCGCATTCCCCTGGAGCAGCTTGTCGATGTCATAAGCCGAGTAATACTGGCTCTTCAATCTCTCTTCCAACGGAGGGGCTGCACTCGCCTCGAGGCGCGCGATCTGCTCCCGCAGGAGAACGTTGTCGTATCGGGCCTGGGACAGCTCCTCGCGAAGTGCGGCTTGGGCGGAATCCTGAACGGCGGAAGGTTAGCATAAGAGAAGAGTTAGGGAGGCGAGAACAAGTGATTGTGAAAGGTCTCGCTTACCCCTTCTGCTTGGCACGAGGATAACATTTGCTGGGCCTCGGCCAGCTCCTTGGCCAGAGAGGCCGCCTGAGCCACCGCATCGTCCCTGGCCTTGAACATGTCCTGGAAGTTACGATCTATTGTGATGCTCCAGCGAGCACACATGTGCGCAAGCTCCAGCCCACGCATCAGGGCGCGAGTGGAGTCGTAGGCCAGCAGCCGGGTCGACATCCTGTCGTAGACGCTAGCATCCTCCCGGCTGTAGAGGCAGTAGCCTAAGGCGAAAGCCTCGCCGGTGACCTCGTCTCGCTCTGCCCAGCTGGGCAAGAGGGCGAGATCGAGACCTTGTTGGCATCAGGGTCCCATTGCAGCAGTGGCTTGTTCTCCGCGTCCAGGCACCTCATGCCGAGACCAAAATTGCGATGGCCCCGCGTCACCTCTTCAGTTGAGTGGTGGCCAGAGGTCCCGGCGGCGGCACCCTCATTTTCTGCAGCACCAGAGGCCTGAGGGATCTCGGCAGGGGTCTCATGGCCACCCCTGGTTGCCGCGATCTGGCTTACGGCCTGTAAGACCTCCTCAAAGGAGCGGCCTGCAGGGAGGGGTTGGGTGGGCAGCACCACAATAGCCTTGCCCTTCTCGGTATCCATTGTCTTGGGTCTCTTGATTGGTTGAGGCGCGGAGGCACCGGGCTTTCGCTTCACGACACCACTTGAAGGGGGAGGGCCCGACTCTTTTCGGCAGGCTTGCGCAGCGGCTTTCGCAAGAGCCAGCGGGTCCCTAGGAGGTTGACTCCCTCCGGCGCGAGCCTCGTCGAAGGGCTGGCGTAGGGGGATCTCGCGCTCTCCTGCGAAAACAATAACGATAAGTTCCAACCTTGGAAAAGACAAGAAAAAGACAAATAAAGGCGAGACTCTACCTTCTCCCGGAAGTACAGGGGAGAGAGAGTCGACGTCTCGCCGGAGGTAGAGGACGTCGAAATCCTTGGTTCCGAAGAACTCAAGGAGGGCGCTATCGCGGGAGCCCAAGGACGGAGGCTTGTAGGCGGCATCCTCATATTGGATGGGGCAAGGGGTACGTTCCCAAAGTCGCCAGAAACGTAGATGAACCTCTCGCCCCAGTGATGGTGCTTGTTGGCGAGACCGATTGTCTTGAGTAGTTGCCCGGAGAAGAACACCACACCTCCTTTCGCGCGGAAGGTAAACAGCTTGCGGAAGATCGGCAAGCTAAACTCGATCCTCTCGGACCGCATATAGCATATGAATGCCATCAGAATCGCCACTGAGTTGGGGTTCAGCTGTGCGGGAACCACCCCGTAATATCGGAGGGCCTGCCGCATCTCAGGCCACAGCGGGAGGCGGAAGCCCACCTCGAAGTGTTCGATGGGGATGGTGAGCTCCCCCTCCCCTGCGGAGTTGACCTTGTCATGATTGCCCGGGTTCCGCGCGGTGAAGCCGGCGGGAACGTGTTGAGTCTTGATCAGGTTGAACTCATCCGCGGTAAGGGTGCAGGAAGGGAAAAGATGCTTTTGAAAAGCTTCCGCGCAATTGGATCGTCCTTCACCACCGCCTGGCATCGCGATGAAGTTTGAAGGCGAGATCTACGAGGAGAAGGCGAGAGCGAGAACGGTACGAAAACGGAAGTAGAAGGCGGAGACGGGCGAGAGCTTTGGAGGGACCGCGAGAGCAACAGGAGAGGAGAGAGACTAGATTCGGAGAAGTAAATGTGGTAGGTGAGCCTCCTATTTATAGAAAATCGTGGCAATGATGGCTGTTTTCAGAAAGGCGGCGGGGGTACAGCCGGCGCGTCCTAGGTCAGCGGCGCTTCGTTTTTCCCGCCCGAGTTTGACAGTGACCGATTGACTAAGTGACTAGCGCAAACGTTGCAAGAGGTCATGCGACGGGCAAGGTAGGCGGAAGCGAGGTGGCTCTCGCCACCTAAGGATCCGGGAAAACAACTCATACACATATAATAATGGAAAATATTAAAAACCTAGTTATTGCTCTCGCTGAGCGAGAACGGGATAAAATAATAAGCGATAACGTGCAGAACCATTAGTTACAACTCTAAGAAAGTAAATAAGGGTACACCATAGAAGGGAAGGCCTGGGGAAGAGGAGGGGAGGTCTCGCGCTTCAGTAAGGCTCCCAGCACCATTTCCCTTGCTCCCACCGCCATTTTCCTCGGTCCCGCATCTTGGTCCGGGGTGGCGCCTGCGGGTTGAAGAAGGACGATAGAACGCTGCATCCCAGGTCAACCCGGCGAGACAGATCCCAGATTCGCTCGATGCACCTCTCGGGTGAGGATCCGGCGGTAGCTCCCCCCGGTCGGTCCATCTCGCCGATAAGGTAATCTCGCTCCAGGGTCTCTAGCCTCTTCTCCACTGACTGGCGAAACTCTCTTGCCGCAAGGTCGCGGACTCGTTCTCGCCAGATGAGCTTCGACAGAATGGCGGCAACCTTCTTCCCCCGTCTTTTCACGCTCCCGTCACCGGTCAGGATCTCCTCCATCTCGTCAGACGAAGGGAAGGGAGAGCTCTCGCCATCTTCTCCCTCTCTTTCTTCTTCTTCTTCTTCCTTCTCTACCTCAGCGCCAAGCCGCGAGCCCATGTCCCCTGTCAAAAGAGTCCCCATTTTAGCGGGAGCTAAAGGATAGCTGCGATAAAGTTTCCGTATACCTTCAGAATAACGAGGCCCCCCGGTTGACGGCAAGCGAGAAGGCCCAGCCCCCCCTCCAACTCCAAAGAGGAGGTGGATTGGCTTTCCTTTTCCGGGGGGGGGGGGGGGTAAACTTTGCGAATGGTGATCCCGGCTTGGTCAGGAGCGGGGGAGCGGGTCTCCTCTCCCGCAGGAGGGCTAGCGTCTAACAAAGGCACGGAGATCTCGACATTATTTCCTCCCGCCAGTAGGGAGGAATCAACCGCATGGGCAGACTGATTCGCAGCTCTCGCCCCACTCTCCCGGGTGGCGAGATCTGGAGGTGCCGAAACCGACGCTGCGAGAAATCAGGTCAGCACTTAAAAATTTAAGTTGAGGGAGAGAGGGGAAACGTTACCTGCGATGTTCGGGTCAGGTGGAGGGGCCACCTCTGTAACCTGCGGTTGATCATCGCGACGGCTAGAGGGTGGATCCAAGGGTTCTCGAGGGGACGCGGCAGCGTCGGGAGCCGTCTCCTGCGAGAGGTATCACGTTAAACAACTGAACAACTGGTTTTTAGTAATTGGTATATCGGGCTTACCTTCCGCGGCGAGGGGCCGTCCGCGCGACTAGGGGTCGGGGTGGGCGGGCTTCTGTTCTCGCGGGACAGGTCCCGCTGAACCACCTTCGCCTTCTTCTTCTTCTTCTTAGGCAGAGAAGGCTCAGCAGCCGACGATTGTCTCGCTAACCATGGGGCAACCAGGGCGCTGTAAGCCCTAGCTCGCTCCTGTGCCGCGTTAATGCGGTCCTGCAGATCCTGCGGAAGAGGTTTGTCAGCACGCTTGGAAGGCATGGCGAGAGAAGGCGAGAGCTCAGGGGGAGAATGACGACTCGAGGGAAGTATTATGGCCTTATATCGGCACACATATTTATAGGCACCGTACGGCCCACCGAAATATTCCCTGATGTTGACATGTGCTCAGCGAATATTTTGGGTTGGACATGTCTTTTCGAGCGCGGTGCTAGCTCAAAAAGAGCGGGGATTGTGTACAACCCCATATTCGCTGAGCCAGACAAGGAGGCACAATGGTCACATTTGGGTTAGCCGAAATATTCCCGCCCTAAGGGAGATCTCGCCCAAAGAAGGCGAGACCGATTGCGCATGATCGTTGAACGAGGAACCATAGGCCAAGATCGTCGAGCGCGGCCTGCGCGGAATCGCTTGCGCCCGAGCCAAGCCCCTATCTCAAAGAGTTCTCGCCTACGCCGGGCGAGAACGTTCGCGCGATGCCCTGGGCAGAGGGGTCTCGGCACAGCTCTCGCCGAGTGGGGCCCAGGGCCTTAGGAAGAATGTCCTAATTGCTCTCAGGAGAAATTACTTCAGTACCCTCAGAAAAACAGCTGGATTCGGCTATTGGCAGACCAACTAGGGGCTTTTCAGTAAATTCAGGATAGCAAAATGCTATAAATAGACCCATAAGGGCTCCTTAGAAGCTAAGCTATCATTGTCTATCAAAATTTCAGTGCTTTCTGAGGAGCTCCTAGCCCAGCTTTGGCTTTGGAGGGCAAGCTCTCAGGGATCTTCCGGGTGTGAGGTGGGACCTCCCTGCTGAGGCTGTTGGGTCAGTCTTAGGTCCTTTGAATCCAGTTAAGGGTTGAGACTTGAGAGAAGTAGGTTTTGGCTGCACCCCTTTTTCTTCGAACTCCAGTTGAGGTCAAATTTGGCTTCAACACTATGTGCAATTTGTCTTCCTGGACTGGGTCACGACAATTTAAGCCATTGACTGCCGAAGACCCTAATCTATGCCAACGGCAAGTGCCATGTGCCTTTAGGTCTCTTTAACCAAACGACATAGAACGGGTACGGTTCCATCTAACCCGTGCTCACATCGCAATGACAATTTAAGCCATTTGCGTGAGTCAAACTTCCACCGAGTCCCATTTCCATCACAATTCACATAACCCCGTTATGTTCAAGTTGGCTCTCAAGCCACCAAGTTGGCAAGATCTCGTATCCGCCCAGTTTTCCGGGTGCACCTTTGGGTTAGTCCCCAAGGCTCCCAGCTGCAATCTACCGTGTAGAAAACCCGAAAAACAATCAATAGCACGGAGTCTTCTCCGGCATTTATGCAATGCAACATCACCGATCCAGACCAACATGTCCGGGTAGGCTTCACACATCATGCCTATGTCCGTTCTCGCTTACGGACTCTAAACAACGGGGATTTCACATATCTACCTGAAGGAATGCCTCCAACTCTCCGCAAACTCGCGAGAGCGGGCTTCCTATGCAAAGAAGGAGAGCTACTCATGCTCAAGAAGAGAATCGTTACCCTAGCGTTCCTCTTTGGCGCCATGGAAAAGTAAGCGGATGAAAAGCACCGCACTAGCTTTGCCTCCGTGGATCCGGAGTCGGCTCGCGATTCGGAGCTTCGAAGCTCCTCCAATGGCCGGATCTAGCTCCTTCTTCCTTCCTTGGCTCTCCTCTCTCTCTAAGGTTTTAGAAAGATAATAACTTATGAAAAGTGAGGATTTCTAAGTCCAATCCCGGGTATATCGCTTCAGGAACAACCTCCAGCTGTTGGATCAACAATTAAAGAAATGAACGGCTTTGATTTGGGACTGAAATTCCCAATCTGGACAGAACACGGCCTGACACACGCTCGTGTCCAGGGCCATCTACCTCATTCGCCGTCAAAATCGAATCGCCTGGAACAACACACGGGTATCGAACATGCCCGTGTTCGAACTGACACGCCTGTGTTCCACCTGACACGGCCGTGTGGCCGGCCGTGTACCCCCATCATTTTTCTCCGAAAACAACCCGAGCACTGCACGGGTTCTAGGACACGCCCGTGTCATTGCCTGTGTCACCTCAACACACCTAGACCCCAAGCCATGTACACGGTCTCGACACTCGACACTTCGTCGAGCGAAGATCGTCGACCTGATGACACGGCCTCGGACATGCCCGTGTCCTAGGCCGTGTGCCTTGTCTCGACACAATGTCGAGACCAAAATGTCGACTTCCCGGGACGAGTGTCGACACGGGTTGACACGCCCTGCGACACGCCCGTATCGCAGGCAGTGTGCCATGTCTCGATACTTCGTCGAACGCAGAGTGTCGACTTCGCGGCTAAGTGTCGACACAGGTCGACACGCCCTGCGACACGCCCGTATCGCAGGCCGTGTGCCCAGTCTCGACACAATGTCGAGACAAAAGTGTCGACTTCCCGGCTGAGTGTCGACACAAGCTTGACACGCCCTGGGACACGCCCGTGTCCCAGGCCGTGTGCCTGCAGCCAGAACCCAAAACTGGCCCAAAACGTCCCTCATCGCTCCTTTGAGTTTCAGGGCGTTACACGAAGTACCTTGGACCGTTTGAGGTTCTAAAGCGGATTGGTGAAGCAGCGTACCAGTTGAAGCTGTCAGTGGAGCTTAGTGGTCTACATGATGTATTCCATATATCGGTGCTACGAAAGGCGGTGCAAGAGCCTACGCAAGTGATCGTGGTCGATAAAGTGCCGGTCGATAGTGGGTTGATGACGAAGGTCAAGCCCGTACGTATTGAGGACTCGGAAGTCAAGCGGCTACGCAATAAAGAGATCAGGATGGTCAAGGTCCGTTGGGACAATTGCGGCAGGGAGGAGCTCTCTTGGGAGTGAGAGAAGACTATGCTTGAGGAGTACCCGGAGTTATTTTGCTCAGGTACCCTTTAAGTTTTAAGCTTATCTTTCCTTTATGTAATTTCGTGGACAAAATTCTTTTAAGAGGGGGAGAGTTGTAACACCCCGAAACTCAAAAGAGCAACGGGAGGCGTTTTGAGCCAAGTTTGAAATTTGGCAGGGGTCACACGGCCTGAGACACGGGCGTGTCATTGGCGAGTTGTGGCGTGTTTGACACAGTCCGCTGTGTCGACACCGGGCCCGCCGTGTCGACACAGGGCCTGCCGTGTCGACACAGGGCCCGCCGTGTCGACACAGGGCCCGCCGTGTCGTCACATGGCCCGACGTGTCGATACAGGGCCCGCCGTGTCGACACAGGGCCCGCCGTGTCGACACAGGGCCCGCCGTGTCGACACAGGGCCCGCCGTGTCGACACAGGGCCCGCCATGTTGACACAGGGCCCGCCGTGTCGACACAGGGCCCGCCATGTCGACACAGGGCCCGCTGTATCGACATAGCCAGGTTGTGTTGTGTCGACACAGAGTGTCGACACAGAGCGTCGACAGAGAGTGTCGACATAGATTGTCGACGCAGGTTATGCTGTGTCGACACAGGGGTCTTGGCAGGGTCTCAGCTAAATGTCTCGACACAGTTTGAGTTTGTCGCGGACGTGTCCTGATCCGGTTTGTGAACCGTACGGTGTTCGGCCTAGTTTTTCCAGGTCAGACCCGGATCGTAGTCGTACATTTCTTTATGTTGGGATCCGATGGCTGGAGGTTATTCCTATTGGGATATACCCGAGTGTAGGGTTTCAAAACCCTCATCTTCTGTTCGCTGGTTCTCTGTCTAAGTTCTAGAGAGAGGGGAGAGCAGCGAGGAAGAAGAAGTCTAGATCCGGTCACCGACGGAGCTTCGGAGCTCCAAATCACGAACCAACTTCGGATCTACGGAGGCAAGGAGAGGGCGGTGCTTTTCATCCGCATACTTTTCCATGGCGCCAAGGAAGAACACTAGGGTAGCGATTATCTACTTGAGCATGTGAAGCTCTACTTCTTTTGCATAGGGAAGCCCGCTCTCGCGAGTTTGCGGTGAGTTTGAGGTGTTCCTTCGAGTAGACATGAATAGTCCCCATTGTGTACATGTAGAGTTCGTAATCGAGAACAGATATAGGCATGATGTGTGAAGCCTACCCGGACAAGTTGGTCTGGATTGGTGATGATGCATTGCATAAATGGCCGGAGAAGACTCCGTGCGAATGTTTGTTTTTCGGGTTTTCTACGGGGTAGATTGCAACAGGGAGCCTTGGGGATTAACTCCAATGTGCTCCCGAAAAACTAGGCAGATGTGTGGTTCTTCCAACTTGGTGGCCTGGGAGCCAACTTGAACATAACTGGGTTATGTGAAGTGTGTGACGAACACGGGACTCGGGAGAAGTTTGACCCACGCATATGGCTTAAATTGTCGTTGTGATGTGAGCACGGGTTAGACGGAACCGTACCCGTTCTATGTCATTCTGTTGGAGCCATTAGCATAGATGAGGGTCTTTGGCGGTCTATGACTTAAATTGACGTGACCCATGCCGGGAAGACAAAAATGCTCATAGTTTGGCCGTCAAAGTGGCGGTGGTGAGACCGGGGTGTCTATGGCTTAAATTGATGTGACATTGACCGGTTCACCAAGAATGTGCCCTGAGTGCATGGGGCGTGTGGCCGTGCGTGCCAATGCCTGTAATGCAAGGTATATATATACTGCTTGCTTATGCTAATAAAGTGTAGGGAAGGAGCATCGACGCCCCGAGTTTGGGGGCGGGATCGTTATAATTTGGTCCGCATAGCTGACTGTTGCTTTTGTTTGCCACCGTGCGGTGGATTGTTGCTTGCAGGTGCTGCAGGACCGAGCGGTAAATAGCGGGCTAAAGCCCAAGTTGCTGAGCCGGCCCTCGAAGGCCTAATTTTGAGTGTTTTCTTTTATTCATGTATGGTCAGCCTGCGTGCCGAGGTTTGAAATAAAACATGTAATTTGAGGAAAATAACTGTAAGGCCATAAGGCCAGTACTTGTGTATTTATACTTCATTCATTTTGGCTTTATAGTGGACATTCATGCTAGTGTTCGGTTCTTTATTAATGCAACTATTTTAATTGTTTCCACTAGAATGACTCTTTGTAGGACGTTGGATTGGTTGGATGGTTTCCATTGAGTAACCGCCCGGTCTGTCAGTGGTATATGACGTCGGGCCCCGGCCGGACCTACTGCTATATGCTATGCGACAGATATGGGGTGTTACAATGAGATAGCTAGGTTCTCTACTCTAGAAATAAGAAGAGATAGGACAAGAAGAAGAAGTCGTATGTGGATGATGGTCCTTCAAGTCATCACAATAAGAGAGGAGAAAGCCTCCTAATCATGATTAAGGGAAGAAGTGAGGGCCTAGTTGATACAAGTGCAACAAGCTTGATCACTTCCTGAAGGACTGCAGAGTTAATCTTCAGCTATATCACGTTGCTGAAAAAGAAAGAACTGAGTCCAGGAAGAAAGAAGGTGGATGGGGGAACTGCTTCATGGAAAATATGACAATAATGTATGTTCATGTCATGGCCTCCATCAACTATCAGGAGGATTAGATTGTGAGCTCGTAGTGTTCTCATCATCTCGCCGGATATGAGACAACGTTCACTTCTCTGCAGGCGCATATTGGTAAGGATGTTATCATTACCGCAGATGATACTGTGCATACAGTAGATGAGGGGACACTTTCTTTAGATAGTGATAAGGGGACACTCTATTTAAGGAGTGTTTATCACGTGTCGGGAATGAAGAAGAACCTGTTCTCGGTGACCAACGATGTGGACACTGGTTATCACGTTCTGTTCGGCCCAACAGAAGTGAAGTTTCTCCGGAATGTGTCAGCGATGAAAGTTGATGTGACTCATATCGGAAGAAGATTGAAGGGCTTGTTTGTTTTGTCAACACGTTCTTATGCTAAAAAGACGAGGGCTAACGACAACACGGTTATCTGGCACAAAAGGCCGTGACATATCAATATGGACAAGCAAAAGGCTATGGAGGCAAGAGGTCTGGTGAAATACCTCCCTAGTCTTTCATCTCTGGGCGACGATCATGTCTGTACAAGATGTCAGTATGGAAAGTGTTGGGACCTTTGATCCCAATCGCCCTGATTTGATGATGCCAAACAGGTCAATGAGATACTCACATCTGTATTTGATGTGTGTGTAAGTTCATGTGTGTAGGATAGTTCTTGTGACAAAGATTAGGCAGGTGGACTCAAAGAAGTGGCTGGAAGGGCAGAAGATTTGCCTAAGTCCACAAGCGTTGAGTGAAGTCTAGTCACTCAACGCCAGGTAAGTAAAATGGTTGAGTATAGTCAGCTAAACAATTGTCAAGCTGATTTTTGACTAAGTACACAGGCATTGAGTGATGCTTACTCACTCAATGCCATGAGATAGAAAATCTATCTAAGTAGTTAGGCGTTGTGTGTAGCTTACTCACTCAATGACATGAGATAGAAAATCTGTCTAAGTTTTTTAGGCGTTGAGTGATGCTTACTCACTCAACGCCATAAGACAAAATCTGCCTAAGTAGTTAGTCGTTGATTGTAGCTTACTAACTTAACGCCATGAGATGGAAAATCTGCATAAGTAGTTAGACGTCGAGTGATGTTTACTCACTCAACACCATGAGACAAAATCTGTTTAAGTTGTTAGGCGTTGAGTGATGCTTACTCACTCAATGCTATGCGGCTATTTCGTCGAGCTGTGCTCCGAGTTCATCAAACTGAGCTTTCACTTTTCGTCGAACTAAGCTTTCACTTTTCGTCGAGCTGAGCTCTGAGTTCGTCGACCTGAGCCCTGAGTTCGTTGAACTAAGCTTTCACCTTTCATCGAACTAAGCTTTTACTTTTTGTCGAGCTGAGCTTTGAGTTCGTTGACACGAGCCCTGAGTTCGTCGAACTGAGCTTTCACTTTTCATAGAACTAAGCTTTCACTTTTTGTCGAGTTGAGCTCCGTGTTCGTCAACCTAAGGCCTGAGTTCGTCAACCTAAGGCCTGAGTTCGTCGAACTGAGCTTTCACTTTTCGTCGAACTAAACTTCCACGTTTTGTCGAGCTGAGCTTAGAGTTCGTCAAACTGAGCTCTGATTTAGTCAAACTGAAGCTGAAAATGTTTCCAAGTCTTTTGGCACTGAGTGATGGTCATTCACTCATTGCTTTAGCTACTGATGCTTGATTTTATCTAAGTTCAGAGAGATGGTGACATCAGCAAAGTCAACAAAGTCAAAGTAGGTTCAAATATTGCGGGAATGCTGCTAGAGACACTGGGGGGCCAGCTATCATGATTTTCTAAGAAAGAGATTTCTCGCTGAGGCCCACACAAAGCAAAGAGCCGTTGAATCAGCCGTCAATGCAAAGTAGGTCGCTGCATGGAAAAATCACAGCCACCAATTCTGGTGGAACCCACAGCTCAATGAGACGTTGATCAACATACTATTAAAGGAGCAGGATCAGATTGAGAAAGGTAGAAGAAAAAGAAAACATCTATAACAATCAACACCAAGAAGAGACATAATTAGGGTTCTCTGGATTCATAATCTTGCGGCTGGATGATGTCTTCTTCTTCATTTTCTTATCGAGCTAGAAGAATTTTAGACCAGAGAACCTGAATGCAAAGTGAGTTAGCTGTTGCAATACTCATCTGCGGGACCAAGATCAGGATTGCTTCCTGAAAAAGAAGAAGCGGAATTTTCTGCAAGTTGCTTCAAGAACAAGTCGTGCTTCAATTGAAGATTTCTTTTCAACTTGTTACTGTGAAGAAGAAGATAGGGCTGATATCTGCTCAATCTAGGAATACAGACGCAAAGAACTTTCTCTGGTGTCTGAGTATTTCATCTCTTTGACATTCTCTGTAAGATCAAATTTGGGATGTAAGGGTAGGATTCTTGAGGGAATCTGAGTGTAGGCCCGTACTATAAAGGCTGAGGTAGGATCTATTGTAAATCTGAGAGTAGGATTCTTGTTAGAATCTGAGTGGTAAGGCTTAGTTCCTGAGTGTAGGCATGTATTATAAAGGCCGAGGTAGGATTCTTGTTAGAATCTGAGTGGTAAGGCTTAGTTCCTAAGTGTAGGCCTGTGTTATAAAGGCCGAGGTAGGATCTAGTTGGGATCTGAGTGGTAGGGCTTGGTGTCCGAGTTGTAGGTCTTGGATAAGATTGAGTGGTCCTACGGGATCGTGCTATAAGCTCTGAAGGAGCCAAGGAATTGGTGAAGAGCCTTGTCTAACACACTGTTAGAAAGGCGGAGAGGGACAGTGGACGTACCCAAGATTGGGAAACCACTATAAAAATATCCGTGTCGTCTGTGATTGTTCTTGAAAGCACAAATCAATTAATCACTAAGCACATGAATACAAACATAGGTCTGATTAATTAAAAAGAAGGCCAAAAACCTATTCACCCCCTCTAGGTATTTAGTGGACCTTGAAAGCAAGACTTTCAAGTGGTATCAGAGGGAAGTTACTCGTTAAAAACTCAACAGTTTGAGTAGATCTCCAAGGTCAATAAGGAAAGACAACCCTTATGGGTTCAGGAGTAAACCACAAAAAGCTAGGGGCCATGAAGCTTCCTATCTGTATGAAGGAAGGGTTTGCCATATGGAAGGAGAGGGTTAGGCTGTTTATGGAGACAGCTGACACTAGAACTTTCATTACTATCAAAGAGGGACCATTCATCCCTATGAAGGTCTCAGCTCTGGATGTTAATATCCAGACACCAAAGACATACTCTGAAATGACTAAGGATGAAGTCATCCTTGATACAATGGATAAGAGGGCACAAAATATCATAGCCAGTGCCATTGACGACTCTACCTTTCAAAACCTAGTTCACTGCAAGACATCTAAGGAGATGTGGGACACACTAGTTATTTAAATGGGGAGGACAGAAGAAGTAAGATATGATAGGAAGTACATGCTCAATCAAAAATAAGAGAGCTTCAGGCAGAGCAAGACAGATAGCATAGTTGAGTGCTATTAAAGATTCTTTAGGATTGTAAATGAGCTGAGGACATATGACAGAGTATTCAGCATATATGAATTAAATTACAAGTTCCTCAGGTCCCTAATAAAAGACTGAGACACAAAAATTTGTGCCATCATAGAAGTGGCAAAACTTGCAGACACACCACCACCAACTCTGTTTGGAAAGCTACTGTCCTATGAAATGTAGCTGACAGGCAGAAAGTAGGAGGAGAAAATTAGCAAGTCTGCAGTCAAGGACATGTCTGTGGTCTTCAAAGCTGAAGCCGCAAGGAGGAGCAAGAGAAAAACACCTCCACCAAGGAGGGATGTTGAAACTGATTCAAAAAGTTCAGAAATCAGCACATCAGACTACCACATGTTTGATTAAGATTTTTCTGCCTTCTCTAGGTAATTCTAGAAATTCATGAAGAAGAAGCACTGGAGAAGCAAGCCCTCCTCCTCTTCTTATCCCAAAGAAGACTACTACAATGGCCTGTTATTGTTGCAGCAAGACAGTGCATGTTATAGCTGACTGCCCTGTCAAAGGTAGTGTGCTGGTGAAAAGAAGGAACAATAGTAGAAGGGAAAGAAGGAGAAATCCTTTATTGCTAAGAAGCAAAAGAGCTGGACTGACTCCTCATCATCAGAGTCAGAAGAGGAAGATGAAGATGAAGCCTTCATTGGGCTATTCACTACTGAAGAAGAAGCTATAGAGATAGATTTCGTAGAGATGCTGGCCGCAATTGCTGGAGAAGTAGATGATGCTTCCAGGACTGAAGAAGGAGAAGAAGACAACCATTACCTTGGGCTGATGGCTTTGACTGATGAAGAACCCAGCCAGGAACAGTCTGGTCCAAACATTGTACATTCTCCATCATCTGTGTCAGATTATAAGATAGGTCCAGAGTCAGAGACACCTGCATCAAGTGATGAAGATGGCTCTGAATCTGAAGGAGAAATCAATCAATTGATTGATGACTATAGTGAACTCCTGTAGGTTGCAGGAACTGAACAAAATCAGGCTCCTAGCCAAAACGCAGGCTCTGGAGATTGCCTCTCTACAACTTGCAACCTCAAAGTCAGCAAACTTACTGGACCAGAAGCTGAATGAAATCAGCAAGCTGAAAAACATCACTGTTATTCAGATGGACACAAAAACCTTCAAGAATGACCACATCAGGAATCTTGAAGGTAAACTCAAAAAGGAGAAGGATCTAGTGGCTAAGTTTTCACAGCCATGTTTTGTGTTGCCTTCGATAGAATCCTTCTCTCCCAAAAGAATAAGAAGGGGTTAGGCTTCAAAGGGAACACGGGAGCTGCTAATTCCAAAAGGAAGGGCAAAGCTCCAGTGCAGCCACTAGCCTCCAAGCCTCATATTCCCTTCAAGAGAGTGTTGCTACCATCTAACAGATATGACCAAAAGAGCATCTTTGGTCACTTGGAAAATGGTGGAACCACAAATAGGAACAAAGATGTTAATCACCATTATGGTAGGAATGGAAAGGGGCTAGTGCCTACAAGGCAGCCCATGAGGAGATCCAAATGGCCTACCCTGGACCATTTGTGTTTGGTGCACATGCCCCAACACTTAAGAATAAGGCTTTAGCCCCTTTTCAAAATCTGCCAGTCCACAATCAGACCAAAGGAAAGTCTGTTAGCAAACCCAACTTGGGCATATCAGAAGCCATCATGGCATGCTCTCTGAAAAGAAGACAGTTGTTGGTAGGATTCAAGATACCCCAAGTACCTCTACTGCCAGACATATCCCAAATCAGGCTGTGGCTAGAAGACAAAAGAAAAAGGCTGCTGCTGTACCTGCTGGACTGAGAGCTGCTGACAGCACTACTGTAAAACCAGCCCTTAAAAGAAGGTACAACATCTATGAGTGCTGGTATTGTGGCAAAGTGAGCCACTATGCCATTGATTGGTGGAACAATAATAGTGTCCAGAGAGCTAATGCCGGCTTACCTGTCAGAAGAGCTGCATGCAGGCATATTCATTTTCAACCTAACATGCACCTAGGACCCAATAAGAATTGTTGTCCTAAGGTTAAATGATTTATGTTTTGCAGATGAGTCCAAGTTGGCACACCCCTATATGGTACTTGGATAGTGGTTGTTCCAGGTACATGACTAGAATAAGGAGCATACTGCAGGAGTACACTCCAGTAGAGAATGGATCCAAAGTCATTGTTGGTGGTTCAGAAAAGGGAGTAACCAAAGGGTATGGTAAGATATCAAATGGCATAATCACAATGTAACGACTCCATCCGTTCACAAGTATATACTAGAAAGTCTGGCCGGGGCCCCACAACATATACCATAAAACAGGCGGGGAAGTCACGTAGGGATACCAGAGTTGCGCATCCTAACTCATTGAATTCTAGTGGAAGCCTATAACACGCAGCTGAACTTACACACACATGAATGTCCACCATATAAAAGTTCCATATTTATATAAAGCAGGAATGTCTAAATACAAAACAGTTGGCCTTATGGCCTTACAGGGATTTCACAACAGTGGCCTTAAACATTGGCGCGCAGACCGACCACGTAAAAAACAAACAAAGCATTTAGCTTCAGCCTTCAAGGGCTAGCAGCAGCAGCAGCAACAACATCAGGGACTTCTGCCTTTATGCGTCCCGCTTGGCTCTCTAGCACCTACACAGGGACAGCCCACCCAACGGTGACAAACATGCAACGATCAGCATTCAACTGACCAAATTATAATGACCCCACCCCTTTCCTGGGGCGGTGGTATTCCTTCCCTGCAGGCATAGCATTTCACAGGTCGATATATATCATACAATGTACTCTCACGCACATACATTCCATCACAATCGTCAGCACCGCGGCCCGACCATCTGTGCACTCAGGGCACATTCTTGGTGTACCGGCAAACCAGTTGCTCACCACCATATCAGTGTTGCAACCCAACGGTAAAACATTGAACATTTACTCCATGGCGTGCAACCGAAGATTATAGACTTAGTGAACCGGGATTGGCTCGTATCCCCCTATTGTATCACAGCGCGCAAGCCTAAGACTCTCCCTATGTGCTCTAACAGACTGCACTTTCTGCTCTCACGTCAGACGGACATAACGCAGGTTGGATCATCCACCCCCGTTGCTCAAATAGCCTTGCCATCACCGAGTACGGCGCACTCGCGTCTAAATAAAAGGCGCGGGTCGGTTTCACCGTTCCTGTTGCTTTGGGTGTTTTCCTGGGCGCACCAGTACTTCCATCACACCCATTACATATCACAACATCAGAGGGTCTTTCCTGGGCACACCAGTACTTCCTACTACTTCCCTTCACAGGCACAACCCCCCAATTATCACAAATGTCAAGGGTATTTTCCTGACTTACCACGCCAGTACTTCCTATTACTCCCCTTCACAGGTTCCACTCATTAACATCAAGCATTACAAAGGGTATTTCTTGGGCACACCAGTACTTCCTACTTCTTGCCTTCACAGGTATAACCTAATAGCACAAGCAGTATAAGGGTATTTTCCTAGACTACCACTCCAGTACTTCCTGCTACTGTCCTTTGCAGGTCTAACCCGTCGACTCCTTAAACTGCACGTTTATCACGGAGTCTTCTCCGGTGCATATATGCAACATCACCAATCCAGACCAACCTATCCAGATGGGCTTCACACAGAATGCCTATTACGTACTCCTTTTCCGGATCTATATGCCAAATGATTGGGGATTCCATGAATCAACCCAAGAGACTCACATAACACCCCACCATCTGGTGGGGGAATCATATGCACATGCCAAAAAGGAAGCCTTCACATGGCTAGGAAGAAACGACGTTACCCTCGAAGACCGCTTCGGCGCCATGAGCTCCTAACAGGCCGGAAAGAACCGCAACGGCTTTTCCTCCGCAATGCTGGCCTCAGATTTCTCGTCGGAACTCTGCAGCACCACCGGTGGCCGGCTCTCCTTCCTCCTCCTCCTTCGTCCTCTCTTTCTCTCTCTAGGCTTTTAGAAAGATGAAGGCCAAAATAACAAATGCGAACTTCCTTCTCATCCACGGCCTTAAGGAATCAGGGTGGCACCTCAGCCAACAGATCCCAGCTGAGGAGTTGGACAACCACGATTTTGCCATAAAATCACATTTTTGCCTAACACGGCCTGTGACAAGCCCGTGTTCCAGGCCGTGTGCCTCAAGCGGTGCTCAACCGACTTATCCAATCTATTAACACGCCCGTGTCACGGGCTGTGTCACCTGACCCGCCTTCAGACATGCCTGTGTCTGTGGCCGTGTTCTTCGGGCTGCACAACATCGAGATCAACCTGAGAGTTATACGACCTATGACACGCCCATGTTCCAGGCCGTGTGCCCATACACGACACTAGACACTCCCCAGCTCAACTTCGTCAAGCTGAGTTCGTCGAACGCGAGGACACGCCCTGTGACACTCCAGTGTCACAAGCCATATACTCAGCACTCGACAATCGTCCCCCGAATCAACTTCATCGACCTGAAATTCGTCGAATCGCGAGGACACGCCCTGTGACACGCCCGTGTCACAGGCCGTGTACTCAGCACTCGACAATCATCGACCAAAGTTTTGTCGACCACTCGTCGACTGCTCACCCAAGAAGGACACGCCCTGGGACACGCCCATGTCCCAGGCCGTGTCACCCAAATTTTCCAAATTCTGGGATTTGGGGTGTTACAATCCTCCCCTCCATACAAAAATTTCGTCCCCGAAATTTGCAGAAAGTAAGGAACTCAAACAGAAGGATTTTATTTCACAAATGTTCATTACAACGCGATATACACTGCATAACAGTTACACAAAGAGCTCAGGAAACTCAGCTCGCATGGTCTGCTCTCGCTCCCATGTGAGTTCTTCACGACCGCAATTGTCCCACTGGACTTTGACCATCCCAATCATCTTGTTCTGCAACAGTTTATCAGCACGATCTTTGATCCAAATGAGCCTAACCTTCACCGTTAGCCCATACTCCACCGGCACATGATCATTCTCGATCACTTGAGCTGGATGTTTCAAGGCTTTCCGAAGCACCGAGATGTGAAACACATCGTGTAATCCACCCAAGTCTGCCGAAAGAGCTAGTTGATATGCAACTTCTCCAACTCGCTCCACCACTTCAAACGGCCCCAGATACCGTGGACTCAACTTTTTCAGACGTCGAATCCTGGATAAGACTTTGAAGGGTTTGATCTTCAAGTATACCCAATCACCTACCGTGAACTCCACGTTCCGGTGCTTGGCGTTGTAGTATTTCTCGTGACGATCCTGAGCTATCATTAGCCATTCTCGAATAGTGCATATTGTCGAGTTTGCTTCATCGACTTCATTACGCCTATACACTCTGGCTTCGCCTGCTTCCAACCAAGCTAAAGAAGTACGACACTTCCGGCCATACAGCGCTTCAAACGGTGCCATACTGATGCTCGCTTGGTAGCTGTTGTTGTAGGAAAACTCCACCATATAGAGATGATCTTCCTATCTCTTCCCAAAATCTAGGGCGCACATCCGAAGCATATCCTCCATCGTTCTGTTGGTTCTTTCAGTTTGGCCATCTGTTTGGGGATGAAAGGCTGTACTGAACATCAACTTTGTGCCCAATAGCTGATGGACCAGCATCCAATCACTCAAAGTGAACCGCCCATTGCGATCGCTCACGATGCTTCGAGGAACACCATGTAGCCGCACAATTTGTTCAACATACAACTTTGCCAAACTTTTGACTGAATCGTCCCGCTTATTCAGAAGGAAGTGTGCCACTTTCGTCAGCCGGTCCACAATCACCCAGATGGAATCATTTCCGCGCTGAGATCTCGGCAGCCCGTGCACGAAATCCATGGAAATATCATCGAACTTCCATTCCGGAATTGTCAACGACTTCAAGAAACCGCCAGGCTTCTGACATTCCGCCATTACCATAGCACAAGTTTGGCATTTGGCCACATAATGAGCGACATCTTTCTTCAGTCTTGGCCACCAGAATAACTTTTTCATGTCTCTAAACATCTTTGTGCTTCGAGGGTGAATTGAGTACTTCGTATAATGTGCTTTGTACATTAGCTCTTCCCTCAATTTGCCCAAACTTGGGATGCACAAACGACCTCCTTTCCTCAAAAGCCCATCATCCCAGGAGAACTTGCCCTCTGGCCCATCCTTGGCATAGCGTTGAAGACTCTCATCTAGCCCCGTTGCTCGTCGAACCCTGTCCGCAAGGTCACACTGCACCTGCGTCCTGTTCAAATATGCATCGACTGTAGCATTCTTGTCAACACAAGAAATCTCTAACGCTTCCAACTCCTGGATTAGACGTTCATCATGCCTCTGCAACCAGCTTGCTCTTGCCGGAGCTCTCCGACTCAAGGCATCAGCGACAACATTTACCTTTCCGGGCGTATAATGAATCACATAGGTGTAGTCCCCAAGGAAGTCCAACCACCTTTGTTGTCGCATATTCAGGTCCTTCTGCTCAAACAAATACTTAAGGCTCTTGTGGTCTGTATAGATTTCCACTTTCACGCCATACAAATAATGCCTCCACAATTTCAGTGATAAGATCACCGCCGCCAACTCTAAGTTGTGGACGGGATAATTTCTCTCATGCACCTTTAGTTAGCGAGAGGTATAAGCAATTAATTTCCCATTTTGCAGAAGAACGCAACCTAAGCCGCTCCCTGACGCATCACTGTAGATTTCAAACCCATCAGTACCACATGGCGACGTGAACACAGGCGTCGTGGTCAACCGACACTTCAGCTCTTCAAAAGCTCGTGCGCACGCCGACTTCCAAACGAACTTCTGATCCTTTCTCATCAATGTGGTTAGAGGCAAAGCGATCCGCGAGAAGTTTGCAACAAATCTTCTATAGTAGCCTGCTAGTCCAAGGAAGCTCCTGACTTCAGCCACAAAAGACATCATTGACCACTCCTGTATGGCCCTTATCTTTGCCGGATCAACTGCTATGTCCTCTCTGCTTACCACATTCCCAAAAAGCCACCCACGATAGCCAAAACTCGCACTTCGAGATCTTTGCGTAGAGTTGATTTTTCCTCAACATCTGCAACACCAACAACAAGTGGTTTTCATGATCAGCTTCAGATCGAGAGTAGACCAGAATATCATCAATGAATACTATCACAAATAGGTCCAAGTACTCTCGAAACGTTCGGTGCATCAAGTCCATGAACACCGATGGCGCATTGCACCGCCCAAACGACATTACTGTGAACTCATAGTGCCTGTAACGTGTTCCAAATACAGTTTTGGGAATGTCACCTTCCTGAATTCTCAACTGGTAGTAACCAGACTTCAAATCCAACTTGGAGTAGACGGTTGATCCCACCAGCTGATCGAACAACTCATTAATCCGTGGAATCAGATACTTATTCTTCTCAGTGAGCTTGTTCAGTTCACGGTAGTAAATACATAACCACAAATCACCGTCTTTCTTTCTCACAAACAGAATAGGCATGCTCCAAGGTGACATGCTTGGGCGAGTATAACCCTACTCCAACAACTCCTGCAGTTCGACTTTCAACTCCGCCATTTCCTTTGGCGCAATGCGATATGGCGAGCGGGCCACATGTTTCGCACCTGGCACCAACTCGATCGTGAAGTCAATCTCTTGTTGGGGTGGTAGCACAGGGAGATCCTTCGGAAATACATATGCAAATTACGATACCACCGGAACATCGCTCACACCGGCCTTAGGCTCAACAGCCTGAATCAACGTGAAGTAGCACTCCGCGCCCTTCCGAACAGCCTTGACTACTTGGAGTGCAGACATCAACGTCCTGCCCACTCCTCGCATCCCCACAAACTTCGTCTCCTGCTCGGTATTCTGGCCCAATGTGATCTCTTTGACATTACAATCAATCAAGGCATGCTGCTCCGCAAGCCAATCCATACCAAAGATCACATCGAATTCCGATATCAGCAATACAGATGCAGTCAAATAGAAGTCCCGACTTCCTATTTGGACCGCCACATCGCAAGCTCGATCCGTGAGCATCAAACAACCATTCGACAACACCACCCTGACGCTATCTGTCTTCGCACGACTAGGTATCCCAAGCCGCGCTATGAACTCATTAGACAAAAAAGAATGCGAAGCACCCGTATCAAACAGTGCTCGAGCCAGCGTGTTCTGAATCATCACAAATCCCGTGACAATCATGTCACACACACAAGCCGCATACAACTATGCAATACAAAGCATGTAATAAGCAAAACAATACAATAACTTAACTCGTACCTGTGATGACGTCACTCTGCTTAATGGCCTCCTGCAGGCCAATATTGTAGACTCGGAGCTGCACTTGCGAGGCAGAGGACTCCACAACTGCCTTTCCTTTCTCCGCATACGACGCTCCTGCCTTCTTTTCACTCTTTGGAGGTACCCGACACTCACGGGATATATGCCCCACCCGTCCACAATTAAAGCATGTACGAGTCTCTGGTTTTGAAGTGGCCCCCGACGTTGCTCCCGATGCAATGAAAGAAGAAGCTTGTCCAGCTGACTTGGACTTCTTGCCCTATTTTTTCTTATAATATGATTTTCCAGGTCGGGGAACCTTGAATTCCGGCTGTGTCACAACCAAGGCCCGCTTCCCATGCACCCTCTTCATATCTTTTTCCAGCGCGCACACAGTGTCGACCAACGCTTGAAAGCCTTGGTTCACAGAACTAGAAAGCAGGAACCTCAACTCGTCCCGCAGTCCTTCATAAAACCTATTCATCTTCCTCTGCTCATCAGCAAAAATAGAACCCGCATACAACCCCAAGCGTGTAAACTCATGCAGGTACGTTTCAACACTGCCTTCTCCTTCCGTCAGCCTTTGGAATTCGTTCTCCATGGAAATACACTGTGCCTCCGGGAGGTGCTTTTCTAGGAAGAGTCGGGAGAATTCTTCCATCGACACTTGTGTTAACGGTCAACCTGCTAAGTGGTGTAGTTCCATCTCATCCCACCACAAACGAGACTCTCCTTCCAGCAAGAAGGTGGCTATGGTGACTTTCTGATGTTCCTCCATTCCAATCGCCGTCATATTCCGCTTGACGCACGACAACCAGTACTCAGCTTACGTAGGGGATCCCAGGCTCATAAACGTAGGCGGGTTGAAACTCATAAACTGCTTAAACTACTTCTCAGCTGCTCGAGGATCCACAGCCGCTACAGGTTCTGGCCTCGCCGCAACCAGTTCTGGCCTCATTGCCGGTTGCGCCTGCCCTTGTGCCTGCCCAATCGGCTGTGCTTGAATCATGGAAAACAAAGCCTTAGCAACTAATCACACATTTTTCGCAGAAGGTGGAGGTGTAGGCACCTCAGCTGTTGTCGTACTTTCATCAGAACGTTGGGGCTCCGACTGCCCCGCACCACTCCGCGTCACCTATAGGTGAACAAGACACGCACATTAGCGACGACACACAAGCAAAACAACAAAATAGGAACGCGTAGGTTCCTCAAACACATGTATTTGCATTCCTAAGGTGGACATTCCAGAGTTCATTAGTGTTAACTTGGTTTGCACAGACACGTACTCGCCACCCCACAAAAGAATTCGACCACGAATTCGAAATAGAAAGACCGAGACAACTGATACCAAAAATTTAACGACTCCATTCATTCACAAGTATATACTAGAAGGTCCGGTTGGGGCCCCACATCATATACCATAAAACAGGCGGGGATGTCACGTAGGGATACCAGAGTTACACATCCTAACTCATTGCATTCTAGCAGAAGCCTATAACACGCAGCTGAACTCACACACACATGAATGTCCACCATATAAAAGTTCCACATTTATATAAAGCAGGAATGTCTAAATACAAAACATTTGGCCTTATGGCCTTACAGGGCTTTCACAATAGTGGCCTTAAACATTGGCGCGCAGGCCGGCCACGTAAAAACAAACAAAGCATTTATCTTTAGCCTTCAAGGGCTAGCAGAAGCAGCAGCAACATCAGCACGGACTTCAGCCTTTATGCGTCTCGCTTGGCTCTCCAGCACCTGCACAGGGACAACCCACCCAATGGTGGAAAACAGGCAACGGTCAGCATTCAGCTCACCAAATTATAATGACCCCACCCCTTTCCCGGGGCAGTGGTATTCCTTCCCTGTAGGCATAGCATTTCAAAGGCAGATATATATCATACAATGTGCTCTCACGCACATATATTCAATCACAATCGTCAGCACCGCGACCCGATGATCCGTGCACTCAGGGCACATTCTTGGTGTACCGGTGAACCAGTTGCCCACCACCGTATCAGGGTCGCAACCCAACGGTAAAACATTGAGCATTTACTCCATGGCGTGCAGCCGGAGATTATAGTCTTAGTGAACAGTGATTGGCCTGTAGCACCCCATTGTATCACAGTGCGCAGGACTAAGACTCTCACTATGCGCTCCAACAGACTGCACTTTTTGGTCTCACGTCGGACGGGCATAACACAGGTTTGATCATCCACCCCCCGTTGCTCAAATTGCCTTGCCATCACCGATTAGGCATACTCGCGGCTAAATAAAAGGCGTGGGTCCGTTTCACCGTTCCTGTTGCTTTGGGTGTTTTCCTCGGTGCACCAGTACATCCATCACACCCATTACATATCACAACATCAGAGGGTCTTTCCTGGGCACACCAGTACTTCCTGCTACTTACCTTCACAGGCACAACCCCCCAATTATGACAAATGTCAAGGGTATTTTCCTGACTTACCATGCCAATACTTCCTCCTACTCCCCTTCACAGGTACCACTCATGAACATCAAGCATTACAAAGGGTATTTCCTGGGCACACCAGTACTTCCTGCTACTTCCCTTCACAAGCATAACCCAGTAGCACAAGCAGCACAAGGGTATTTTCCGGGACTACCACTCAAGTACTTCCTGCTACTGTCCTTTTTAGGTCTAACCCGTCGACTCCTTAAACTACATGTTTATCACAGAGTCTTCTCCGGTGCGTATATGCAACATCACCAATCCAGACCAACTTGTCCAGATGGGCTTCACACAACATGCCTATTCCGTACTCCTTTTTCGGATCTATATGCCAAATGATTGGGGATTCCATGAATCAACCCAAGAGACTCCCATAACACGCCACCCTCTGGTGGGGGAATCATATGCACATGACAACAAGGAAGCCTTCACATGGCTAGGAAGAAAAGTCATTACCCTCGAAGACCGCTTCTGCGCCATGAGCTCCTAGCTGGCTGGAAAGAACCGCAACGGCTTTTCCTCTGCAACGCTGGCCTCGGATTTCTCGTCAGAACTCTGCAGCACCACCAGTGGATGACTCTCCTTCCTCCTCCTCCTTTTTCCTCTCTCTAGGATTTTAGAAAGATGAAGGCCAAAATAACAAATGAGAACTTCCTTCTCATCCACGACCTTAAGGAATCAGGGAGACACCTTAGCCATCAGATCCTAGCTGAAGAGTTGGACAACCATGATTTTGCCATAAAGTCACATTTTTGCCTGACACGGCCTGTGACACACCCGTGTTCCAGGCCGTGTGCCTCAAGCGGTGCTCAACTGACTTATCCAATCCAGTGACACACCCATGTGATGTAACGTCCCAAATCGCACTAGGCCCCTCGTGCGTGTTTTTGAGTCAGGAGAGCTGACTTGAGTTCAGGGGCAGTGCTGACAACTGGCAGCACATATGAATAGGAGGAGAAATCAGTCAAGCATAGGACACGGGTAGGGACAAGGGCGTGTCCCTACCCGTGTGGGAGTGACCAGCTCTCGAGTCGATGACTCGAGTATGTCTAGAGAAGGACACAGGTAGTGCGTGTCACTACCCGTGTGAATTGACATGAGTAGAGACATGGGCGTGTCCCTACCATGTGTGTGTGTCGAATTGGACTCGACGAAGTGTGTCGAGATCGACGAAGTGTGTCGAGATCGACAAAGTGTGTCGAGATCGACGTGGCAAGCAGGGGTACACGACCTGTGACACCGGCATGTCACAGGGCGTGTCCCGCTGTGTTGAGAGGTCGACAATTTTCTCTCGACAAAGTGTCGAGTGGGTTACACGCCCAGGGTCACGGGCGTGACTAGACCGACATGGGTAGAGACACGGGCGTGTCCCTACCCGTGTGTGTGTCGAGTTGGACTCGACGAAGTGTGTCGAGTTCGATGAAGTGTGTCGAGATCGACTACGTGTATGACACGGGTAGAGACACGGGCGTGTCCCTACCCGTGTGTCTGTGTGTCGAGTTAAACTCGACAGAGTGTGTTGAGATGAACTCAACAGAGTGTGTCGAGATCGACGAAATGTATTACACGGGTAGCGACACGGGCGTGTCCCTACCCGCGTATCGGTGTGTCGAGTTGAGTTTGTCGAGATGCAACCAGAGAAGGACACGACCAGGGAACACGACCGTGTCATGTGGACATGGGTCGGTACACGGGCGTGTCCCTACCCGTGTCGAGTATTTAACCAACACTAAAACCTTCGTTAACGCTTCGCCCAAGCAGGACACGGGTAAGGACACGGGCGTGTCCCTACCCGTATCACTATCCATATATAATGGGAAGTGAAAACCCTAGCCGTTTTCATGCTCATTTCATCCCCTATTTTCTGAGATAAACTCCTGTTGAGAGAAGGAAGTTGCTAGATCTAGTTCTAGAGTAGGATATTCGCCGCCGCCGTGAAGGATAAGATGCCACCGAGAAGAGTTACACGATCTATAGCCAGAAATAGTGGAAACACCGGAAATGAGTTGAGCTTCCTACCCTCTGCCTTGGTGCTAGATCTCTAGTTTTTTTCTTAGCAGAGATATCGACTCAAGAGAGTCTTGATGGAGAGGAGAAGTTTTCTAGGAATGGCCATACTAGGACTTATGTCCTAGGTTTTAGATCTCTTCAATCTCCCCTTTCTTCTATGTGATGATGGGTGGATAGTTTCGTGACGATAAGTGGCCTCATGAGGGTGAATAAGGGAGGAAGAATTTCTGGAGTGATTTGGGAAGATCGACTTGAGGAGGAGGATGAACCGATGCCGTTCATTCCTCTTTAAGTTGCGTGCAGAATCTGTGTTCTGCGCGTAGCGAGATTCTTGGCCATTTTCAGGTGTGATATTGACAGATCTGGGCTATCGACTAAAAACAAAAGTTGAAGCCTTTGAAAATACCTTTCCAACGAGTGGTTACGCGACTTCAGGTGAAGTCTGTAGCCACAGGGAAGTCAGAACGAATATGACGTCTGATAAATCCTGCATGCAGAAATTGTGTTCTGTACGCAGCGGACTTCAAGGCTAATTTCAAGTATGATAATTTTGAATCTGGGTTGTGGGCTGAATATGAAAGTTGTAGCCCATGGAAAGAACTTTCCATCGTAGGGTTACACATCCTAACCAGATTCATGTAGCTTCGGGAATCTCTGGTTGAATTTGCTATCCAGATTTATTCTGCACTTAATATCTGTGTTTTTATATAATATGGATTTGAATTCGGTGGAATCGATGTTGCAAATTAATTCGACATTTTGGTGAACTATTTTATGTTAACCACCGTAGTGCTATGAATGATGAAGTTTACTAATCGGATTTCATATAACTGAATTGTGAAGCAAGTTTACTTAAACGACATGTCTTGTTGGAAATTGGTAGACTATTATATATGCGCATTATGTTGTATCATGTTGAAATCATTTGGAATGACATATAGAAGGACAAACTATGACCATGAGTATGTTTGATGGTTGGAATGAAACTTAGTAGTCCAATACTTAGAGCGTAGTCTCCCTACCGGTAGTATTGTGGAAGGATGTAAGTGCGGTGTTGACCGTCACTAGTTAGGTTAGTGTTCAGATGAGGTATAGACAGACAGTTGGGTTGTGCCCTCAGTTTTCACGTCCCAGGGCTCCTTCTGTGCCGAGTGGATGATTGGGCTGTGTCCTCGTGCTTACTTACGATGCCCCTTCCATGCCACGGTGATGTGGAATTTGCATGCGGTGTGAGTCGACACGCAGTGTCGTAATCCTGGGTTAAGGATAGTATGGCAGGTCTACGGGCTCGCCGATCGTCACACCGACGAGAGTTGACAGTTAGACTTTGGGCGGTTGGGCTGTGTCCTCGGTGTTCACATCCCGGGGCCCCTTCCGTACCAAGTGAACGGTTGGGATGTGTCCTCGTGCTTACTTCCGAGGCCCCTTCCGGGTCACATAAGGTCAGTTCGGGGATATGTTCTCGGTGCACATCTACCCGAGACCCCCGCTGGGCCATAGTACGCATGTGCTCCGTTGTTGTGTTCTTAGCGTCGAGGCGTACGGAGTCCTAGGTGAAGCAGTGTGGATGCCAGCCTAGTAGTAAAGATGCCCACTCTACTGTCACCGCCTGGCCACGACGATTGATGCCTGAGAGGTTAGCTACATGCTCGAATAGTGGGAACTATAGTCTGTGTCGACATAGCAATTTCATGCGTGTGATCATGGGTGAGTCATTGCATAATATACATACCATTTTATAACAATACACAACAAGATCCTCATTATATAAGTTTGTATGGGCACTCCTATACGATGAGTTACTTTATGTAAACCGATCTTTAACTTATAAGCTTGTATGAGCATCCTTATAAGTTAAGTTACTTACCTGCTGTAGTTACATGTACTTGTTGAATTACTATTGCTCAAGTAGAACTGGTAGTTTATAATATTGTTATTCATGTACTATTACCACCTGCTTGTACCTGTTTTACTACTTGTATATATTACCCTTGTTCCATTCTCCGCCCGGTGCCGAGGAGTCGCCGGGGGAGAGGATGTGAAGCCACTTAGTCTTTTTGACTAACGGTTGTTACGTCTTCCTTTTTAGGAGGTCACCCCGCAGGTAGAGCAGCCACAGACTGTGCAGCAGGACATCCAGGCCAGGACGACAAGGCCTAATGTGACGGTGCCATCACTACCGTCGGTTACGGATGTGAGTGTTGAGCGACTCTGATGTTGCCCGTTTGGGCAATTTTATAGTTGTACTCTGATATTGTAGAAGCTTGTTTAGCTTCTCTTATTTGTGTATTTGGACTATATACTTGGTGTGGATTTGACTTCTTCTTGCTTATATTTTGGTTGGGTTGACATGTATATATTGATATTGGTTGTAGCCGGTGGAATAGGCGACTTGTGGTACAGGTTAGCCCGTGCGCTAATGCTATCGCAAGGTGGCTATTCCGGGCATAAGACCCCCTTCGTGCCGTGTTTTGGGATCCGGGAGGGGGGTCTTACAAATGGTATCAGTTTGCCAAGATCCTCAACTAAAGAAGTCATTCAACAATGGTGCCACCCCCGCTTGATTAGTCTGTTTGGGGACAAACTGACTTAGCGGAAGCAGTGGTGTGCCCATATGTAATTCACACTAGGTTGTCCAACTTTGACCTCAAGATTAGCCAACCTGACCTGATGGCGACGATGCTGATGCGGTCGTGGATCTACGACATCGAGAGTTCGTGGATTGGGACGGTCGTTGCCGCAAGCTCGAAGATGGGAGTCTACCACGATGTTTCTTCGCCAACGCCGTCACCGCTACATGTTTTGCTCGACGTCCGCCGCCGCCAATAAATAAAATATATAATTATAAATTACATAATAATAATTATATATTTTATCAATTTTTATTTTAACCAATTCTATTTTAAAAGTACTTTATTTCATGCATTTTATTTAGTTAGTGAATTGTTTAATTTCATGTATTGTATTTTCATTTCATGTATTATGATGGGTGCATATAACCATCATAATTTCTTTTTGAATTTTGAATTTTGAATGGATGATGATTGAGTGGTGTAGGATATATATAGCCATGGTTATGAAGGAATAATTAGAGAATGAAAGAAAGAAATCCTAAGAATTCAAATTTTGAATTTTCCCCCTCCTTTCTCCTTCCTCTTTGAGAAATTCTCCCCCTTTCTCTTCTCTCTTGGCCGCCGGCCTTCTATCTCTCCGACTCTTAGTGGCTCAGCCACCTTCCCCCTCCCCTCCTCCTCCTCCCTCTCTAAGGGTTTGTCAAAAGGAGAAAAACGGCGAGCATCTTCATCGTACGGTGCGGATCCGAGGATTTCTACGTGGAAATAGAGAATATACCACCGTCAACGTGTGTTCCTCCACTCATCTCTGTGGAAGGTTTTCTTGGGATTTGGGTAACGATTCCTACACCTCTTTGTGAGATTTCTTCTAACTTATTTTGTGAGGTTTTGGTGGAATTAGAAGGCTAGTTTTTAGTCCGGATTTATATTGAAATTAGCGCTTAATAAAATCTGAATTTTTAAGCATATATTTCCCGAATATTTTTCATATGACTTGGAGCGGGTAGATCTCGTGAACACTAGAAGAAATCGGGTTCATCACCTTTGATTTCCCCTTGTGCTCAAGTGATTTGGTAAACCCTCATTATAATTAATTTGGGATTGAAATTAGGACTTCATTTTAATCACTAATTTAGCCTGGAACTTTCTTTATTGGAATTGTGAATTGCTTGCGCATAATCTCATTTGAATAGCTAACTGTCCGGATCGTGTGGGTCCTTTTCGCTTGAGCGAACATTGGCCTATAGCCCTTGTTCAATCTATAAAAGGGGTTGCGTCCCTTTGCGTTGATGGTTGTGGAATTTTTGCCTCTTAATGTTTGAGTATTTTATAGTACTAAGTAGAGAAACCGCGCACTAGATATTTAATTAAATTGTCGAACAGAAGAACGCGTAGTTTAATCTGTCGAAACCTTGGGCCTACATCATGACCAAAAGTTTGTGTTCTACGTGTAGATTCCAGTTCATGTTGATCCGATGGGTGGCACTCCTGCCCCTTCCAAATCCACTCAGTTCCAACAATCTGAGTTGGGGCAGATGCTCACCGCCATCCTTGAAAGTGTAGCTAGATCTGATATACTCTAGAGGGGGGGGGGGGGTGAATAAAGTATATGGTACTTGAAAATTTTTTACAACAATTGTTGTAATCTGAGTGAAAAGGGAAGTAAATATTAATTCTAATCACAGAATAACCTACATCAGAAATTAATCACAGATCTAAACTAATCACAAAACAATCATAGCCAGAAACAAAAGATAAAGATAAGCAAGCCAGAAGACATAAGGAGCTATAGTGGTTCCCCTAAACTTGGGTACATCCACTCTTCTACCACCCTAGGTAGGAATCCACTGCAGGATGAGTTGATCAGGTGTCCTGGGCACCAATGAGCTTTTGATAAGATGCTCAAAAACCAAATCAGATTTTTTGATCAGGTGTCTTGCCACCAATGAGCTTTTGACAAGGTGCTCAAAAATCAAGCTCAAACTTTTGAAGGGAGTTTGATAAACCCTTTACAGATATGGGGATGAGAGAATGATGGAAGTCTTCTCTTTCTCAAATCAGTTGAGAAGACTATGTGGATTTGATGGTGTTAAAGCTCCCCCTGAGTCCTTGAGATGTTCAGGAAATGAAGCTTTGCTGTAGGGTGATAGGCCTTCAGAAGTTGATCTCCAACAAATGATGATTTCAGCAACAGCTGAAATGTTAGGTGTCTGGAGTCTTTGAAAGATGTTGGCCTTGAACACTTGAATCACAAGAGATCAGAAGATTTCATATGGTTGATCTCCTTGGATGTGTATTCTTAAGAGAATTCTTTGAGACAGAATATTTTGTTCTTGTTCTTCTTATCTGTGTTCTGAGTGATAGAGAGATTCAAAAATCTTGTATTTTATTCTCTGGTACTGAATAGAAAAACATCCTCTGTCAAGAATAGTCGTTGGCCTGTCATTAATTGCATCCTTAATTGCAATTATCTTCTGGAGGAAAGTCCAAAGAAACATTCCTTGATAATCCCTTGAAACTTGGTCCAGAAATAAATGAAAACGGCTAGAAAATCTTCTGAATTAATTGCTGAATAACTCCTTAACTGTTCTGAATTTGAATATTGAAAAATCCTTTAACTCATCAGAAACCATCGAACTGAGCTCTACTATCGTCGAACTGAGCTCAGCGATTTGGACTTATACAACAACAGAAAAATCGTCGATCTGAGCTCAAAGATCGTCGAACTGAGCTCAGAGATAGAGATCCAATACTGAGTCAAGATCGTCGAACTGAGCTCACAGATCATCAAATGGAGTTCGACGATTTGTTGAAGTTGAGCTCAGCGATCGTCGAATGGAGTTCGACGATCTGTCGAAGTTGAGCTAGACGATCGTCGATTGGAGTTCGACGAATCGTCGTGCTGAGCTCGACGATATGACTTAGTCTCAAACTGAAAATCCTGGGTCTTGAGGGCAGCTTCCAAACCTAGACTTCTAACCCTTAGACTCAATTCTAATTGACCTTTAGATCTATATAGGATGTCAAAGACAGGTTTCCTAGAGACATAGTGATCCTGACCCAAATTAGTAATAGGGTGTTCCAACAATCTCCCCCTATTTGGGTTAGGATTACTATTTACAGAATTTGGAAAAATCAAATAACAACATACACAACAATAATACAAAAAAACAATAAGTAGGGCATTGCAGAACCACAGATATATGTCATCCCAGACAGAATTCAGAATTCAAAATGATTGTCACCTTACATAGTTATTTCTTCTCCTTGCTCTTTATGAGTTTGATTTCTCTATTGGGGTTGAGAGCTTCCTTCTTTGATCTTGTGTCATCTGCTGCACCTAAAGAGATTTTTTGTTTGGGCCTTGGAACTACAGCTTCAGGATGCAGCTCCATGTATCTATTAGAATCAAAGAATTTGCTTGAAGCATATCTTTCCAACTATTTCTTTCTCTGTTCAGACAATGTAGTGATGTTGGAGGAGTCTCTGCCTTGCTCTCTATCTTTCTTAATTTGGTCTAGTGTAGCAAGCTCTTTCATCCTTGCAGTCCAAGCAGTTGGATTATTTTCAGGATCTTCAAATGGCACTGGTGGTTCATATCTATTTGATGGATTGTCCTGAGGAGGCCTAGATGAAACCACTTCCTTTAGCTTATAGGGAAAAGGACCAGAGGTTGTGTCAGATGAGATTTGTCCTTCCCTGGAGTAGGGATGTTGCCTTGAGTAACCTTTAGAATAAACCTGGACTTCTCTTTGATTTCCTCTATAGTTTCCTCTTCTGGATTGAGAACCCCTGGACTGGCTTCCCCTATGATAGGATCTGGCATGAGGCTGTTAGGGGGTTTGGCTTTTAGCATAGGGTTGAGCAGCTGAACTTCCACCTGCACCTGCATCAGGAGGAGGTGGTGGAGGAGGATGAGGATGTTGAAATTGGGTAGAGCCTTTTTCATATTTCCTCTTTTTCTTCATGGCTTTGAGTTGATTATTTCAATACTGCATCCAGTGCTCAGTTATGGGGCAGTCACGAAGTATATAATATGGAATGTCATTACTGTCCTTGACTTTGGCTGGAGGTACTCTCTTCATGGCTTTGCTCCTTGCCTTTCTCTTCCTGGCAATAGTGGCAGAGGAGTCATCAGAATCAGTCTTGAACTCATCACTTTCAGAGCTTTGCTCATCATAAAAAGCATCAATCTTTTTCATCAATTCTTTCTTGAGCTGTGTTGAAGCAGATGAAGCAGCAGTGATTGGAGCAACAACAGATACAACACTTGTAGCAATTGAAGTTGAAGCAGTAGCAGTAGTAACCGATACAGAAGGTTCTGGAGCAGTAATAACAGCAGTTGGGGCAGCAACAGTTTCACCTTCAGAAACAACAATATCAACAGCAGGAGGAATATCATCAGCAAACACAGAAGGCTCAAAATCATGTGCCTCTATCATCTGCATATCCTCAGAAACAGCAACATGTGTAGCAGCAACAGAAAAATCAACAAAACTTTCAGCAGGAAGGGCAGCAGCATATACTGAATTGACAAAAGAAGTTATGATGCAGGGGTCACAACATGAGAAGGACACAAGGGCCTTGGAGAGATCCTCTGGGTGCTGGACAACAACTCTCTCTGGAAAACAAGCTTTTTCTGGCAGACAACTGAAATACATTTAATCAAACACTGAGAGTAAGGACCTGATGTCCACTGGAAAGACTACAACTGGAGGTGGAACTGGAGCTTGAGGAAGAACAGCAGCAGCATCAGCAACAAAAGCTGAAGAAACAGCAGACACAGCAGACAAGCTCACTTTATAGGGCATCTACCCCTGCCTAGATTCAGACAAAGCTAGATCAAGGCATACTGCTGAAGGGATTGCCTGAGGGAATAAGGAGGAGAGCCTGGCAGAAAGAGCTGCCACTGACTGGAGTAATGGAGCCAAGGAGGTCTCCAAGAGAAGAGATAGCCTGGGGGATAACAATTCATATATCCTGTCAGCTAGGGCTGGAAGATCTACTTGCTCAGCAGTGACTGGAGCAGACATAGAGGATGGAGGTGGAGCTATTGGTGATGGTAGTGGAGAGCTGGTATATTGGGGAAGAGAAGGTTGAGGTGTGGGTAAAGTGGTGATGGAAGACAGTGGGATTGAGATAGATGGAGTGAAGGAGGGTTGATCAATGATCTTTTATAGAAGTTCCTGGTAAGAGGTTGATGAGTAGGGTAGCTCAGGAGGTGATGAGGGTGAGTCATCCATGAAGGAATCATCAATAAGATTGAAGGATGGAATGGATGGTGATGTTTCAATATCTGGTTGAGGGTAGGAGTATAATGGATGGAATGGTTCTACTGTGACAATTGGAATTGGAGATGGTATTGATGTTGGAGATGGGCTGGAGATGATGATAGTGGATGGAGTTTGATTGGTAGATGGAATTGGAGAAGATGGAATTGGAATGGTGGATGGAATTGGAGTAGGAGGAGAGGCATCAGCAGGCAAGTCATCTGCAGGCGCAGAGACCTGAGGGGAAGTGACTATGGCAGTCCTGGTGCCTGAAGGTGTGCTGGAAGATGGCCTGCTGGGCTTGGTGATCTGCCTGTCCCATTTACCAAATAGGGCACAAGACAGTCTCTTGGAAGCATTAATGTGCATCCCAGAAGATACTAGCAATGCAGGGCATCTGTTCTGCAGAAAAAAGCCCTAAAATCCTCCCAAAATTTACAAAACTCTTATTAATTTTCTTTTTAATAAGGTCAAAGAAGACCTCTCCCCAGTTCAAATTCTTCTTGTCCACTATGGCTCCCATTAAGCAGAGCTGATACCTAGAAATGGTATCATGGGCAGAGTGCTTAGCTAACAGAACTTTCCCAACTACATCAGCCAGGAATCTATATTCCACAGACAGATTCTTCTTCAGCAGCTTGCTAGGGTTAGCCTCAGAATGACCCATTCTTGCAAGCAAGTCAGCATATTCCTCTCCAGATAAATCAACAGAATCTCCACCAGAGCTCAACTCAAAAACTTCTGTCAGAATTGCTGGGGTCAAGGGTACCTGGGTGCCAGAAATTGATCTGATGATTGTGTTTTGATCCTGGTTGTGGGCAGTGTAGACCCACTCTTTAATCTCATCAGCATCAAGTTTAATCCTTATGGTCATGATTGGAGCAAGTTTCTGCTCCTTGAACAACTCCAAGATGTCCTGGAAAACCTGATCTGTTGTGCTGGAGGTTGTCTGACATATACTTCTTCTTTGATGTCTCCATTTAGAAATGCACTTTTGACATCCATCTGATATACCTTGAATCCTTTATATGATGCATAAGCTAAGAATATTCTGATGGCTTCCAATCTTGCAACTGGTGCAAAAGTCGGGTCATAGTCCATTCCTTCTTCTTGAGAGTATCCTTGAGCAACTAGCCTTGCCTTATTCCTTACAATTACTCCTTGATCATCCAGTTTGTTTCTGAACACCCACTTTATTCCAACAATGGAGTGATCCTTAGGCTTTGGCACTAGTTCCCACACTTTGTTCCTTTCAATTTGATGCAACTCTTCTTGTATTGCAATGATCCAGTGTGGATCTTATTCTGCATATTGAATGGACTGAGGTTCAATTTGAGATAGGAAGCAGGTGTGCAACAGGTTTTGGTTGACCTGATTTCTGGTTTGCACACCAACTGAGATGTCTCCAATTATTTGGGAAATTGGATGATCTCTTGATGTTACTAAATCAACAGGGGGTGTTGATTGTTCACCAACCTGTGTTGTTGTTTCCACTTGTGGTACAAAAACTGGCTCTTCAAGTTGTTCTTCCATATGTTGAATGCTTTCTTCATCTTCACTGCTTTCATCCTTTTGAGTAACCTGTAACTTGTTCAAGTCTTCAACAAGAGAATGTTCCTGCAAAGATGCTATGGTAGAAGTGATCTTCTCCTTGAATGACATGTTAGATTCATCAAATGATATATGAACAGATTCTTCAATTTTTAGGGATGATTTATTATAAACCCTATAAGCCTTGCTGATCATGGAGTATCCCAGAAACACTCCTTCATCAGCTTTAGCTTGAAAGTTTGCTAAATATTTCTTGTCATTATTATGTATATAGCATATACAACCAAAAACTCTAAAATAATCAACTTTAGGTTTCTTCCCTTTGAGTAATTCATAGGGAGACTTTCCCTTTAGTTTATGTATCAAACTTCTATTCAGCACATAGTTGGAGGTGTTCACTGTCTCTGCCCAGAAGGATAAAGGAAGGTGAGCATCTGACAACAATGTAGTGGCAGATTCAATAAGGGTTCTATTTTTTCCTTTCAACTACCCCCATTTTGTTGAGGAGTTCTAGGAGATGAGAAAGTATGCCTGATCATCGACCTGAGTTCGACGATTTTGCCTGAGATCGTCGATCTGCGTTCGGCGATCGTCGAGCTCCGTTCGACGATTTCTGCTGGAACTTAGTTTTCTTGGGCAGATCAGAATTTTTCCTAGCTACCTCTACAACTCTCTTTCCATTATCAGAAATGAACTTGATTGGAGTAATTAGAACTATGGGTTGGCTGGATGAAGCACCCAAGCCCAGTGTACTATTAAATCTGGAGTTCACTGTGCTTGTGATGTCCATCAGCTTGATACTTCTCCCATTAAGGGATTCTTCAAGCTTCTTGGCCTCAGATAGCTCACTTTTCAGTGAAGCTATCTGCTCCCTACAACACTCCAACTCCTGAGAGAGTTTGAGGTTTTCTGACTTTTTAAGGTATTATGTTCAGATAAATGATTTCTGAGAGAGATAATTTCCTTCTCAGATTTTAGGAGGTCTAAACATAATGCTTTAAACTCAGATTTAAAGTCCTCTGAATTGAAATCAAAAGAACTGATTACCTGATCTTCTTCAAGTTGAGTCTCTGAATCTGACTCTGACTCTTCTTCATCTGAATTATGTTGTGAGGCATTGATTGCCATCATGCAGAACTCCTTCTCTTCTGCATCATCTTCATCATCACTAGAGCTGGATGAGCCTTCTGATTCCTCTTCAGTTTCACTCCAGGATTCAGAAACAAATCCCTTCCTAGTGTGTTTGTTTTTGCTTGAGGAGGGCTTGCCATTGTTACTTTTCTTGAAGTCCTTTTCTCTTCTTCTTTCTTTCTTATCCCTTCTGTCCTTGTTTTTGTTCTCTGGACAGTCAGGTACAATGTGCCCTGGTTTCCTACAACCAAAGAAGACAATTTCCTTATTGTTGATTGAATTATCATACCTTGGCTTATCATGCTTCTTGTATGATCTCTTTCTGAAGTCCTTTCTGGCCATCTTGTAGAATCTTTTGGCCAACAGACTATGCAGTTCATCATTGCCTGTGACTTTGTCTTCAGGCTGATCTTCTGTTGCTTTGAAAGCTATTGTCTTCTCTTTTCTTATGGCTGGTGAAGCAGCGCTCTGTTCTTCTTCTCTATTCTTAATGAGCAGCTCATAAGATTTGAGCTTACCTGAAAGAAAACTGTTGTCGACCTAAATCACCTAGAGGGGGGTGAATAGGTGGTTTGTGCGTCTTTTGCAGAATAAAAATTAATTAGAGCACTGCACAGAAATATCTACCAATATCACAGACGACACAAGATGTATAATGGTTCCACAACCTTAGGTACATCCACTTTCCCTCACCGATCTAGCAATCAACTAGACTCGGCTACTCCACTATCTCGGATCAAAAACCGATCCTACCCTCGGAACAACGTTCCTAAAAACTCGATCCAAACAAAACGGATCTACACCTCGGAAGATAACACTTCCTACAAACTCGGAGTGAAAAACTCCTACACTCGGAGAAGATTTCTCCTACAAGATTAATAAAGAGTTTACAAGAATACAAACAGTAAATCACTCAGATCTGAAGGAAACAGCCAGGATCTTCTTCTTTTCAACTTTGTAGCACTTTCAGAAATCGGTGAAGAAGTTCTCGATCTGGATCTACTCGCTTTTACAGAAATCGAGAGAAAATATGATCAGTGAAGTCGATCTCTGATGGTTAAAACTCCAAAATTATTTACGGTCACGCGGCGACCCGGCGGTTTTATTTGAGAAAAAAGGCGGAAGTGATTTTATTTAAGAAAACGGGGCGCGCGTATTTATTTATTTATTTTGGATATAACAAAGGTTGTGATCGAGTTTTAACGAAAGGAGGCAAGTGCACCTATCGTGAGTAGTACAGGATATTCCAGGTGGAATATCGAGGTCGTATTGTTCTCGGGTCCCGTTCGATTATTTCTACTCTTCCCTGGAGGGGACTATTATTTTACCGATAATACTTGTCGGGATATTTATATATATAATAAAAAGCAGAAAATGACAGAAAGAAAAATGAAAGCATGAAAAGAAAAGCAATAAGGTGGTGCCGATGAAGAGCTTAGCTCGATGGCACCGAGAAAACAAATGAACTAAAATAGACTTTAAATAAAAAGAGCTCCTAAATTTCTAATTAATTAAGGCGGAGATTTGGCCGTGGAGGTTCCACTAAAATGAGCTCACCTAGCTATAGGGCTATCGCTCACCTGAACGCTAAGACTATTCGACCGGGCTCTCGTCCGACGAAGGATTCCTCTTAACGCCCGCATTACGCTAAGAACCCCGCTATTGGGTGGGGAACCCAATCCGGTAGAGTTGGCGCGCCTCCTCTCTCGAGGGTTAGTGCGGAACTCTCTTTGCCAAGGGGTGATCTGTCCATACGCACGGCCTCTCGGCGAGCGTATGGAAAACGGAAATAGGGCCCACACATCGATATGTGGTCCTACGCGTCGTTAACCCCGGGCAAACCTTAAGTGCTTTTAATTAATTAGAAAAATTAGACCTTTAATTATTTTAAGCTATTTTATCTGTCCCAATGCTCTTCGATACCGAGGGCTAAGAACAGTTAGCCACTCATCGGAATGGGGACGGCTTGCGGGAAAAGCAGAAAAGAAAGCAGAAAAAGAAAGCAGTAAATGAAAGCGATAAAATGAAAGCAGTAAAATAAAGCAGTAAATTGCAAGTCCTACCCAAACGAGTAGGACTGAAGAAAGCTGTAAAGTGCGAGTCCCGGCGCAAACGCGTGGGCGGGAGAAATGAAAGCAGTAAAACGCACACACGCAAGTCCTACTCAAATGAGTAGGAGAAAAGAAATACGGGTCCTACTCAACCGAGTAGGACAAAATAAATGCAACGCACACACACTCTCTCTCGACATAAATGAAAACACACACACTCTACCGAAACGAAATCCAGCCATTAAACTCAAGTGAGTAGGCGGAAAAAAGGAAAATTACAAACTCACGCACTCTACAGAAAGTAAAATAAGCAAGCGCCATTTAACTCTTAACGAGTAGGCGGAAATAAATGCGCACACATAAAAAATTGCAAAAAAAACTAAGTTGCCGAAAAATTAAAACAACTGCATTTCTACCGCTTAAATGCGGTAGAAATGCATAAAAAGCGAAAATAAAAATTAAACGGGAAGAAAGTTTTGCACATAAAAATGAAAATGCGAGTGATCGAAAAATTAAAACGAATACATTTCTACCGCTAGAATGCGGTAGAAATGCATAAAAAAAGAACGAAAAAATTAAATAAGGAAAAAGATTTGAAAATAAATGCAAAAACGAAAATGCTAGAAAAATTAAAACGATTATGTTATCATTCCTATAACTCCGTAAAAGTGCTAAAAAAGTGAGAATAAAGCGAAAAGAACGAAAAAGTTTTACAATCAAAACACGAAAATCTAAGTTAGAAAAAATTAAAATCACTTTGAAAACATTTTTACGGATCTATAGGAATGCAAATAAAGCTATAACAATTCTAAGTTAACAAAACTAAGAACATAAAACTATAAAGTTATACTCATACACACACACACACACATAAAGAAGAACGAAAAAAAACTAAGACAAGGAAAGAAATAAGATTGCATAAGAGTAGCCACATAGTTGAAGTCCAAATCCATAAAAGAGAGAAAAACTACAATTTTATTAAGCTAAAAACGAAGATTACAAAGTTAAGAAAATAAAGGAGAGGGGGAGAAATTTCCCTTACATAGCATTTGGACTCATCCGAGCAGCATAACTCCTATACAAAATGGTTCAAAAAAAGGAACAGAAATCCAGAGCAGAACCTCTGAATTTATAGAAAAAATTTACATGGGTCACGCCCTTGGTCACGGGCGTGACAGGGGGCGTGACAGTACTATTGAGAAGGCGGCCGGCGATTTGACGGGAAAGTGGACTTCGGGCTGGACACGTGTCGGTCTCGCAGTGGTCACGCCCTTGGTCACGGGCGTGACAGGGGGCGTGACAGGCAGGTGGATCTGGGCGCGGTGCGCGCCGAAAGTCTTCGGGCAGGTCTTGTCGGGCTAGCTGGAAAGGTCACGCCCCAGGTCACGGGCGTGACTCTGGGCGTGTCGGCTGGTGTCGACACTCGACGATCGTCGAGATGAAATCGTCGAGTGGAGTGAACACGGGCTTGGGTCACGCCCCGTGTCGGGTGACACGGGCGTGACCCCGGGCGTGTCAGGCTTTGCACTTCAAAATTTGATGATTGACTGGAATTTGACGTGTCACGCCCTGGTCACGGGCGTGACCAATATGTCACGGGCGTGACATGTCAATTTTGGCAGATTTTCCATTTTTTCCTGAAAAATAAAATAAGTTAAGTTAGTAATATATTTATAAAATAGGAGCATTTTATTGAATAAAAATATGTAAAAACGACAAAAAGAAATGAAAACGACTAAATTAATGTACAGAAAAATAGGTATATTTACAATTCATCAAATACCCCCATACTTAAGCTTTTGCTATTCCAGAGCAAAAGTTGGAGATGAACTTATAAGGAATAAAAGAAATCCTAAGTTTAGCTACCGCTTGAATTAATTAAAAAGAAAGATCAAAATAAACATCCGGGGTTAAAGAATTAAATCCTAATTTATGAAATGTTATGAATAGAGGAACAGTTTCAAAAAGACTTCTAGATAAAATAAAATAGAAAGCAAAAATTTATTTTTGTTAGTTTAACAAAGATGGATTGGATTTATATAAAAAACCTTTGCTTAAAAGAAGTTAAAGGAAATAATGCAATTTAAAAGTTATGCTCTCAAAAAAATTTAAATTAATTCTAGAATAATTGAAATGAGATAAGTGGTTTGGTGGTTTATGAAGAAGGTTTGAATAGTGAGGTGAGGTAATTTTTTCTCGAACCTCCAATTTTTTTTCTTTTTGGATAGTTAGGAAAACGAAATCTTATTTTCCTAACACATAATAATTTTTTTTTTCTTCATAAGGATAAAATTAACCCAATGTATATTTGTAGGAGTAATGAATTTTATCCTCTTACTCCATATATAATCTTTTTAAATTATTGGGTGCCTATGTTTACGGAACGAAATCTTATTCCCATTGACATAGGATCTTTTAATGGATAAAGGGGTAATCATGTCAAAGTAAGACATGAAAAAAAAAGGAAGTGAGTTTATTTTTTTTTCAAAAAGAAAACTAGATTTTAATAAAAAAGTTTTTGAGAGCAACCTTTTTAAAATGAACGTTCCGATATTTCTAAAAGCATGAAGTAGAAATAATTGAAATCCATGGATGTTATTTTCTAACATAAAAAACGAGCTTCCATTTATAAAATTAGAAGTGGTGGTGAAAAACAAGTTCACTATTATAATGAAAAGACATAAAAAATTCTTTAAATCTTAACCCCAGAAACTTAAATCTATCGAACTTTAATTAATAAACGAATAGTAAGCAAAGAATAACTAAAATTCGCATATAAATTAACTCGAAACTAGATTTGTGGAAAGCAAAAAGAGTTAAGATATGGTGTATTCGAATTATTTTGTTACATAATTTAACAAAACACATTTTTTTTGGAATTTTTAGAGTTTTATCATTTTTTTATGTTTTAATTATTATCTTTTTAGGATTTTTAGATTTTTATCTTTTTAGGGTTTTTGGTTTTTCTAATTTTTTTTTGATTTTTAGTGTATTTTGATAAGTAATTTACAAGAACGAGGAGAGAAAGAAGAGTTATTTACAAAGAAGATAGGGGGGAAAGAGAGATTTTTTTTTACAAAAAGCAAAGTAAAAACTCGATTGCAGCCCCGCGAACAGACTCTTATTTGAATGGTTGGTTCGATGAGTCGACCGTCGCGGGCAAGCAAGACGCAAGTTTTTACAAAAAAGAAGATGAGGGGGAAAGAGAATTTTTTTTTTTTTGAGTTTTATGAATTTTTTTGAAGTTTTATGATAATAAAAACAAGAAATTTTTTTTAGATTTTAAGTTTTGCAAATTTTTTTTTTTGTAGTTTTGATGAGTACAGAATAAAAAAATTGCAGTATAGGAAAACACCCCCATACTTAAACCCAACATTGTCCCCAATGTTGCAGTCTAAGTATGCAGAACGATTAATATACAAAATATAATAAGTATAAAAAGAAAAAGGGAGGGTAGGAGCTTCCCTTAGACGAGTCCGGGAAGGCGCAGGTTGAAACGCTGCATTAATATTAGAAGAGGAAAGAAGAGCAAAACAATAATAGAAAAAACAAAAAACGAAAAATTCGGCTAAAGGGTTGCAGGCGGTAGGGGGGGCAAGTGCGTGGGGGAGTCGAAGGTAGCTAAGGCCTTAGCTACGTGAGTGTGATGGAAATGCGCACCCCTAACGTGCACAAGAATGGAAGCGCGCCGAAGCGAAACAAAACAAAATAAAACAAGTTAAAAAAAATAAAGACAAAATATATACACTTGTATTTTTTGTGTTTTTAAGGACGTTTTTTATTTTTTAGTTGTTTTTTCATTTTTTTTTTCGAATGTTTTTTTTAGTTTTGTTTGTTTTATAGTTTTTTTGTCTTTTTATTAAAAGAATGAAAAATAAAATTTTTTGGTTAAGTTTTTTTTTGTTTTTTCATTTTTTTGGGTTTTAGTTGTTTTTTATTTAGTTTTTTTTTTAGTTTTATAGTTTTTTTCAAATTTTTAATTTTTAAGGTTTTTCAAAATTTTTTGGTTTTGTAAGTTTTTCAAAGTTTTTTTTTTTTATAAATTTGTATATATATATTTTTTATTATTTATTATTATTATTATGATTATTATTATTATATTATTTTTGTTGGCCATTTTTAATTTTTGTTATATATAGATATAGGTAAAATTAATAGATTTCCAGGGTTTAAAATAACGAACCTAAAATTTCCCCGGCAACGGCGCCAAAAACTTGATGGTTAAAACTCCAAAATTATTTACTGTCACGCGGCGACCCGGCGGTTTTATTTGAGAAAAAAGGCGGAAGTGATTTTATTTAAGAAAACGGGGCGCGCGTATTTATTTATTTATTTTGGATATAACAAAGGTTGTGATCGAGTTTTAACGAAAGGAGGCAAGTGCACCTATCGTGAGTAGTACAGGATATTCCGGGTGGAATATCGAGGTCGTATTGTTCTCGGGTCCCGTTCGATTATTTCTACTCTTCCCTGGAGGGGACTATTATTTTACCGATAATACTTGTCGGGATATTTATATATATAATAAAAAGCAGAAAATGACAGAAAGAAAAATGAAAGCATGAAAAGAAAAGCAATAAGGTGGTGCCGATGAAGAGCTTAGCTCGATGGCACCGAGAAAACAAATGAACTAAAATAGACTTTAAATAAAAAGAGCTCCTAAATTTCTAATTAATTAAGGCGGAGACTTGGCCGTGGAGGTTCCACTAAAATGAGCTCACCTAGCTATAGGGCTATCGCTCACCTGAACGCTAAGACTATTCGACCGGGCTCTCGTCCGACGAAGGATTCCTCTTAACGCCCGCATTACGCTAAGAACCCCGCTATTGGGTGGGGAACCCAATCCGGTAGAGTTGGCGCGCCTCCTCTCTCGAGGGTTAGTGCGGAACTCTCTTTGCCAAGGGGTGATCTGTCCATACGCACGGCCTCTCGGCGAGCGTATGGAAAACGGAAATAGGGCCAACACATCGATATGTGGTCCTACGCGTCGTTAACCCCGGGCAAACCTTAAGTGCTTTTAATTAATTAGAAAAATTAGACCTTTAATTATTTTAAGCTATTTTATCTGTCCCAATGCTCTTCGATACCGAGGGCTAAGAACAGTTAGCCACTCATCGGAATGGGGACGGCTTGCGGGAAAAGCAGAAAAGAAAGCAGAAAAAGAAAGCAGTAAATGAAAGCGATAAAATGAAAGCAGTAAAATAAAGCAGTAAATTGCAAGTCCTACCCAAACGAGTAGGACTGAAGAAAGTTGTAAAGTGCGAGTCCCGGCGCAAACGCGTGGGCGGGAGAAATGAAAGCAGTAAAACGCACACACGCAAGTCCTACTCAAATGAGTAGGAGAAAAGAAATACGGGTCCTACTCAACTGAGTAGGACAAAATAAATGCAACGCACACACACTCTCTCTCGACATAAATGAAAACACACACACTCTACCGAAACGAAATCCAGCCATTAAACTCAAGTGAGTAGGCGGAAAAAAGGAAAATTACAAACTCACGCACTCTACAGAAAGTAAAATAAGCAAGCGCCATTTAACTCTTAACGAGTAGGCGGAAATAAATGCGCACACATAAAAAATTGCAAAAAAAACTAAGTTGCCGAAAAATTAAAACAACTGCATTTCTACCGCTTAAATGCGGTAAAAATGCATAAAAAGCGAAAATAAAAATTAAACGGGAAGAAAGTTTTGCACATAAAAATGAAAATGCGAGTGATCGAAAAATTAAAACGAATACATTTCTACCGCTAGAATGCGGTAGAAATGCATAAAAAAAGAACGAAAAAATTAAATAAGGAAAAAGATTTGAAAATAAATGCAAAAACGAAAATGCTAGAAAAATTAAAACGATTATGTTATCATTCCTATAACTCCGTAAAAGTGCTAAAAAAGTGAGAATAAAGCGAAAAGAACGAAAAAGTTTTACAATCAAAACACGAAAATCTAAGTTAGAAAAAATTAAAATCACTTTGAAAACATTTTTACGGATCTATAGGAATGCAAATAAAGCTATAACAATTCTAAGTTAACAAAACTAAGAATATAAAACTATAAAGTTATACTCATACACACACACACACACATAAAGAAGAACGAAAAAAACTAAGACAAGGAAAGAAATAAGATTGCATAAGAGTAGCCACATAGTTGAAGTCCAAATCCATAAAAGAGAGAATAACTACAATTTTATTAAGCTAAAAACGAAGATTACAAAGTTAAGAAAATAAAGGAGAGGGGGAGAAATTTCCCTTACATAGCATTTGGACTCATCCGAGCAGCATAACTCCTATACAAAATGGTTCAAAAAAAGGAACAGAAATCCAGAGCAGAACCTCTGAATTTATAGAAAAAATTTACATGGGTCACGCCCTTGGTCACGGGCGTGACAGGGGGCGTGACAGTACTATTGAGAAGGCGGCCGGCGATTTGACGGGAAAGTGGACTTCGGGCTGGACACGTGTCGGTCTCGCAGTGGTCACGCCCTTGGTCACGGGCGTGACAGGGGGCGTGACAGGCAGGTGGATCTGGGCGCGGTGCGCGCCGAAAGTCTTCGGGCAGGTCTTGTCGGGCTAGCTGGAAAGGTCACGCCCCAGGTCACGGGCGTGACTCTGGGCGTGTCGGCTGGTGTCGACACTCGACGATCGTCGAGATGAAATCGTCGAGTGGAGTGAACACGGGCTTGGGTCACGCCCCGTGTCGGGTGACACGGGCGTGACCCCGGGCGTGTCAGGCTTTGCACTTCAAAATTTGATGATTGACTGGAATTTGACGTGTCACGCCCTGGTCACGGGCGTGACCAATATGTCACGGGCGTGACATGTCAATTTTGGCAGATTTTCCATTTTTTCCTGAAAAATAAAATAAGTTAAGTTAGTAATATATTTATAAAATAGGAGCATTTTATTGAATAAAAATATGTAAAAACGACAAAAAGAAATGAAAATGACTAAATTAATGTACAGAAAAATAGGTATATTTACAATTCATCAAATACCCCCATACTTAAGCTTTTGCTATTCCAGAGCAAAAGTTGGAGATGAACTTATAAGGAATAAAAGAAATCCTAAGTTTAGCTACCGCTTGAATTAATTAAAAAGAAAGATCAAAATAAACATCCGGGGTTAAAGAATTAAATCCTAATTTATGAAATGTTATGAATAGAGGAACAGTTTCAAAAAGACTTCTAGATAAAATAAAATAGAAAGCAAAAATTTATTTTTGTTAGTTTAACAAAGATGGATTGGATTTATATAAAAAACCTTTGCTTAAAAGAAGTTAAAGGAAATAATGCAATTTAAAAGTTATGCTCTCAAAAAAATTTAAATTAATTCTAGAATAATTGAAATGAGATAAGTGGTTTGGTGGTTTATGAAGAAGGTTTGAATAGTGAGGTGAGGTAATTTTTTCTCGAACCTCCAATTTTTTTTCTTTTTGGATAGTTAGGAAAACGAAATCTTATTTTCCTAACACATAATAATTTTTTTTTCTTCATAAGGATAAAATTAACCCAATGTATATTTGTAGGAGTAATGAATTTTATCCTCTTACTCCATATATAATCTTTTTAAATTATTGGGTGCCTATGTTTACGGAACGAAATCTTATTCCCATTGACATAGGATCTTTTAATGGATAAAGGGGTAATCATGTCAAAGTAAGACATGAAAAAAAAGGAAGTGAGTTTATTTTTTTTTCAAAAAGAAAACTAGATTTTAATAAAAAAGTTTTTGAGAGCAACCTTTTTAAAATGAACGTTCCGATATTTCTAAAAGCATGAAGTAGAAATAATTGAAATCCATGGATGTTATTTTCTAACATAAAAAACGAGCTTCCATTTATAAAATTAGAAGTGGTGGTGAAAAACAAGTTCCCTATTATAAGGAAAAGACATAAAAAATTCTTTAAATCTTAACCCCAGAAACTTAAATCTATCGAACTTTAATTAATAAACGAATAGTAAGCAAAGAATAACTAAAATTCGCATATAAATTAACTCGAAACTAGATTTGTGGAAAGCAAAAAGAGTTAAGATATGGTGTATTCGAATTATTTTGTTACATAATTTAACAAAACACATTTTTTTTTGGAATTTTTAGAGTTTTATCATTTTTTTGTGTTTTAATTATTATCTTTTTAGGATTTTTAGATTTTTATCTTTTTAGGGTTTTTGGTTTTTCTAATTTTTTTTTGATTTTTAGTGTATTTTGATAAGTAATTTACAAGAACGAGGAGAGAAAGAAGAGTTATTTACAAAGAAGATAGGGGGGAAAGAGAGATTTTTTTTTACAAAAAGCAAAGTAAAAACTCGATTGCAGCCCCGCGAACAGACTCTTATTTGAATGGTTGGTTCGATGAGTCGACCGTCGCGGGCAAGCAAGACGCAAGTTTTTACAAAAAAGAAGATGAGGGGGAAAGAGAAATTTTTTTTTTGAGTTTTATGAATTTTTTTGAAGTTTTATGATAATAAAAACAAGAAATTTTTTTTAGATTTTAAGTTTTGCAATTTTTTTTTTTTTGTAGTTTTGATGAGTACAGAATAAAAAAATTGCAGTATAGGAAAACACCCCCATACTTAAACCCAACATTGTCCCCAATGTTGCAGTCTAAGTATGCAGAACGATTAATATACAAAATATAATAAGTACAAAAAGAAAAAGGGAGGGTAGGAGCTTCCCTTAGACGAGTCCGGGAAGGCGCAGGTTGAAACGCTGCATTAATATTAGAAGAGGAAAGAAGAGCAAAACAATAATAGAAAAAACAAAAAATGAAAAATTCGGCTAAAGGGTTGCAGGCGGTAGGGGGGGCAAGTGCGTGGGGGAGTCGAAGGTAGCTAAGGCCTTAGCTACGTGAGTGTGATGGAAATGCGCACCCCTAACGTGCACAAGAATGGAAGCGCGCCGAAGCGAAACAAAACAAAATAAAACAAGTTAAAAAAATAAAGACAAAATATATACACTTGTATTTTTTGTGTTTTTAAGGACGTTTTTTATTTTTTAGTTGTTTTTTCATTTTTTTTTTTCGAATGTTTTTTTTAGTTTTGTTTGTTTTATAGTTTTTTTTTGTCTTTTTATTAAAAGAATGAAAAATAAAATTTTTTTGTTAAGTTTTTTTTTTGTTTTTTCATTTTTTTGGGTTTTAGTTGTTTTTTATTTAGTTTTTTTTAGTTTTATAGTTTTTTTCAAATTTTTAATTTTTAAGGTTTTTCAAAATTTTTTGGTTTTGTAAGTTTTTCAAAGTTTTTTTTTTTTATAAATTTGTATATATATATTTTTTATTATTTATTATTATTATTATGATTATTATTATTATATTATTTTTGTTGGCCATTTTTAATTTTTGTTATATATAGATATAGGTAAAATTAATAGATTTCCAGGGTTTAAAATAACGAACCTAAAATTTCCCCGGCAACGGCGCCAAAAACTTGATGGTTAAAACTCCAAAATTATTTACGGTCACGCGGCGACCCGGCGGTTTTATTTGAGAAAAAAGGCGGAAGTGATTTTATTTAAGAAAACGGGGCGCGCGTATTTATTTATTTATTTTGGATATAACAAAGGTTGTGATCGAGTTTTAACGAAAGGAGGCAAGTGCACCTATCGTGAGTAATACAGGATATTCCGGGTGGAATATCGAGGTCGTATTGTTCTCGGGTCCCGTTCGATTATTTCTACTCTTCCCTGGAGGGGACTATTATTTTACCGATAATACTTGTCGGGATATTTATATATATAATAAAAAGCAGAAAATGACAGAAAGAAAAATGAAAGCATGAAAAGAAAAGCAATAAGGTGGTGCCGATGAAGAGCTTAGCTCGATGGCACCGAGAAAACAAATGAACTAAAATAGACTTTAAATAAAAAGAGCTCCTAAATTTCTAATTAATTAAGGCGGAGACTTGGCCGTGGAGGTTCCACTAAAATGAGCTCACCTAGCTATAGGGCTATCGCTCACCTGAACGCTAAGACTATTCGACCGGGCTCTCGTCCGACGAAGGATTCCTCTTAACGCCCGCATTACGCTAAGAACCCCGCTATTGGGTGGGGAACCCAATCCGGTAGAGTTGGCGCGCCTCCTCTCTCGAGGGTTAGTGCGGAACTCTCTTTGCCAAGGGGTGATCTGTCCATACGCACGGCCTCTCGGCGAGCGTATGGAAAACGGAAATAGGGCCCACACATCGATATGTGGTCCTACGCGTCGTTAACCCCGGGCAAACCTTAAGTGCTTTTAATTAATTAGAAAAATTAGACCTTTAATTATTTTAAGCTATTTTATCTGTCCCAATGCTCTTCGATACCGAGGGCTAAGAACAGTTAGCCACTCATCGGAATGGGGACGGCTTGCGGGAAAAGCAGAAAAGAAAGCAGAAAAAGAAAGCAGTAAATGAAAGCGATAAAATGAAAGCAGTAAAATAAAGCAGTAAATTGCAAGTCCTACCCAAACGAGTAGGACTGAAGAAAGCTGTAAAGTGCGAGTCCCGGCGCAAACGCGTGGGCGGGAGAAATGAAAGCAGTAAAACGCACACACGCAAGTCCTACTCAAATGAGTAGGAGAAAAGAAATACGGGTCCTACTCAACCGAGTAGGACAAAATAAATGCAACGCACACACACTCTCTCTCGACATAAATGAAAACACACACACTCTACCGAAACGAAATCCAGCCATTAAACTCAAGTGAGTAGGCGGAAAAAAGGAAAATTACAAACTCACGCACTCTACAGAAAGTAAAATAAGCAAGCGCCATTTAACTCTTAACGAGTAGGCGGAAATAAATGCGCACACATAAAAAATTGCAAAAAAAACTAAGTTGCCGAAAAATTAAAACAACTGCATTTCTACCGCTTAAATGCGGTAGAAATGCATAAAAAGCGAAAATAAAAATTAAACGGGAAGAAAGTTTTGCACATAAAAATGAAAATGCGAGTGATCGAAAAATTAAAACGAATACATTTCTACCGCTAGAATGCGGTAGAAATGCATAAAAAAAGAACGAAAAAATTAAATAAGGAAAAAGATTTGAAAATAAATGCAAAAACGAAAATGCTAGAAAAATTAAAACGATTATGTTATCATTCCTATAACTCCGTAAAAGTGCTAAAAAAGTGAGAATAAAGCGAAAAGAACGAAAAAGTTTTACAATCAAAACACGAAAATCTAAGTTAGAAAAAATTAAAATCACTTTGAAAACATTTTTACGGATCTATAGGAATGCAAATAAAGCTATAAAAATTCTAAGTTAACAAAACTAAGAACATAAAATTATAAAGTTATACTCATACACACACACACACACATAAAGAAGAACGAAAAAAAACTAAGACAAGGAAAGAAATAAGATTGCATAAGAGTAGCCACATAGTTGAAGTCCAAATCCATAAAAGAGAGAAAAACTACAATTTTATTAAGCTAAAAACGAAGATTACAAAGTTAAGAAAATAAAGGAGAGGGGGAGAAATTTCCCTTACATAGCATTTGGACTCATCCGAGCAGCATAACTCCTATACAAAATGGTTCAAAAAAGGAACAGAAATCCAGAGCAGAACCTCTGAATTTATAGAAAAAATTTACATGGGTCACGCCCTTGGTCACGGGCGTGACAGGGGGCGTGACAGTACTATTGAGAAGGCGGCCGGCGATTTGACGGGAAAGTGGACTTCGGGCTGGACACGTGTCGGTCTCGCAGTGGTCACGCCCTTGGTCACGGGCGTGACAGGGGGCGTGACAGGCAGGTGGATCTGGGCGCGGTGCGCGCCGAAAGTCTTCGGGCAGGTCTTGTCGGGCTAGCTGGAAAGGTCACGCCCCAGGTCACGGGCGTGACTCTGGGCGTGTCGGCTGGTGTCGACACTCGACGATCGTCGAGATGAAATCGTCGAGTGGAGTGAACACGGGCTTGGGTCACGCCCCGTGTCGGGTGACACGGGCGTGACCCCGGGCGTGTCAGGCTTTGCACTTCAAAATTTGATGATTGACTGGAATTTGACGTGTCACGCCCTGGTCACGGGCGTGACCAATATGTCACGGGCGTGACATGTCAATTTTGGCAGATTTTCCATTTTTTCCTGAAAAATAAAATAAGTTAAGTTAGTAATATATTTATAAAATAGGAGCATTTTATTGAATAAAAATATGTAAAAACGACAAAAAGAAATGAAAACGACTAAATTAATGTACAGAAAAATAGGTATATTTACAATTCATCAATCTCGATCTGTAACTTTTCTTCAGAATAAACCTCTGAAAGTAGAAGCTTTGGCCGGAGAAGAAAGCGGCGGCGGCGACTTCCGTTTCACGAGAGTCAGAGAGGAGGCGACTGAAGAATATTTCTCGAAAAATAAATTACAAGAAAGCTTTGAGAATACTTAGGGTTTGTCATTTTCTGATAAGACCTTATATAGGAGAGACTAACGGTCATAATCGGTCATAAAGATGTACACGTAGACCAATCATGTCGCGTGATTTGAAAAATCCCGTCAGAAAAATGACTTAGAAAAATTTCGGAAAGATTTGGCCAACTACATGAGTAAGTCAATAACTACTCGAGTAGTTGAATAACTACCCGAGTATATGATGGGAAACATACTCGGGTAAGTATAAAAAGACTACTCGAGTATATAGAGATCAACTACCCGAGTAAGTAGACAGAACTACTCGAGTATGTGAAGAGACCTACTCGAGTATATAGAGGATCTACTCGAGTACTGGAAGAGCTACTCGAGTATATTACATAACCTACTCGAGTACAAGAAGTACTACTCGAGTGGAATACTTAGAAAAATTCTAAAGAGGTCTGCTGGCAATTACTCGAGTAGTTGAACTAAACTACTCGAGAGAAAGTAATCTACTCGAGTAGGTGAAAGTTCTACTCGAGTAAAATACTTAGAAAAATTCTGGAGTAGGGAAATAACAAGGTACACGGGTGACACAAGAACTACTCGAGTAGGTAAAATGAACTCCTCGAGTATGTTTCTATCTACTCGAGTATGTGAGTATACTTACTCGAGTATATGACTTGGTCTACTCGAGTAGGTGACTTAGCTACTCGAGTATATGACTATGTCTACTCGAGTACAAGATTCCTTTACTCGAGTAACTTATACCCAGACTACTCGAGTAGGTGAAAGCTTTACTCGAGTAAAACACTTAGAAATTTTCTGATGTTGGAAAAACTGATTCTTCTAGAGTAGCTAACTTCCAATGCCTTTCCCATAGTTCAATAACTTGAATATGAAGTGTATCCCAATAGAGAGACCACACATGAGTCAACACCTTGGAATATGCAATGAGGGATTACATTGCACAGTTCCTGTATTTGGTGACCCACTGTGGGCTGACATTGGCCTACACTTCCCAGTGAAACTCCTGCAAACATATAGCTCAAACCAAACATCAAATACAACTTAATTCATCTTAGTTCCAGGGTGACTTCATCAAATCTGGGTTCATGTGGATGAAATACCCAACAATCTTCCCCTATTTGTTGAAGTCAGAACTCTTTACAGTAAGGTGAATTATGGACATAAAAGAAACTAAGTAGAAAAAAAATATGAGCAGGTAAGCAAAGGATAATGAAAAGGATAATTAGACAGTAATGAAGAATTGTATATATATGTAAGTTTCCAAAAACATCAAGTCTATAATTTGTCATTTCAATTTCTCATCATCTTTTAGGTTTGGGCTTGAGATTGCTGCTTATCCATCTTCTCTTGTTGTCTTCTTAGGTAGCTGAATGGCTTTGGGAAATACTTAGGAGGACTTGGAGGAGCAGCAGAGTTATTTCTCTCAAATTCTCTATCATGGATCTTCCTTTTCAGCATAGACTTCTCATATAACTCTCATTCCTGGGAACTGTAGTGCATGTTCCTGTTCTCATTGTGATCCATGACCAACCTGAGTGTGTCCAAAATGAGAGACTTTGAAGTTGGAGAGCAGGCTTCAGCATGTTCAGGGGCCTTAGAAGGAGCTGTCCTGCTGGCAGAGGGACCTTCACCATATTTCCTTTTCTTCTTGGTTCTGATCTCTGGAGGAGCTTGAAGGAATATATCAGCAGGATCTTCTTCCCAGCCTGGAACAAAAGTATCTGGTGGGGAAACTGAGTCTCCAGGCCTGGGAGAGAAGGTGGGTTGTGGAGGAACAGCTGGAGCAGTGACATCTGTGGCTAGAGGGTTGAGATGATGGGGAATGAGGTTTGGGTCAACTGCAAGATCTGGAAAGATCTGATTGTGCATCCAGACAGCAGTGTCATAGGTGTGAAATTTGACACTCTATATTTGGGCAAGCACATCATCATGAATGGTCTTTACATGAGCTTCCCATTCAACTGTCTTCTGAGCAGTAGATTTTTCTACCTTGTCTTTGAGTTCTTTTATCAAACCCTCCCCCTTTCTGATTTCAACAGATACTGTCTCTATGGTGTCGTCTTTGAAAGTGCCAACCTCATCACATATCTTCATCTTGTTGGCTTCAGTCCTCTTGTCTAGCTCAATCTGATTGTTGGCCAGGGTTACACCTTGTTCCATGACATTGCCAATACTAGTGATAGTATGGTCAAGAGATTTGCCACCAAGTTGGAACAGGTACTTTAGCTTGTCAGTGTTATGCTGAATTTCAGCAAAACCTCTGCTCATCTCAGTCTCAAGAGCAGTGACCTTATCAGTGACCACCTTTAGAGAGGTATCAAAATGATGTCTTTGTTCTTGAAGAAGAATGGCAATACTTTGCAGCAGATCTGAGGAGGAGGAAACTGTAGCAGCAGCAGTAGAGGGAGCAGCAGTAGGTATAGGAGGACTTACCCAAGGAGCTATTTCTTTAATGATCACTGAGCTGAGAGCTCTGGTGGTAGGAATGACAGCATCCAGTTCTTCTGTATCATGGGGAATGGAGAAATCAAGGTTTCTAAGAGGGGCCTCAGCTGGCTCAGGAGAAGGCTCATCAGAAATTAAAATGGTGTCTGGCTTATCTGCTGGAGGAGGTGGAGAAGGTGTTGGAGTTCTGGCTGGAGAATGGGCAGGAGACTGTGCTGGAGACAAGTCCTTGTGATGGTTAGTGGTTGGAGCTGGAGGAGATAGAGGAGGAGGGGGAAGCACATCTTCAGTAAGCTCTGCAATCATGGCATCTATGGCAGCAGCTGTGGACAGAAGAGTTTCTTGAGGTACTTGATCTGAGGAAGTGGCTGGACTCTTTGGAGTATGAGGTAGGGATGGAATCTCTGGCTGAGGAGAGGGTTGCTTGACTGGGCTAGATGGAGCAGGCTCCCCCTCACTTGGTGCACCAGAGGAGTTGGCCACATGATGAGGAGAGGGAGATGGAGTCCTGTCCTCTACAGTTGGAACTACTTGGATTGCTGAGACCTTTGCAGCTTGGCCAGAGTTCTTGAGCTTGAGATCCCATCTCTGAATTGAAGAGATGGAGACCTTCTTCATGTGATGAAGTGGAGTCCCTTTTGAGAAGTTGAATACTTTAGGATTTGTTTCACGAAGGAACAGAGATATAATTCTTGCGTGGTTATGGGAGTCCATGCTGTCCTTTATCTTGTCCAAAATCAGCATACCAAATTGGTATTTCTTGTGGCAGACAATGGCTTGCATTATATCGAAGAAGTATGAGGGAATGTCTCAGATGGAGTGAGTCTTGCACAATAAAATTTTTCCAATAATATCAACTAGAAATTTTCCTTCAGCGTTCATGTATGACCTCTTAATATACTGAGCTTCAGGAGAAATGCCACAGAAGAGTGCGGTTCGGTCAGAATCTTCATCATCCAGATCATCTTCTTCGTCAATAATAGGTAAACGGAGAAGTTGAGAGATAGAGGTTTTGGTGAACTGTAGTTTCAAACCCTTAACTGTAGATTTTAGGACTTTGCCATTGCGTCGAACCTTGAGATTTGAGAAGAATTCTGCAACCTCGGGGAAGAGAACACGACAAGGTTCTTGGAGGATGAAGGAGAGGCCGGCGGTGTCGAGAAGAATGAGGAGGTTGTGGAAATCGTCGGAAAGATATGAAATACCGTCGGTGACGAGTTCGGAGCCGACGCTGATCTTGTGAGAAGTCGCCATGGATGCGAATGACTGGAGGAGTTGAGAGTGAGGGCTCTGCAACAGCGACGGAGGCGAGTCGGCAGGGTAGGCGAAGAGACAGGGTACTCGAGAGATAGAAAGGATGTCGAGTAGGTTTGATGTTTCAGAAATTCATATATATATATAACTCTTCAATTTCCACTAATTAATTTAAAGAAAGAGGCGGCATGTAGCCTTGTGTGGCTAATAGAACAGTTTTGAAAATCTGGGAATCAAGACACGAGAGAGAGATATAGGCTACTCAAGTATGTAACAGGGCTACTCGAGTAGGTCGACTGGAGTTACTCGAGTATGCGGAGAAAACTACTCGAGTAGATAAGGACTTACTCGAGTAGGTGAGAGACTTACTCGAGTAGGTATTGACTTACTCGAGTAGGTAAGAAACTTACTCGAGTAGGTCTTTAGATACTCGAGTAGGTCAGTACACATACTCGAGTAGGTTCATTCATATACTCAAGTAGGTCTTTAGATACTCGAGTATGTCTCATGCTTCTCGAGTTGAATTTTGAAAAAGTTGAGAAAGAGTAGATTTTGACTAACCCTTTGCAATTACTTGCTTCTTAGTCATTCGGCCTTCTTTAGTCCTCTTTGTTGAGCATCCCAAGCTCTGTCTTGAAGAACGAGAACTTGGTCTCGTCCAGCGGCATTGTGAAGATATATGCAACTTGCCTATCTGTAGGTACATATTGGAGATCTATGTCTCCATGCTCCACATGTTCCCGGATGAAGTGGTACCTTAGCTCGATATGCTTTGTCCGGCTGTGGGAGACTGGATTGTTGGCTATTGCAATTGCGCTGGAGGTGTCACAGTACAAGGGAATATCCTTGAACTGCATGTTGTAGTCCTCGAACTGATTCTTTATCCCTAGCAACTGTGCGCAACAACTGCCTATAGAGATATACTCTGACTCGGCCGTTGAGATTGCGACACAGTTCTGCTTCTTGCTACTCCAGGAAATTAGTCTTCTTCCGAAGATTTGGCAAGTCCCTGAGGTACTTTTCCAGTCGTCTTTGCTACCTGCAAAATCTGCATCTGAAAATCTAATTAGTTCGCTGTCATTACTTCTTGGGTACCATAAGCCAAGATTTGGTGTGCCTTTAAGGTATCTCAGGATCCGCTTTGCAACAGCGTAATGAGATTCCTTAGAGTTCACCTGAAATCTAGCACAGACACATGTTGAGAACATTATGTCAGGCCTACTGGCAGTAAGGTAGAGCAAGGATGCAATTATGCTTCTGTACTTTGTTTCATCAAAAGGTTTCCCTTTTTCATCCTTGTCCATAGACATAGTTGAGCCCATTGGAGTCCTCATAGAGGTTGCGTTCTCCATTCCGAATTTCTTAATTAGCTCTTTGGTGAATTTGATCTGTGAGATGAAAATTCCATCTTCAGATTGTTTCACTTGAAGCCCTAAGAAATACTTTAGATCGCCCATACTGCTCATTTCAAACTTCCCTTGCATAAGTTTTGAGAACTTTTTGCAGAGGCTGTTATCTGTAGAGCCAAAGATAATATCATCGACATAGATTTGCACTAGCAAAATCTTGCCTTTTATTTCCCTAAGAAATAATGTCTTGTCTATCTTTCCCCTTGTGAACTTGTTCTCAAGTAGAAAGGTAGACAATGTTTCATACCAAGCTCGAGGAGCTTGTTTCAGACCATATAGGGCATTGTGCAGAAAATAGACATGATCGGGAAAGTTAGGATCAACGAAACCTGGAGGTTTTTCCACATACACTTCCTCCTTTAAGTTACCATTCAGGAAGGCCGACTTCACGTCCATCTGATAGACGGTGAAGCCTTTGAAGGCAGCATATGCTAGGAACAACCTTATTGCCTCCAGTCTGGCCACTGGAGCATATGTATGCTCGAAGTCGATTCCTTCTTCTTGATGATAGCCTTTAGCGACGAGTCTGGCCTTGTTCTTTATGATAGTCCCGTATTCATCCATCTTGTTCCTGAAGACCCATTTTGTTCCAATGATGTTCTTTCCCTTGGGTATTGGAACCAGCATCCACACATTGCAGCGCTTGAACTGATTTAGCTCTTCTTCCATTGTCATTATCCATGATGCGTCTGAGTTTGCTTCCTCAAATTTCTTTGGTTCAACCTGTGAGAGAAAACTCAAATGAAGATTCTCATTAGTTGTACCTTTCCGAGTTTTGACACCATCCCGGGGGTTTCCGATGATCTGGTCCATGGGGTGATCCTTCAGATGTCTGAGCTCTAGAGTCCTTGCATCTGGATTATCTTCAAGCACCGGAGTGATTTCTTCATCCTGGATGACTTCTTCATTTTGATCATCAGCCTCTCCAATAGGAGTGGGGGTGGTGATCTTAATGAACTTCTCACTTTTGTCTTTAGACGGATCATGCAAGCTAGTTTCTTTCAGCTTTTCACCTGTATCTTCAATGAGCACACTAGACGGATTGCTTTGCAGCGAGCTCGTCTCATCAAAGACAACATGTATCGATTCTTCCACCACCAGGGTTTTTCTATTGAAGATCCTGTATGCCTTACTATGGATACTATATCCTGCAAAAGTACCTTCAAAGCTCTTTTCGCTGAACTTGGTGGTATGATACTTGCCATTGTTAAGTACGAAGCATTTGCAACCAAAGATTCTAAAGTAAGAGACTGTTGGTTTTCTGTCTTTCAGAAGTTCGTAAGGAGTCCTATTGTGATCTTTGTTTATGAGTGCTCGATTTTGCACGTGGCATGCAGTGTTGACGGCCTCAGCCCAGAAGTACTCCGGTAGTGAAGCATCACTCAACATGGTCCTGCAGGCCTCTATGAGTGTTCTGTTCCTTCTCTCAGCCACTCCATTTTGTTGTGGAGTACGAGGAGAGAAAAACTCGTGAAAGATACCTAAGCTTTCACAGAATTCTGTCATGACCCCAGATTTGAACTCTGTTCCGTTGTCACTTCTAATTTTGACTATGGAGCAGTTGTATTCATTCTGGACTTGCCTGACAAAATTGGTAAAGATATCGAAGGTATCTGACTTGTGTTTCAGAAAGAACACCCACGCAAAGCGCGAGTAGTCATCAACAATTACCAATGTATACTCCTTTCCTACCAAACTTCTAATCTACAGTGGACCAAACTAGTCCATGTGCAGTAGATGGAGACATCTGTTAGAGTCTTTGCCAACAGTGCTTTTAAAGGTAGCCCTTGTTTGCTTGCCTTTTACGCATGCATGACAAGGTCTGTCTTTGACGCATTTGACATTTGGGGCATCACGTACCAAGTTCATTGAAAATAATTTATTAATTGTTTTGAAATTAATATGTGCTAGTCTCTTGTGCCATTGGTCACCAAGAGACGCACTATCTTTTGCCAAAAGACACACTGGTGTGGAGGAATCTATACAAATGAAATTTAAATAGAAAATATTCCTGCTTCAAGTGCCGGATAGAATCGTTTCCATATTGTCAACGGATTTTATCAAGCACTTATCAGCATGGAACTCAACTATGTATCCTTTATCGCAGATTTGGCTTATGCTAATGAGATTGTGTTCCAATCCTTCAACATAGGCCACATCCGAGAAGGATACATTGCCGTTAGTAATCATACCATAGCCTCTAGTAATTCCACGGTCTGAACCTCCAAAGATGACCTTTGGTCCGTTCACGACTGGAGTAAAGTTCTGAATGAGGCTTCTTGTCCCGGTCATATGCCGAGAGCATCCGCTGTCCAAGTACCAGATAGGCATTTTGTTGGCCTTTGGACTTCCCTGCAATCACAATCAATTCACCTTAGTAACCCAAACACGTTTGGGTCCTTGGTCTCGGGTTAGAGTGCTCCCCCTACGAGTGTCGGCATTATGAGCGGTCTTTCTCATATTGCTGACATGAGGGGTTGCAGTGTTTTTGGAATTGAACCAGCAATCTATGGCGAAGTGATCAACCTTGCCACAGCACCAACAGTCAAATCTGTTGTACCTTTGCCTCAAGATCTCCTGCTTGACCTTTTGGAACTTTGGTCTAGCAGTGGTAGTACTCTTAGAGGAAGATGCCTCATGATGATGACAATCACATGGCTTCTTCTCCTTTATGGGCTTATCTACAACATGCTTTGTCTTTGGTGCTTTCTTGAAGTTATGCCCATGATTGAAAGGGCCATAGCTCTGAAGAACAACTTCTTCATAAGGTGCCTTAAAGACACTTTCGCCAAAGTTTTGGGGACGTGCCCATCCTTGATAGCGGGACTTTGGCTGTACATAAGTAGGCCTAGCAAAGTGCCCGTATGATAAGTCAAAGGCAAACTCATTTGTTGGAAAGATGACCTTTCTGAATGTGGTTTGATTTTGAGAGGCTTTTCCCTTTTCTTCGGCTGAGGCCTTTTTGGCGGCCTTATTTTTCCGTTGATTCTTGTTTCTCCTAGAGGATTTACTAGGAGCTTCTTCATGGCCTAATCCAGCTCCCTTGGCCTTTGCTGAGAATTCAGCAATGAATGGAAGAACTGTCTTGGGCTTCGAGAAACTCTCAACAAGTTTCCTTTCAGCCGCAAGTTTGGCTTCCAATCCTTTGATGATCTTCTCCTTCAGGTCAAGGTGCTCAAGAGCCTTGTTGTATTCTTCAATAGTATTATTGAAGTTTTCCTCGAGGGAGTCAGTCTTTGAGACTTTCTCTCTCAAGTTGCTCTCTTTGGCTTTTAGAGATTTGATCTCTTTAGCCTGAGTCTTCATGACTCGACGACATTTGTCGTAATCCATGATTAGCTCCTTGTACTGGGCCATTAGTTCTGACTCATCGTCAGAAGAGTTACCCTCGCAATCATGGTTAGAGACTTCAGAATCTGAAAGAGGGGTATGAGAATTTACCTTCCCAGTGAACTGGGGCTCTTGTTCATCATCTGTTTGAGCCATTAGCCCAAAGTAAGCTTCTTATTCTTCGCTTGACTCAGATGAGTCGGAGTCGCTAAGAGTCTTGCTCTTTTTAGCTATGAGGCTCTTCTCCTTCCTCTTCTTATTGTATGAGGATTTCTTTTCTTCTCTTCTACCACCCTCCTTCTTCTTGTGAGGGCAGTCAGCAATGACGTGACCTGACTTATTACAACAATAACAAATGATGTCAGTTGAAGTGTATTTGTTCTGTTTAAAGTTATACCTGTCGTGGCTGCTTGAGCCTTTTCTTTGTCGATCGTCATCGCACCGCGATCTTCTGTGTGAGGCATCCTTGCCTTTCCATTGTTTCTTTTTATTAAGAAACTTCTTGAATTGCCTTGAGAGCAAGGAGAACTCTCCTTCAGATAGTTCAGAGCCTGAGGTGCTGGGCTCTGATGTTTCTTCTTCTTCATCAACTTCTGGAGCTGGAGCGGGGGAGGCAGCCTTAGTCTTTCTGGAGGTGTCTGCCTTTAGAGCGACAGATTTCTCCTTTAGAGCAGACTTGCCCTTCTCTTCTTCAGCTTTTCTTGTATTGATTTGGAGTTCATAGGACATAAGCTTTCCAAAGTGATTTTGCGGGTATGTTTTAGCTAGCTTCTCGAACTCCCTAATGGCACATACCTTGTTATCCCATTCCTTGGTTAGGGATCTCAAGAATTTGTCGTTCAGTTCTCCGTTTGTGAAGACATGGCCATACACCCTTAGGCCATTTACAATCTTGAAGAAGTTCTCAAAGGTGTCAGCAATTGTTTCCTTGTTCCCTTGTCGGAATGCTTCATATTTTTGATTGAGAAGGGATCTCCTTAGCTGATTGACAGTGAATCAAATTCTGCAGCATCGAGTCATCGACTGCACTTGCTATGATGTTCTTAGCTTTCTTGTCGAGAGAGACAAGTGCAATCTCGTCTTTGTCGAGATCCATTAGCTTTTTAGGAACTTTCTTGGTAGGGTCGATAGTGGACATAGTCATGGGAACGTAAGGACCTTCTTCAACGATCATGAAGATCCTTGGATCCACAGCTTCCATGAAAAATTTTATCCTTTCTTTCCACATGGGAAAGTTGTTTTTATTGCACAGAGGAAGCTTGGCGAAATCTTTGCCCTTGTCCATTTTATGGTAGAATCTTTCAGACAACAGATCTGGATCTGATCAAGGTGTTAACCTTTTAACGATCAACCTGGCTCTGATTCCAATTGAAAGAAAACTGTTGTCGACCTAAATCACCTAGAGGGGGGGTGAATAGGTGGTTTGTGCGTCTTTTGCGGAATAAAAATTAATTAGAGCACTGCACAGAAATATCTACCAATATAACAGATGACACAAGATGTATAGTGGTTCCCCAACCTTGGGTACATCCACTTTCCCTCACCGATCTAGCAATCAACTAGACTCGGCTACTCCACTATCTTGGATCAAAAACCGATCCTACCCTCGGAACAACGTTCCTACAAACTCGATCCAAACAAAACGGATCTACACCTCAGAAGATAACACTTCCTACAAACTCGGAGTGAAAAACTCCTACACTCGGAGAAGATTTCTCCTACAAGATTAATAAAGAGTTTACAAGAATACAAACAGTAAATCACTCAGATCTGAAGGAAACAGCCAGGATCTTCTTATTTTCAACTTTGTAGCACTTTCAGAAATCGGTGAAGAAGTTCTCGGCGTCGATCTGGATCTACTCGCTTTTACAGAAACCGAGAGAAAATATGATCGGTGAAGTCGATCTCGATCTGTAACTTTTCTTCAGAATAAACCTCTGAAAGTAGAAGCTTTGGCTGGAGAAGAAAGCGGCGGCGACGGCTTCCGTTTCGCGAGAGTCAGAGAGGAGGCGACTGAAGAATATTTCTCGAAAAAGAAATTGCAAGAAAGCTTTGAGAATACTTAGGGTTTGTCATTTTCTGATAAGACCTTATATAGGAGAGACTAACGGTCATAATCGGTCATAAAGATGTACACGTGGACCAATCATGTCGCGTGATTTGAAAAATCCCGTCAGAAAAATGACTTAGAAAAATTTCGGAAAGATTTGGCCAACTACACGAGTAAGTCAATAACTACTCGAGTAGTTGAATAACTACTCGAGTATATGATGGGAAACATACTCGGGTAAGTATAAAAAGACTACTCGAGTATATAGAGATCAACTACCCGAGTAAGTAGACATAACTACTCGAGTATGTGAAGAGACCTACTCGAATATATAGAGGATCTACTCGAGTACTGGAAGAGCTACTCGAGTATATTACATAACCAACTCGAGTACAAGAAGTACTACTCGAGTGGAATACTTAGAAAAATTCTGAAGAGGTCTGCTGGCAACTACTCGAGTAGTTGAACTAAACTACTCGAGAGAAAGTAATCTACTCGAGTAGGTGAAAGTTCTACTCGAGTAAAAGACTTAGAAAAATTCTGGAGTAGGGAAATAGCAAGGTACACGGGTGACACAAGAACTACTCGAGTAGGTAAAATGAACTACTCGAGTATGTTTCTATCTACTCGAGTATGTGAGTATACTTACTCGAGTATATGACTTGGTCTACTCGAGTAGGTGACTTAGCTACTCGAGTATATGACTATGTCTACTCGAGTACAAGATTCCTTTATTCGAGTAACTTATACCCAGACTACTCGAGTAGGTGAAAGCTCTACTCGAGTAAAACACTTAGAAATTTGCTGATGTTGGAAAAACTGATTCTTCTAGAGTAGCAAAGTTCCAATGCCTTTCCCATAGTCCAATAACTTGAATATGAAGTGTATCCCAATAGAGAGACCACACATGAGTCAACACCTTGGAATATGCAATGAGGGATTACATTGCACAGTTCCTGTGTTTGGTGACCCACTGTGGGCTGACATTGGCCTACACTTCCTAGTGAAACTCCTGCAAACATATAGCTCAAACCAAGCATCAAATACAACTTAATTCATCTTAGTTCCAGGGTGACTTCATCAAATCTGGGTTCATGTGGATGAAATACCCAACATTACCCAATAGATCTTCTGTGGTGATCTCATTCAAACTTCTGGCATTCTTGATTGGCCAGATTCTTGAATCCCAAGTACTAGGGAAGCACATTAAAATTTTGTCATTGAGTTCAGTCAGTGATATCTCCTTATCCAAAGTCCTGAGTTCACTGACTATTAGACTAAGTCTATTGTACATATCTCCAACTGATTCAGCTTCTCCCTTTTTGAAATTCTCATATTGAGATATGAGGTGGGATCTCCTGTTCTTTCTCTCATCAGCTGAGACTGAGACTATTTTAGAGAGTTTATCCCAGATTTCCTTCGCTGAATTGCATTCAGCTACCTTTTGAAAGATGTCATCAGACATGGTCTGGGATAGAATGTTCATAGCCTTGGCATCAGCTACCTTCCATTTCTTGATATCAGCATCTGTTCCTGATAGAGGTGGAACAACATTTGTACTTGAGTTCTCTGGAGGTCTTGGACAAACTGTCAAAACAGAATTAAAAATATCATCGTCAATAGAATTCATGTATAATCTGATCCTTGCTTTCCAAAGTGCAAACTTGGATAGATTGCACACTGGAGGTCTGGTGCTAGCATAATCTTTATTTTGGGCCATGATTTATGATAACAAAATCTAATAATAAACTTAAAAGAAAACAGATCTAACTAGGAATCTTTGGGTTCAGGTGTTAGCCTGTGCAACCACCAAGGTGTGGTATGTTTAACCAACCCCGCTCTGATACCAATTGAAAGTGCAGGTAAATCTGATATACTCTAGAGGGGGGGGGGGTGAATAGAGTATATAGTGCTTGAAAACTTTTACAATAATTGTTGTAATCTGAGTGAACATGGAAGCAACTATTAATTCTAATCATAAAATAACCTACAACAGAAATTAATCACAGATCTAAACTAATCACAAAACAATAATAACCAGAAACAAAAGATAAAGATAAGCAAGCCAGAAGACACAAGGAGCTATTATGGTTCCCCTAAACTTGGCTACATCCACTCTTCTACCACCCTAGGTAGGAATCCACTGCAGGATGAGTTGATCAGGTGTCCTGGGCACCAATGAGCTTTTAATAAGGTACTCAAAAACTAAATCAGATTTTTTGATCAGGTGTCTTGCCACCAATGAGCTTTTGACAAGGTGCTCAAAAACCAAGCTCAAACTTTTGAAGGGAGTTTGAGAAACCCTTTACAGAGATGGGGATGAGAGAATGATGGAAGTCTTCTCTTTCTCAAATCAGCTGAGAAGACTATGTGGATTTGATGGTGTCAAAGCTCCCCCTGAGTCCTTGAGATGTTCAGGAAATGAAGCTTTGCTGTAGGGTGATAGGCCTTCAGAAGTTGATCTCCAGCAAATGATGATTTCAGCAACAGCTGAAATGTTAGGTGTCTAGAGTCTTTGAAAGATGTTGGCCTTGAACACTTGAATCACAAGAGATCAGAAGATTTTAGATGGTTGATCTCCTTGGATGTGTGTTCTTGAGAGAATTCTTTGAGACAGAGAATATTTTGTTCTTGTTCTTCTTGTCTATGTTCTGAGTGATAGAGAGAATCAAAAATCTTGTATTTTATTCTCTGGTACTGAATAGAAAAACATCCTCTGTCAAGAATAGCTGTTGGTCTATCATTAATTGCATCCTTAATTGCAATTATCTTCTGGAGGAAAGTCCAAAGAAACATTCCTTGATAATTCCTTGAAACTTGGTCCAGAAATAAATGAAAACGGCTAGAAAATCTTCTGAATTAATTGCTGAATAACTCCTTAACTGTTCTGAATTTGAATCTTGAAAAATCCTTTAACTCATCAGAAACCGTCGAACTGAGCTCTGCTATCGTCGAACTGAGCTCAGCGATTTGGACTAATACAACAACAGAAAAATCGTCGATCTAAGCTCAAAGATCGTCGAACTGAGCTCAGAGATAGAGATCCAATATTGAGTCAAGATCGTCGAATTGAGCTCGCAGATCGTCGAATGGAGTTCGACGATTTGTTGAAGTTGAGCTCAGCGATCGTCGAATGGAGTTCGACGATCTGTCGAAGTTGAGCTAGACGATCGTCGATTGGAGTTCGACGAATCGTTGTGCTGAGCTCGACGATATGACTTAGTCTCAAACTGAAAATCCTGTGTCTTGAGGGCAGCTTCCAAACCTAGACTTCTAACCATTAGACTCAATTCCAATTGACCTTTAGATCTATACAGGAGGTCAAAGACAGGTTTCCTAGAGACATAGTGATCCTGACCCAAATTAGTAATAGGGTGTTCCAACAATATTGGATGCCTTTACGGTACAGCAGCCTCCGGTGCAACAATAGGCTCCGGGCTCTAACAGGTTGAGCACCTTTCCCGCCCTCTCCCCTCCTGCTTACCTCGAGACAGAGTCGGTCATACGCATGGAGGAATTGCTTGACACGGTGGAGGAGTTGCTGGCAGGGATCCGTTGCCCAGCCAACATGGCTGTGACGTTGGCAGTGTCCATCTTGGAACTACATGCTAAGAGGTGGTGGCAGTCCCACATGGGCTCCACCTTCCAAGGCCGAGTCTATACGGAGATAAGTTGGAGCAAGTTCTCAGATGTCTTCTTGGAGCACTTCATGAAAGTGTGAGCTAGATCTGATATACTCTAGAGGGGGGGGGGGTGAATAGAGTATGGTGCTTAAAAACTTTTTACAAAAATTGTTGCAATCTAAGTGAACAGGGAGGCAAATAAAAAATCTAAACAATTGTTACAAACTACAAAAGAAACTAATCACAGATCCTAACTAATCACAGATCAATCACAGCCAGAAACAAAAAATAAAGACAAGCAAGCCAGAAGACACAAGGAGCTATAGTGGTTCCCCTAAACTTGGGTACATCCACTCTTCTACCACCATAGGTAGGAATCCACTGCAGGATGAGTTGATCAGGTGTCCTGGGCACCAATGAGGTTTTGATAAGGTGCTCAAAAACCAAACCAGAGTTTTTGATCAGGTGTCTTGCCACCAATGAGCTTTTGATAAGGTGATCAAAAACCAAGCACAAACTTTTGAAGGGAGTTTGAAAAACCCTTTACAGAGATGGGGATGAGAGAGTGATGGAAGTCTTCTCTTTCTCAAAGCAGCTGAGAAGACTATGTGGATTTTGATGTTGTCAAAGCTCCCCCCGAGTTCTTGAGATGTTCAGGAAATGAAGCTTTGCTGTAGGGTGATAAGCCTTCAGTGATTGATCTCCATCAATTGATGATTTCAGCAACAACTGAAATGTTAGGTGTCTGGAGTCTTGAATGATGTTGGCCTTGAACACTTGAATCAAAAGAGATCAGAAGAGTTCAGATGGTTGATCTCCTTGGTTGTGTGTTCTTGTATGAATTCTTTTAGACAGAGAATATCTACATCTCTTTCTCTTTTTATCTTGAGAACAGTTGATGTTGAGAAAGATGTTGTTCAGAGAATGTTTTGTTCTTGTTCTTCTTGTTCTGCTTATCTGTGCTATATGAGAGATTCAAAAAAACTTGTGTTTTATTCCCTGGTTCTGAATAGAAAATGATCCTCTGTCAAGAATAGCCGTTGGCATGTTAATAATTGACTTCCTTAATTGCAATTGTCTTCTGGGGGAAAGTCCAAAGAAACATTACTTGATAATCCCTTGAAAGTTGGTCCAGAATAAATGAAAATGGCTACACGATCTTCTGAATTAATTGCTGACAATAACTCCTTAACTATTCTGAATTTGAATCTTGAAAATCATTAAACTCTTCAGAAAAACGTCGAACTGAGCTCCACTATTGTCGAACTGAGCTCAGCGATTTGGACTTAGACAGCAACAGAGATCGTCGATCTAAGCTCAACTATCGTCGAACTAAGCTCAAAGATAGAGAATCAATACTGGAGTCAAGATCGTCGAACTGAGCTCGAAGATCGTCGAATGGAGTTCGACGATTTGTTGAAGTTGAGCTCAGCGATCGTCGAATGGAGTTCGACGATCCGTCGAAGTTGAGCTAGACAATCGTCGATTGGAGTTCGACGATTTGTCGTACTGAGCTCGACGAAATGACTTAGTCTCAAAACTGAAAAACATTGGTCTTTAGGGCAGCTTCCAAACCTAACTACTAACCCTTAGACTCAATTCTAGTTGACCTTTAGATCGATACAAGAGGTCAAAAATAGGTTTCCTAAAGACATAGTGATCCTGACCCAAATTAGTAATAGGGTGTTCCAACAATCTCCCCCTATTTGGGTTAGGATTACTATTTACAGAACTTGGAAAAATTAAAGAACAACATACAAAGCAATAATGCAGAAATGCAATAAACAAAGCATTGCAGAAGCACAGATATATTATCCCAGTTAGAAATCAGAAATCAGAATAATTGTCACCTTACAGAATTATTCCTTCTCCTTGCTCTTTATAAGTTTGATTTCTCTATTGGGATTAAGAGCTCTTTCTTTGATCTTCTGTCATCTGCTGCATCTAGAGAAGTTTGTTGTTTGGGCCTTAGTACCACAACTTCAGGATACAGCTCCATGTATATATCAGAATCAAAGAATTTGCTTGAGGCATATCTTTCCAGTTCCTTCTTTATTTGTTCAGACAATGTAGTAATGTTGGAGGTATCTCTGCCTTGCTCTTTAGCTTTCTTGATTTGATCCAGGGCAGCTAATTCTTTCATTCTAGCAGTCCATGCAGTAGGATTATTTTCTGGATCTTCAAAGGGCACTGGAGGCTCATATCTGTTGGATGGATTATCTGGAGGAGCTCTGGATGAGACTACTTCTTTCAGCTTATAGGGAAAAGGAGCTGAAGTTGTATCTGATGAAGCTTGTCCTTCCCTAGAGTAAGGGTGTTGTCTTGAATAGCCTTTGGAGTAGACTTGAAATTCCCTTTGGCTTCCTCTGTAACTTCCTCTTCTAGATTGAGAACCTCTGGACTGGCCTCCCCTATATTGAGATCTTGCTTGAGGCTGATAGGGGGTTTGGCTTTTAGCAGAAGGATGAGCAGCTGAGCTTCCACCTGCACCTGCATCAGGAGGAGGTGGTGGAGGAGGATGAGGATGATGAAACTGAGAGGATCCCTTCTCATACTTCCTCTTATTCTTCATGGCTTTAAGTTGGTTCTTGGAATACTGCATCCAATGTTCAGTAATGGGGCAGTCATGAATAATGTAATAAGGTATGTCATTGGTGTCCTTTACTTTGGCTGGAGGCACTCTTTTCATAACCTTGCTCCTTGCCTTTCTCTTCCTGGCTATAGTGGCAGAAGAATCATCAGAATCAGTCTTAAATTCATAACTTTCAGAACTTTGCTCATCATATAAGGCATCAATTTGTTTCATATAATCTTTTTGAAGTTGGGTTGGAGCAGATGAGACAGCAGTTGTAGCAGCAGCAGATATAATACTAGTAACAACAGAAGTTGTAGTAGTAGCAGTAGTAACAACAGATACAGAAGTTTCAGGAGCAATACTTGCAGAAGATACAACAACAGTATTATCAGCAGTAACTAGAGCAGCAAAAGATTCAGAGAGAATACTTTCAGATACAAGAACCTCAGCATCAGTAATAATAGCAGAAATAACATCAGCAATAACAGAAGGCTCAAAATCATATGCCTCTGTCATCTGCATATCCTTAGAGATTAACCCATCAGCAGTATCAACAATATCAGCAGCAGCAACAGAAACAACAACAATATTTTCAGCAGGAATAGCAGCAGCATCACTGGAACCAGAAGGCTCAGCAGTAGAGAGGGAATTGATGAATGAAGTTATAACACTGGTGTCACAACTTGAGAAGGGCACAATGGCCTTGGAAAGATCCTATGATGGCTGGACTACAACTTTCTCTGGAAGACAACTGAAATAAGCTGAATCAAAAACTGATAATAAGGACCTGAGGTCAACTGAGAAGACAACAACAGCAGTAGAGACTGAAATTGGAGCTTGAGGAACAACAGCAGCAGCAGGCAATCTAACTTCATAAGACATCTCCCCCTGCCTAGATTCAGAGAGAGCTGGATCAAGGCACCCAGAGGAAGGTATTGCCTGAGGAAATAGAGAAGATAACATGGCAGAGAGGGCTGCCACTGACTGAAGAAGTGGAGCCAAGGAGGTCTCCAATAGAAGTGATAGCCTGGGGGCTAGCAGTTCATATAACTTGTCAGCTAGGGCAGAAATGTCTACTTGCTCAGCAGGGACTTGAGCAGAGGTAGAGAGGGATGGAGGAGCAACTGGTGATGGTGGTGGAGAGCTGGTGGAAGGTAGAAGTGAAGGTTGAGGTGTGGGTATTGTGGAAATGGAAGATAGTGGTATTGAGATAGAGGGTGTGAAAGAGGGTTGATCAATAATGTCTTGTAGAAGCTGTTGGTAAGATGTGGAGGAGGAGGGTGGCTCAGGAGGAGATGAAGGTGAGTCATCCATGAAGGAATCATCAAGAAGATTGAAAGATGGAATGTTGGATGATGTGTCAATGTCTTGGTGAGGGTAGTGGTGTAATGGATGGAATACTTCTTCTGTTATAGGAAGAGTGGGGATTGGAGATGGAATAGATGTTGGAGATGGGCTGGATATGATGATTGTGGATGAGATTTGAATGGTGGATGGAACTGGAGGGGATGAAATAGGAGTTGGAGGAGGAGAAGCAGCAGCAGGCAAGTCTTCTGCAGGGGCAGAGACTTGAGGGGAAGAGACTATTACAGTCCTTGTGCCTGAAGTTGTGCTTGCAAAAGGCCTGCTGGGCTTTGTTATCTGCCTGTCCCATTTGCCAATTAGGGCACAGGACAGCCTCTTTGAAGAATTAATATGTATCCCATTAGATACAAGCAGGGCAGGGCATCTGTTCTGAAGAAAGAGCCCTAGGATCCTCCCCAAATTAACAAAATTCTTGTTTATCTTCTTCTTAATCAGGTCAAAGAAGACCTTTACCCAGTTCAACTGTTTCTTATCCACAATGGCTCCCATCAAGCACAGCTGATACCTAGAGATAGTATCATGTGCTGAATGCTTGGCCAGCAGAACCTTTCCCACTACATCAGCCAAAAATCTATATTCCACATCTAGGTTCTTCTTCAGCAGCTTGCTAGGGTTAGCATCAGAGTGACCCATCCTTGCAAGTAAATCAGAAAATTCCTCTCCAGATAACTCAGCAGAATCTCTTCCAGAACTTAACTCAAAAACCTCTGTCAGAATTGCAGGAGTCAAAGGTACCTGGGTTCCAGAAATTGAACTAACCACTGTGTTTTGGTCCTGATTGTGGGCAGTATACACCCACTCCTTAATCTCATCAGCAGCCAACTTGATTCTTGCCGACATGATGGTAGCAAGCTTCTGCTCCTTGAACAGTTCCAGAATATCTTGAAAAACCTGATCAGTGGTGCTGAAGGACTCCATGTCTATATCAAATCCAGCATCGAATTTCATTGCGGCTAGAACGACAACAGAGACGACCATGGTTACCTGAAAAGATCAACAAACAAAACGACCAAGTGTAGAGATGTTTGGAGGGAAATAGAATTTTTGCAGAGAGATTGAAAGCGCAAAAGCAGAACGACGGCCGAAAAATGAATTTTATATTAGGGTTCTACGCAGAAAAGGAAAGATTGTTGAACTCAGTTCGACGATCGGGGCTTCTAAAGGAATCTGAAGGGTCTTCAATATCGTCGATCTCCGTTCGATGATATTGGAGAGCGTCGAGCTCTGTTTGACGATCGTTCAGAGAACAAAATCGTCGAGCGCCGTTCGACGATCGTTGACCGGAAGAGATAGTTGAACACTATCTGAGAAGCGCTGAACTCAGGTCGACGATTTCGGAAATCGTCAATCTCCGTTCGATGATCTGGGGGAAAATCGTCGAACGCAGTTCAGAGACCAGAAATACAGTCTAGACACTAGAAAAATCAAGATGTTTGCCTAGTCTTGGTCAATTTTTAAAGTTTCAAAATCTTGGATATTATTTTAGACTTCCTCCATCTAATTCCTAACTGATTTAGGAAGAAAGTGTGTTTCTTTTCATCCAAGGGTTTGGTGAAAATATCTCCCATTTGCAAATTAGTTGGGATATATTGAAGTTCAATTTTATTCTTCTCAACATTATCCCTTAAAAAGTGATGCCTAATTTCTATGTGTTTTGTCCTACTATGGAGGAATGGATTTTGAGCTATAAAAATAGCACTGGTGTTATCACAAAAGATTTTTGACTTCTCTAAGTTGTAGCCATAGTCTAGGAGTTGGTTTTGAATCCACAAGATTTGTGAACAACAACTGCCTGTAGCTATATATTCTGCTTCAGTAGTTGAAGTTGACACAGAAGTTTGTTTCTTGCAAAACCAAGAGACAAGTCTGTCACCAAGAAACTGACAAGTTCCACTGGTGCTTTTCCTGTCAATTCTGCATCCAGCATAATCAGCATTAGAAAATCCAGTTAAGTCAAATGCTGAATCTTTTGGATACTAGAGACCTAGATTTGGATAACTTTTTACATACCTGAGAATCCTTTTAACTAATGTTAGGTGTGACTCTCTAGGGCTTACTTGGAATCTAGCACATATGCATGTAACAAACATTATATCAGGTCTACTAGCTGTAAGGTAGTAAGGAGCCAATCATTGCTCTATATGTTGTCTGATCAACAGGTTTCCCATGTTCATCAGCATCCAATACAGCATTGGTAGACATGGGTGTTTTCATACAAGATGCTTCAGACATACCAAATTTCTTGACCAATTCATTTGCATACTTGGTTTGAGAAATGAAGATGCCTTCAGCATGTTGTTTGACTTGCAATCCTAGGAAGAAGGATAGCTCACCGATGCTACTCATTTCAAATTTATAATGCATTAGGTTGGAAAACCTTCTGCACAAGTTTGAATCAGTAGAACCAAAAATAATATCATCTACATAAATCTGTACTAGTAGGGTATGAGACTTATGGGTTCTAATGAAAAGAGTTTGGTCTACTCTACCCCTTATAAATTCATTTTCCAGAAGGAAGCATGCAAGGGTCTCATACCATGCTGTAGGAGCTTGCTTGAGACCATATAATGCTTTTTTCAACTTTAAAACATAATCAGGATAAGTTGGAGAGATAAAACCTCGAGGTTGTCTGACATAGACTTCTTCCTTGATGTCTCCATTGAGAAATGCACTTTTTACATCCTTCTGATATACCTTGAAGCCTTTGTGTGCTGCATAAGCTAAGAAGATTCTGATGGCTTCCAATCTTGCAACTGGTGCAAAAGTTTGGTCATAGTCTATGCCTTCTTCTTGAGATTATCCTTGAGCAACTAGCCTTGCCTTGTTCCTTACAATTACTCCTTGATCATCCACTTTGTTTCTGAACACCCACTTTGTTCCAACAATAGAGTGATCCTTAGGCTTTGGCACTAGTTCCCAAACTTTGCTCCTTTCAAATTGATGCAACTCTTCTTGCATTGCAATGATCCAGTGTGGATCTTGCTCTGCATCTTGAATGGATTGAGGTTCAATTTGAGATAGGAAGCAAGTGTGCAACATGTTTTGGTTGACCTGATTTCTAGTTTGCACACCAGCTGAGATGTCTCCAATTACTTCAGAAATTGGATGGTCTCTTGATGTTACTGAATCAACATGGAGTGTTGATTGTTCACCAACCCTTGTTGTTATTTCCTCTTGTGGTACAACAACTGGCTCTTCAAGTTGTTTCTCTTCAATATGTTGAATGCTTTCTTCATCTTCACTGCTTTCCTATTTTTGAGTGACCTGTAACTTGTTCAAATCTTCAACAAGAGAATGTACCTGCAAAGGTTCTATGGTAGAAGTGTTCTTCTCCTTGAAAGACATGTTAGATTCATCAAATGATATGTGAACAGATTCTTCAATTTTGAGAGTTGATTTATTATAAACCCTATAAGCCTTACTGATCATGGAGTATCCCAGAAACACTCCTTCATCAGCTTTAGCTTGAAATTTTGCTAAATATCTCTTGTCATTATTGTGTATATAACAAATACAGCCAAAAATCCTAAAATAATCAACTTTAGGTTTCTTCCCTTTGAGTAATTCATAGGGAGTCTTTCCCTTTAGTTTATGTATTAAACTTCTGTTCAGCACATAGTTGGAGGTGTTCACTGCCTCTGCACAAAAGGATAGAGGAAGGTGAGCATCTGACAACAATGTAGTGGCAGATTCAATAAGGGTTCTATTTTTCCTTTTAGCTACCACATTTTGTTGAGGAGTTCTAGGAGTTGAGAAAGTGTGCCTGATCCCTTCACTCTGACAGAACTCTTGCATAAGAAGAGAATCAAACTCTGTCCCATGATCACTTCTGATCAGGGCAATGTGAGTATTGAACTCAATCTGTATACATTTGAGAAACTCTGTCAGACACTTAAAGTTATCAGACTTCTTCCTCAGAAAGAACACCCATGTGAATCTAGAGAAGTCATCGACAGCTACTAAAGTGTAAGATTTCCCTCCTAGGCTTTGTACTGTAATGGGTCCAAAAAGATCCATGTGTAAAAGATACAAGATCCTAGGTGAATCACTCTTATTAAGTGATTTGAAACTATTTTTAGTTTGCTTGCCTAATTGACAAGCCCTGCAGAGTCCTTCCTTCTTGTAGGGGCCAGAAGGTAGTCCTCTAACAAGATTGTCCTTGGATAGCCTAGCAATGGTTCTAAGGTTTAAATGTCCTAATCTCTTATGCCATAAAACATTTGGTCTACATATAGAATTAAATAGGCAAATATCTACATCTGTTGAAAGAAAATCTACTAGATAGATGTTACCTTTCCTTTTACCTGTCAACACAGTTGTGTTGTCTTCTGACTTGATCTTGCATAAAGCTTTGCTGAAAGTCACCTGGTATCCTTCATCACATAGCTAACTGATGCTTATCAAATTGTGCTTCAGTCCTTCCACATAGGCTACCTTCTTGAATGTTACTGTCCCAATCTGGACTGCACCATATCCTTTAGTTTGTCCAAAGTTTGAATCACCAAATATGACTTTGGGTCCAAGCTTGGCTTTAAAGGATGTGAGGTAGTCCTTGTTTCCTATCATGTGCTTAGAGCACCCACTATCCAAGTACCATTGTTGGTTAGATGTTGGATAGGTCTTCACTTGCACATAAAATAATTCATTTGTTTTTGACCCAGTTTACCTTGGGCCTTGGTTGATAACCTTTAAACTCAGAAATAAAAGACATCCCAGGTTGACTCTTATAACCTTCAGGATGATATCTCCTTGGAGGAATTATCCATTCAGTATAAGGGTTAAAGCTTTGGGATGAAGGACCCCTAGGATTGGATTTTGATTTGCCCTTGAAGGAATTTCCAGAGCTCTGATCTCTGTTCGACGATCGTGGAGCTGCGTTCGACGATCTTGGGTCAGATCGTCGAGCTCCGTTCGACGGTCGACTGTGGCAGAGTTCAGGAATTTGAGATCGTCGACCTGAGTTCGACGATTTTGCCTGAGATCGTCGATCTGCATTCGGCGATCGTCGAGCTCCGTTCGACGATTTCTGCTGGAACTTAGTTTTCTTACGCAGATCAGAATTCTTCCTAGCTACCTCTACAACTCCCTTCCCTTTATCAGAAATGAACTTGATTGGGGTTGTTAGGACTATAGGTTGGCTGGATGAAGCACCCAAGCCCAGTGTACTATTGAATCTGGAGTTCACTGTGCTTGTGATGTCCATCAGCTTGATACTTCTCCCATTGAGGGATTCTTCAAGCTTCTTGGCCTCTGATAGCTCACCTTTCAGTGAAGCTATCTGCTCCCTACAACACTCCAACTCCTCAGAGAGTTTGAGGTTTTCTGACTTTAAGGAACTGTGTTCAGATAATTGATTTCTGAGAGAAATAATTTCCTTCTCAGATTTTAGTAAGTCTAAACATAATGCTTTAAACGCAGATTTAAAGTCCTCAGAATTGAAATCAAAAGAACTGATTACCTGGTCTTCTTCAAGTTTAGTCTCTGAATCTGACTCTGACTCTTCTGCATCTGAATTGTGTTGAGAGGCATTGATTGCCATCATGCAGAACTCCTTCTCTTCTGCATCATCTTCATCATCACTGGAGCTAGATGAAGCTTCTGATTCCTCTTCAGTCTCACTCCAGGATTCAGCAACAAATCCCTTCCTTGTGTGTTTGTTCTTGCTTGAGGAGGGTTTTTCATTGTTGTTCTTCTTGAAGTCCTTATGTCTTCTTCTTTCTTTCTTATCCTTTTTGTTCTTATTTTTGTTTTCTGGACAGTCAGGCACAATGTGGTCTGGTTTCCTTCAACCAAAGCAAACAATTTTTTTATTATTTGACTTGTCATACCTTGGCTTATCATGCTCTTTATATGATCTCTTTCTGAAGTCTTTTCTGGCCATCTTGTAAAATCTTTTGGCCAGCAGACTGAGCAGTTCATCATTGCCTGTGACTTTGTCTTCAGGCTGATATTCAGTTGCTTTGAAGGTTATTGTCTTTTCTTTCCTTGTGGCTAGTGAGGCAGTCTTCTGCTCTTCTTCTCTGTTCTTAATGAGCAGCTCATAAGATTTGAGCTTACCCAAAAGAGCTTCTGTGGTGATCTCATTCAGACTTCTGGCATCCTTGATTGGCCAGATTCTTGAATCCCAAGTGCTTGGGAAGCACATTAGGATTTTATCATTTAGTTCAGTCAGTGAGATTTCCTTATCCAAAGTCTTGAGTTCATTGACTATTAGACTGAGCCTGTTATACATTTCAGCTACTGGCTCACCTTCTCCTTTCTTGAAATTCTCATATTGGGATATGAGGTGGGATCTCCTGTCCTTTCTTTCATCAGCTGAGCTTGAGACTATTTTAGAGAGTTTATCCCAGATTTCCTTTGCTGAATTACATTCAGCCACCTTTTGAAAGATGTCATCAGACATGGTCTGGACTAAGATATTCATAGCCTTTGCATCAGCTACCTTCCACTTCTTGATATCATCATTTATTCCTGATGGAGGTGGAACAGCATTTGTGCTTGTGTTCTCTGGAGGTCTTGGACAAACTGTCAAAATAGAATTAAAAATATCCTCGTCAATAGAATTCATATATAATCTAATCCTTACTTTCCAAAGTGCAAACTTGGACAGATTGCACACTGGAGGTCTTGTGCTAGCATAATCTTGGTTTTGGGCCATGATTTGTGTAGAAATAATCTAATAACAAAATCTAAAAAGTCAGATCTAACTAGGGATCTTTGGGTTCAGGTGTTAGCCTGTGCAACAACTGAGATGTGCTATATTTAACCAACCTCGCTTTGATACCAATTGAAAGTGTGATCTAGATCTGATATACTCTAGAGGGGAGGGGGGGGGGGGTGGATAGAGTATGGTGCTTAAAAACTTTTTACAACAATTGTTGCAATCTGAGTGAACAAGGAAGCAAATAAAAAATCTAAACAATTGTTACAAACTACAAAAAAACTAATCACAGATCCTAACTAATCACAGATCAATCACAGCCAGAAACAAAAAATAAAGACAAGCAAGCCAGAAGACACAAGGAGCTATAGTGGTTCCCCTAAACTTGGGTACATCCACTCTTCTACGACCCTAGGTAGGAATCCACTGCAGGATGAGTTGATCAGGTATCCTGGGCACCAATGAGCTTTTGATAAGGTGCTCAAAAACCAAACCAGATTTTTTGATCCGGTGTCTTGCCACCAATGAGCTTTTGATAAGGTGCTCAAAAACCAAGCACAAACTTTTGAAGGGAGTTTGAAAAACCCTTTACAGAGATGGGGATGAGAGAGTGATGGAAGTCTTCTCTTTCTCAAAGCAGCTGAGAAGACTATGTGGATTTTGATGTTGTCAAAGCTCCCCCTGAGTTCTTGAGATGTTCAGGAAATGAAGCTTTGCTGTAGGGTGATAGACCTTCAGAGATTGATCTCCAGCAATTGATGATTTCAGCAATAGCTGAAGTGTTAGGTGTCTGGAGTCTTGAATGATGTTGACCTTGAACACTTGAATCAAAAGAGATCAGAAGAGTTCAGATGGTTGATCTTCTTGGTTGTGTGTTCTTGTATGAATTCTTTTAGACAGAGAATATCTACAGCTCTTTCTCTTTTTCTCTTGAGAACAGTTGATGTTGAGAAAGATGTTGTTCAGAGAATGTTTTGTTCTTGTTCTTCTTGTTCTGCTTATCTGTGCTATATGAGAGATTCAAAAAAACTTGTGTTTTATTCCCTAGTTCTGAATAGAAAATGATCCTCTGTCAAGAATAGCCGTTGGCCTGTCATTAATTGACTTCCTTAATTGCAATTGTCTTCTGGGGGAAAGTCCAAAGAAACATTCCTTGATAATCCCTTGAAACTTGGTCCAGAATAAATGAAAACGGCTACAAGATCTTCTGAATTAATTGCTAACAATAACTCCTTAACTGTTCTGAATTTGAATCTTGAAAATCATTGAACTCTTCAGAAAAACGTCGAACTGAGCTCCACTATCATCGAACTAAGCTCAGCGATTTGGACTTAGACAACAACAGAGATCGTCAATCTGAGCTCAACTATCGTCGAACTGAGCTCAGAGATAGAGAATCAATAATGGAGTCAAGATCGTCGAACTGAGCTCGAAGATCGTCGAATGGAGTTTGACGATTTGTTGAAGTTGAGCTCAGCGATCATCGAATGGAGTTCGACGATCCGTCGAAGTTGAGCTAGACGATCGTCGATTGGAGTTCGACGATTCATCGTACTGAGCTCGACGAAATGACTTAGTCTCCAAACTGAAAAACCTTGGTCTTGAGGGCAGCTTCCAAACCTAACTACTAACCCTTAGACTCAATTCTAGTTGACCTTTAGATCTATACATGAGGTCAAAAACAGGTTTCCTAAAGACATAGTGATCCTGACCCAATTTAGTAATAGGGTGTTCCAACACTTCATTCCCACATCCGCTCGAAATGAACTCAAAGAGAAGTTTCTTCTTCTGAAGCGAGGATCAAATTCAGTTATGGAATATCAGCGAGAATTTCAGCACCTCGCGAGGTTCGCGACTTCTTATGATTTGGATGATAGAGGATACGCCAAGCATTTTTTCAAAGGGTTGCGAGATCCCCTAAGGTAGGCCCTTTTGTTTATAGCGGACGCTAGCTTGGCGGAGATTATCGACATAGCAAAGAGATTGGACGCGGATCACTTGAGTAGTGGTAAGAGACCTGCGGAGGGCGTGATGGAAGCTGCCCCAAGCAATAGAAGAAGGCAGGACTTTAGAGGAGGAAGAGGACATCAAAGAGGTGGAGGACGTTTCCACTGAGATTTTAGAGCGGAGCATCTGGTCCCGCAGCCACCCGCGTTGCCTCCACCGCCGCAACCTCAACAATTTCAGCAACCTGAGGGGCGTCGTGGGTTGGTGTGTTTTGAATGCAACCCGCCGGGCCACATTCGACGTTTCTACTCGCGGTTGTTTGGGAATGTCCCTCCTGCTCACCCTCCGGCCGCTCCGCGGGGGCGGGGTTACTTGCGTGGTCAAGGGCGAGGACCACAAGGAGGAAACTCCGGCCCTGCTCAGGATCAAGTGTACGCGCTGGACATGGTGCAAGAACGGAATCCCCAATATGTGATTGCAGGTATGATTTAATTGATTATCACGTTTTCATTGTTTAACTTAAAGTTGCTTGAGACATACTAGACACCTAGCAATACGTTTTGTTTATTGGTACTTAGGCACCGTGATAGTTGGCGGGAAGACAGCCTATGCGCTGTTCGATACTGGTGCCTCACACTCCTTTGTGTCTGAGGACTTCATTAAGGACATGGTGGGCGTACAATACTTTACTGGTATATCCCGATAGGTGCACCTACTGGACGGCTCGGAGATGATTGCAACCGCTAAGTGCGAGTTCGAGATATTTATTGAAGGAAAGGCCTTTGATACACCTGCCACGGTCTTGAGAATGCCGGAGTTTGACATCATTTTGGGCATGATGTGGTTGGCCTGGCAATTTGCAAGGATTGACCGTGCAGAGAAACGAATCTACATGAGACATGGAGACTCCGACGTCATCTTCCAAGGTATTATCTTCGTACCTCGCATGTCGTTATCTTCCGTTCAGGTTGTAAAAGCCCATATGAAGGGGGATGAAGTCTTCATGATATGGTTCAAGTTGAAGGAGAAAGCATTCGATATAAAAGACGTACGGGTAATCCGGGACTTCCCCGAGGTATTCCCTGAGAAACTGCCAGGATTACCCCCGCACAGAGAGGTTGACTTCCAGATTAATCTAGTACCGGGTGCCAAGCCTGTATCCAAGGCCCCTTACCGAATGGCCCCGAAGGAACTCGCGAATTTTAGAGTTCAACTGCAAGAACTGGTGGAGTCAGGGTTCGTTCGCCCCAGTTCGTCACCTTGGGGAGCCCATGTATTGTTCGTGAAGAAGAAGGAAGGAACCTTGCATTTATGCATAGACTACCGGGAACTCAATCGGCTGACAATGCGGAACACTTATCCGCTACCTCGGATCAACGAGTTGTTCGATAAACTAGTGGGGGCATATTGGTTTTCTAAGCTGGACTTGCACTCAGGGTATTATCAGTTGAGAATACAAGAAGGGGACATTCAGAAAATGACCTTTAGTTCAAGATATGGGTTATACGAGTTCACCGTAATGCCGTTTGGGCTCACAAATGCCCCTTCGGCTTTCATGAGCCTGATGAACAAGGTATTTGAACCATATTTGGACATCTTTGTCATTGTTTTCATCGACGACATCTTGTTCTACTCAAAGACGGAGGAGGAGCATGTCAAGCACCTGACCCTGGTGTTGAAGAAATTGAAGGAGCACGCCTTATACGCCAAATTTAGCAAGTGCAAATTCTGGCTTAAGGAGGTTGCTTTCTTGGGTCACGTGATCAGTGGAGATGGGTTAGCGGTGGATCCGGCCAAGGTGCGTGCCGTGAAGGAGTGGTCTCCCTTGAAGTCGGCGGCCGATGTGCGGAGCTTCCTTGGGCTTGCCGGGTACTACCGCAAGTTTGTGAAAGTATTCTCCAAGATTGCCCTCCCTCTTACATCATTGACGAAGAAAGGTGTGCCATTTGAGTGGACACCCCAATGTGAAGCGGCGTTCTAGGAGCTGAAGGATAGACTTACCTCTGCCCCCATACTTGCACTTCCGTCTGGGAAGGAAGGATTTCAAGTTTACACTGACGCATCATATCAAGGGATGGAAGCAGTATTGATACAACACGGGCACGTGATTGCTTATATTTCAAGACAACTGAAGAAGCATGAAATAAATTACCCGGTTCATGATTTGGAGCTGGGAGTAGTGATGTTCTCCTTGAAGGTTTGGGTGCATTATTTATACGGCGTCCACTGCAAGATCTTTTCTGACCACAAAAACCTGAAGTGCGTTCATACTCAGAAGGAGTTGAACTTGAGACAACGGCGGTGGTTAGAATTTCTATGCGACTATGAGTTCACCATGAACTACCACCCTGGAAAAGCGAACTCGTTAGCCGATGAGTTGAGTATAAAAGTACCAGGATCTAGCCTAGAGTCTCAGTTGATGAGTATGGAGTTGGCTCGGATGATTGAGGAGATGGATATTACATTGATATTTAAGGCTACTTCGGTAGAGTATACATAGTACTTGGAAAACATGAGCATAGTTTGTGATATCCGGGACCGAATCAGAGTGGAGCAAAGAATGGATGCAGCCCTGGCCCCGACAATCAAGTCAATAAAAGATGGGACTACAGATGAGTATACGCTAAAAGACGGCCTCGTTTATTTTCGTGGCCGGCTCTACATTCCCAAGGGCGGTAAAATCCGGGAGGATATCTTGAGAGAGGCTCATTGCTCTCAATATTCAGTGCACTTGAGTATTACTAAGATGTACGCCGGTTTGCGGAAGACCATGTGTTGGCCGAGAATGAAGAAGGATGTCTGATATTTTGTTACACATTGTGAAGCTTGTCAAAGGGTGAAGGCAGAATGCAAGAGTCCCGGTGGTTTGCTACAATCGTTGCCCATCCCCGAGTGGAAGTTCGAGGATGTCTCCATGGACTTCGTCCATGGGTTACCTCGCTCACCCTCTGGGAATGATTCAGTGTGGGTGATAGTTGATCGCCTGACAAAAGTAGCCCGGTTTATCACAATGACGAAAGAAGCTCATATGGATGTCTTAGTACGCCTTTTGTGGAGCAATTCGTACGGTATCATGGCGTGCCTAAGACGATCGTGTCTGATCATGATGGTCGGTTTACCTCCAAGGAGTGGAAAGCAGTTCAGGCGTATTTGGGTTCGCGCCTTACCTTTAGCATCACATTTCATTCTCAGATGGACGAGCAATCTGAAAGGACCATCCGAACATTGGAAGACTTGTTAAGATTATGTGTGTTGGATAGATGAGAGCCGTGGGAAAGGCTCTTACCGTTGGTAGAATTCTCCTACAACAATAGCCACCAGGCTAGTATCGGCATGGCTCCTCATGAAGCTCTTTATGGAAGGAGGTGTAGAACCCCCTTGTCTTGGGTGCAAGATGAAGACCCGAAGGCTTTGGGTGTTGAATACATTGATGATACCAATGTGGCAGTTAGATTGATATGGGATCGCCTGTTGGAGGCTCAAAGTCGGCAGGCGAAGTATTATAATGCAAGGAACCAGATGGTGGAGTTTTAAGTGGGTGATAAGGTGTTCTTAAAAATCCTACCGATGCATGGAGTGTCACGTGTGCGTGGTGTGAAAAAGCTCAGCCCAAGGTATGTTGAGCCTTATACTATATTGGAAAGGATTGGCCTGTTGGCCTATCGGTTGGAGTTACCGTCCGAGCTAGAGAAACTCCATGACGTGTTCCATGTGTCATCGCTTCGTAAGGCGCTGTTGTAGCCCGATCAATACATCCCCATAACTGATGGTGCTGTGGCGTCTGATAGGTCTTTGCGACTAGAGCCGGTGCGTATCGTAGATAACGAGACAAGAATGTTGCGCTGCAAAAGTGTTCCCTTGGTGAAGATGCTATGGTCTAATCATGGGAAGGAGGAATATACATGAGAGACAATGGATTTGATGCAAAAACGCTATCCGGAGTTGTTTACTCACGGTAATTTTATTTAAAAGAATATTATATTTTTTGTTATGCTTTTCTCCCCATAACCTAAGCCTGATTTCGGGGACGAAGTCTTTTATTTTGTTTATAAGATTTGTAACATCCCGAATTGCTCTAGGCCCCTCGTGCGTGTTTTTGAGTCAGGAGAGGTGACTTGGGTTCAGGGGGAGTGCTGACAACTGGACAGCACATGTGAATAGGAGGAGAAATCAGTCAAGCATAGGACACGGGTAGAGACACGAGCGTGTTCCTACCCATGTGGGAGTGACCAGCTCTCGAGTCGATGACTCGAGTATGTTTAGAGAAGGATACAGGTAGTGACACGAGCGTGTCACTACCCGTGTGAATTGACATGGGTAGAGACACGGGCGTGTCCCTACCCGTTTGTGTGTGTCGAGTTGGACTCAACGAAGTGTGTCGAGATCAACGAAGTGTGTCAAGATCGACATGGTAAGCAGGGGTACACGGCCTGTGACACGGGCATGTCACAGGGCGTGTCCCGCTGTGTCGAGAAGTCGACAATTTTCTCTCGACAAAGTGTCGAGTGGGTTACACGCCCAGGGTCACGGGCGTGACTGGTCTGACACGGGTAGAGACACGGGCGTGTACCTACCCGTGTGTGTGTCGAGTTGGACTCGACGAAGTGTGTCGAGATCGACGAAGTGTGTCGAGATCGATGAAGTGAATGACACGGGTAGAGACACGGGCGTATCCCTACCCGTGTGTGTTTGTGTCGAGTTGAACTCGACAGAGTGTGTCGAGATGAACTCGACAGAGTGTGTCGAGATCAACAAAATGTATGACATGGGTAGAGACACGGGCGTGTACCTACCCGTGTGTCAGTGTGTCGAGTTGAGTTCGTCGAGATGCATCCAGAGAAGGACACGACCTGGGAACACGACCGTGTCATGTGGACACGGGTCGGGACACGGGTGTGTCCTGACCCGTGTCGAGTATTGAACAGACAATAAAACCGTCGTTGACGCTTTGCCCAAGCAGGACACGGGTAAGGACACGGGCGTGTCCCTACCCATGTCACTTTTCATATATAAGGGGAAGTGAAAACCCTAGCCATTTTCATGCTCACTTCATCCCCTATTTTCTAAGAGAAACTCCTGTTGAGAGAAGGAAGTTGCTGGAGCTAGTTCTAGAGGATAAGATTTGCCGCCGCCGTGAAGGATAAGATGCCGCCAAGAAGAGTTACACGATCAATGGTTGGAAATAGTGGAAATGCCGGAAATGAGGTGAGCTTCCTAGCCTCTCCCTTGGTGCTAGATCTCTAGTTATTTTCTTAGGAGAGATATCGACTCAAGAGAGTCTTGATGGAGAGGATAAGTTTTCTAGGAATGGCCATGCTAGGACTTGTGTCCTAGGTTTTAGATCTCTTCAACCTCCCCTTTCTTCTATGTGATGATGGGTGGATGGTTTTGTCAGGAGAAGTGGCCTCATGAGGGTGAATAAGGGAGGAGGAATTTCTGGAATGATTTGGGAAGATCAACTTGAGGAGGAAGATGAACCGATGTCGTTCATTCCTCTTTAAGTTGCGTGCAGAATCTGTGTTTTGCGCGCAGCGAGGCTCTTGGCCATTTTCATGTGTGATATGGACAGATCTGGGTTGTCGACTAAACACGAAAGTTGAAGCCCTTGAAAATAACTTTCCAACGAGTGGTTGCGAGACTTCAGGTGAACTCTGTAGCCACAGGGAAGTCTGAACGAATATGACGTCTGATAAATCCTGCATGCAGAAATTATGTTCTGTACGCAGCAGAACTCAAGGCTGATTTTAAGTATGATACTCTTGAATCTGGGTTGTGGGTTGAATATGAAAGTTGTAGCCCATGGAAAACCTTTCCATCGAGTGGTTACACATCCTCACCGGGTTCCTGTAGCTTCGGGAATCTCCGGTTGAATTTGTTGTCCAGATTTATTCTGCACATAATCTCTGGGTTCTAATATAATATGGATTTGGATTCAGTGGAATCGATATTGCAAATTAATTCGAGATTTTAGTGAACTATTTTTTGTTAACCACCGTAGTGCTATGAATGATGAAGTTTACTAATCGGATTTCATATAACTGAATTGTAAAGCAAGTTTACTTAAACGAAATGTTTTGTTGGAAATTGGTAGACTATTATATATGCGCATTATGTTGCATCATGTTGAAATCATTTGTAATGACATATAGAAGGATAAACTATGGCCATGAGTATGTTTGGTGGTTGGAATGAAACTTAGTAGTCCAATACTTAGAGCGTAGTCTCCCTACAGGTAGTATTGTGGAAGGATATAAGTGCGGTGTTGACCATCACTAGTTGGGTTAGTGTTGAGATGAGGTATAGACGGTCGGTTGGGCTGTGTCCTCGGTGTTCACATCGCGAGGCTCCTTCCGTGCCGAGTGGATGGTTAGACTGTGTCCTCGTGCTTACTTCCAAGGCCCCTTCCATACCACGGTGATGTTGAATTTGTATGCGGTGTGAGTTGACATGCGGTGTCTTAATTCTGGGTTAAGGATAGTGTGGCAGGTCTAAAGGCTCGCCGATCATCACAACGACGGGAGTTGACAGTTAAACTTTGGGTGGTTGGGCTGTGTCCTCAGTTTTCACGTCCCGGGACAACTTCCGTACCAAGTGAATGGTTGGGCTGTGTCCTCGTGCTTACTTCTGAGGCCCCTTCCAGGTCACACAAGGTCGGTATGGTGCTGTGTTCTCGGTGCACATCTACCCGAGACCCCCGCTGGGCCATAATACGCATGGGCTCCGATGTTGTGTTCTTAGCATCGAGGCGTACGAAGGCCTGGGTGAAGCATTGTGGATGCCCGCCTAGTAGTAGAGATGCCTGCTCTACTATCACCGTCTGGCCACGGCGGTTGATTCCTGAGAGGTTAGCTACCTGCTCGAATAGTGGGAACTATAGTCTGTGTCGACATAGTAATTGCATTTGTGTGATCATGGGTGAGTCATTGCATAGTATACATACCATTTCATAACATTACACAACAAGATCCTCATCGTATAAGTTTGTATGGGCACTCCTATACGATGAGTTACTTTATGTAAACCGATCCTTAACTTATAAGCTTGTATGCGAATCCTTATAAGTTAAGTTACTTACCTGCTGTAGTTACATGTACTTGTTGAATTACTATTGCTCAAGTAGAACTACTAGTTTATAATATTGTTATTCATGTACTATTACCACCTGCTTGTACCTGTTTTACTACTTGTATATATTACCCTTGTTCCTTTCTCCGCCCGGTGCTGAGGAGTCGTCGGGGGAGCTGATGTGAAGCCACTTAGTCTTTTTGACTAACGGTTGCTACATCTTCCTTTTTAGGAGGTCACCCCGCAGGTAGAGTAGCCACAGACTATGCAATAGAACAGCCAGGCCAGGATGACAGGGCCTGATGTGACGGTGCCGTCGCTAGCGTCGGTTACGGATGTGAGTGTTGAGCGACTCTGATGTAGCCCGTTTGGGCAATTTTATAGTTGTAATCTGATATTGTAGAAGCATGTTTAGCTTCTCTTATTTGTGTATTTGGACTATATACTTGGTGTGGATGACTTCTTCTTGCTTATATTTTGGTTGGGTTGGCATGTATATATATATTGGTTGTAGCCGGCGGAATAGGCGTCTTGTGGTACAGGTTAGCCCGTTCGCTAATGCTATCGCAAGGTGGCTGTTCCGGGCATAAGACCCCCTTCGTGCCGTGTTTAAGTATCCGGGAGGGGGGTCTTACATGTGACATGCCCGTGTTACGGGCCGTGTCACCTGACATGCCTTCAGACACGCCCGTGTCTGTGGCCGTATTCTTCAGGCTGCACAACATTGAGATCAACCCGAGAGTTACACGGCCTGTTACACACCCGTATCCCAGGCCGTGTGCCCATACATGGCACTATACATGCCCCAGCTCCACTTCGTCGAGCTGAGTTTGTCACCGCGAGGATACGCCCTATGACACGCCCGTGTCACAGGCCGTGTACTCCGCACTCGACAATCGTCGACCGAATCAAATTCGTCGACCTGAAATTCGTCGAACCGCGAGGACACGCCCTGTGACACGCCCGTGTCACAGGCTGTGTACTCAGCACTCGATAATCATCGACCGAAGTTTTGTCGACCACTCGTCAACTGCTCACCCAAGGACACGCCCTGGGACACACCCGTGTCCCAGACCGTGTCACCCAAATTTTCCAAATTCTGGGCTTTGGGGTGTTACATACTATCACACAAGTAACCTATGTGAAAGGTTTGCAACACATCCTGATAAGCATAAGCCAACTTTGTAATCTTAGTTATGACATTTCTTTCCTCAAGGATGAGTGCCAAATTAGGAGGTCAAGTGACCAAGGGGTCATCTTGACAGGCACTATGAGAGGAAATGTCTATTGTCTAAATTTTGTTTGTGAGAGTAAGAACACTCCCATATGCCTAGTTGTAGATGAGAAAACCTTACACTGTGTCCAATGATATAAGAGGCTTGCTCATCTGAATTACAAGATAATAGACAAACTCTTTAGTGAAGAGTTAGTGAGAAATAGACCTAAGGTAAAGTGCACCAAGGAGGGTATTTGCTCTGCATGCCAAAAGGGAAAGCAGACCAAGACCTCCTTCAAGATCATTGGTACCAAAGACTCAGTAAGGTGTTTATACCTCCTGCATATGGATCTATTTGGTCCTATGCTAGTTCAATGTTTAGGTAGGAAAGTTTACACCCTTGTGGTTGTTGATGACTTTTCCAGATTTGCCTGAGTATTCTTCCTAAGGAAGAAATCTGAAACCCCAGATGTCTTCTAGACATTTATTAAGAAAATTAAGAATGAATTCAACAGTATTGTGGTCAAAATCAGAAGTTACCATGGGAATGCGTTTCAGTCTGAGTGCATGACAAGGTTCTGTGAAGAGCATGTGATTCATCAAGAGTTCTCCTCTCTTAGAACACCCCAGCAAAATGGAATTACTGAGAGGAAAAATAGAACTCTCATAGAGGCAGGTAGGACCTTATTAAGTGACACTTCTCTCCCAGAATATTTCTGGGCTAAGGCAGTAAGCACTGCATGTCATGTATTTAACAGGGCTTCTATCACCAAAAGCCACAAGAAGACTCCCTATGAGATTCTGAAAGGCAGAAAACCAAACTTATCCCTCTTTAGGATTTTTGGTAGCAAGTGATATATACTGAACAATGGTAAGTCCTATGTGACTAAGTTTGCTGCCAACTCCCAAGAAGGGATATTTGTTGGGCACAACAACAATAGTAGGGCATATAGGATCTACAACTTGACCAGTCAAGTTCTAGAAGAATCAGTCCATGTTGTGTTTGATGAGTCAAACTTGATTAATTGTGAGCTGCCTAGCTCCTCTTTTAGTTCTACAAGTTTAAAGGAGGTGATGGACAAGCTTACCATCAGGGAATGTGATCTAGCAGTACAAAATAAGGAAGAAGATAGGTGCTGTCCAGGGGGAGCTCAAGAATTACAAGATGAGGATGAAGAACAACCAGCTGAAGACAATGAAGAACAGCTAGCTGAGGACAATGAAGAACAGCAAGCTGAGGCAAGATTGCCTCCAACTGGGAGATATCTGAGGGACCATCCAGTACACCAAATAATTGTTGATACATGATATGGAGTCCACATAAGAAGCAAGAGCATCAACATTCAAGTTTCCTATCTCAAGAAGAGCCCAAGAAGCTTGAAGAGGCTATCAAAGACCCATTCTGGATTGGAGCAATACAAGAAGAGCTGAACCAGTTCAAGAGGTGTAGTGTCTGCAAGCTGGTTACCAGACCTAAAGGACATAGTGTCATAGGAACTAAGTGGATCTATAGGAACAAGTTAGATGAGAATGACATTATTGTCAAGAATAAGGCTAGATTGGTGGCAACGGGATACATACAAGAAGAAGGAATAGACTTTGACCAGCCTTTTGCCTCAGTAACCAGGCTAAAAGTAATAAGGCTATTCCTTACATTTGCTACATATCAAGAATTTAAAGTATACCAGATGGATGTGAAGTCAGCATTTCTGAATGGGGACTTAAAAGAGGAAGTACATGTGGATCAGCCACTAGGTTTTGTAGACCCTCACTTTCCTGATTATGTTTATACGCTTAGGAATGCCCTATATGGGTTGAAGCAATCCCCTAGAGCATGGTATGAAACATTGTCTAGTTTCCTCATTGAGAACAAATTCTCAAGGGGGAAAATAGACAAGACCCTATTCCTATGAGAATCTAAGGGCAAGATCATCCTAGTCCAGATATATGTCGATGGAATTATCTTTGGATCTACTGAGGACAACCTTTACAGGAAGTTTGCTAAACTTATGCAAGAGAAGTTTGAGATGAGCAGCATGGGTGAGCTCATGTTCTTTTTGGGACTCCAAGTAAGACAGACTGATGATGGCTTGTCCATATTCCAGTCAAAGTTCACCAGAGAGTTGATTAATAAATATGGTATGGAGAATGCCTCCACCATTAGAACTCACATGGGGTCAAGCGCGCCTACATGCAAAGATGAGGCAGGGAAACCTATTGTTGAGTCTTTTTATATAGGGATAATTGGCTCTCTTCTATACTTGACTGCTAGTAGGCCTGACATCATGTATGCTATATGTGTCTGTGCTAGGTATCATGCCTGCCCTAAAGAATCTCATTACTTTGCTGCAAAGATAATTTTAAGGTATCTTTAGGGCACACCAGATCTTGGCTTATGGTACCATATGAATAGAGATTTTGATCTAATAGGTTTTCAGATGCAGATTTTGCAGGCTGCAATAAAGAGAGGAAAAGTACTACTTGTACATGTCAATTACTAGGTGGAAGACTGGTGTCATCGAGCAACAAGAAGTAGACCAGTGTGGCTATTTCAACTGCATAGTCAGAGTACATTTCAGCAGGCAGCTGCTGTGCTCAATTGCTGTGGATTCACCATCAGCTTGAAGATTACAACATTAAGTGAAATATAACTCCTATTTATTATGATTCTACTAGTGTCATTTCTATTGCTAGGAATCCTGTCTCACACAGCAGGACAAAGCACATTGAAATTAAGTATCATTATATTAGAGAGAAAGTAGAGAAAGAAGACATTAGCCTAGTGTTTGTCTCCACTGAGAGACAAGTGGCTGATATCTTCACTAAGCCACTAGATGAAGCCAAGTTCAACACCTTCAAGATTGAATTGGATATGTTGAACTTAGAATAGATTCAAATACTCACTAGGGTATTTTTTGGGTATAGACTTGTTCTTCTTGTAGGTGATGCAAATCTAGTGGAAAGCAAGAACAAGATTAGAGCATATGCTCCTATTGAGGGGGAGCAAGTTTAGCAGCTGCAGGACTAAAGTCACCATTGTATAAAGAGCAAGCTAACAGCTGCACTACTGGATTCATCTACATTATGTAGGGGGAGAACATAAGGGGATAGAAAGAACTGATGCACCTACCTGACTATATAAAGAAGTCTAAAAGGTGGAGGGAAGAGATTGATCATGTTCAAGTAGTATCCAAGGGGGAGAGACAAGCTCAAGAAAGGATCAAGCCCCAACATGGCAGAAAAACAGGGGGAGAAAGTCATGGAAGAAGAAATTGATCAAGTTGAGAGAAAGACAAGGGGAGAATGTCATGGGGAGAAGAAATTGATCAAGCTGAGAGGTAAACCTCTATGGTAACACACCATGCAATATGATGAGGGGAGTAGGTAAAAATTCATCTCATTAAATTTAATAAATATTTACTGCCCATGTGATTATGTATTTCATTGACTAAGGAAACTGATCAATTGTTTTGACATCTTCAAATATGGGGAGATTGTTTGGTCCATTGAACCCAATGGCCCTGATTTGATGAAGTCAAACAGGTCAATGAGATACACATAACTATATTTAATATGTGTGTAAGTTCATGTGTGCAGGATAGTCCTTGTGACAAAGATTAGGCAGGTGGACTCAAAGAAGTGGCTGGAAGGGCCGAAGATTTGCCTAAGTCCACAGGCATTGATTAAAGTCTATTCACTCAACGCCAGGTAAGTAAAATCGTTGAGTATAGTCAGCGAAACAATTGACAAGCTGATTCTAAAAGTAAGGATTAGATCTGAAATACTCTAGAGGGGGGGGGGGGTGAATAGAGTATTTAACGTTTATAAAACTTTTTGCTAATTAACAAATCAGTCCTAAGATGATTCAATCTATCACTGGTGCTGTAGAAATTAAATTAAATACCACAAACACAACAACCTAAACCACACAGCCACAGCAAGAAGAAAAAAAAGTGCAACCAAACAACACAAGAATTTTATAGTGATTCCCCTAAATTAGGTACATCCACTCTTCTACCACCCTGGTAGGAATCCACTCAGGTTTTTGATCAGGTGACTGCCACCAATGAGCTTTTGATCAGGTGCTCAAAAAACATTCCTCAAGTCTTTTGGTTAGGTGACTTGCAATAAGGAATAACTTTTGAAGGGAGTTAAGAACCCTTTATACAGTGGGGGATGGGAGAGTGATTATGTCTTCTCTTTCTTAAATACAACTGAGAAGACTTTAGTGGATCTTCATTTTGACAAAGCTCCCCCTGAGATCTAGATTTGTTTAGGAAGGATGGAGCTTTGCTTCAGGGTGAGTAGGCCTTCAATGTTTCAGCCTTGACCAGCAGATATCCAGGTGCTTCTTGACTGATATAGTAATTGTTGTCCTTTGAAGAATCCTGGGATGAAAATAGAAGAAGACTCTTGATTTAAATGGTTGTTCTTCTTCTTCTTCAGCTTGCTATTCTTTCTCTGGTCAAGGGCTTTTGATTTTGGTGTGTTATTGGCCTGTGTATTTCATTCTGTGTTCATACGAGAAGGAAGAAGAAAAGCCTATTCACTGTGTTGTTGTCTGTTCTGCTAAAGGAAGAAAAAGAAAATTCCTTTTTATATTTCTGTGTAATCTTCCTTCTGAATTTGAATTTCTTCCTTCATTCAATGCTGACGGCCTGGAGAATATTTGTATTGATTGATTTCCCCACTGTCCCATTGAAAAGCGGCAAGTAATAATCCTGATAAAGACCGTAATCAATACTTACTTCTAACGGTAATATTAAGAGAATATTTAAGCATTGATTACTCAAGAATTATTGCAATAGAAAAGGGACAGAGGGAGGGAAATTTCCAAGTCTGGAATTTTACAAAATTCGTTGAGCAGAGAATAGAATTCGTCGATCTGTGTCTAGAGTTCATCGAGCAGAGAAGTCAGGTTTGTCGACCAGATAATAGTTGTTCATCGAGCTGAGATCCAAGATTGTCGACCTAAGGACAGATAACTGCTTTCTCTAGACCCTTGCCAATTCTGTGCATCAAGATCGTCGAGCTGAGAGTATAACTTCATCGATTGGAGTTCAGAATTCCATGTTTCTTGGACTTAAGAATATTGAAATAACGTGTCCAGAAATCGTCGACCTCAGAACTGGGTTCGTCGACCTGAGATTCAAGTTTGTCGAGATGAGAGTTTCTAACTACTACTTGATAAATCTCGCCAAGACTGTGGTCTAAGTTCATTGAGCTGAGAACTAAGTTCGTCGACTGGAGTGTGATCTTGGACTTAGAATACTTAGATGTTTCTGGAATAACATGTTGAAGTAAAATACCCAGCAATCGTCGGCCTGACAACTAAGTTCGTCGACCTGAGAACTAAGTTCGTCGACCTGAGAACTAAGTTCGTCGACTGGAGTTAAGTGTGAAGAATTCTGGACTTAGAATGTTGAAGTATACTCTGGAAATCGTCGACCTGAGATTCAAGTTCATCGAGCTCAACTCAGAGAATTTTCTCTAAGTTCGTCGAGCTGAGCAAGACTTTCGTCGACCTGAGTTCGACGAACGTCGAACTCATTTTCTGAGTCTTTGAAATTTCTCTAAGTCTTGAGTCTTTTGCAGTCTGTTTATGGCTGGTCCATATAGTGTTGACTCTAAGGACATGGCCTAGACTCCAGGACACATACATGACCCTACCTATACATGTTGGGTAAAACATCCTAGTTTAGTGAATCCAACCCAAATCCAACTAGGGATCCAACAATCTCCCCCTATTTGGGTAAGGTCACTAATTACAGACTCATATTAATAACAAAGCAATAAAACATATATCTGGCATGAAAAATTTAAATATGCAGCAGATATATATACACAGAGCTTTATATCAGAATATAAACAGACAGTTTTAAAATAATCAAAAGACTTAAACAGTTTAAAGTTCATTTCTTCTTCTTGGGCTACTTTGGCTTATCCTCCTTAGTTTTGTCAATAGGCTGTGTAAACTTGATCTCCCTGTTTGGATCTGCTGCTTGAGCTTTTGTCATGGTCATGTCAGCAGCTCCAATGATGTTAAGGGAGGTGGCTCTTGGCACTACAGCTTCAGGATGTAACTTTATATAATCATCAACATTGAAAAATTTGTTAGCCTTAGCAAACCTGTTAAGTTCTTCATTTCTGTACTTGGACATTGTAGTATATTCAGATAGATCCTTTCCTTCAGCTCTTGCTTTGTTGATCATGGATATGCCAACCAATTCCTGGAATCTGGCCATCCTAGCAGTTGTAGCTGACTCTGGATCTTCAAAGGGTACATGAGGGGAAGCAGGTCTCTTTGGGCTTTCAGCCTTTTGATGTTTAGTGAATTATTGTTGTTGATGTTGTTGATGCTGCTATTTGCCAGATGAATAATGCATTTACTGGCTGCTTACTGAAGAGGAGTACCTACCCTGATGTCTTTGATAGGTTTGAAACTTGGTAGTCCTTTGAGTTGAAGAACTGGAAGCACCAGCAGTAGGTGGAGGTAGAGGAGGAGGATCCTTTCTGTATCTTTGATAAGGTGGGGAATATCTCCTGCTTTTCTTCCCTTCTTTTTGTTGAATTTTGGACAGCCACATCCATGCTGCCATGCCCTTATAGGGTGTGATCTTCTGGAGTACATAGTATGTAGTGTCATTTGCTGGATTTGGTTTTGGGGCATGAGGTGGAGGAGCTTTCCTCTTCTTAGATACTTTCTTTTTCTTAGGCTCATCATCTGAGTCCTCTTCATCATCATCCTCATCATCAGAATCTTGAGGAGAATCATATAAGACATCAATGGCCTTTAGTACTGATTTATCAATTGGCTTTTCAGCCTGAGTAGGATCTAGAGGAGGAGTTGGAGAAGGAGCTGAAGCTGGAACAGGAGGGCTATACATAACCGTACTTTCATCCACTATTTTATTTTCTTCTTCTATATCTTCCATGATCAGTGTATCATGTTCAAGCATGGGTGAATCATCCATAACAAAAATTGGAGCAGGATGAGATGAGATAATGGGGGAAATAGCTCTGGGAGGAGATGGAATAGCTGGAACCTCTATCATAACAAAACTAGCCTTTAGTTGCTTGGCAACCTTGGGGCTTATGGGAGAGGTGTATGGGACTATAGCTAAAGATGGCTTGATGTTGTCTGCTGACAGATTATTCAAATAAGCTATATCAAAAATACTCAATAAATTTAATAGATCTACTATGAGATTTATAATATCATCACCAGCAGTATCTATTTCAGCCAAAACAGGCTCATCCATCCCAGTATTTGATTCTATTAAGTCTATGATTACAGAAGGATCTGGTATATCTTCAGAAGAGTCAGGCATAAAGGAATCAAACTCTATTGTTGCTTCTGCTGCTTCTTTTGCTGCTACAGCTTCAAACTCTCCTGCTACTGGTGTTACTGGAGCTTCTTCATCATGAAGCATCTCCCCCTGACTGGCTGCAGAGGGTCCTGGAGCCAGTCCCCCAAAAGAAGGGACAAGAGATAGAGCAGGAACTTTGGCAAATAGAGTTTGGATGGAAGCAGTGAGAGGAGCTAGAGCTTTATTTAAAAGAATTTGAAGAGTGGAAGAGATGAATGCAAGTAAATCTTTAGCAATATCAAAGAAGTTTAAATAGAGAGATTTTGGAGCAGTGGAGGAGTAGGGATTGTGATGACCACAATTGGAGCAAACAGAAAATGCACTAGACATGTCTGTATATGTGTAGTCAGGTACAGAAGATGGAAGGTCTGTTTGGACTAGGAAAGGGAAGGGGCCAGAGAGAGGAGCTGTTGCGGAGGGTGGAATTTGTGGTGTGGGGATGGGTTCTTGATGTGGGGATGATGGGGGAATCAAGAGATTGAATGTGTGGGAGGAGATAAAGGTGTCGGGATCTGTGATAGTTAAGTGAGGTGGAAGGGGGTATTGATGTGGGGATGGTTGTGGTGATTGGAAAGGAGAGGGTTGTCGGGATTCCTGTATGGGGGAAGAGGAGATTTCAGTGATAACTATTTGTGGAGAATTTGCAGGAGAGGGACCTGGAGTGGGAATATGAACTGGTTGTTGTGGTTGTTGTGGTTGTTATTGTTGTTGTTGAAGAGAAGGAATGTTTTAAGAGGAGGGAGCTGTTTCTGAGGGTGAGGGAGAGGCTATTACTGCCCTTGTGCTTTCATAAGGCCTGGAGGAAGAGGATGGAGCCTTGCAGGGCTTAGTGATGGTCCTCTCCCACTTGCCAAAGAGGGCACATGTGAGCCTCTTGGAGGCATTGATGAATATGGTCGGGGAGACCAGTGATTCAACTGCCTTCTCCTTCAGGAAGATTCCCAGAATTCTTTCCAAAACAGACCTCCTTTTTATTGTTTTTCTTCTTAATCAGCTCAAACAGAATCTGAGCCCAATTCACCTTCTTCTGGTTGACCACAACAGACATTACCAGGAATTGGTGCCTGGTTATGTAATCATGTGCAATGTATTTGCCCAGCAACACTTTTCCCACAATGTCTGCTAGAAATTTGAACACGGCAGACATGTGTTTCTTCAGCAATTTATTTGGGGTTTCTCCAGTATACCCCATCATACTCAGCATCACATGAAATTATTCAGTATCAATTTCTAACTCTTCTTCACCGTTAATTAATCCAAAAATTTCTATGAGAACAACGAGAGTAAGTGGAACAACATTACCAGAGATTATACCAGTCATAGAATTCTCATATGTAGTGGAAGAACTATAGACCCACTCTCGGATCTCAGCGCCAAATATTTTGATCATGGTGGACAACAGATTCTTCAACTGATGTTCTTCAAGGAGTTGTAGGATGTCCAAAAAGATAGGGTCTGAATGTTGAAAAGATTCAAAGTCGACATCAAATCCTGTGTCAAATTTCATCGCTACAAGACTGCCTGCTGGAATCACCATTAGTTCACCTGCAAGAGAAAAACGAAGATCAAGTGCACGGGAACTGAAAGCGTGGACAGAGGTCGAAGAAAACCATGATATAAGATTTTCCGGAATATGAATCGACAAAATTCGTTCCACGAAAAGTAAATAATTCTTCGATCTGAGATCAAAGAAATAATTTATAATTAAATAATTCGTCGAGCTCAGTCTGAAGATTTGAAGAAATTTCGTCGAGCTTCGTTCGACGAAAGTTTTTTGAAGTAGATTCGTCGATCTCTGTTCGACGAAAACAACCTCACTCACAGAGAGTTCGTCGATCTCCGTTCGACGAAAACAACCTCACTTACAGAGAGTTCGCCGATCTCCATTCGACGAATACATCAAGAACTTTTCCCAGTTCGTTGAGCTTCGTTCGACGTACTTTGAAGAATTTGTCGAGTGCAGACAGAATTTAAATCAAAGCTTCTCCATTGATCATGCCTAGCTGATTTATAAAGAACAAGTGATTCCTTTCATCCAAGGGTTTGGTGAAAATATCAGCTCTTTGTAAATCAGTGTAGATATAGAAAAGTTTGATTTTGTTTTTATCTACACACTCTCTAATGAAATGATTCCTAATGTCTATATGTTTAGTCCTACTGTGATGGAATGGATTCTGTGCAATGGATATAGCACTTGTGTTATCACATAGTCGAGTTGAATTATTTAAGTTGAAACCATAGTCTAGGAGTTTGTTTTGAATCCACAACATCTGTGAACAACAACTGCCAGCTACAATGTATTCTACTTCAGTAGTTGATGTGGATACAGATGATTGTTTCTTGCAGAACCATGACACTAGTCTCATACTAAGGAACTTGCAAGTTCCTGAGGTACTTTTCCTGTCAACCCTGCATCCAGCAAAGTCAGCATCTGAATATCCAGTTAAATCAAATTCTGACTCAGTAGGATACCAAAGTCCTAGACTAGAACAACTCTTTATATATCTCAAAATTATTTTTATAAAAATTAGGTGAGATTATTTAGGGTTCACTTGGAACCTAGCACAAAAGCATGTGACAAACATTATATCAAGTCTGCTAGCTCTAAAATATAATAAGGACCCAACAACGCCCCTATATAACTTCTGGTCAACAGGTTTCCCATGTATATCAGAATCTATTACAACATTAGTAGCCATAAGTGTTTTCTTTGATGAGGCATCAACCATCCCAAACTTCTTAAGAAGCTCTTTAGCATACTTAGCCTGGGAGATGAAGATGCCATCAGGTAGCTACTTCACTTGGAGTCCAAAGAAGTAGGAGAGCTCACCCATGCTACTCATCTCAAACTTAGAATGCATGAGGTCAGAAAACCCCTTGCATAGTTTAGAGTCAGTAGACCCAAATATGATGTCATCCACATAAATTTGTACTAACAAGATTTTATCCTTATGGTGCCTAGTGAATAATGCTTTATCTACTATGCCTCTAGTGAATTCGTGCTCTATCAGAAAGCTAGCTAAGTTCTCATACTAAGCTCTTGGAGATTGTTTTAGACCATAGAGGGCTTTATGCAATCTAAATACATAAGAAGGATGGGTTGGAGAGACAAAACCTGGAGGTTGTTCAACATAAACCTCTTCTTTTAGCACTCCATTTAGAAAGGCACTTTTCACATCCATCTGGTAGACCTTATACTTCTTGTAGGCAGCATAGGCAAGGAAGATTCTGATTGCTTCTAACCTTACAATTGGTGTGAATGTTTGATCATAGTTCATACCTTCTTCTTTCCTATATCCTTGAGCAACAAGCCTTGTCTTGTTCCTCACAATTGCACCATGGACATCTAGTTTATTTCTATATACTAATTTGGTTCCAATGACTGGGTAGTCTTTGGGTCTTGGAACCAAATACCAAACTCTACATCTCTCAAACTGGTTGAGTTCCTCTTGCATTGCAATGATCCAGTGGGGATCTTGCTCAACATCTTTTATGGATTGAGGTTCAACTTGAGAGAGAAAACAGGCATGCATCACATCTTGGTTGAGTTGATGCCTTGTATGTACACCTACTATTGTCTCTCCAATCACATGGGACCTAGGGTGATCCCTTAGTGTGACAAGATCAGTAGGTGGAGTTGGTTCAACAACAGTATTTGGATTTAATTCCTCTTGTGGAATTATGTTTGTTGTTGAATGAGTTTCAGCCTCTTCCAAAGATTCATCTTCACTGTCTTCAGCAACTTGTGGAGTAGGAGGTGAGATAACTTCTTGTGGAAGGTTTAACTCACCCATTTTCCCACACAAGTGAGGTACCTGCAAAGTGTTACTGGTAGAAACCTCTTTCTCCATATAAGACATGTTAGTTTCATCAAAGGTTACATGTATAGATTCTTCAATTTTCAAAGAGGACCTGTTAAATACCCTATAAGCTTTACTTACTTGGGAATATCCTCGAAAAATTCCCTCTTCAGCCTTAGCTTCAAACTTTCTAATATATTTCTTGTTGTTATTATGTATATAACATACACATCCAAATACGTTAAAATAAGTGATTTTAGGTTTCTTCCCTTTAAGTAATTCATAGGGAGTCCTATTCTTAAGTTTATGTATCAAATTTCTGTTCAATACATAATTTGCTGTGCTTACAGCCTCTGCCCAAAAGAATAGTGGCATATAAGCATCTGTAAGTAATGTACATGCAGCTTCAATCAGAGTTCTATTCTTCCTTTCAGCTACCCCATTTTGTTGGGGAGTTGTAGGAGCTGAGAAGCATTGCCTGATACCTTCCTTCTCACAGAACTCATGCATAAGAAGAGACTCAAACTATGTACCATGATCACTTCTGATCAATACAACATGAGTAGAGTACTCAATCTGTATGGTCATGAGAAAATCTGTAAGAACCTTAAAGGTATCTGACTTAGATCTCAGAAAGAACACCCAAGTAAATCTTGAGAAGTCATCTACAATGAATAGAGTATAGGATTTCCCTCCTAGGCTTTGTACAACAATGGGTCCAAAGAGATCCATGTGTAGCAAGTACAAGATCCTAGGTGAATCACTTTAATTAATTGATTTAAAACTAAATTTAGTTTGCTTGCCTAGTTGACAAGCCCTACAAAAACCTTCCTTCTTGTAGGAACCAGAAGGTAAGCCTATTACAAGACTGTCTTTAGATAGCCTAGCAATATTTTTCATGTTTACATGTCCTAATCTTTTATGCCATAATTAATTTTGATTGCAAACAATATTAAGCAAACAAATATCTGAATTGGCAGAAAGAAAATCTACTATGTATATGTTACCTTTTCTATTTCCAATTAAAATATTTTGTTTTTCTTTATTAGAGATAATACAGGATGTAGAGTTAAAGTGTACCTGATAACCTTCATCACATAATTGGCTGATAGAGATGAGGTTATGCTTGAGTCCTTTTACATAAGTCACCTTCTTGAATGTGATTGCTCCAATTCTTACTTCTTCATAGCCTTCAGACTGGACACACTTGGAATCACCTAAGATAACCTTTGGTTCCAGCTTAGACTTGTAATTGTATAAGTTATCCTTGATGCCAGTCATGTGTTTGGAGCAACCACTGTCCAGATACCATAGTTGATTAACAACTGTACAGCTCTTCACCTGCAGAGAAAATAATTAATTATTCTTGACCCAAGTTACCTTGGGTCCTTTGTTTTGCTGATAGGAAAAACTTGAAATCACAGAGAATTCAGGTTGTGATTTATATCCTAATGGGTGATATCTTCTAGGTGGATTTATCCAATAAGCAAGTGGGTTAAATGGTTTGCTAGTTTGATTAGAGTTGTTGTCATGATTATGATTTTTACTAAGTCTGACTGGGTTCGACGAATAGTTGTGAGTTCGTCGACCAGAGTTCGACGAAACGGGATGAGATCATCGATCTCTGCTCAGAGAATGAACATGTTCACTTTCTGTGCCCCAAGTTTGCCGACCTCTACTCGACGAACTATAGACCGTTTGTCGATCACAATAAGATGAATGATTATTATATAGATTTGCATTCAGCGTTCGTCAACTTGAGTTCGACAAACTTGCCACATTTTGTCAATCTGAGTTCGACGAAATCTGTTGAACTTTATTTTTGTCTAAGGTTTTCTGATTTTGATTTATCTTGTTTTTATGTGTGACTTCAGTTTGATTGTTGTTTATTACTTCTTTATTCTTGGCTGACACAAATTTAATGGGAGTTGATAATATGTTCTTCTTGAGAATGGAGGGTAAACTTGATGATGTACCCAAGCCCAGTTTGCCATTTAGTCTGTCATTGACTGTGCTTGTGATGTCCATCAGCTAAGGCTTCTCCCATTGAGAGATTCCTCAAGTTGTTTAGCCACACATAGCTCTGTTTTTAAAGCAATAATTTGTTCATTAGCTAGTGTAAGTTCATCTTTTAGCTTAGTGTTTTCAGCAATTAGAGTTTCTTGATTATCTAAATTTTCCCTAAGTGTTTTGATTTCCTTTTCAGAATTTATTAAATCAATACACATGGTTTTAAATTCAAATTTGAAAGCATCAGAATTATAGTCAAAAGATAAAAGTACTTGATCAGCTTCTGTTTCTGAAGCTTCTTCATTTTCAGATTCATCTTCTTCATCTGATTGACTTCTGGAGACATCAATGGCCATGGGGCATACTTCTTTGGCCCTTGCCTCTTCTTCATCTTCACTGGAGCTGGAAGATGTGGATTCATCCTCAGTTTCACTCCAGGATTCAGCTACAAAGCCTTTCTCATTCTTCTTGTATTTGCTGGAGGAAGGTCTTGAACTTTGTTGTCTTCTTGTATCCTTCTCTCTTCTTTTCTCTTTCTTCTGGTTCTCTGGACACTCCGAGATGAAGTGTCCAGGTTTCCTGCAGCCAAAATAAACTACCTCTCTAGTAGGGGTATTGTCATACCTTGGCTTGTCATCCTGCCTGGATGACTTTCTTCTAAATTCCTTCTTTGCCATCTTGTAAAATCTTTTGGGTAAGAGACTCATTAACTCTTCATTCACTATTGAGGCTTCAGATTCTTCAACAGCCTTGAATGTCAGGTTGTGTTCCTTCCTGGCTGGTGGAGGTGTTCTCTGCTAAGCTGCTTCTCTAGATTTAATGAGCTGCTCATAAGATTTGAGCTTTCCTAAAAGATATTCTGTGGAAATCTCATTTAGGCTTCTGACCTCCTTGATTGGTCAGATCCATGAATCCCACGAGCTTGGGAAGCACATAAGGATTTTATCGTTCACCTCAGTGAGGGTGATGTCCTTATCTAAGGTCTTCAGCTCATTGATGATTGAGCTCAGCCTGTTGTACATATCTGCTTCCTCCTTCTTGAAGTTCTCATATTGTGATATGAGATTGGATCTTCTGTCTTTTCTTTAATCAGCAGATCCAGCCACCATTTGGTTAAGGGAATCTCAAATGGCCTTTGCTGATGTGCATTCAACCACTTTCTAGAAAATGTCATCTGACATTGTTTGGGCCAGAATATTCATGGCTTTGGCATCAGCAACCTTTGCTTTCTTCTGGGCTTCAGTCCACTCATATGGTGGAACTGCATTAGTGCTTGAACCTGCTGTAGATGTAGATACAGTAGCTTGAGGAGGACCTGTCAAAATGGAATTGTAGATGTCCTCATCAATTGAATTCATATATAATTTGAGTCTTGCCTTCCAGATGGAAAACCTATTTAGGTTGCACACTGGAGGTCTGGTGCTTGCATAATCTTTGTTTTGTGCGATGCTGTGAATATATATCTAATAGAAATAAAACTCAGATCTAACTCAGGATTTTTTGGTTCAAGGGTTAGCTTGTACAACCAAAGTAAACTTGCTTTGATACCAATTAAAGTAAGGGTTAGATCCGAAATACTCTAGGGGGGGGGGTGAATAGAGTATTTAGGGTTTATAAAACTTTTTGCTAATTAAAAAATCAGTCCTAAGATGATTCAATCTATCACTGGTGCTGCAAAAATTAAATTAAATACCACAAACACAGCAACATAAGCCACACAGCCACAACAAGAACAAAATAAAAAGTGCAACCAGACAACATAAGAATTTTATAGTGGTTCCCCTAAACTTGGGTACATCCACTCTTCTACCATTCTGGTAGGAATCCACTCAGGTTTTTGATCAGGTGACTGCCACCAATAGGCTTTTGATCAGGTGCTCAAAAACCAATCCTCAAGTCTTTTGGTCAGGTGACTTGCAACCAGGAATAACTTTTGAAGGGAGTTGAGAACCCTTTATACAGTGGGGGATGAGAGAGTGGTTATGTCTTTTCTTTCTCAAATACAACTGAGAAGACTTTAATGGATCTTGAATTTGACAAAGCTCCCCCAGAGATCTAGATTTGTTCAGGAAGGATGGAGCTTTGCTTCAGGGTGAGTAGGCCTTCAATGTTTCAGCCTTGACCAGCAGGTATCCAAGTGCTTCTTGACTTATATAGTAATTGTTGTCCTTTGAAGAATCCTGGGATGAAAACAGAAGAAGACTCTTGATTTAAATGGTTGTTCTTCTTCTTCAGCTTGTTGTTCTTTCTCTGGTCAAGGGCTTCTGATTTTTATGTGTTATTGGCATGTGTATTTCGTTTTGTGTTTAGACAAGAAGGAAGTAGAAAAGCCTATTCACTGTGTTGTTGTCTGTTCTGCTGAAGGAAGAAAAAGAAAAATCTTTTTTATATTTCTGTGTAATCTTCCTTCTGAATTTGAATTTCTTCGTTCATTCAATGTTGACGGCCTGGAGAATATTTGCATTGATTGATTTCCCCAACTGTCCCATTGAAAAGCGGCAAGTAATAATCCTGATGAAGAGCGTAATCAATGCTTGCTTCTAATGGTAATATTTAGAGAATATTTAAGCATTGATTACTCAGGAATTATTGCAATAGAAAAGGGACAGAGGGAGGGAAATTTTCAAGTCTGGAATTTTACACAATTCGTTGAGCAGAGAACAAAATTTGTCGATCTGTGTCCAGAGTTCGTCGAGCAGAGAAGTTAAGTTCGTCGATCAGATAATAGTTGTTCGTCGAGCTGAGATCCAAGATTGTCGACCTAGGAATAGATAACTACTTTTTCTAGACCCTTGCCAATTCTGTGCATCAAGATCATCGAGCTGAGAGTATAACTTCGTCGACTGGAGTTCAGAATTCCATGTTTCTTGGACTTAAGAATGTTAAAGTAACCTGTCCAGAAATCGTCGACCTCAAAACTGGGTTCGTCGACCTAAGATTAAAGTTCGTCGAGCTGAGAGTGTAATGTCCCAATTTGCACTAGGCCCCTCGTGCACATTTTTGAGTTAGGAGAGCTGACTTGGGCTCAGGGGAGTGCTGTAAACTGGGTTGCACTTATAAATAGGAGGAGAAATCAGTCAAGCATAGGACACGGGTAGAGATACGGGCGTGTCCCTACCAGTGTGGGATAGGCCATCTCTCGAGTCGACGACTCGAGTATGTCTAGAGAAGGACACGGGTAGTGACACGGGCGTGTCACTACCCGTATGATGTGGCACGGGTAGAGACACGGGCGTGTCCCTACCCATATGTGTGTCGAGTTCGACGAAGCGTGTCGAGATCGATGAAGTGTATCATGTGTAGTGACACGGGTAGATACACGGGCATGCCCCTACCCGTGTGTGTTGAGTTGAACTCGACGAAGCATGTCGAGATAGACAAAGCGTGTCGAGATCGACAAAGTGTGACGAGATCGACGAAGTGTATGGCATGGGTAGAGACACGGGCGTGTCCCTACCCGTATGTGTCGAGTTGAGTTTGTCGAGACGTGTCCAGAGAAGGACACGGCCAGGGAACACGGTCGTGTCAAGTGGACACGGGTCGGGACACGGGCGGGTCCCTACCCGTGTCGAGTATTGAATCGACACTAAAACCGTCGTTGACGCTTCGCTTGAGCAGGACACGGGTAAGGACACGTGCATGTCCCTACCCGTATCACTTTTCATATATAAGGGTTGTGAAAACCGTAGCCGTTTTCACTCCTCATTCCAGCCATTTTTCTTGAGAGAAACTTCTGTAGAGAGGGAAAACTGCTGGAGCAAGTCCTAGAGGATAAGATCCGCCATCACCATGAAAAAGAAGATGCCTCCGAGAAGAGTCACAAGATCCATGGCCAGAAATAGTGGAAATGCCAGAAATGAGGTGAGCTTCCTCCCCTCTGCCTTGGTGCTAGATCTGTAGATATAACTAGGTGAGGTGTCGACTCAAAAGAGTCTTGACTAGCAAGATGGTGATTTCTCTAGGAAGAGGTCGTTCTAGGGCTTGTGCTCTAAGGCTAGTTGTGTCTTCAAGCTCTCCAACCTTCTATGTGAAGATGGGGGATGGTTTCAAGAAGAGTTATGGCCTCATGAGGGTGAATAAGGGACGAGGAATTTCTGATGTGATTGTGGAATATTGACTTGAGGAGGAAGATGAACTGATGTCGTTCATTCCGCTTTAAGATGCATGCATAATTTGTATTCTACGCGCAATGATCTCCTTGGCCATTTTCAGATGTGATATGGCTAGATCTGGGCTTTCGACTAAATACGAAAGTTGAAGTTTTGAAAATACCTTTCCAACGAGTGGTTACACGACTTCAGGCGAAGTCTGGAGCCACGGGAAATTCTGGACGAAAATGACGTCCGATAAATCCTGCATGCAGAAATTGTGTTTTGTATGTAGCGGACTTCAGGGCTGATTTCAAGTATGATACTTTTGAATCTGGGTTGGGGTCTGAACTTAAAAGTTGTAGCCCATGGAAAGTCCTTTCCATCAATGGGTTACACGTCTTCACCGGATTCCTGTAGCTTTAGGAATCTCCGGTCGAAGCTGTTGTCCAGATTTATCCTGCACTTAAATTATGGGTTTGGAATAATATTGGATTTGGACTCGGTAGAGATAATGTTGCAAATTAACTTGAGGTTTGTTGAACTCTTTTACGTTAACCACCTTAGTCCAATGAATGATGATGTTTATTCGTTGGATTCCACATAATTGATTTGTGAAGCGAAGCATACTTAAACGAAATGATTTGATAGAAATTGGTAGACTATTATAAATGCGCATCATGATAATAACATGTTGAATCATTTGGGATGAAAGGTAGGATGATAACTTATGGCCATGTGTATAATTGTTTAACGGAATGAATTTAGTGTCCAATTCTTAGAGTGTCGTCTCCATACGGGTAACATTATGAAGGGATGTAAGTGCAATGTTGACCGTCACTAGTTTGGATAACAATGAGATGAGTCAAAGTCGGACGGTTGGGCTTGGTCCTCGGTGCTCATTTCCCAGGGCTCCTTCCGTGCCAAGTGGATGGTTGGGCTTGGTCCTCGTGCTTTCTCCGAGGCTCCTTCCATGCCACGGTGATGTAGAATTGCATGCGGCGTGAGTCGACACGTGGTGTCGTAATCCTGCATTAAGGATATTGTGGTAGGTCTACGAGATCGCTGATCATCACACTGACGGGAGTTGATAGTTAGACTTTCGGCGGATGGGCTTGGTCCTCGGTGTTCACATCCCAGTGCTCCATCCGTACCAAGTGAATGGTTGGGCTGTGTCCTCGTGGTTTCTTCCAAGGCCCCTTCCGGGTCACACAAGGCCAGTTCGGGGCTGTGTTCTCGGTGCATGCACATCTACCCGAGACCCCCACTGGGCCATAGTACGCATGGGCTCCACTGTTGTGTTCCTAGCATTGAGAAGTACGGAGGCCTATATGAAGTAGTGTGGATGCCCGCTTAGTAGTAGAGATGCACTCTCTACTGTCATCGCCTGGCCACGACGGTTGATGCCTGAGAGGTTAGCTACCTGCTCGAATAGTGGGAATTATAATCTGTGTCGACATAGCAATTACATGTGCTTGAACATTGGTGAGTCATTTCATAGCATACATACCATTTCATAACACTGCATAACAATATCCTCATTGTATAAGTTTGTATGGGCACTCCTATATGATGAGTTACTTTATGTAAACAGATCCTTAACTTATAAGCTTGTATGGGCATCCTTATAAGTTAAATTACCTTCCTGCTGTAGTTACTTCCTCTTGATGATTGATATATCTCTTGTAGAACTGCTAGATTAATTGTTGTTAATCTTACCATTACCACCTGCTTGTACCTGCTTATACTGTTTATTACACTTTGTACCCTTGCTCTTTTCTCCTCCCGATGCCGAGGAGTCGCTGGGGGAGCGGATGTGAAGCCACTTAGTCTTTTCGACTAACGGATGCTACGACTTCTTTTTAGGAGGTCACCCCATAGGTAGAGTAGTCGCATACTTTGCACCAGGACAGCCAGGCTAGGATGACAGTGTCTGAAGGGACGGTACCATCGCAACCGTTAGTTACTGATGTGAGTGTTGAGCGACTCTGATGTAGCCCTTTTGGGCATTTATTAGCTATACTCTGATATATTGTAGAAGCATGTTTTAGCTTCTCTATTTTGATGTACTTTGGACTTATATACTTTGTGTGGATCTGACTTCTATTTATTATATTTTGGTTGGGTTAGCATATGTATTGATATTGGTTGTAGCCGGCAGAATATGCATCTTGTGGTACAGGTTAGCACGTGCGCTAATGCTACCGCAAGGCGGCTGTTCTGGGCATAAGACCCTCTTCGTGCCGTATTTTGGGATCCGGGAGGTGGGGGGGTCTTATAAATTATATCAATTTGCCATGATCCTCAACTAAAGAAATCATTCAACAATGGTACCACCCCCATTCAATTAGTCAGTTTGGGGATAAACTGACTTAGCGGAAGTAGTGGTGTGCCCATATATAATTCACACTAAGTTTGTCCAACTTTGACCTTATGATTAGCCAACCTGACCATACATTTGTGCTTTACGTGTAGATTCTAGTGCACGTTGAGCCGATGGGGGGCACTCCTGCCCCTTCCATACTCACTCAGTTCCAACAATCCGAATTGGGGCCGATGCTCACCGCCATCCTGGATGCCTTTAGGGCGCAGCAGCCTCCGGTGCAACAACAGGTTCCGGGCTCAAACTGGTTGAGCACCTTTCAGGCCCTATCCCCTCCCGCCTACCTCTGGACGGAGTCAGCCGTACGCACGGAGGAATGGGTTGACACAGTGCAAGAGTTGTTGGAGGGCATCCGTTGCCCAGCCAACATGGTTGTGATGTTGGCGGTGTCCGTCTTGGAACTACATGCTAAGAGGTGGTGGAAGTCCCTCATGGGATTCACCTTCCAAGGCTGGGTCTATATAGAGATAAGTTGGAGCGAGTTCTCGGGTGTATTCTTGGAGCACTTCATTCCCACATCCGCTCGAAAAGAACTCGAAGAGAGGTTTCTTCTGCTGAAGCAAGGATCAAAGTAAGTTACGGAATATCAGCGAGAGTTCAAACATCTCGCGAGGTTCGCGGATTCATATGATTTGGATGATAGAGGATACGCCAAGCATTTCTACAAAGGGATGCGAGATCCCCTAAGGCTCGTTTTGTTTATAGCGGACGCTAGCTTGGCGGAGATTATCGACATGGAGAAGAGATTGGAGGCAGACCACTTGAGTAGTGGTAAGATACCTGCGGAGGGCGTGATAGAAGCTGGCCCAAGCCACAGAAGAAGCCGGGACTTTAGAGGAGGAAGAGGACATCAAAGTGGTGGAGGACGTTTCCACCGACACTTTAGAGTGGAGCACCTGATTCCACAGCCACCCACGTTGCCTCCACCACCACAACCTCAACAATTTCAGCAACCTGAGGGGCATCGTGGGCTGGTGTGTTTTGAATGCAACCAGCCAGGCCACATTCGACGTTTCTGCCCGAGGTTGTTTGGGAATGTCCCTCCTGCTCTCCCTCCGGCAGCTCCGCGGTGGAGGGGTTATATGCGTGATATTGGACGAGGACCACGAGGAGGAAACCCCATTCTTGCCCGAGATCAAGTGTACGTATTGTACATGGCGCAAGAACGGAATCCCCAGAATGTTATTGCAGGTATGTTGCAGTTTGCTTTCACATTTTCATTATTAAACTTAACTTGCTTACGACATACTAGAGACCTAGCGTTGAGTTTTTGTTATTGGTACTTAGGCACCGTGGTAGTCGGCAGGAAGACGACTTATATACTATTCGATACCAGTGTCTCACACTCTTTTGTGTCTGAGGACTTCATTAAAGACATGGAGGTTGTACAATACTTTACTAGTATAGCTCGACGAGTACCCCTCCCGGACGGCTCTGAGATGATCTCAACCGCCAGGTGCGAATTTGAGATACTTATTGAGGGAAAGGCCTTTGATATGCCTGCCACAATCTTGAGGATGCCAGATTTTGATCTCATTCTGGGTATGGCGTGGTTGGACTGACACTTCGCAAGAATTGATTGCGCCGAGAAACGAATCTATTTGAGACATGGGGACTTGGATGTCATCTTTCAAGGTATTAGTGTCGCACCTCGTATGTTGTTATCTTCAATTCAGGCAGTAAAAGCCCATATGAAGGGGGATGAAGTCTTCATGATCTGTTTCAAGTTGAAGGAGATGGCGTTAGATATAAAAGATGTACGGGTAGTGAGGGACTTCCCCGAGGTATTTTCTGAGAAACTGCCAGGATTACCCACGCATGGAGAAGTTGATTTTCAAATTAATCTAGTATTGGGTGCCAAGCCTATATCCAGGGCCCCCTACCGAATGGCCCCGAAGGAACTCATAGAGTTTAGAGTTCAACTGCAAGAACTAGTGGAGTCGGGGTTCGTTCGCCCCAGCTCGTCACCCTGGGGAGCCCCTGTATTGTTCGTCAAGAAGAAGGATGGAACCCTGCGTTTATGCATAGAGTATCGGGAACTCAATCGTCTGACGGTGCGAAACACCTATCCGCTACCCCGGATCAACGAGTTGTTTGATCAACTGGTGGGAGCGCATTGGTTTTCTAAGTTGGATTTGCGCTCGGGATATTATTAGTTGAGGATACAAGAGGAGGACATCCAGAAAACGACCTTTAGTTCAAGATATCGACTATACGAGTTCACTGTAATGTTGTTTGGGCACACAAATGCCCCTTCGGCCTTCATGAGCCTGATGAACAAGGTGTTTGAACCTTATTTGGACATCTTCGTCATTATTTTCATCGACGACATCCTGGTCTACTCAAAGACGGAGGAGGAGCATATTGAGCACTTAACTTTGGTATTGAAGAAATTAAAAGAGCACTCCTTGTTCGCCAAGTTCAGCAAGTGCGAATTCTGGCTTAAAGAGGTTGCTTTCTTGGGGCATGTGATCAGTGGAGCAGGACTAGCAGTGGATCCGGCCAAGGTGCGTGCCGTGAAGGAGTGGTCGCCCTTGAAGTCGGCGGTCGATGTGCGGAGCTTCCTTAGACTTGTCGGGTATTACCGCAAGTTCGTAAAAGTGTTCTCAAAGATTTCCCTCCCTCTTACTTTCTTGACATAGAAAGGTGTGCCATTTGAGTGGACACCCCAGTGCGAAGCGGCGTTCCAAGAGCTGAAGGATAGACTTACCTCTGCCCCCATCCTAGCCCTTCCGTCTGGGAAGGAAGGATTTCAAGTTTACACCGACGCGTCATATCAAGGGATGGGAGCAGTATTGATGCAGCACAGACACGTGATTGCCTATGCTTCATGACAGTTGAAGAAGCATGAAATCAATTACCCGGTTCATGATTTGGAATTGGGAGCAGTGGTGTTCGCCTTGAAGGTTTGGAGGCACTATCTATACAATGTCCACTGCGAGATCTTTTCAGACCATAAAAACTTAAAGTACGTTCACACACAGAAGGAATTGAACCAGAGACAACGATGATCATTAGAGTTTCTGTGTGATTATGAGTTCACTTTGAACTATCATCCCAGAAAGGCGAACTTGGTGGCCGATGCATTCAGCAGAAAGGTACCAGACTCGAGCCCAGAGTCTCGGTTGATGAGTATGGAGTTGGCTCGGATGATTGAAGAGATGGATATTACTTTGGTATATAAGGCTCCTTCGGCAGAGTATACAGAGGACTTGGCAACCATGAGCATAGTTTGTGATATCCGGGACCGAATCCGAGTGGAGCAAGGAAGGGATGCGGCTCTGGCCCCGGAAATCAAGACAATCGAAGATGGGACTACTGATGAGCATACACTAAAATACGGCCTCGTTTATTTCCGCGGCCGACTCTACATTCCCAAGGGCGGTAAATTCTGGGAGGATATCTTGAGAGAGGCACATTGCTCTCAGTATTCAGTGCACCTGGGTATTGCCAAGATGTACGCCGGCCTGCGGAAGACCATGTGTTGGCTGGGAATGAAGAAGGATGTCAGATATTTTGTTACACACTGCGAAGCATGTCAAAGTGTGAAGGCGGATTGCAAGAGCCCTGTTGATTTGCTACAGTCGTTGCCCATCCCCGAGTGGAAGTTTGAAGATATCTCTATGGACTTTGTCCATGGGTTACCTCGCTCACGCTCAGGGAATGATTCGGTGTGGGTGATCGTGGATCGATTGACGAAAGTAGTCCGGTTTATCCCCATGAAGAAAGAGGCTCACATGGATGTCTTGGTACGCCTCTTTGTGGAGCAGTTCGTACGGTATCATGACGTGCCTACGACAATCATTTCTGATCGGGATGGACGTTTCACCTCAAAGGAGTGGAAGGCGGTATAAGCGTATTTGGGTTCGTTCCTAACCTTTAGCACCGCGTTTCATCCTCAAACGGACGGGCATTCTGAGAGGACCATCCTGACATTGGAGGATCTGTTGAGATTATGTGTGTTGGATAGAGGAGAGCCGTGGGAAAGGCTCTTACCCCTGGTGGAATTCTCCTATAACAACAACCACCAGGCTAGAATCGGCATGGCGCCCCATGAATCCCTTTATGGAAGAAGGTGTAAGACCCCCTTATCTTGGGCGCAAGATGAAGATCCGAAGGTTTTGAGAATTGAGTATATTGATGACACTGACGCGGTGGTTAGACTAATACGGGATTGCATGTTGGAGTTTCAAAGTCGGAAGGCGAAGTACTATAATGCAAAGCACCAGATGGTGGAGTTTCAAGTGGGTGATAATGCATTTCTAAAGATTCGGCCAATGCATGGAGTGTCACGGGTGCGTGGTGTGAAAAAGCTTAGCCCAAGGTACGTTGGGCCTAATACTATACTAGAAAGGATTGGCCCGTTGGCCTATCGGTTGGAGTTACCTCCAGAGCTACAGAATCTCCACGATGTGTTCCATGTATCGTCGCATCAAAAGGTGCTGTTGCGGCCTGATCAATATATCCCCACCACTGATGGTGTTGTGGAAATAGATAGGTCTGTGTGATTAGAGCCGGTGCGGATCATAGATAACGAGACAAGAATATTACGCCGCAAAAGTGTTCCTTTGGTGAAGGTGCTGTGGTCTAATCATGGGAAGGAGGAGTATACATGGGAGCCGGTGGACTTGATGCAAAAACGCTACCCAAAATTATTTCCTCGAGGTAAATTTTGTTTAAAAGTATATTTTATCTCCTGTCATGCTTTTCTCCCATAGCCTTAGCATGATTTCGGGGACGAAATCTTTTATTTTGTTTATAGGATCTGTAACGTCCCAATTCGCACTAGGCCCCTCGTGCGCATTTTTGAGTCAGGAGAGCTGACTTGGGCTCAGGGGAGTGCTGGCGACTGGGCTGTACTTGTAAATAGGAGGAGAAATCAGTCAAGCATAGGACGTGGGTAGAAACACGGGCGTGTCCCTACCCGTGTGGGAGAGGCCAGCTCTCGAGTCGATGACTCGAGTATGTCCAGAGAAGGACACGAGTAGTGATACGAGCGTGTCACTACCCGTGTGACGTGACATAGTTAGAGATACGGGCGTGTCCCTACCCTTGTGTGTGTCGAGATCGACGAAGCGTGTCGAGATCGACGAACTGTATCCTATGCAGTGACACGGGTAGAGACACGGGCGTGTCCCTACCCATGTGTGTCGAGTTGAACTCAACGAAGCATGTCGATATCGACAAAGCGTATCGAGATCAACGAAGTTTATGGCACGGGTAGAGATACGGGCGTGTCCATACCCGTGTGTGTTGAGTTGAGTTCGTCGAGATGTGTCCATAGAAGGACACTGCCATGGAACACGGCCGTGTCATGTGGACACGGGTCGGGACACGGGCATGTCCCTACCCGTGTCAAGTATTTAACCGACAGTAAAACCATCGTTGATGCTTCGCCTGAGCAGGACACAGGTAATGACACGGGCGTGTACCTACCCGTGTCACTTTTCATATATAAGGGTTGTGAAAACCCTAGCCATTTTCACTCCTCATTCCAGGCATTTTTCCTGAGAGAAACTTCTGTAGAGGGGGAAAACTACTGGAGCAAGTCCTAGATGAGAAGATCCACTGCCGCCGTGAAAGAGAAGATGCCGCCGAGAAGAGTCACAAGATCCATGACCGAAAATAGTGGAAACGTCAGAAATGAGGTGAGCTTCCTACCCTCTCCCTTGGTGCTAGATCTGTAGAGTATTTTCCACAGCGTATAACTATATTTTTACTTATGAACTAGTTGATCAACTAAGCAGAGGGATACGGCTAACTGCTTAACTTAAAACTGGGTTTTCATCAAATAACTTATAAATCTTTCTAAAGGGTGTTTAGTTGAGGTCTTGCCTGAATATTTGTAGTTATCCCCTGCTGACATGGCATCACGACACGTGTTTTCTCCTTACTCTAATATATCCTTTAATGTGGAGAAAATACAGGTTGTGATAGTTGGTATCAGAGGGATGGTTTGCTAGACAATTGGTCGAGCAACCATCTCTAGTAAGTGATAGTTGTCTAGTTTCATTTCATACACACACCGATGTATCATCAGTATGTCTTGGCTGTAGCATGAAAACTACACTCATAGCATGATAATAAGTATACGGGACATATTATGTAGTATGAGATGCATAATATGTGTTTGTATATGGATCAACCATAGGTGGCAACATGTTACGATTATGTAGTATGTGATGTATAACCATCATCATATGGGTGCCCATTAGCACATTTTTTTGTTGCATGTGATGTTATGTACTATGGGATGCATAATATTTCATGTGTACGCCGCTCATAACATACATTAAAGCTTTTTTTAGATTGTGTAACACAACATACATGACATAACATTGCATCTGCACACGTGCAAAGCTAAAGATTTACATGATGACACATGTACACACATGGTTTTGAGTCAAAAAGAATAAAAAATTCATGCATTCATGGTTTAGGAACATGATTCAGTAAGATGACGGTATATCATCCTAAGTTAGGCATGACATCATGATTGAAAATCCCAGAGCAAGTTAGCAGCTTGAGCAAGTACTTAAGTATGTTTTGTTTGGACTATGTTGTTTGGTGCTAGCGGTTTGGGTAGGTTTTGATTAGTATTCGTTGTTTTATTAGAATGGCACCTAAGCGTGTGGCGACTAGGTCGACTCCCCAGTCGGAGGGCGAGTCTTCAGGTGCGCAGAGTGATGCGGTGATTGAAAGACTGTGGCAGAGCAATGATACCTTGTCGAGGCAAATGGGGGAGATGCAGTCGCAGATCCAAGCGTTGTTATTGATTGTGTTAGCACAGTTGTTGTGAGTGTAGGACCCGACTATGGGTCAGGTTGTTCATGTTCCCCCTGCTCCTCTGGTGCCCCTGGTGTTGTTGCCACTAAAGATGATGTTTATTTCACATTTTTAGAGACTAGGACCTCCTTCTTATGATGGTAGGGCGGATTTCATGGCTTTGTATCATTGGATTATAGCCATCGAGGAGATGTTTGCTTACTTAAGAGTTTCAGTGGCCCACAGGGTGATGGTCCCTGCATATCAACTCAAGGGACTTGCTAAGAGTTGGTGGGTGAGTGAGAAGGAGAACCTTAAGGATGGGTGCTCATGGGAATCTTTCAAAGAGCTGCTGTTGAAGAAGTTTTAGCCATCGGTCGAGCGAGAAGGTGAGATGAATGCTTTTCTACACCTTAAGCAAAGACAGCTTACTTTTACCGAGTACGAGGTGGAGTTCAGCAAACTGAGTTGATTTGCCCCAGACATGGTGTCTTCAGAGTCAAATCAAGTTAAACGATTTCTGGGTGGTCTTAGGAATGACACCAGCAGCTAGCTAGTGCTTATGGATCTGAAAGATATGCTGAATTTGTGGAGATAGCTCTGAAGGTTGAGGAGATTGACAATGCCAAGAATTGAGGTCAACAAATGAGAAAGGATAAGAGGAGGACCAGTGAGGGTAAGAGTTCCCAAGAATCTGACACTGCTTTAGGGAAAAGAAGTAAGGAAATATGCAGTTTCTGTGGCCGACCAGGCCATCCGTTTGAAAGATGTTACCAGAGATTAGGAGCCCAGAAGAAGGAACAGGTGCATGCGATTCAGAGTGCTCCTAAAGGTGATTTGGTTTGTTCTCCATGTAAGTGGAAGGGGCATGACACTGCCCATTGTTGGCATAAGGACAAGACCTACTTCCAGTGTGGGTAGCAGGGACATGTTAAGTCGAAGTGCTCGCAGGCTCAGACCCCATTGCAACCCGTTCCACTTCAGGACTTGCACCATGACTATTGGATAAGGGGAAGGGCAAGCTGAACGTGGTGTCTTTGGAGGAAGCTCAGAAGTCTTCTCAAGTTATCACAGGTTAAATCCTAACCTAGTCCTAAATTTTAATTGGTAGATATAGTTTCAACGCCCGTTCCCTTAGTTGCGTGTACGATCTTATAGGAAAGTTTAAGGTAAAGAACCGCTGGGCGCATATTCTGTTCAATTCTGGTGCTTCCACTCGTTCGTGGCTAGAACCTTCATAAAGCATCACAGTTTGAACCGTGATCATGTTGGTGACGCGTTTAGTGTCAAGTTCCCTTCTAGTGATTCTATGGTATCAGACCAAGGCATTCAGAGTTGTCCGATTCTATTAGGTGATTTTTTGGTGGTTGCGGATCTAAAGGTGATAGACTTGGAAGATTTTGATGTGATTCTGGGCATGTATTGGTTGTGTAAGTATGATGCAGTTATTTAGTGCAAGGTTAAGTGCTTGGACTTCAAGATGGACAATGGTCAACCCAGGAGTGTTTATGAATTTCCGCACCAAGTTTCTCTAATTATTTCTGCGGTACGTGCTCGGAAGCTTGTAAATTCCAGATGTTTTAATTGTTTGGTTTCGGTGTTGGCGACCGGTAGTACTATGCCGCGAGTGGAGGAGATTGCTATCGTGCGTGAGTTTCCGAATGTATTTCCTGATAATCTTCCCAATCTTCCACCCAAGGAATACATGGAGTTTGTCATAGATCGGGACTCGGGTACCCGTCCTATTACGAAGGCACTGTACCGTATGGCCCCGCGTGAGCTAGAGGAGTTGCGTACCCAGTTGGATGAGTTGCTTTAGAATGATTTTATTAGGCCGAGTATTTCACCGTGGGGTGCTCCTGTTTTATTTGTGAAGAAAAAAGATGGATCAATGAGGTTGTGCATTGATTATAGAGAGCTGAATAAGGTGACCATCAAAAATAGATATCCCCTGCCAAGGATTGATGACATGTTTGATCAGTTGTGTGGTATCTCTATGTTTTCAAAGATTGATCTTCGTTCAGGCTACCACCAGTTGAGGATTCGTGAGACGGATATCCCACGGACGCCTTTTATTCCCGGCACAGACATTTTGAGTTCTTGGTGATGTCTTTTGGATTGACTAATGCACCCTCTGCCTTTATGGATACGATGAATAGTGTATGTAAGGATTTCCTGGACCATTTTGTGGTTGTTTTCATAGATGACGTTCCGGTATACTCCCGTAGTGTTGATGAGCATGCCCATCACTTGTGCCTAGTTTTGTCTACCTTGAGGGAGCATAAGTTGTATGCCAACCTAAGTAAGTGCAAGTTTTGATTGCCTCAAGTTTCTTTTCTGGGTCATGTGGTTACTAAGGATGGAATTTCTGTGGACCCTGAGAAGATAGCTACTGTCATGGATTGGAATAGGCATGCCACTCCCAAAAAGATAAGGAGCTTCCTAGGGTTGGCATGATATTATATGAGATTTGTGGAGGGTTTCTCTACATTGTCTACGCCATTGACTAAGCTTATGCAGAAGAATGCAACTTTTGTTTGGAGCGATAAGTGCGAAGAGGCTTTTCAGGAATTGAAGAGGATATTGCGCACTGCTTCGATTTTGGCCTTGCCTACCGAAGGTGTAGCGTATGTTGTTTACGTGGACGCATCATACATTGGACTTGGTTGTGTGTTGATGCAAGAGGGCAAAGTGATAACGTATGGGTCAAGGCAGTTAAAGACTCCTGAAAGGAATTACCCTACTCATGATCTAGAATTTGCAGCTGTGATTTACACCTCGAAGTTATGGAGACATCTTTTATATGGCGCTTTGTGCAAAATTTACACCAATTATAAGAGTATGAGGTACGTCTTCACTCAAAGGAATTGAATTTGCACCAGCAGAGATGGTTAGAGTATGTGCATATTATGATGTAGAGATCCAATATCATCCGGGCAAAGCTAATGTGGTAGCCGACACCCTGAGTAGGAAGTCGACAATAATTTTTAATCTTTCTGTGGATTCACTGGTGGAAGAATTTCTTCTGATGGATATATGGGTGGGGAATCGCGACTTGCCCAGTAGTTTGGCAGTGTTAGAGCCTTCATGGATTTCACTGATGACAGTACATCAAAGGGATGATCTTGATTTGATGCACCTTTATAATAGAACTACGAAAGGGGAATTACCAGACTTTTCGATTGATGACACCAGTACCTTGAAGTACCGCGGTAGATTTTGTATCCCCAATGTTGAAGATATTCGAGTTAAGTTATACAATGAGGCTCATGGTTTCAGTGTTGCTTACCACCCTGGTTCTACTAAGGCGTATTAAGATCTGAAGAAGATTGCCTGGTGGTATGGAATGAATGGTGATATATCTAAATTTGTATCAGAATGTTTTACTTGCAAGCGAGTGAAGGCTGATCATGGAAGGCCTGGAGGCAAGTTGGTGCCCTTAGAAATTCCAAGTTGGAAGTGGCTGGGCATTTCGATGGACTTTATTACTGGATTGTCGAGATCTCCCCGAGGACACGATTCTATTTGGGTTATAGTGGACAGACTGACAAAGTGTGCTCACTTCGCGCTGTTTAAGATTGAATACTCCATGAAGAAGATAGCAAAATTATATTTGGATGAGGTCATTAGGCTACATGGAGTGCCTGTCAGCATTGTATCAGATCGAGACTCCAGGTTTACATCTCGCTTTTGGAAAAATCTACAGGAAGGATTGGGTACCGATCTGCGGTATTCCACCGCTTATCATCCACAGACTAATGGTCAAAAAAAGAGTAAATCAGATCGTTGAGGATATGATCAGATTTTATATTTTGGACTACGAAGGAGTGTTTGAGACTAATGGAATTTGCTTATAATAACAGTTTTCAAGAGAGTTTGCAGATGACCCCGTTTGAGGCTTTGTATGGGAGGCATTCCAGAACTTCCTTATTTTGGGCCGAGGTTGGTAAGAGACCATTGCTGGGTCCTAAAGCGTTAGAAGAAATGGATGTTTTTGTAAAGCTTATTCAAGATATGCTTCAGATAGCTCAAGAGCGATATGAGAAGAATGGCAATCAGCGTAGGACCGATTTGGAGTTTGATGTTGGGGATATGGTGTTCCTTAAAGTTTCCCCGATGTCTGGAGTTAAGAGGTTTGGTAAGAACCATAAGTTGTACCCGAGGTATGTGGGACCTTTTAAAGCTGTAGAGCAGATTGGTGTGTCAGCATATAGGTTGGATTTACCCGCGATTTTTCCCGGTGTTCACGATGTTTTTCATGTAAGCTAATTGTGGAAGTGTGTGCTAAGCGACAGGAAAGTTCTTGATTCTGTGCCCCAGTTGGATTCTAACCTTTCATATGTGGAAGTGCCTGTTCGTGTTTTGGATACTCAAGATTGGATATTGCGAAGGAAGACAATACCGATGGTTAAAGTTTTGTGGCAGAACTAAGACGTATAAAGCACAACTTAGGTAACAAGTTCTCTAACCATTTCTTATGTGATTTATTCTAATATTATTTGCCCACGGAGGGACATTCATCGAGCTTATTCGACGAACATCGAAACAGATTCGACGAACGTCGAGCGGGTTCGACGAACGACGAATGGGTTTCAGGATCATCGAACGGGGTTCGTCGAATTTGGTGCTGTATGGAGTTCGACGAATGTCGAACTGATTTCTTGGGTTCGACGATTGGCTTTGTAGCCATCTGATTTCTCATCTAACATGATCTAAGGGCTCAGGATCTTCCGCCCAATGGGCTTAAAAAGGGCTGAGCGGGATTTCTTCCGCATTTCTCCTCATCTTGGAGTTGTCCTAGGGATTGAGTGAGAGAGTTAGGATGAGGAAGGAGTGAGCTTTCTTCCGCCATTGACAAAGCTTCGGAGCTCCGATCGTCGTTCCGAGTCCAGATCCGCGAAGAGGACTTGGAGGCGTACATTTTCATCCGTGCAAAGCAAAGTTTTCATGGCTAGGAAGAGGAGTCGTAAGGTAATGACATTTTTCCTCTCAGTTTTAGGATGTGTGCTGTGATCCATTTCCTTCTTATCTCTTTAAAGCATTTAGGCACCGGATCTCTCAAATGAGAGGGGTTCAGGTTGACTTGGTTCAAAAGGAGCCACCATATCGATTGAGTCCATCCCCGACATGATATTGCATTAGGAATCCGCTCCGTTAGTGGATTAGGCATTGTGGGTGAAGTCGTGGTCACGACCGTTAGTCCGACTCAGTGATGTTGCATATCGAGCCTTGAGGTTTTTGCTAGAAATCCATTGCGGCAAGATGTTGTTTGTGATGTATGTTCCCTTTTTTCGCGTGAGTATGCGTAATCAGAACCGGACAAGGTTAGCTCTGTTGTAATGGTAGATGGTTTCCTTGGGGAACGGGAACATTACGGTACAAATGATCGATTGGGATGGGAAAGACTTGGGATTGTGATTTGCTAAGGCGTGGTTTGTCTTTGTGGTCCGCTGGCTAGCCAGTGACGTGCAAGTTATGTTTGGAGAGTGTCTCGGCGAGACAAGTCCCCTTCTGTGAAACTGACGAGAAAGCCAAGCTTGGGACAAGCCCAGGCGATAAAGCCAACGAGCGTGTGGGGTACAACAAGGGTTCTTAAAATCGGTTTGTGTTTGTGGCGGAATCCTGACGAGAGAAGTCAGAGCTTACAGGCAAGCGCGGGTTTTGATACACACAAGCGGGTGGGGCCGAGGCAAGAGTTCTGTGTGGCGGCTTGTATGTCGATGGGGGAAATTAGAGTACCCTTATGTTTGCGGCTTGTATGCCGATGTGGGAAATTAGAATACCCTTGTGTTTGCGGCTTGAATGTCGATGGGGAAATTAGAAGTACCCGATGTGATGATATGTTAAAAGCATACATTTTAGCGTGTCTTGGGTAAAACCCAGGATTGCATTCATGCTTCATTATAGGCCCATCTATATTACATACTCAACTTAGAAACATGTTTATTGAATGAGACATCCAAACCTGTTTTATAGCTTTACATGTTATTGTATATTGCATACGAAGTTCTGACTAGCAGGGTGATGACATACCCCGGGGTCCGTTAGGGACGGTTGGGAGAAGATGTGATGGTTAAATAGTTGAGGTCAGCCTTTGCTGACCTACGTTACAACCAATTTTCACAGGGCAAGGATGGCAAGCGGGAGCAAGATCGCCGGCAAAAAAGGCCTAATCCTCATAAATTGATTTCTATGTTTAATAGCCTATGTCTTTTTGAATGTTTTGCTCCATGATTTATATTTTCGGCTTCCATACCGAGGTAGCCTAGGAGTGCTTATACACGTTGATATTTAATATTGTTGTCATTCAGGTTTTGGACTTAAGATGTGTAAGGACATAAGGCCTTTTTGATACTCTTGGATTAGTGGATAACTTCTTGTTTAGTTGGATGTTTTCGCAGCAGTAACCTGAGTTTTGAGTTTGGGTAGTTTATATCATCTTATAATACTTAAGATGTGGCATCTGTATGTTGTGGGGCCCTGGCTGGACCCATATTATATGGTCATTACAGGGGAGGTGTTACATATTGGTACCAGAGCAAGTTTAGTGTCCAGGGTAAAGATTCGTGGTCGAATGTCATGATCGGATCGCGTAGTGAAGTTATCCACTTAGGAAGATCGTAGGACTATGAGTGTCCTTGTGTCTAGTTTTGTGACTAGAAGATGATTCTTATTTTACTTTGCTTTTGCGAAGGGTGCAAGCGACAATGTTCGGACGTCGAGGCTACGAGAAGAGCCCTCGGAGAGCAGTGCTACCACTCAGGGTCCTTTGGGAATGGGGGTAACCCCGGCCGATTTCTGTCGCATGGTCGCAGAAGCAATGGAGGTAGCCCAAGCTGCCGCAGCAGTGCAAGTTGTGACCCATGTTGCTCAAGTTGCAACTCCTACTACCCCAGATGCGGCAACAGTCGTTCCAGGCGGAGGAGCCAGGCAAGTAGAGCCGTTGGCTGAAAGAGTGGTTGTTGGGCATGGGGACCGACAAATGAAGTATTTCTTAAGCTTTCACCCTCCAACATTTAAGGGGGTCGACATGCTGACCGATGCAGAGGATTGGTGGGCAAGGATTCAAGAACTGATGAGGGCGGCGGAGACTCCATAGGAGAAGCAGTCCGAGTTTGCGACCTTCATGCTGGAAGGTGATGCTAAGCTGTGGTGGGTAAGCCATAACGGTCCCCAGTTCCCTAGATGCACCCCGTCCATAAAAGAGTTCAGGAATGCTTTCTTGAAGAAGTATATACCTTCGTTGACGAGGCTGACCCTTTAGAGGCAATTTATACACTTGGTGCAGCGGGACAAGACGGTTGACGAGTATGTTCAGGAGTTCACTCATTTGGGTCATTATGCTGGTACGACCATGGCTGATGATGAGGAGAGGGACAAACTCTTCTATCGTGGGCTGAGGGAGAATCTGAGACAACCCCTCATATCTATGAAGAATGCTGGTTTCAATGAGTTGATTGAGGCTTCCAGAACATTTTAAAGCGATATGGAGCGAACCCAACGTCGTAAGGGTTTTGCAGCCAAGAAGGGAGAAGGGAAGCCTTCCTAATCGCAAGGGAAGTCTAAAGGGACTAGGTGGAAGAAGAAGCTTTATCCTTTCAAGTCAGGTGAGAGAAGCAACATGATGTCTAGAGGGTCTCGTTTCAAGGGACCACCATCATGCTACAAGTGTGGCAAGTCGGGCCACAGCTCATTTTTGCACTAAAGGTGGAGCTGAGCAGGAGCCAAGGAAAAAGTAGTCAGTGCGCTCCGGGCCAAGCGCGGCGGAGAAGGGAAAAATGGCGGAGTCTAGCGCTTCAAGTTTCCAACCCGTGCAGCCAAGGGCTTATAACCTTGGGTATCATGAAGTGATCCACCAACCCGATGTGGTGACAGGTATGAAAAGTTTAAGTTTAATCATTTGCTTTAGACTTTCAAGACCATTTATGTAAGTCGCCTATGTTTTAGGCTTTGTGCTAGTTTCTGGATACCCCGCTAGGGTATTGTTTGATACGGAAGGGTCGCACTCCTCTCTTGCGGAAAGCTTTATCCGGAGAATTGGAGTTGAGTCATTCTCGGTGGACACAGTGCTGAAGGTGCGTATGTCCAATGGGTCTTCCATGACTACTGGGGCAAAGGGGTGCATTTGTTGGAATCTAGAAGGAGTTGACTTCGCACTGAAAGCAGCGGTTCTACCGCTGGTTGAGTTTGATGTGATATTGGAAATGGACTGGCTTGCAGAGCAGTGTGCCAGTATTGACTACCTATCTAAGGTGATGGCCATGAGAAGCGAAGTGCAGACAGAAGTTATGTTTGAGGGCCTTAATGTAGTGGCCTGTTCCCTGCTTTCGGCCATGCAGTTGGTGCGGGAAGTTAACAAGGGGGAGTAGATCTTGTAGCATTGTTGGAGGTTCGCCTTTCCGGGTTATTACATGGAGAAGTGCCGGTAGTGGCAGAATTCGAGGACGTGTTTCCTGAGGAGCTTCTTGGAGCACCTCCTTGATGGGAGATTGATTTCTTGATTGAGTTAATGTCAGAGGATAGGCCGGTGTCACGTCCTCCTTTTAGGATGGCACTAAAGGAGTTGGCTGAACTCAAAGTTCAGTTGTAGGAACTTTTGGAACATGGGTATATTAGACCCAGGTCTTCACCATGGAGCGCGCCAGTGCTGTTCGTGAAGAAGAAAGATGGTAATATACAGTTGTGCACAAACTACCGAGAGTTGATGGCGACGATGCTGATGCGGCCGTGGATCCCCGTCATAGAGAGTTCGTGGATTGGGACGTTCGATGCCCTAAGCTCGAAGATGAAATTCTACCACGATGTTTCTTCGCCAACGCCGCCGCCGCTACATATTTTGCTCGACGTCCATCGCCGCCATTAAATAAAATATATAATTACAAATTAAATAATTATAATTATATATTTTATCAATTTGTATTTTTTAGCAATTTCTATTTAATGCAATTTTATTTAAGCATTTTTATTTCCAAGCATTTCACTATTGTATTTTTTTCAAGTCATAAAATGATGAGTGCATATAACCATCATAGGTTTATTTTATTTTCAATGGTGAAGATGAAGTGGTGTATGCTATTTAAGGTCATGTTGTTGTAGGATTTGATAATGGAGAATGAATGAAAAATTAAAACCCTAAATCTATTTACATTTCCCTCCTCTTCCTCTCTCCCTCTTGGAAATTCGGCCTCTCTTCACCCTCTCTTCCTCTTGGCCGCCGACCACCTCCCTCCCCCTCTCTATTTTCTCCTTTCTCCTCCTCCTCAATATTCTCCCTCACCTCCACCGCCCCAACCCGAGCCCACCTCTTTCTCCCCCAAAGAAAACCGGCCTCTTTTTCCCAACCCAAAACCTAGGTCGGCCACCCTCCTAGCCGCCACCCTCTCCCTCCCCTTCCATAAATTTGGGCACCCTCCCCACCACTCAAAACAGACCACCCGCATCCAAACAAAACCCGAGCAGCCCCCCTCACCACAAAACTGAGCCACCCCCTTGAATAAAATAGGCCACCACCCTTTATCTCCCCTATTTACATATATATTATCCTTCAAGGTTTCTCCCTCTCCTAGGGTGATTGCAAAGGGAAACAGCTTGTGTCTTCATCATCCGGTGCGGATCTGAGGATTTGCGTGGAAATAGAAATCAACCACCCTCGTGAGCACTTCCTCCACTCAATGATGGACTTCTTGGGATTTTGGGTAACGAGTTCTCTAACCATTTCTTGTGTGATTTCTTCTAATATTATTTGTGAGGTTTGGTGGAACTAGAAGACTAGTTAATTGTCGTGATTTATATTGAAATCGTGCTAATTAAAATCTAAATTTTAAGCTTTAATTGTCTGAATATTTTTCGTATAAATTGGAGTGGGTAGATCTCGTGAACACTAGAAGAAATCGGGTTCATCACCCTTGATTTCACCTTGAGTTCAAGTGATTTGGAATACCCTCATATTAATTAATTTTTGAGATTGATTTGGACTTTATTTTAAATCGCATTTTTAGTACAGATCCTCTCTTATTGGTTTGTGATTTGTTTGCGGATAAATTTAATTTTGATTTGCTAATTGTCCGGATCGGGTAGGTCCTATTCGCTTGAGCGAACATTGGCATATAGCCCTTGTTCAATCTCTTTAAGGGGTAGCGACCCTTTGCGTTGTTTGATGTTGAAAATTGTGTCATTTTTTGCTGGAGTAACCGATATTGTTAATTAGAGAAAACCGATCACTACGTATTTATTTTAGTTACCGAACCTAAGAACACATAGTTTAATCCATCGAAACAATGGGCCTGCATCAATTTGGTATCAGAGGATGGTTTACGTCAATTTCCTAATTGGTACCCTCCACCTTTTATTAGTACGCCGACACGCACTTGTCTTGCACATCTTTTTGTCAAAATTACAATTTTTTTTCTGGTCTGTCAATAGCGGCCTAAAATTTTATTTTTCTGCAAAAAAAATCATTTTTTGTTAATAATCTCTTATTTATTTTCATTAGGAAAATCAAAACAATATTTTTTCTACCCTAGATATTAAGCGGGAACAAATCCATCTGTTGTAATTTATATGGATCAGAGTCATTTTATTCATTGCATGTGCACTAGATCCGAGTGAGTTTTCTCTTCGGTTATCACTGATATGGTCTATGACGTTTACGCTTCCCGTTTAGACTATTGGTATGATAAAGCCATGGATAAACACACCCCAGCCTTGCCTTCATACCATAGGAATACCGACCTTCCCCATGCTTATGCTGACACTAAAAGACAGGTACCCACTTATGACGGTTATGTGTGTCACAAAATTTTTAGAGACTGGCTTAAGGGAATAGAAATTGAATTTGATTGTCACGACTGGGACGACCACAAAAGGTTATTATAGCCCGAGAATTATTAGTAGGTCAAACCCAAGTATTTTGGCTAAACGAAGAGCATCATGTTGGTAGTTATAAACATGCTTGGCCGACAATGCGTAGCCTATTCTCGAATCAGTTTGATCCCGCCTACCTACGCACTACTGACACCAAGCCTGTGAGTGAGTATCGTTATGGTGCTAGTCTCATACCTTCCTATAGGAATGATTATATTCCTAATGCTAGATTAGTTCCCCGAAAAGGTCGGCCTGCCCATAGTGTGCCTACTCTCCCCTTTAGGGAAACCATTCCTAATAGATCATATGTCCCGGACTCGAAAGATGTTACTACTAGGGTCTTGTATCCTTTAGTTGTGTCGTCTAAGCCTCCCAAGATTGTGAATGATACCCATGAGGATGCTGATGCAGATGTTGTATCACTTGATTCTGAGGATGATCAGCTAGGTAAGAGTATTCCTTCACGTACGACAGTGCCCGACGAGTCTGATGATTCTGATATTGAGGGAATACCTAGTGATTTAGAAGACGATGTATGAGATGATTACATTCCGATCTGTGAGAGTATTTCATTGCCTATTACTTGTGCTGTTAGTGTTGTGTCTGACCACCCTAGTATTAAGTGCCCTCTCCAGGCTACGATCCTCATCATATTAGAGCCTACGATTATACCCACTGAGATTGTATCTGAGTCATTTGAGGAGCCTGAGAGTGAGGATGTCCCTATTATTATTGTGGATGAGTTACCATCTGAAGGAAGGGTACTTTTGGACGATTCTTTGGTTATAAACCCGGATGAGAGTTCCTTGATGTCGTCACCGTTTGGTGAAATTTAAACCGATTCAGATTTTATCCCTGGATTGATTTTACCGACCCTTCCTCCTGATTATTTGCCCACATTAGTTGAATTTTTAGGATGTGGAATCGGTAGTCCTAGTCTGTGTTTTTGTGACACGCCCACTCTTTTAGTTCCTACTTTGACGTTATCTCAATGCTTAGATATTAGTAAGTTGAGCGGGCTAGTATTTGGTCTGTTCACCACACCCTGTAGATCTGACTACGTGTCACATTTGACTGTTCATTTTTCTGCGTGTTTGTCTACGGTTCTGACCTCGAATGCGACCGATTCTGAGTCCTTGGCCATTGTGCCTCTGGATGTGGTGTCACTTTGAAAGAGCAGCTAGATCTGATATACTCTAGAGGGGGGTGAATAGAGTATATGGTGCTTTGAAACTTTTTACAACAGTTGTTGTAATATGTGTAAGTAGGGAAGCAGTAATAAAACTAATCACAGTACTAAGCTAAACAAAAGCCAATCACAGAGAAATCAAGTCCAGAAACAAAAATGAAAGCAAGCAAAACCAGAAGACACAAGGAAAATATAGTGGTTCCCCAAACTTGGGTACATCCACTCTTCTACCACCCTAGGTAGGAATCCACTGCAGGATGAGTTGATCAGGTGTCCTGGGCACCAATGAGCTTTTGATAAGGTGCTTAAAAACCAAAGCAGATTTTTTGATCAGGTGTCTTGCCACCAATGAGCTTTTGACAAGGTGCTCAAAAACCAAGCTCAAACTTTTGAAGGGAGTTTGAGAAACCCTTTACAGAGTGGGGGTGAGAGAGTGATGGAAGTCTTCTCTTTCTCAAACAACTGAGAAGACTATGTGGATTGTTGATGTCAAAGCTCCCCCTGAATCCTTGAGATCTTCAGGAAGAAAAAGCTTTACAGAGGGTGATAGGCCTTCAATGATTGAACTCCAGCAAAAGATGATTTCAGCAATAGCTGAAATGTTGAGTGTTTGAAGTCTTGAAATATGTTGGCCTTGAACACTTTGAAGACTAAGGAGATCTAAAGATTTGAGAAGGCTTGATCTCCTTGGATGTGTATTCTTCAGAATTCTTTTGTGACAGAAGATTTTTTTGAATGCTTCTATGTAATCTGTATCCTCTCTCTGTATTGTGTGTGCTCTATTGAGAGATTCAAAAAATCCTATCTTTTATTCTCTGGTACAAAAAGGAATATCATTCTCTGTCAAGAATAGCCGTTGGCCTGCATTAATTGCATCCTTAATTGCATAATCTCTTCTGGAGGAAAGTCCACAGATATATTCCTTGAAAAATCCCTTGAAACTTGGTCCAGAATTGAATGAAAACGGCTAGCAAATCTCTGAATTAATTGCATAATAACTCCTAACTGATTTGAATTTGAATGTAGAAACATCCGGGAAGTTATCTGAAATCGTCGAACTGAGCTCTGCTATCGTCGAGCTGAGCTCAGCGATCTGGAAACACACGACAGCCAAAAATCATCGATCTGAGCTCAAAGATCGTCGAACTGAGCTCATAGATAAAGATCCAAAGCAGAGTCAAAATCGTCGACCTGAGCTCACCGATCGTCGAATGGAGTTCGACGATATTATGAAGTTGAGCTCAACGATCGTCGAAAGGAGTTCGACGATCTGTCGAAGTTGAGCTAGACGATCGTCGATCGGAGTTCGACGAATCGTCGTGCTGAGCTCGACGATCAGACTTAGTCTCCCGACAGAAAATCTTGGTCTTCAGGGCAGCTTCCAAACCTAGACTTCTAACCCTTAGACTCAATTCTAATTGACCTATTAAGCTATACAGGAGGTCAAGCAAAGGTTCCTAGAGACATAGTGATCCTGACCCAAATTAGTAATAGGGTGTTCCAACAATCTCCCCCTATTTGGGTTAGGATTACTATTTACAGACTTTGGAAAAACTTAAATAACAACACACAATCAGTTAAACATAAAAAAACAACAGCTAGACATTGCAGAATCATCACAGAGATATATATATGGCATCCAGATAATCAGAAGTTCCAGAAATTATCACCTTACAATATCATTTCTTCTCTTTGCCCTTAACCAATTTAATTTCTTTGTTAGGATTTAGGGCTTCCTTCTTAGATCTGGTGTCATCTGCTGCACCTAAAGATGTCTGCTGTTTAAGCCTGGGAACCACTGCTTCAGGATGTAATTCCATGTATCTGTCAGCATCAAAGAATTTACTTGAACCATATATCTCTAGTTCTTTTTGTCTCTGTTCAGACATTGTAGAAATGTTGGAAGAATCTAATCCTTGTTCTCTGGCCTTTTTAATTTGGTCCAGTGCAGCTAATTCCTTCATTCTGGCAGTCCAAGCAGCTGGATTATTTTCAGGATCTTCAAAAGGTACAGGTGGCTCATACCTGTTGGAAGGATTGTCTTGAGAAGGCCTGACAGACACAGTCTCTTTCAGTTTGTAAGGGAAAGGACCAGAAGCTGTATCAGAAGAACCATGTCCTCCCCTAGAATATGGGTGCTGCCTGGAGTACCCTTTAGAATATACTTGAATATCTCTCTGATTGCCCTTATATCCTCCTCTCCTAGAATGAGAGCCCCTGGATTGGCTTTCCCTGTGGTAAGATCTGGCATGAGGTTGATAGGGAGCCTAACTTCTGGCTGGGGGTTGACTTGCAGAGCTTCCACCTGCACCTGCATCAGGAGGAGGCGGTGGAGGAGGATGAGAGTGCTGAAATTGGGATGAACCCTTCTCATATTTTCTCTTTTTCTTCATGGCTTTCAGCTGGTTCTTGGAATACTGCATCCAGTGTTTAGTGATCGGGCAATCATGTAGAATATAATAAGGGATATCATTGTTATCTTTGACTTTAGCAGGAGGTACCCTCTTCATAGCCTTGCTCCTTGCCTTCCTTTTCCTGGCAATGGTTGCAGAAGAATCATCAGAGTCTGTTTTAAATTCATCAGATTCAGAACTCTGGTAATCATAGAGAGCATCTATTTTCTTCATTAAATCCTTCTTGAGTTGTTCAGAAGCAGATGAGGCAGAAGTTGAAACAGCAGCAGCAGCAGGTGTTGAGATGGTAACAGCAGAGACAGCAGTAGATGGAGAAGGTGAAGCAGTAACAACAACAGCAGCAATAGACTCTGGACAGGTGACAACAGCAGTAACTGTCTCACTAACATCAGCAGAAACTTCACTGACAACAGCAGAAACTTCACTAACAGCAATAGAGGCAGAAGGAAAAACATCAAGTACTGTAGAAGGCTCAAATTCAGTGGTCTCTGACATCAGAATGTCGTTGGAGGATGGTTCATCAGAAACAGCAGTAACTTCAGCAGCAGCAGTATCAATAATCTCAGAAACAACATCAATCCTTTCTTCAGAAGAAGCAGCAGCAGCAATGACTGAATTTACAAAAGAAGAGAGGATGCTAGGGTCACAGCCAGAAAAAGGCACAAGTGCCTTGGATAAGTCTTCTTGAGGCTGGACAGCATGAACCTCTGGCAGGTAGCTAAAGAAAGCAGAATCAAAAGCAGATAGCAAAGACCTGAGGTCTATTGCAAGAACTGTAGTGGAAATCTGACTTTGTGGAGGAACAGCAACAACAACAAAAGGAGCAACAGAAACAGCAGATAGAGAGCTTGCAGAAACAGCAGCAGCAGCAGCAGCAGCAGCATGAAGATTCTCTTCATATGGCATCTCCCCCTGCCTAGATGCAGACAGGTCTGGATCAAGGCACACTGCTGTAGGTGCTGCCTGAGGAAGGAGGGAAGAGAGCCTGGCAGAAAGGGCTTCCACAGACAGGTGTATAGGAGCCAAGGAGGTCTCCAATAGTAGAGAGAGCCTGGGGGCAAGCAGCTCATACAGCCTGTCAGCAAGGGCTGAGAGATCTACTTGCTCAAGAGCTGGAGCAGAGGTAGAAGGAATGGAAGCAGCTGGGGATTCTGGAAGGGAAGGGCTGGAGAATTGTGGAATGGATGGCTGAGGTGTTGGTAGGGTGGATATGGAGGATAGGGGAATGAATATGGATGGGGTGAAAGTTGGTTGATCAATGATGTGGTGTAGTAGGGCTTGAAATGAAGTGGAGGAGGAGGGTAACTCAGGAGGGGATGATGGGGAATCATCCATAAAGGAGTCATCCAGTAGGGTGAAGGATGGAATAGAGGGTGAGGAGGTGACATCAGGTGGAGGGTAGGAGAACAGTGGGTGGAATTGTTCTTCTGGTGTAGAAAGAACAGGGACTGGATATGGTGTTGATGTTGGAGATGGTCTGGATATGGTGATGGTGGATGGAGCTGGAATGGTGGATGGTAGGGGAAGGGATGGAATTGGAGGAGGAGGAGAGGCAGCAACAGCAGCCAGGTCATCTGCAGGGGCAGAGACCTGTGGAGGAGTGACTCTTTGAGTCCTTGTGCCTGAAGGAGCACTGGAGGAGGGCCTGCTAAGCTTGCTGATTTGTCTGTCCCACTTTCCAAAGAGGGCACAGGTTAGTCTCTTGGAGGCATTGATGTGAACTCCAGAGGAGACCAGCAAGGCAGGACACCTGTGCTGCAGAAATACTCCAAGAATTCTCCCAAAATTAACAAAACTTTTGTTTATTTTTTTTTTGATGAGGTCAAAGAAAACCTCTCCCCAGTTCAAATTCTTCTTATCCACCAGAGCTCCCATGAGACAGAGCTGATGTCTGGATATTGTATCATAGGCTGAGTGCTTTGCCAGGAGCACTTTTCCCACTACATCTTCCATGAACCTGTATTCAACAGACAGGTTCCTTTTGAATAGCTTGCTAGGGTTTCCCTCTGGATGACCCATCCTGGCAAGCAGTTCAGAATATTCCTCTCCAGATAGCTCAGCAGAATCTTCTCCATTTCTCAATTCAAAAACTTCTGAGAGAATGGTTGGGGTCAAAGGTACCTGATTTCCAGCTATTGACCCGACTATGGTGCTGTTATCTTGATTGTGGGCAGTATAAACCCACTCCTTGATCTCATCAGAAGCCAGCTTGATCCTGGTGGTCATTATAGCAGTCAGATTCTGATCCTTGAACAGACCCAGTATATCTTGAAAAATCTGATCAGTTGTGCTGAAGGATTCTATATCAATGTCAAAACCAGAATCAAACTTCATTGCAGCAAGAACAGCAACTGACACAGCCATTGTACCTGCAAAAACTCAACAAACAAAACGACCAAGCGTAGAACTGTTTGGAGGGAAAGGAAAAATCTTGCAGAGAAATCGAAAGCGCAAATGAGAACGACGGCGAAAAAAGAGTTTTATATTAGGGTTCGACACAGAATTAGAAAGATCGTTGAACTCAGTTCGACGATCGAGGCTTCTAAAGGAATCTGAAGAGACTTCAACATCGCCGATCTCCGTTCGACGATATTGGAAAGCGTCGAGCTCCGTTCGACGATCGTTCAGAGAACAAAATTGTCGAGCGCCGTTCGACGATCGTTGACCGGAAGAGTTAGTTCATACTATCTGAGAGGCGCTGAACTCAGTTCGACGATTTTTGGAAATCGTCGATCTCCATTTGACGATCTTAGGACAAATCGTCGAGCGCAGTTCAGAGATCAGAAAAAAAATTCTAGACACTAAGAAAAATCAAAAAGTTTGCCTAGTATTGGTCATTTTTTAAGCTTTCAAAATCTTGGATATTATTTAAGGCTTCCTCCATCTAACATTCCTAACTAATTTAGGGAGAAGGTGTGTTTCTTTTCATCCAAGGGCTTGGTGAAAATATCTCCCCTTTTGTAAATCAGTTGGGATATATTGTAATTCAATTTTATTCTTTTCAACATTATCCCTTAAGAAGTGATGCCTAATCTCTATGTGTTTTGTCCTACTATGGAGGACTGGATTTTGAGCTATGGAAATAGCACTTGTGTTGTCACAAAAGATTTTAGACTTCTCTAAGTTGTAGCCACAGTCTAGGAGTTGGTTTTGAATCCACAAGATTTGTGAACAACAACTGCCTGCAGCCATATATTCAGCTTTAGCAGTTGAAGTTGACACAGATGTTTGTTTCTTGCAAAACCAAGAGACAAGTCTGTCACCAAGGAACTGACAAGTTCCACTGGTGCTTCTCCTGTCAATTTTGCATCCAGCATAATCAGCATCTGAGAATCCAGTTAAATCAAATGCTGAATCCTTTGGATACCAGAGACCTAGATTTGGACAACTTTTAACATACCTGAGAATCCTCTTTACTAAAGTTAGGTGTGACTCTCTAGGGCTTACTTGGAACCTAGCACATATACATGTAGCAAACATTATATCTGGTCTACTAGCTGTAAGTTACAGTAAAGAGCCAATCATTGCTTTATATGTTGTCTGATCAACAGGTTTCCCATGTTCATCAGCATCCAATACAACATTAGTAGGCATGGGTGTTTTCATACAAGATGCCTGAGACATACCAAATTTCTTGACCAATTCATTTGCATACTTGGTTTGAGAAATGAAGATGCCTTCAGCATGTTATTTGACTTGCAATCCTAGGAAGAAGGATAGCTCACCCATGCTACTCATCTCAAATTTAGAATGCATTAGGTTGGAAAACCTTCTGCACAATTTGGAGTCAGTAGAACCAAAAATAATATCATCTACATAAATTTGTACTAGTAGGGTATGGGACTTATGGGTTCTAATGAAATGAGTTTGGTCTACTCTACCCCTTATAAAACCATTTTCCAAGAGAAAGCATGCTAGGGTCTCATACCATGCTCTGGGAGCTTGCATGAGACCATATAATGCTTTGTTCAGTCTAAATACATAATCAGGATAAGTTGGAGAGATAAAACCTGGAGGTTGTCTGACATAAACTTCCTCTTTTATGTCTCCATTCAAGAAAGAACTTTTGACATCCATCTGATATACTCTGAAGCCCTTATGAGCTGCATAAGCTAGAAATATTCTGATGGTTTCTAATCTTGCAACAGGTGCAAAAGTTTGGTCGTAGTCTATCCCTTCTTCTTGAGAGTATCCTTGAGCAACTAGCCTTGCCTTGTTCCTTATAATTACTCCTTGATCATCCAGTTTGTTTCTGAATACCCATTTTGTTCCAACAATGGAATGATCCTTAGGCTTTGACACTAGTTCCCATACTTTATTCCTCTCAAATTGATGCAACTCCTCTTGCATTACAATGATCCAGTGTGGATCTTGCTCTGCATCTTGAATGGACCGAAGTTCAATTTGAGATAGGAAGCAGGTGTGCAATAGGTTTTGGTTGACCTGATTTCTGGTTTGCACACCAGCTGAGATTTCTCCAATTATTTGGGAAATTGGATGGTCTCTTGATGTTACTAAATCAATAGGGGGTGTTGATTGTTCACCATCCTGTGTTGTTGTTTCCTCTTATGGTACAACAACTGGCTCTTCAAGTTGTGCTTCAATGTGTTGAGCATTTTCTTCATCTTCACTGCTTTCATCCCTTTGAGTAACCCGTAACCTGTTCAAGTCTTCAACTAGAGAATGTTCCTGCAAAGGTTCTATGGTAGAAGAATTCTTCTCCTTAAAAGACCCGATAGGCCTTGCTGATCATGGAGTATCCCAGAAACACTCCTTCATCAGCTTTGGCTTGAAATTTTTACTAAATATCTCTTGTCATTATTGTGAATGTAGCAAATACAACCAAAAACTCTAAAATAGTCAACTTTAGGTTTCTTCCCTTTGAGTAATTCATAGGGAGTCTTTCCCTTTAGTTTATGTATCAGACTTCTGTTCAACACATAGTTGGAGGTGTTCACTGCCTCTGCCCAGAAGGATAGAGGTAGATGAGCATCTAACAACAATGTAGTGGCAGATTCAATAAGAGTTCTATTTTTTCCTTTCAGCTACCCCATTTTGTTGAGGAGTTCTAGGAGCTGAGAAAGTATACCTGATCCCTTCACTCTGACAGAACTCTTGCATAAGAAGAGAATCAAAATTTGTCCCATGATCACTTCTGATCAGGGCAATGTGAGTATTGAACTCAATCTGTATGCATTTGAGAAACTCTGTCAGACACTTAAAGTTATCAGACTTCTTCCTTAGAAAGAACACCCAAGTGAATCTAGAGAAGTCATCTACAACTACTAAAGTATAGGATTTCCCTCCTAGGCTTTGTACTGTGATGGGTCCAAAGAGATCCATGTGTAACAGATACAATATCCTAGGTGAATCACTCTTATTAAGTGACTTAAAGCTGTTTTTAGTTTGCTTGCCTAATTGACAAGCCCTGCAGAGTCCTTCCTTCTTGTAGGGGCCAGAAGGTAGTCCTCTAACAAGGTTGTCCTTGGATAGCCTAGCAATTGTTCTAAGGTTTAGGTGTCCTAATCTCTTATGCTATAAAATATTTGGTCTACAGACAGAGTTAAACAAGCAGATATCTACATCAGTTGAAAGAAAATCTACTAGATAGATGTTACCTTTCCTTTTACCTGTCAACACAGTTGTGTTGTCCTCTGACTTGATTTTGCATAAGGCTTTGCTGAAGGTCACCTGGTAGCCTTCATCACACAGTTGACTGATGCTGATTAGGTTGTGCTTCAGTCCTTCCACATAAGCTACCTTCTTAAAAGTTACTGAACCAATCTGGACTGAACCATATCCTTTAGTTTGTCCAAAGTTTGAATCACCAAAGATAACTTTGGGTCCAAGCTTGGCTCTAAAGGATGTGAGGTTGTCCTTGTTCCCTGTCATGTGCTTAGAGCACCCACTATCCAAATACCATTGCTGATTAGATGTTGGATAGGTCTTCACCTGCACATAAGACAATTCATTTGTTTTTGACCCAGTTTACCTTGGGCCTAGGTTGATAACCTTTAAATTCTGAAATGAAAGACATCCCAGGTTGACTCTTATAACCTTCAGGATGATATCTCCTTGGAGGTATAATCCATTCAGTATAAGGGTTAAAGATTTGGGATGTAGGACCCTTAGGATTCAATTTTGACTTGCCTTTGAAAAATTTACCAGAGCTCTGACCTCTGTTCGACGATCGTGGAGCTGCGTTCGACAATCTTGGATCAGATCGTCGAGCTCCGTTCGACGGTCGTCTATAGCCGAGGTCAGGTATTTGAGATCGTCGACCTGCGTTCGACGACTTTGGCTGAGATCGTCGATCTGCGTTCGACGATTGTGCCTGAGATCGTCAAGCTGCGTTCGGCGATCGTCGATCTTCATTCGGCGATCGTCGATCTCCGTTGGATGATTTCTGCTGGGACTTGGTTTTCTGAGGCAGATCAGAATTTTTCCTAGCAACCTCTACAACTCCCTTTCCTTTGTCAGAAATGAATTTGATGGGAGTTGTTAGGACTATAGGTTGGCTAGATGAAGCACCCAAGCCCAGTGTACTGTTAAATCTAGAGTTCACTGTGCTTGTGATGTCCATCAGCTTGATGCTTCTCCCATTGAGGGATTCTTCAAGCTTCTTGGCCTCAGAGAGCTCACTTTCCAGTGAAGCTATCTGTTCCCTACAGCACTCCAACTCCTGAGAGAGTTTGAGGTTTTCTGACTTTAGAGTATTGTGTTCAGATAATTGATTTATGAGAGAGATAATCTCTTTCTCAGACTTTAGCAGGTCTAAACACAGTGCTTTAAATTCAGATTTAAAATCTTCTGAACTAAAATCAAAAGAGCCAATTACCTGATCTTCTTCAGGTTGAGTCTCTGAGTCTGACTCTGACTCTTCTTCCTCTGAATTATGCTGTGAGGCATTGATTGCCATCATGCAGAACTCATTTTCTTCTGCATCATCCTCATCATCACTGGAACTGGATGAGGCTTCTGACTCCTCTTCTGTCTCACTCCAAGATTCAGCAACAAACCCTTTTCTTGTATGCTTGTTTTTGCTTGAAGAAGGTTTGCCATTGCCATTCCTTCTGGAGTCTTTCTCCTTTCTTCTTTCTTTTCTGTCCTTTCTATCCTTGTTCTTGTTCTCTGGACAGTCAGGAACTATGTGCCCTGGTTTCCTGCAACCAAAGCAAATAATGTCTTTATTATTACTGATGGACTTGTCATACCTTGGCTTATCCTACTCCTTGTATGATCTTCTTCTGAAGTCCTTTCTGGCCATCTTGTAGAATCTTTTGGCTAGCAGACTGAGTAGTTCATCATTGCCTGTAGCTTTATCTTCAGGCAGATCCTCAGTTGCCCTAAATGCTATGGTCTTCTCTTTTCTTGTGGCTGGTGAGGCAGCCTTCTGTTCTTCCTCTCTATTTTTGATGAGCAGCTCATAGGATTTGAGCTTACCCAATAGAGCTTCAGTTGTGATCTCATTTAGACTTCTGACATCCTTAATTGACCAGATTCTTGAATCCCAAGTGCTGGGGAAGCACATTAGGATCTTGTCATTAAGTTCAGTTAGAGAGATCTCTTTGTCTAATGTCCTGAGTTCACTAACAATTAGACTTAGTCTGTTGTACATGTCTCCCACTGACTCAGTTTCTCCCTTCTTGAAGTTCTCATATTGAGAGATGAGATGGGATCTTCTATCCTTTCTCTCATCAGCTGAGCCTGAGACTATTTCTGAGAGTTTGTCCCAAATTTCCTTGGCTGAATTACATTCAGCTACCTTTTGAAATATGTCATCTGACATTATTTGGGCTAGGATGTTCATAGCCTTAGCATCAGCTACCTTCCATCTCTTGATGTCAGGATCTGTTCCTGATGGAGGTGGAACAGCATTTGTACTGGAATTCTCTAGGGGTCTTGGATATACTGTCAACACAGAATTAAAGATATCTTCGTCAATAGAATTCATGTAAAGCCTAATCCTTGCTTTCCAAAGTGCAAACTTGGATAGATTGCACACTGGAGGTCTGGTGCTAGCATAATCTTTGTTTTGGGCCATGATTTGTGAAAACAAAATCTAATAATAAAATACTTAAAGAAAAACAGATCTAACTTGGGATCTTTGGGTTCAGGTGTTAGCCTGTACAACCAATCAGATATGGTATGTTTAACCAACATAGAAGATGTGGTATTTTTAACCAACCTGCCTCTGATACCAATTGAAAGAGCAGCTATATCTGATATACTCTGGAGGGGGGTGAATAGAGTATATGGTGCTTTGAAACTTTTTACAACATTTGTTGTAATATGTGTAAGCAGGGAAGCAGTAATAAAATTAATCACAGTACTAAGCTAAACAAAAGCCAATCACAGAGAAATCAAGGCCAGAAACAAAAATGAAAGAAAGCAAAGCCAGAAGATACAAGGAAAATATAGTGGTTCCCCAAACTTGGGTACATCCACTCTTCTACCACCCTAGGTAGGAATCCACTGCAGGATGAGTTGATCAGGTGTCCTGGGCACCAATGAGCTTTTGATAAGGTGCTCAAAAACCAAAGCAGATTTTTTGATCAGGTGTCTTGCCACCAATGAGCTTTTGACAAGGTGCTCAAAAACCAAGCTCAAACTTTTGAAGGGAGTTTGAGAAACCCTTTACAGAGTGGGGGTGAGAGAGTGATGGAAGTCTTCTCTTTCTCAAACAACTGAGAAGACTATGTGGATTGTTGATGTCAAAGCTCCCCCTGAATCCTTGAGATCTTCAGGAAGAAAAAGCTTTGCAGAGGGTAATAGGCCTTCAATGATTGAACTCCAGCAAAAGATGATTTCAGCAATAGCTGAAATGTTGAGTGTCTGAAGTCTGGAAATATGTTGGCCTTGAACACTTTGAAGACTAAGGAGATCTAAAGATTTGAGAAGGCTTGATCTCCTTGGATGTGTGTTCTTCAGAATTCTTTTGTGACAGAAGATTTTTTTGAATGCTTCTATGTAATCTGTATCCTCTCTCTGTATTGTGTGTGCTCTATTGAGAGATTCAAAAAATCCTGTCTTTTATTCTCTGGTACAAAAAGGAATATCATTCTCTGTCAAGAATAGCCGTTGGCCTGCATTAATTGCATCCTTAATTGCATAATCTCTTCTGGAGGAAAGTCCACAGATATATTCCTTGAAAAATCCCTTGAAACTTGGTCCAGAATTGAATGAAAACGCCTAGCAAATCTCTGAATTAATTGCAGAATAACTCCTAACTGATTTGAATTTGAATGTAGAAACATCCGGGAAGTTATCTGAAATCGTCGAACTGAGCTCTGCTATCGTCGAGCTGAGCTCAGCGATCTGGAAACACACGACAGCCAACAATCGTCGATCTGAGCTCAAAGATCGTCGAACTGAGCTCAGAGATAAAGATCCAAAGCAGAGTCAAAATCGTCGACCTGAGCTCATCGATCGTCGAATGGAGTTCGACGATATTATGAAGTTGAGCTCAGCGATCGTCGAAAGGAGTTCGACGATCTGTCGAAGTTGAGCTAGACGATCGTCGATCGGAGTTCGATGAATCGTCGTGCTGAGCTCGACGATCAGACTTAGTCTCCAGACAGAAAATCTTGGTCTTCAGGGCAGCTTCCAAACCTAGACTTCTAACCCTTAGACTCAATTCTAATTGACCTATTAAGCTATACAGGAGGTCAAGCAAAGGTTCCTAGAGACATAGTGATCCTGACCCAAATTAGTAATAGGGTGTTCCAACACACTTAAACATACTTATAGACCACACCAGGTTGCACACATTTATCCACCGCCTTTTGATGACTCTCATTTTCACACGTTAGTGACTATAGAAAGGCCCCTTGATTTGTATCGCTCGCACATCCTTTAACATCCGAGAGCGTCCAACTCTATTCTTCATGATGCGTGGTTCACCTTGACATATCTTCATGCCAAGTGTAAGAATATAAAAGTTAAAATTAAGACTGTGGTTCTGGATCCCATTAAAATCATTTTTGAATATAAGGCTCCTGTGCCTCCTGAAATAACCCCCTTATCCTACGCAATTGGGTCTAGTCATGTTGCACATGATTTCACTCCTCACGTTCGAAGTTACTTTGGCGCACTATTACAAGGTTAATCAATCAATTTGCATCTTATTACTAATATGCCCTACATGTATCAGGACGTTAGCAGTTCATCTTAAGTTATGTAACACACACTTCCAATCCATGCCGAGACCGTCCTACGCTAGAATTAGTGATTTGGGTTTAGTCTGGTCAGTTCCCGAGCGGATTCCTTTTGGATCTGTTAATCAATTAATACGTAGGAATGCCGACCCATCCATGATTACGAAGAACGTCAGATTTCATGTTTTTATTTCAGATTTTTATATAGCACAAGGTGTTTCACTTTATTTCAAGTTTCCGGACTTTTTACTGTACGTCTCTATTCCACCGGAGTGGCTTTCTCCGTCGTTTATTCCTCCCACAAAATATTCTCTTGGGTTGGGGAGTGTTAGTGTTGTCGTATCTAATTTTCACGTGGAATCCTTGGTTCTTGAACCAGATGGTAAGATGCAAGTTTTATTTCTTTTGCTTGACACCCTTTCGAGTTTCCTCGGAAGTCTTATTGTTTCTTTGCCAGACAAGTTCTCAGTGCTTATGGATGTTCATGCTACTATGACATGGATAGCGGGGCCAGATTTTCCCCACGTTGCTGTTGCTTTTGGCTGTTCTCCCCTCACGAGCCACTTATCGGTGATGAGTAATTTTGAGTAAAGGAGGATTGATGGCAACGATACTGATGCTACCATGGATCCCGTCATAGAGAGTTCTTGGATTGGGATGATCGCTCCCGCAAGCTCAAAGATGAAATTCTACCACAACGTTTCGTCGCCAACGCCGCCGCCGTTACATGTTTTGCTCGACGTCCGCCGCCACCATTAAATAAAATATATAATTATAAATTAAATAATTATAATTATATATTCTATCAATTTTTATTTTTTGTAATTTCTATTTAATGCAATTCTATTTAAGCATTTTTATTTCCAATCATTTCATTATTGTATCTTTTTTCATGTCATGTATTGATGGGTCTATATAACCATCATAGATTTATTTTAGTTTCAATGGTGGAGATGAATAGGTGTAGGCTATTTAAGGCCATGTAGTTGTAGGATTTGATAATGGAGAATGAATGAAAAATTAAAACCCTAAATCTATTGAGATTTCCCTCCTCCTCACTCCGTCTTGGGAATTCGGCCTCTCTTCACCCTCTCTTCCTCTTGGCCGCTGGCCACCTCCCTCCCCCTCTCTATTTTCTACTTTCTCCTCCTCCTCAATATTCTCCCGCACATCCACCACCCCAACCCGAGCCCACCTCTTTCTCCCCCAAAGAAAACCGGCCTCTTTTTCCCTCCCCAAAATCCTAGTCGGCCACCCTCCTAACCTCCACCCTCTCCCTCCCGTTCCATAAATTCGGCCACCCTCCCCACCACCCAAAACCGACCACCCTCATCCAAACAAAACCAGAGCAGCCCCCCTCACCACAAAACTAAGCCACCCCCTTGAAAAGAATAGGCCACCACCTTTTCTCTCCCCTATTTCCATATATATTGTCCTTCAAGGTTTCTCCCTCTCCTAGGGTGATTGCAAAGGGAATCGACTCGTGTCTTCATCGTCCGGTGCGGATCCGAGGATTTGCGTGGCAATAGAAATCAACCACCATCATGAGTGCTTCCTCCACTCAATATCGTGGAGGGACTTCTTGGGATTTTGGGTAATGAGTTCTCTAACCATTTCTTGTGTGATTTCTTCTAATATTATTTGTGAGATTTGGAGGGATGTTCCAGTTCTCTAACAATTTGATAATGGAGATGGAGTCAGCTATGAGGGTGGCTCATCCTCATCTGTTCTCCTGATGTTTTTGGTTAGTGTTTTCTCAGATAACCTATGATTGCTCTTATTCTGTTTGGGATTTGATCCCATCTATGTTAAGTTTCAGGACGAAATATGACGAATGGGCTTACCGACCCCATAGCAATTTTCATATAAAATGAGTGGAAAGAACATGGTGGAAACTAAGTGTCAAACACTGCCAACCCAACCAGTAAAACACACCAAGAACATATAACAACCCTCATGCCCTGCCCAAACCTGCAGTAGCAACAAGACGACATATGCCAACACCATAACCGTATAACCTCACATGTCGAACACGTGCACTTGTGGTAGTGGTACGTCATCAGTACTCAATGGCTCAATGGTGGTAGCCCAGAAGTGCAACGCACTGGGCCAGATCAGGCCAAAATAGGTGCAATGCACCACAAAGCACAACCCCCCCTCTAGGGCAATAAACGGTGGACACCAAGGCATTACCACACCGCCCCTCACAGAGCCAGCAAATGACACCACACACCAAACGCACGACGCGAGCTCAAAACTCTTCATAATCCACCTCAACACACTCACTACATCGTTCCCAAACATGACCACAAATCACCCAAGTTATATTAACTTGATAGAGTTTGGGTATCTACTTCACCATAAGCGAACTCCATAAGTAACAACGCCGACCAAACCAACAAGCTTATCATAACATGACTATGACATGAACCGGAAGGAATCACATGAACAAGCAAAAAGTACAAGAATGAGAAAGGTAAAGCTACATGACTAAAATTATGAATTACATGCATAAGAAAAAATTGAGCATAGGGAGATTAGATAATTAGGTGGTAAGCATATAATACTTGAAGGAACAAGAGGATTTATGCTTGTGAGTACTAAACAAGAGTAAGAGTAACACAGCTAACATATTTAGACAAAAGTGAGGTGCAAAACAAGAAGAACAAGCTAGTAAAATTGAAATGGGAAAGCTAGCTAAACTTGCACAATCAAAGAACAAGAAAATAAGATTGGCAAGGGTGAAGAACACCGCTTGCCTGAACCGAGATGACACCGCGATGACTGTTCCTCTCTTTCCTTCCCTTGCATTAGCTTTTCTCCCTTGCTTTCTCTTTGAGAATGAAGAAGAAGGTGAAGAAAGGGATAACTGAGGAGGAAGAATCCCTTTCTCGGTCTTATATCTTCCAGAACAGTGCTGGACTGTTTGATCCAGAATCAGAGAAATGAACGGCACAAAAAACCTGAAAAAATTGATTTTCGGCCCTAACACGCCCTGTGACACGCCCGTGTCACAGGCCGTGTCACTTAAGCGGTGGGCAACCACCTCACCTCCAAACAGTACACGGCCTGTGACACGCCCGTGTCACAGGCCGTGTCACTGAACACGCCTATCTACACGGCCGTGACACAACCCACAGCACCCACCAAACAACCCGAGAAGGACACGGCCTGGGGACACGCCCGTGTCCCAAGCCGTGTCACCCCTACTCGACACTCGTCGAGCGAATTTCATCGAGAAAAGTTCGTCGAGAGTGGGACACGCCCGTGTCAGAGGCCGTGTACCCCTTCTCTCGACACTTGACACTCGTCGAGTGAACTTTGTCACCAAAATTTGTCGAACACCCGAGACACGCCCTGTGACACGCCCGTGTCACAGGCCGTGTACCCCGACACGCCCTGGGACACGGCCGTGTCCCAGGCCGTGTCACCCAAATGTGCTCCAGGCCTTTGACCTTATACACCTCTACCCTGCTACCAAAAACTGCAGCAATAATTTGGCACCTGAGAGGGTAAAAACCAGCAAACATGCTTTTATCTACTAACTCCACATCATGTCATACAATCAACCGTTTTAAGCAACACGACTCAGACTCGAGAAAGTGCATGCATTCCCTAAGAGGCCTCACCGAGTCCCCAAAAATAGGCTCCGGCTTGCTGGGGAACCGTGCAAATAGGCTACCAAAACAGCCACTCGAAAGCTCGCGTGAAAACCATGCTCAAGCAACGGTCAGAGCCAACACAATGCCCATCAAGCGTATGCAATCATTCAACGAAACAATTCGGGGCATTACAGTCACTCCCCCTAACAAAAAGTTTCGCCTCGAAACTTTTCAATACTTCGTATATCAATAAAGAAGTAATCAAACAAAAACACAAATTCACATACCAACTTAATTTATGGGAACAAATGAGGGTGTGCCGCCCTCATCGTTGACTCGAGCTCCCACGTCGCGCTTTCCATATTCTCATTTTTCCATAGCACCTTGACCATAGGAATCTTCTTTTTCCACAACACGCGATCTTGGGAGTCCAAAATACGGATGAGCATCTCCACATAAGAAAGGTTCGGCGTCAACTGCGGCACAAAGTCCAAAACTTGCTTGTCATTCCGCACACACTTTCAAAGTTGGCTGACATGAAACACGTCGTGAACACCAGGAAAGTTCACGGGTAACTCGACTTTGTAAGCGGATGCACCAACCCGCGCAAGAATATTGAAGGGACCTACAAATCTTGGGTCTAAATGTAAAAGATCAGGATCCTCCTTTTGATGTTGTCTTGCAAGCACCATCCATGAAGGTTCTTCTACCGCCGAATGACTTTGCGGTTCATATCTTCCCACGGAAATATCCATCAATAGAAATTCCTCCACTAGACGGTTGGTCTAAAGATTAAATAAGTTACATGTCTTCCGACTCAAAGCATCGGCCACAATATTAGCTTTCACAGGATGATACTGAATCTCCACATCATAATCAGCTACATATTCAAGCCATCGCCGTTGGCGCAGATTAAGTTCCTTTTGCGTGAAGACATAGTTCAAACTTTTATGATCCGTAAAGATTTTACACTGTGCGCCGTAAAGTAAGTGTCTCCACAACTTCAATTCAAATATCACAGCTGCGAACTCCAAATCATGCTTCGGGTAGTTCTTTTCATGACTTTTTAACTGTCGAGACCCATACGCAATCACCTTTTTGTCTTGCATTAAAACACATCCAAGTTCAACGTGCGACACATCCACAAAAACCTCATAATCTATCCCTTCTGTCGGTAATATCAACACAGGAGCGGTCCATAACCTGTTCTTGAGTTCAAGGAACGATGCCTCACACTTGTCATTCCAATCAAACGCCACATTATTCTGGGTTAAGCGAGTCAAAGGTGCAGCTAAGGTAGCAAACCCTTCTACAAATCGGCGATAATAGCCGGCCAATCCCAAGAAGCTCCGAATCTCCTTGGGTGTCTCCGGTCTCCTCTACTCCATGACTGCAGCACGTCGTATCAGAGCAAGAGGAAAAACGGGTTATGATGCCTCGTCGTGCAGGGGATAACTGCACACGCTCAGGAAAACCTTTACACTTACTAGACTAGAGTAAAATCATCAGTTATATGCAAGAAAACCATTGAGTTTGATGACCGTATCCCTCGGCCTAGTAGAGCAAAATGTGGTTGTACGCTAGATTTGTTATACCATAGGAAATCGTCTGTTTTTACGTGGTTTGGAAATACGTCTTAGTTTACCAAAACATGTATGCATGACATAGAATAGTAGGTTTGGTTTACCTTTAAAATATCTAATGCAACCTAGCATAAACCCTTCCAAAGAGCAAGTAGACATCATCTCATCCAAATGATTCCTATTAGCAGTCTAGCATTCATATGTAGCAAGTAAAGAAAACCACCAATGGGCGCCAACAAGCTGACACGAACCCATTGGGGCGTATGTATGTCTGTACAATAAAGTAAAGTACTACCTCGCTCAACGAGCTCGGCAAGCTCCAAGTAAATTTCACCAAACTCTAGCCGCTCAACCGGCTACAAACTGCACCTGAGGCATTCAAGAAAGAACACCTCAGCAATCATCAAGGCTACAACATAGAGCATTAAGTTCATAAAACATGACGAAGGGGCTTACCGACCCCATAATAATTTTCATATAAAATGAGTGGAAAGAATAGGGTGGAAACTAAGTGTCAAACACTGCCAACCCAACGAGTAAAACACACCAAGAGCGTATAACAACCCTCATGCCCTGCCCAAACCTGCAGTAGCAACAAGACGACATATGCCAACACCATAACCGTATAACCTCACACGTCGAACACGTGCACTTGTGGTAGTGGTATGTCATCAGTACTCAAGGGCTCAACGGTGGTAGCCCAGAAGTGCAACGCACCGGGCCAGATCGGGCCAAAACAGGTGCAATGCACCACAAAGCACAACCCCCCCTCTAGGGCAATAAACAGTGGACACCAAGGCATTACCACACCGCCCCTCACAGAGCCAGCAAATGACACCACACACCAAATGCACGACGCGAGCTCAAAACTCTTCATAATCCAACCTCAACACACTCACTACATCATTCCCAAACATGACCACAAATAACCCAAGTTATATTAACTTGATAGAGTTTGGGTATCTACTTCACCATAAGCGAACTCCACAAGTAACAACGCCGACCAAACCAACAAGCTTATCATAACATGACTATGACATGAACCGGAAGGAATCACATGAACAAGCAAAAAGTACATGAATGAGAAAGGTAAAGCTACATGACTAAAATTACGAATTACAGGCATAAGAAAAAATTGAGCATAGGGAGATTAGATAATTAGGCGGTAATCATATATTACATGAAGGAACAAGAGGATTTATGCTAGTGAGTACTAAACAAGAGTAAGAGTAACAAGGTTAACATATTTAGACAAAAGTGAGGTGCAAAACAAGAAGAACAAGCTAGTAAAATTGAAAGAGGAAAGCTAGCTAAACTTGCACAATCAAAGAACAAGAAAACAAGATTGGCAAGGGTGAAGAACACAGCTTGCATGAACCGAGATGACACCGCGACGGCTGTTCCTCTCTTTCATTCCCTTTCCTTAGCTCTTCTCCCTTGCTTTCTCTTTGAGAATGAAGAAGAAGGTGAAGAAAGGGATAAGTGAGGAAGAAGAATCCCTTTCTCGGTCTTATATCTTCCAGAACAGTGCTGGACCGTTTGATCCAGAATCAGAGAAATGAACGGCACAAAAAAACTGAAAAAATTGATTTTCGGCCCTAACACGCGCTGTGACACGCCCATGTCATAGGGCGTGTCACTTAAGTGGTGGGCAACCGCCTCACCTCCAAACAGTACACGGCCTGTGACACGCCCGTGTCACAGGCCGTGTCACTGAACACGCCTATCTACACGGCCGTGTCACACGGCCGTGACACAGCCCACAGCACCCGCCAAACAACCCGAGAAGGACACGGCCTGGGTACACGCCCGTGTCCCAAGCCGTGTCACCCCTACTCGACACTCGTCGAGCGAATGTCGTCGAGCAAAGTTCATCGAGAGCGGGACACGCCCCGTGACACGCCCGTGTCACAGGCCGTGTACCCCTTCTCTCGACACTCGACACTCGTCGAGTGAAATTTGTCACCGAAATTCGTCGAACACCCGGGACATGCCCTGTGACACGCCCGTGTCACAGGCCGTGTACCCCAACATGCCCCGGGACACGGCCATGTCCCAGGCCGTGTCACCCGAATGTGCTCCAGGTCTTTGACCTCTTACACCTCTCCCCTGCTACCAAAAACTGCAGCCATAATTTTGGCACCTGAGGGGGTAAAAACCAGCAAACACGCTTTTATCTACTAACTCCACATCATGCCATACAATCAACCCGTTTTGAGCAACACGACTCAGGCTCGAGAAAGTGCATGCATTCCCTAAGAGGCCACACCGAGTCCCCAAAAATAGGCTCCGGCTTGCTGGGGAACCGTGCAACTAGGCTACCAAAACAGCCACTCGAAAGCCCGCGTGAAAACCATGCTCAAACAACAGTCAGAGCCAACGCAACGCCCATCAAGCGTATGCAATCATTCAACGAAAAAATTCGAGGTGTTACACCCCCTGGCCCCTTTAAGGAGTCGCCCAGGCCGCACCTCGCTAGGCCGCCTACTTGCTATACCGCCAGCTTGCCAGGCCGCCAGGTCGCCAGGCCACCAGCTCGCCAGGCTGCCAGCTCGCCGGGCCGCCAACTCGCCAGGCCGCGTACTCTCCAGGCCACGTACTCGCCAGGCCACCTACTCACCCGGCTTGGACTTCGCGCCAGGCTTAAGGGTCGGCCCCTGGTGGACTACGCTTAGTTTCTTAGAACAACGAGATTTGGCTATTGGCAAGCCAACCCGGCGATAGTTCGGTAATTTTTGGGACAACGGAGATTGGTTATTTGCAGGCCATTCCTAGAAAACTATAAATAGACCCTTAGGGGTGCCTTGGAGGGCATCACTTCTTGATGCACTTTCTTCATCCTCCAAGGCACCTAGCTCAGCATTGGCTAGGGAGGGGGGATCACCAAGGGATTCCGGGTGTGAGGAGGCACCTCCATGCCAGAGCCGAGGGTCTGTTCCTAGTTTCCTGAGCCTTTGGTCCGTAACATTCGCATGAGTGCAGTAAGTGTGAGATCACCCCCTTTTAGGGAACCCAAACTCCACAGAGACCGATTTCTCGGTTTCAACATCTTGTTGCGGTGAGCGTGGAGAGTGACCAGCATAGAAGATCTTGTCAGAGTGTCGTGACTGGAGATCAGGGAGGGAGTGATGGTGTTAGCGAGCTCCCCAATCCATCACCCTTCGTGGGAAGGGAGGAATTCATGGCATCCATCCAAGGCATCATGGAGATGCTGCAAAGTATTGCTCCTTGAGGTAGCTGCTCAACTCCCACCCCTCAGGACCTAGCTCTCAGGAGCCTCGGTGAGCTGCCTCCCAGGGATCTAGTTGAAGTGAGCCCAGCAGCGGGAGAAGGAAGTGCACCAGGAAGAAGGCCCAGGAAGGAAAGGATGGGAGAGGGGGTCGAGCGATACCTTAGCGGCCGGGAGTTGTTCCCCAACCCGGCGAGTTCTAGCCTTCCAAGCGAGTAGGTCGCGCGAGTAGAGGTTTCGAGACCACCACTCACGGGGTCACCCTTTAGTGAGCTGATCATCTTAGCTCTCGTTCCTGAGGGGATCAGAGAGCCCGAAATGTCTTACTATACCGGGAAGGATGATCTTGTCCAGCACCTGCAGTGGTTTGAGGATACCGTCTCCATCAGGCCGATGACGGATGCCTTCAAGTGTCGCCTCTTCGCGATCACGTTGAAGGACAAGGCAAGGGACTAGTTCCACCAACTCCCACCGAGATCGATCTATGGGTTCGAGGAATCGAGCCGGAGCTTTCAGCTTAGCTTCTCCACCTCCAAGAAGATGAAGAAGACTCCTGAGTCCATCTTCCTGATAAGGCAGGGGGCCGAGGAGTCATTGGCCTATTACATTGATAGGTTCCAAGAGGAGATCCTGGATATCCAGGAGATGCCAGGGTATGCCCTCCAGATGGCTTTCACAGTGGGGTTGCGTGAGGGGTTCTTCAAGATGAGCCTGACCCGAAAGAACCCCCTTTCCTTCGAGGAGCTGATGGAAAGGGCAGCAGAGGAGATAGCAACTAAGGCAGCCAACATGGCATTTGTCAAGAAGTTGGCAAGAATGACAAAGGCAGAGTCAAAGGAGCAAGGTGGCTCGAGGCATTAGGAGGGGAGAAGGAGAGAGAAGCAGAGAGCTCAGGTGCTCCAGCGACCTTAAGAGGGTCCGAAGCCAGGTTGGAGGCAATATGGGGGACCCGTTCAGGGTCCAGAAAGAGGTCTCATCCAAGGTGGGGGTACTTCCATGGAGGACAAGGGTGGTTTAACTTCGAAAGGCAAGCCTCTATGTAGCTCCTACACCCACCGTAATAAGAGATGATGATTGGTCGAAGGGAGAGGAGGAATCGCGCGGGAAGGGAAGAGTTAGAGTAGAGTTACCATACTGTGAGTTCCACCTGGAGGAAGGCCATATAATAAGTACTTGCCCCGAATTCCTGGAGTTGAGAAGGACAAGAGCTCCGGCACCACAACTTCATCAGCCTCAACAAGCGCAAAGTCCGGTGCGGATTGAAGAAGTCCAACCTGAGGCGGTAGGGGAGAGATGTGAGGACAGGGTTGTTGTGGGCACCCGTGGAGGGATCCAATGATGCACGAGGGAAGATGGAGGTAGGGGAGAAGTGGATCATCTCTTTTAATGAACTTTGCTTGCATTGTATTAACTATGATTGATGACAGGGACCGTCAGAAAACATTTGTGATCCATGAAAGACCTTACCCCGATATGATTCCGCTGACCAGGCTCCCACTAGTTGGCAGGGTAGGTTGATCTCTCGGAGGGGAGAGTAGACCTTACCCCTAGATGATTCTACTGACCAGGCTCCCACCAGCTGGTAGGGCATGTTGATCTCTCGGAGGGGTGAGTATACCTTACCCCAAGATAATTCTGATGACCACGTACCAACTAGCTGACATGGCAGGTTGATCTCTCGGGGGGTGAGTAGACCTTACCTCGAATTGATTTTGCTGACCAGGCTCCCATTAGCTGGCAGGGCAAGTTGATCTCTCGGGGGGTGTCTAGACCTTACCAAGAGATGATTACGCTAACTAGGCTGCCAATAGCCGCCAGGGCAGGTTGATCTCTCGGAGGGGTGAGTAGACCTTACCTCGAGAAGATTCCGCTGAGAAGTCTCCCACTAGTTGGCAGGTCAAGTTGATCTCTTGGAAGGGTGAATCAGCCTTACCCCGAGATAATTCCACTGACTAGGCTCCCACTAGCTGGCAGGGTAGGTTGATCTATCAGAGGGGTGAGTAGGCCTTACCCTGAGATGATTCCGCTGACCAGGCTCCCCCTAGCTGGCAGGGCAGGTTGATCTCTCGGGGGGTGAGTAGACATTACCCTGAGATGATTCTGCTGACCAGGCTCCCACTAGCTGGCAGGGCAGGTTAATCTCTCGGGGGTGAGTAGACCTTACCCCGAGACGATTCCGCTGACAAGGCTCCCACTAGTTGGCAAGGCAGGTTGATCTCTCAGAGGGGTGAGTAGACCTTACCCCGAGATGATTCCGCTGACCAAGCTCCCACTAGCTGGCAGGGCAGGTTGATCTATCAGAGGGGTGAGTAGGCCTTACCCCGAGATGATTGCGCTGACCAGGCTCCCACTACCTGGCAGGGGAGGTTGATCTCTTGGAGGGGTGAGTAGGCTTTACCCCGAGATGATTCTGCTGACCAGGCTCCCACTAGCTAGAAGGGCAGGTTGATCTCCTGGGGGGTGAGTAGACCTTACCGCGATATGATTCTGCTTAACACGCTCCCACTATATGGCAGGGCAGGTTGATCTCTCAGAGGGGCGAGTATACCTTACCCCAAGATGATTCTGCTGACCAGGCTCCCACTAGCTGGCAGGGCAGGTTGATCTCTTAGAGGGGTGAGTAGGCCTTACCTCGAGATGATTTCACTGACCAGGCTCCCACCTGTTGGCAGGGCAAGTTGATCTCTCGGAGCGGTGAGTAGGCCTTTCCCCGAGATGATTCCGCTGACCAGGCTCCCAATAGTTGGTAGGGCAGGTTGATCTCTCGGAGGGGTGAGTAGACTTTACCCCGATACGATTCTGCTGACCAGGATCCCACTTGCTGGTAGGGCAGGTTGATCTCTCGGAGGGGTGAGTAGACCTTACCCCGAGATGATTCCACTTACCAGGCTCCTACTAGCTAGCAGGGCAGGTTGATCTCTCGAATGGGTGAGTAGACCTTACCCTAAGATAATTCCGCTGACTAGGTTCCCACTAACTGGCAGGGCAGGTTGATCTCTCAGAGGGGTGAGTAGACCCTACCCCGAGATGATTCCGCTGACCAGGCTCCCACTAGCTGGCAGCGGAGGTTGATCTCTCAGAGGGATGAATAGGCCTTACCTCGAGATGATTCCGTTGACCAGGCTCCCACTAGCTGGCAGGGCGGGTTGATCTCTCGGAGGGGTGAGTTGACCTTACCTCGAGATTATTCTGCTGACTAGGCTGCCACTAGCTGGCAGGGCAGGTTGATCTCTCGGAAGGGTGAGTAGGCCTTACCCCGAGATGATTCTGCTGACCAGGCTCCCACTAGCTGGCAGGGCAGGTTGATCTCTCGGAGGGGTGATTAGGCCTTACCCCCAAGATGATTCCGCTGACTGGGCTCGCACTAGCTGGCTGGGTAGGTTGATCTCTCAGAGGGGTGAGTAGACCTTACCCCGAGATAATTCTGCTGACCAGGCTCCCAGTAGCTAGAGGGCAGGTTTATCTCTCGGAGGGGTGAATAGGCCTTACCCCGAGATAATTCTGCTGACCAGGCTCCCACTAGCTGGCAGGGCGGGTTGATCTCTCAGAGGGGTAACTAGACCTTACCCCGAGGCCGTCTCGTCACCCAGGCTCCTATTAGCTGGCATGACAGGTTGACCCCTCGGGGAGGCCAAGTATTTTCTACCCCGAGGCCGTCTCGTCACCCATGCTACCATTAGCTGGCTTGACAGGTTGACCCCTCGGGGAGGCCAAGTATTTTCCACCCCGAGTCTGTCTCATCACCCAGGCTCCCATTAGCTAGCTTGACAGGTTGACCACTCCGGGATGCCAAGTGTTTTATACCCTGAGGCCATCTCGTCACCTAGTCTCCCATTAGCTGGCTTGACAGGTTGACCCCTCGAGGAGGCCAAGTATTTTCTACCCCGAGGCCGTCTCATCACTCAGGCTCCCATTAGTTTGCTGACAGGTTGACCCCTTGGGGAGGCCAAGTGTTTTCTACCTCGAGTCCGTCTCGTCACCCAGGCTCCCATTAGCTAGCTTGACAGGTTGACCACTCGGGGAGGCCAAGTGTTTTCTACCGCGGGTCCGTCTCATCACCCAGGCTCCCATTAGCTGGCTTGATAGGTTGACCCATCTGGGAGGTCAAGTGTTTTCTACCCCGAGGCTGTCTCGTCACCCAGGGTCCCATTAGCTGTCTTGATAGGTTGACCCCTCGGGGAGGCCAAGTGTTTTCTACCCCAAGGTTGTCTCGTCACCCATTCTCCCATTAGCTGGCTTGATTGGTTGACCCCTCGAGGTGGCCAAGTGTTTTCTACCCCAAGGCCGTCCTATCACCCAGTCTCCCATTAGCTGGCTTGATAGGTTGACCCCTCGGGAGGCCAAGTGTTTTCTACCCCGAGGCCATCTCGTCACCCAGGCTCCCATTAGTTGGCTTGACAGGTTGACCCCTCAGGGAGGCCATGTATTTTCTACCCCGAGGCCGTCTCGTCACCCAGGCTCCCATTAGCTGGCTTGACAAGTTGACCCCTCGGGGAGGCCAAGTATATTCTACCCCGAGGCCATCTCGTCACCCTGGCTACCATTAGCTGGCTTGACAGGTTGACCCCTCGATGAGGCCAAGTGTTTTCTACCCCGAGGGCATCTCGTCACCCAGGCTCCCATTAGCTGGCTTGACAGGTTGACATCTCAGAGAGGCCAAGTGTTTTCTACCCCGAGGCCGTCTCATCACCCAGGCTCCCATTAGCTAGCTTGACTGGTTGACCCCTCGGGGAGGCCAAGTGTTTTCTACCCCGAGGCCATCTCGTCACCCAGGATCCCATTAGCTGGCTTGACCGATTGACCCCTCGGGGAGGCCAAGTGTTTTCTACCCCGAGGCCGTCTCGTCACCCAGGCTCCTATTAGCTAGCTTAAAAGGTTGACCCCTCAGGGAAGCCAAGTGTTTTCTACCCCGAGGCTGTCTCGTCACCCAGGCTCCCATTAGGTAGCTTAACAGGTTAACCCCTCGGGGAGGCCAAGTATTTTCTACCCCGAGTCCATCTCATCACCCAGGCTCCCATTAGCTGGCTTGACAGGTTGACCCCTAGGGAAGGCCAAGTATTCTCTACCCCGAGGTCATCTCGTCACCCAGGCTCCCATTATCTGGCTTGACAAGTTGATCTCTCGGGGATGCCAAGTATTTTCTACCCCAAGGCCGTCTCGTTAACCAGGTTCCCATTAGCTGGCTTGACAGGTTGACCTCTCGGGGAGGCCAAGTGATTTGTACCCCGAGGTTGTCTCATCACTTAGGCTCCCATTAGTTGCCTTGACAGGTTGACCCCTTGGGGAGGACAAGTGTTTTCTACCCCGAGGCCGTCTCGTCACCCAGGCTCCCATTAGATGGCTTGACAGGTTGACCCCTCGGGGAGGCCAAGTGTTTTCTACCCCAAGGCCATCTCGTCACTCAGGCTTCCATTAGCTGGCTTGACAGGTTGCCCACTCGAGGAGGCCAAGTGTTTTATATCCCGACGCCGTCTCGTGACCTAAGCTTCCATTAGCTGGCTTGTCAGGTTGAACCCCCGGGAGGCCAAGTGTTTTTGGCTCCAAGAAGGCTACGCAGTGAATATGTTGGGTTGGATGTTTCTTTCCGAGCGTGAAACCCGCTCGAAAAGAGTAGGGATTGTGTACAACCCCGTATTCGTGAAGACAGGGCCCCAAATAAGGCGTGATTCTTGTTGCGCGTTTTTTCAGCTTTTTGAGAGCTTTGACACTCTTGGTGGAGAATTTAGGCTCAACTTGCATAATATACTAGTAAGGGGATGAAATATTTGTCCCCCCCCCAGCCCCTTTGAGGAGTCTCCCAGGCCGCGTCTCGCAAGGCCGCCTACTTGTCAGGCCGCCAGCTCACCAGGCCGCTTACTCGTTAGGCCGCCAGTTCACCAGGCCGCCTACTCGCCAGGCCGCCTACTCGCTAGGCCGCCAACTCGCTAGGCCGCCAGCTCGCCAGGCCGCCAGCTCGCCAGGCCGCCAGCTCGCCAAGGTGCCAGCTCGTTAGGCCGCTAGCTCTCTAGGCCGCCAGCTCGCCAGACTGGCAGCTCTCCAGGCCGCCAGCTCTCCAGGCTGCCAGCTCGCCAGGCTGCCTCCTCGCCAGGAAGCTACCTCGCTAGGCTGCCTACTCGCCAGGACACCTAATCGCCTGGCTTGGACTTCTCGCCCGGCTTGAGGGTCAGCCACTGGTGGACTGCGCTTAGCTGCTTAGAATAGCGGGATTTGGCTATTAGTAGGCCAACCCCGGGGCAGTTCGTTAATTTTTGGGACTGCGGAGATTGGTTATTTGCAAGATATCCTAGAAAACTATAAATAGACCCTTAGGAGTACCTTGGAGGACATCACTTCTTGATCCTCTTTCTTCATCCTCCAAGGAACCTAGCTCAGCATTGGGTAGGGAGGGGGAGATCACCAAGGTCTTTCGGGTGTGAGGAGGGACCTCCACGCTAGAGCCGAGGGTCTATTCCTATTTTCCTGAGCCTTTGGTCCGTGAAATTCGCCTGAGTGTAGTAAGTGTAAGGTCACCCCTTTTTAGGAAACCCGAACTCCATAGAGACTGATTTCTCGATTTCAACACCTATGATACCACTTGAAAGTTCTTTAATTGAAGGTTAGCTAATCACCTAGCGGGGGGGGGGGGGGGGGGGTGAATTGGTCATTGAAATTTATAGCTTATTTTGTTGTTTTCTTATTAAACTTATCTAGAGCTTGTCCTTATGTCCTGTAATAAAAAAGTAAAATAAACAAACACAGCAAGCACACAAGTATTTATAGTGGTTCCCCAATTTGGTACATCTACTTTCCCTCCCACCTTTCCAACTTACTTGTTGGACAAGGCACAAACTATAGAACTATGCTCTTTAGATCTTACACCTCAGGCACATAGCCTTACTCTCAGTGTGCAGCAGCACACCTACACTCAGTACCCCTCCAGGTACCTACTACTCAACCTCCTCCAAGGCCTACAACTCAGTGATAAATTTGTCACCTACAGCTCAGTAGCCCTACAACCACCTACCTCAGGCACAAAGCCTTACATTCAGGCTGGGAGAATGACCCTACCTCAGATCCATACTTGGATCCTACCACAGAGAGATAAACTCTCCAACCTCAGGCTATTAAGCCTTCCAGTAAGTCAGATCCACTTGGATCCTACCACAGAGAGATAAACTCCCCAGCCTCAGTCTATTAAGCCTTCCAGTAACTTATATCCAGTTGGATCCTACCATAGAGAGATAAACTCTCCATCCACAGGCTATTAAGCTTTCCAGCAACTCAGATCCAGTAGGATCCTACCATAGAGAGTTAGACTCTCCAGCCTCAGGCTATTAAGCCTTCCAGCAACTCAGATCTAGTTGGATCCTCTCACAGAGAGATAAACTCTCCATCTTCAAGCTATTAAGCCTTCTAGCAACTCAGATCCAGGAAACCTGAATCCTATAGTAAAATGGTTATAAGTTTATAAAGAAAAAGAAAACAAAAAAAACTCAGAGATTAAATCTCTAAGTTTGCTCTGCTGGACTGAGCAGATATCAGTCCAGCTAACTTGCTATAGAAGGGATGAGTTTTCTTCTACAGTTATATTCTCTGTTGCTGCACAGGTGAGCAACTATCTGCTATTGAGTGGATCAACCAGCTTGCTTTGTTCTTGAGAGAACCAACTTGCTGAGCAGGATGTGCTTCAGCTACCTTCTTCTTGCCCTTTGGCTAACTTGGCTGGACTGTTAGCTTTCAAGCTTGATGAGGAAGAAGATGTCCAGCCGCCTCTTACGTTTTCTCTCTATATTTTCTGCACTTGATACCCAGGTATTCGATAACCCTAATGTTGGATCCCTAGTTTGATTTGGGCTAGGTTAACTAACTATAATGATTGACCCATCATGTATAGTCAGGGTCATGTTTGTGTCCTAGAGTTTAGGCTATGTCCTTAGAGTCAACATTGCATGGACCAGCCAACAAAAGACTGCAGAAGACTCCAGACTTAGAGAAAAATCAAGATTCAGGAAAGTGAGTTTGACGTTCATCGAACTCAGCTCGACGAAAGTCGTGCTAAGCTCGACGAACTCAGAGATAATTCTCTGAGTTGAGCTCGATGATATTCGAGCTCAGGTCGACGATTTCTAGAAGTTCAACTTCAATATTCTAAGTCCAGAATCCTTTCTCTAAACTCCAGTCGACGAAGTTATATTATCAACTCGACGAACTTAGAGCACATAATTGACAAGTTTTATTAGAAAGCAGTTAGCTGTTCTCAGGTCGACGAACTTGGTGCTCAGGTCAACGAACAGGAATTATCTGGTCGATGAACATGATTTCTCTGGTTGACGATCGCTGGACTCAGGTCGACGAAATCTGTTCTTTGCTCGACGAATTCTGTGCAGATCCAGACTTGGATTTTTCCTTCTTTTGTCCTTATTCCTTTACAGTAATTACTGAATAATCAATGCTTAATATTCTCTGAATATAACCGTTAAAAGCAGCATTGAATATGGTATTCATCAGGATTATTACTTGCCCGTTTTCAATAGGATAGTTGGGGAAATCCATTAATGCAGATATTCTATCCAGCCGTATTACTTTCTCCAGGCAGTCAGTAATTAATGCAAAAGGAATTCAAAAATTCAAAGGAGAAAATTTGACTGATCATATAAAAGAGATTTTTCCTTTCTTCTCCACAGAGAAGAAAAGAGAACAAGACAGTCCAGACCAGAAAAAGAATACAAGGCACACAGAGAAGATCAACAACAATCATATTTTAATCCTTTTATATACTGAAACAATCTTGTTTTCACCTTGACATTGCTGAAGAAGAAGAAGAACATCCATTCCAAATCAAGAGTCTTCTTCAACCTTCACTCCAGGATTCTTCAAGGACAACAAACTTCTATCAGTCAAGGAGTTCCTGGATCTTCTCAAATCAAGGCCGAAGATAGAAGAACTACACCCTGAAGCAAAACTCCAATCTTCATGAACAATTCAATATCTCAGGGGGAGCTTTGACAACATCAAGATCCACTTGTCGTCTCAGTTATTTTGAGAAAGAGAAGACACCATAAATCTCTCACCCCCTCTCTATACAAAGGGTTCTTTAACTCCCTTCAAAAGTTATTCTTTGGTTGTAAGTCTCCTGATCAAAAGACTTGAGTTAATTTTTGAGCACCTGATCAAAAGCTCATTGGTGGCAGTCACCTGATCAAAACCTGCTAGTGGATTCCTACCAGGGTGGTATAAGAGTGGATGTACAAAGGTTGGGGAACCACTATAAAAGTTCTTGTGTTGTCTGGTTGCCCTCTTTCTTTTTGTTCATGTTATGGCTGTGTTAGTTTAGTCATGTTGTGGTTGTGTTAGATTAAATTATCTTAGGTTGCTCTTTTGCTTACTGTTGATATTAGTTGCTCTACTCTGATAATTTTATTAACATCAAAAAAATTCCAAGATACTCTATTCACCCGCCCCCCTCTAGAGTATGTCAGGTCTAACCCTCCCTTTTAATTGGTATCAGAGTAGTGTTTCATTAGTTGTACAAGCTAACCCTTGAGCCAAAAAATCCTGTGTTAGATCTAATATTTTATCTCTCTTAGGATTATTGTTACAGCATGGCACATAATAAGGATTATGTAAGCACCAGACCTCCAGTGTGCAACTTAAATAAGTTTGTCATCTGGAGAATAAACTTTATGTGTATTCCATTGATAAGGACATCTACAATTCTATTTTGACAGGTCCTCCTCAACCAACTACATCTACTTTAACATCATGCACACATGATGTTCTACCACCTGAGTGGATAGATGCTCAGAAAAAGGCAAAGATTGCTGATGCAAAAGCCATGAATATTCTGGCTCAGACTATGTCTGATGACATCTTCTAGAAGGTGGCTGAATGCACATCAGCCAAGGCTATTTGGGACTCTCTTAATCAGATGGTAGTTGGTTCTGTTGATGAGAGGAAGGATAGAAGATCAATTCTCATCTCCCAATATGAGAACTTCAAGAAGGATGAGTCAGAATCAGTTGCTGACATGTACAATAGATTGAGCTCAATAATCTATGAGCTGACGACTTTAGACAAGGACATCACTCTTACTGAAGTGAATGATAAGATCCTCATATGCTTCCCAAGATCATGAGATTCCAGGATTTGGCCAATCAAGGAGGCCTGGAGTTTAAATGAGATTTCTACAAAATCTCTATTGGGAAAGCTCAAATCTTATGAGCAGCTGATAAAGTCTAGAGAAGCTACAGAACAAAGGACTCCTCCACCAGCAAGAAAGGAGCAAAATATAACATTCAAGGCTGCTGAAGAGACAGAAGCTTCAACAGTTAATGAGGAACTAATGAGTCTCTTTGCCAAGAGATTCTACAAATGGCAAGAAGAGACTTCAGGAGAAATCATCCAGGCAGGATGATAAGCCCAAGTATGATAAAACTCTTACTAAAGAAATAGTGTGTTTTGGGTGCAGGAAACCTGGACACTTTATCCCAGAATGTCCAGAGAATCAGAAGAAAGAAAGAAGAAAAGAGAAGGACTCCAGAAGACAACAATACAACAGGCCTTCCTCCAACAAACGAAAAAAGAAGGAGAAGGGCTTTGTTGATGATACCTGGAGTGACACAGAAGATGAATTCACATTTTCCAGTTCCAGTGAAGAGGAATAAGATACAAAGGCCAGGGAAGTCTGCCTCATGGCCATCAATGCCTCTAGCAGCCCATCAGATGATGAAGAAGAATTTGATAATGAAGAAGCTTCGGAATTAGAAACTGATCAGGTACTATCATCATTTGATTATAATTCTGATAGTTTTAAAATTGAATTTAAAACCATGTGTATAGACTTAATTAACTCTGAAAAAGAAATCAAAATGCTTAGGGAAAGACTGTCTAATCAAGAAAATTTGATTTTTGAAAATACTAAGTTAAAAGTTAAACTAACCCTAGCAAGTGAACACATTATATCTTTAAAATCTGAACAGACTGAGGCAAGGAAACTTGAAGAATCCTTGAGTGGGAGATGCATCAAGTTGATGGGCATCACTAGCACAGTGAATGCTAGACTTAATGGCAAGCTGGGCTTAGGTGCTTCATCAAGCCTACCCTCACTCATTCAGAAAAACATATTTACCACCCCAATAAAATTTGTTTCTGAAAAGGGTAAGGAGAAAGTAGAAAATAACAATCTTAATCTAACTAAAATTACACACAAAAATAAGAAAAGAAGAAAGAATAAGAAAAATAATAACCAGAACAATGTTCAGCATTTTTCGTCGAACTCCGATCGATGAAACATGTACTGTTCGTCGACCTCAGAACGACGAACTCCGAACGCCAACCGTATTAATATTTATTCTTAGATCCACGATCGACGAAACCAGTCTTGTTCATCGACCAGAGATCGACAATATTGGTGCCCTGAGAATGAATACTTTCATTCTTTGAGCAGAGATCAAAGATCTTATCCCAATTCGTCGAACTCAGGTCGACGAACGTACCAGAGTTCGTCGATCCCAGATCAATCTTACAGAAACTTCCACTATCATAGAAAGTATTATAATCGCCTCAATCAACCTAGGGCAAATATCAACCCATTCACCCGAAGGATAATTCCTCCCAGAAGATTTCACCCCTTAGGGTATAAAAGCCAGCCTGAATATTCTTACATTTCAAGTTTTTCTTATGAAAAGAAACAAGGACCCAAGGTGACATGGGTAAAGAACATCTAAATTGTTTCCTTGCAGGAGAAGAACTGTCCTTGAAAGAAAACGGTTGTCAACCTAAATCACCTAGAGGAGGGTGAATAGGTGAGTTGTGCGTCTTTCGCGGAATAAAAAATAATTAGAGCACAACACAGAACTATCTACCAATATCACAGACAACACAAGATTTATAGTGGTTCCCCAACCGTGGGTACATCCACTTTCCCTCACCGATCTAACAATCAACTAGACTCGGCTACTCCACTATCTCGGATCAAGAATCGATCCTACCCTTGGAACAAAGTTCCTACAAACTCGATCCAAACAAGGGGATCTACACCTCGGAAGATAACACTTCCTACAAACTCGGAGTGAAAAACTCCTACACTCGGAGAAACTTTCTCCTACAAGATTAATAAAGTTGGAAAATTATACAACCAGTAAATCCAATTGTTAAATTTTCTCAACGTGGTCAGCAAGATAGCCCAAACACCAAATTAATATCTTCGGAACTACCCAGTTCGCACGCTGAACCTGCGGAAACCCAAGAACTAGAGGTTGCACCCAACAAAACAATGGAAGCACAAGAAGATCTTATTATGCATTCACTTCTTTACAATCCGAGGCATACATAGCGAGACATGATTTCGCTAGTATTACAGCTGTAAACAGAAAGAACCAAAAAAACAAGCCGGGCGGACAGCACTCCAGTCCGCCGAGACCGCGAGGTCGCCGAGACCGCCGAGACCGCTGAGCTCGCCCAAGCTATGCTGCAATCCGCCGAATACCACGGAGTCCGCCGAGACCGCGAGGCCGCGCTGACAGACCGTTATTCGCCTCCTGCTGAACCCGAACTGAGGAACTCCCCTACCCGCCTGAAGCCGGCGGACAGGTTATTGAAGCTGGGAAAGTTGAAACAGAACTGACAAGCCGCAGAGCGACCTCCTGCTGAGTCCGCAGAGACCGCACACTTCCAAGCACTGACCGAAGTCACAGCCAAACTCCTGGCTCCTTGAAGTTATCCGCGCGACCTGCACACAGCAAACCGTCAGCCTGAAACAATCCGCGCGGACTGAAAAACACAGACCGCAGCACTCGCCCAACCCAAAATACTGTTCACTCACGTTACTTAGGTTACTGTAGATGTGCCAGGGGGGTCCTATTTATAGGCCAGGTGAGGAGTGTGGTCACCGCCCATGAGATAGCGACACCGCCCCAGCCCGCGCGAACACAAAACGACTGTCCGCTCAGTCCGCGAGGACTTAGCCAGTCACCAAGGGAAACCGCCAGGAGCAAGGCAACCAATGACGAACCCTCTCCAGTCCGCCCAAGCTAAGCGGACAAGGCACCAGCCCGCAAAGCTCCAACTGCTTCAGGACAGCACCCTCTTCAATGGCAGTCCGCACCAACCCGAGGCAGTCCGCAAGACTCACACCTCAATCCGCCACAAGTCCACGACCAAAGGCAAACAGCAACAGTCCGCCCGGTCACAGCGGACTTGGCGGATACGGCGGACGCCATGAACTTGACACCAAGTGTGACCAAGTCCAAAACCATCAAGGTCCAGTGCGAGCATGGCGGACACAAAGTCCCGTCCGCCAAACACCCTAGCACAGACCGCAACCAGTCCGCGAGCTCCTCGCACTTGTCCAACACATCAGCTACTTCCCGGACTCCAAACATCAGTCCGCCACCCGGTCTCCACAGCAAGACCTGCTGTAACACCTGAGCTCGACAAGGCCTCAGCCAAGCTCAAGGCCCAGTCCGCAACAGCCCAAACCGCGGACACACCAGTCCGCAAGGCTTTCCGCGAACATGAACCAACCCGCCAACAGCGCAAACTTGCACCCGCGACCACTGAGCAAAGCACCAGTCCGCAAGCCTCTCTATCCGCAGATACCAGGCCGCACCAAACCGCGGATACCATGCAACAACCCGCTCAGAACACAGCCGGCTTCCACCAGACTTCTCACCAGGCCGCAACACACAGTCCGCCCAGTCCGCCCAGTCCGCCAAAGCTGTCCGCACAGGCCGCGCGGCCTGTCCCGTCACCCACTTTCACTTCACAAATTTCAACACTCCCCCTTGAAGTGAGAAGTGGTGACCAAGCCCAGCAAGCTGCGCAAGCATTCAAAAGGACCCTTCGACAGCGGCTTCGTGAAGATGTCAGCAAGATTATCTTCACTCCGAACATGCCCGACCAGCAGAGACCCCTCCAACACCTTCTCCCTGATGAAGTGGTGATCAATCTCTATATGCTTGGTCCTGGCGTGACACACTGGATTGTTTACCAGTTTGAGAGCACTCTCATTGTCACCCCGGAGTAAAGTAGGCCCTTGCACTTCTTCATGAACATCCTCTATGAGTCTCCTCAACCAAACGGCTTCCCGAGCAGCCAAGGCCGAAGCCTTATACTCCGCCTCCGTGGTTGAAACCGACACCGAGTCCTGATTCTTGCTACACCACGAGATGCTAGCTGAACCGCAAGTGAACACATAACCTGAAGTAGACCTTCGATCATCCGAATCACCGCCATAGTCAGCATCCGTGTACCCGAGCAACGCAAACTCCGCATCCCTTCCATAGAGGAGTCCCATCTCAGAAGTCACCTTGACATACTTCAGAATTCCCTTCGCCGCCACTAGATGAGATTGCCTTGGTTCAGCCATATACCGACTTACTCAGCCAACAGCATAAGCTATATCCGGCCTTGTAATCGTCAGATAGATCAAGCTCCCAACAAGAGCCCTGAACACCAAGGGATCATTAAGCACCCTTCCCTCATCTCGTCGAAGCTTCAGCCCAGATTCCAGTGGAGTAGAGCACTTCTTCCCTTCGCCCATGCCAAACCGCTTCACAATGCGATCAGCATACCCTTTCTGGCTAATGAGAATCCCGCACTCCTTCCTCTCCACTTCCAGACAAAGAAAGTGATGCAACTCTCCCAAGTCTTTCATCTCGAAGCGTATAGCAAGCTCTCCCCTGAGCCTTGCTACTTCCTCCTCCGAGTTCCCTGTGATGATCATATCATCCACATACAGCAGGACCAAGACTCTTAGCTCTCCCTTCTTCTTGACGAACAAGCTTGAATCCGAGTTAGAAGCCAGGTATCCACAGAACTGCAGGTACTCTGCAATCTTCCCATACCACGCTCGAGGAGCTTGCTTCAACCCATAGAGAGCCTTCCTGAGTTTGCAGACATAGTCCGGATGTTTCTCAGAGACGAAATCAAGCGGCTGATCCATGAAGATGTCCTTGTCAATCTCTCCGTAAAGAAAGGCATTCTTCACATCGAGTTGCCACAACCTCCATCCCTTGCAAGCAGCCAAGGCGATCACCACTCTTACAGACGTCATCTTCGCAACTGGACTGAATGTCTCCTCATAGTCTTCTCCATACTGCTGTGAGAATCCTCTAGCGACCAGGCGAGCCTTGAACCGATCAATGCTCCCATCAGCCTTCTTCTTCAACTTATACACCCACTTGCAAGTAACCGGAGTAACGCCATCAACCTTGGGCACAAGGTCCCAGGTTTCATTCTTCTTCAGAGCATCAATCTCTTCCTTCATGGCACCTTCCCACTCCTTCACTCCAGTGGCCTCGTTGAAGTTTGCAGGCTCTCGCTCATCCAGAGGACCAGCAAAGAAACAGGAGACAAAGCTCACTGCATTCCCATCACAGTACCGAGCCGGTGGCTTAACCACCCTCTTCGATCTCCGAAGACATGGCTCCTTGCTCACGGCTTCCGTTGCTTCTTCAGGCTCCACTCCTACCTGGGGCAAGCATTGAGCAGTGCTCCCCCTGCTTCCTGAGCCAGAAGGCTCAGCCTCGGAGTTCGAAGCAACAGGAGATGCTGGTGAAACAGCAAGCTCCTCTTCCAAGCTTTCAGCAGCCTCCACCGGTGCTTCCTCAACTTTGCTACTTCCGGTAGGCTCCACCGAGCAACCTCCATATGACGTCAGCTCGTCAAAGACAACGTCTCTTGACACCACGAACTTCTTCGTCACAGGGTCCATGCACTTCTGTTGGGTATTGTATCCACGATTACCTAGATTTGAGGAAGCCCCCTGTCAAGCTAAGATGAATTCACAATGTATTTGATGAAACATTTCCAGTTGTGCTTGTAGTTTCTCCACGCTAAGTGCACACCAATGTCAGGGTGCAGTAGGTCAATATACACGGGTCTGCACGACGTAATCCCTCGTTGAGCAGATCAGTGTGTTGGCCTACGTGTACTCTCTCTATTGGAGTGCACTTATTTTCAAGCACAGGGCCGCTCATATGCAAGAGAAGACAAGGAGCATGGAGGATCAAGGAGCAGCTCCTGGGGTGGAAGACGAAAAATCTTCCAAGGCAAATTCGACGAGAATCACCAAGTGATTCTCGCCGATTCGGCGAGAATCACTAGTGATTCTCGCCGAATCGACGAGAATCATTAGTGATTCTCGCCGACTCCTTTTGGCCATCTCAAGACGGTGCCAAGTAAGATTCGGCGAGAATCACTTGTGATTCCCGCCGAACCAGTGGTCAAGCAGCCCATGTGTAAAGTAAAATTCGTTGAGAATCGACAAGTGATTCGACGAGAATCACAAACGATTCTCGACGAATCGTCGAGAATCACTTGGTGATTCTCGCCGATTCGTCGAGAATCGTCTGCGATTCTCGCCGATTTTGACTTGGCGTTTTCTCAGAATGCTGCTGAACCAGATTCTGCTTCTGGATTTGTTTGAACCGGATTTTGGGGATCTCAATTGTGGGTCCCACAAACGGTCATATTTGAGAATCCTACAGTATTTATACTCAGGTACTTTTGAACAGTAAGCATACGGATAAGAGAAAAAGAAAAACAAGCGGCGACGTAACCCTAAATCCGCGAACTCGCTCCGCTCCGCCGCCGCCGCTCGCGTCAAGTGGTCGCCGCTGCTGATCACTCTTCTTCCCGATCTCCGGTGACAGAAGCTTAGCAAGGCTTGTGTCTCACGCGTCTATCCGGAGATCTCTTGTCTCTCGATTCGTTGACCGGGAAAAACTCCCCCGTCCGAATCGATCGAGACGACTGATCCTAGAGTGACCGTTGGTAGACCTAGCTTGCTTCGCTACGAAGTTTAGATCTCCAAGTTCTGCAGCCACTCTTCATCGTAGCCGCCGATCCCGAAGCTAGCCGCCGCTCGTGTGCCGCCGCCGGTTCCGGGGAGATCTTCTCCAAGAGAGACCAAGGTCGTAGACTCTTCATCGACTTCAAGAACACGTCGTCGAACAAAGAGGAACACCGAAGTCTCCAAGAGAAGTTTGTATCACGTGTACATTCTACTTTTATTTTATTGTAAAGGAACTTTTGTTCCGTGGTGTAAGGGTTGGGTGCAACCCGATTTGTGGGAGTGTTGACTCTCACGTGTGGAAGGGCTCCTTCCGTTAGTGAAGGGATTGGATTTCAATCCCGTTGGTGAAGTGACCGAGTCGTCCCTTGTTGGGGAGATAGGTCGAAGGGGAAAGTGGATGTACCCAAGTCGGGGAACCACTATAAATTTGCTGTGTTTTCTGTGTGCTGTGTTTGTTGTTTTTATTGTGCAGGTACATCTGTAAATTCCGCAAAAGAACCACACGTCACCTATCCCCCCCCCCATAGGTGCACATAGCCGACACTAGGTGGACTTTCAAGTGGTATCAGAGGGAGGTTCCTCAACAAAAAGGCTAACACCTTGAGGTGAATCCTGCCACCAGTGTCAGAAGCATGGATCTAGATTATGACGTATTGCCACTCAAACTCCCTGCCTGCACAAAGGATTATTATCCTATCTGGAGGATGAGAGTGTTATTTCACCTGGATGCCATCGATCCTCGAGCATCCCTCATCCTGGAAGAGGGTCCATTTATCCCCATGAAGACCACCGACTCGGGGACCCAAGTGCCCGTGTGCATCCCTGAGATGACAGAGATGGAACTCTCATTTTTCCAACTGGACCAGAGGATTCGACAAATTATTATGGATGTCTGGTCTGGAGCCTCTCGCTCCAGGTTGGAAAAATGTAAAACGGCTAAATCTCTATGGATGATGATCTCAGAGCTGATGGGGGGGTCAGAGGAAGCTGAAATTTGCTGCCAATCTGAGGATGAAGCTTATGTGGGGGTTCTCACTTCTGAAGATGAATGCAAAGATCCTTCGGATTGCATCAGAGCTCCAGTATCCTTGTCAGAGACTGAAGAAGATAGTGAGGAAAGCAGCTCCGACGAGGACGAAACATTGGTCACTGATTCTAATGACAATAACCCAGATGAGCAGGTATCATCTTCATCCTGTCCCACATCTTTTGACTTTTCTGAAGACAGAAACTGCTCTCCTCCAGAAAATACTGATTCCCTGAAGAGAGCCCTTCAGGAAAGCAATCTACTTGCTGAGGAGCAAGCTCGAGAGATTGCTCAACTGAAGATCTTGTTGGTTCTCCAATTGGCGTCCAACAAGGTCAAGGACTCTAAGATCTCAGCTCTAGAGAATAGTCTAGAAAATGAGAAACGTATAGTATCCAACTTCTCCAAAGTTGATGCTATAAAGAGAAAACAAGAAACCGGGTGGATCTCCCGGATTATCCAGGGATGGAGAAATGGGGAAACGGTGTTCCGACCTCCCACTCCAAGCGGGAAGGCAACTCATCATGCCTTCAGGTATGACCACAGGAATAATCGTGGTCACTGTAAGGGTGAGTTGTCCCCATGTGGAAATGTCCATAGTGCAAGAGGCATCATGGCCACCCATGAAGAAATACCTAAGGCTCATTCTGAGCCCTTTGTATTCACGGCCACTGCCACAACAAAGTGTGGATCTGCAGGTCCTGGTTCACAGAAGAATTCTCTCCATTCAAGGACACGGGATAGGGAAAATAGAAGTCATGATGTCAGGCGTCATGGAGCCTCAGCAAGGAAGCTGCCTGAAAGAATGGCACCACCTTCTCGGCCTCATAACGCTCACATCATGCATTCATTCCACCCTTCATCATGCCTCGATGGAAGAGGAATTTGTGCAACAAGAACATGCCCTATCCCTTTGAGACCTAGGACCGTGACTACATCAGTCACTAGATCAGGTCAAAAACGGCGATACAACATTCACTCTTGTTGGTGCTGCGGCAAAGTGGGACACTTTGCCATTGACTGTTGGCACAACCTCTCTGTGCCCACAGCAAGGGCTTCTCCACATTATAGGGACAGAGGCAGTCTTCCAGACAGGTTTTCTCACGGAAGGCAGTTGCGTGTTCATGCTAATAGAAACCTAGGACCCAATATGATTTGGGTTCCTAAGGTAAAGTAATTCTGTTTTGCAGGATAGTCTAGATCCCCATGAATACTTGGGAACTAGACAGTACGTGGCTCAAGGCTAACTTGGAACAAGCGTCTACAATAACAGACGTGCTACCTGTTGAGCATAATCACTTTAAGCTACTGATATGTTCTACCTGTGGGACTAAGACGATGACTCTCCTTATCCCAGGTAACTTTGATCAGTTCAAGGACTTGTGTCATGATGCATCCTCATTCAAATTAAATATATATATATATATTTTTATCCTTGTGTATAAGTATACTTATGCTTATCATATATGTGTGCACCTTTAAGGAGAGATTACCTCGAGGCATGCAAACCATTACACATCGATAAAAGGATAACAAAGATATGTCATTGCGAATTTTGACACATCACAGTTGACATCAAGAAGGGTCTGAAGAGGTCTCGTTCTAATCCTAATAAAGTGTCGTTATAACAAACATGTATGTATTAATCCTGTATTAACTTGACATTCGAGGACATGTCGTTGTAAATTTCGACAACATACAATTGACATTTAGAAGACTTTGCAAAAACCTCTGTAAAATTCAAATAGATTGACTTTAGAATATACTTGCATTTATCATTCCTTTTAGTAACTTGACATTGGAAAATCTAAAATGGTGCAATGCTTCCCAAAGTAATCAAGAAAAACATCAATATTTACTCCGAATCCCGCCGACCCATTTTACATCTCGCCGAATTAGACAAATCCCGCCGAAGAAGCTCCCGACCGCTCGACTTCCTTAAGAATCCCGACGACTGATATAAATCCCGCCGAAACCGAATCCCTCTCACAGCCGTCGCCCGTTCGCCTTCCTCTCGACTCGCGCAAGAACACACCCGACGACCCTCGCGCAAGAGAACTCACCAAGACTCGCGCACGGGCACTTCCGCGAACTCGCCGACTCGCGCACGGGCACTTCCGACGCTCTTGTCGACGCCGTCGAATCGCTGCTGTGTGTGACCATCCTCTCTCCGCAAGGTGCTAGCAAGGCCGCACACCTCGGGACACTCTTCTCTCCACCGCGGATTTTCCCGAAGCTCGTCAACTCTCCTGCGAGTAATCCTTTAGGTAACCTCCTCCTCAATGGCTCCAAGGCCGAACCCCAAGTGATGTTCTCCTTTTGAATGTTCACTAATGTTTAGAGTCGGGCTTCTTTCTAGATCCTCAATGGCCCCAAGGACGACCGCAGGTTTGATTTCTGGTTGCGAACTGGTTCGCACTGGTTTTTCTCATGCCTCGGACGAGTTCCGGAACATCGTTCTCATGCTGGAAGAAGCCGGGCTAACCTTCATATTGGAGCATCCTTGCAAAGTCTTAGATAAAGAAGTGCTGGAGTTCTTTTCTACAGCAAGGCTTCGAAACCGAGACTCCATCATCAAGAGCAAGGTGGCGGGGACTAAAGTAAAGATGTCTGCCAGTAAGCTAACCCGCTACCTGCAGCTCTCATGTGCGGAGCAGGAAGACTATTTGGAGGACGAGGACAAAGCCAGAACCCTCCTGTTCTGCGGTCTACCCAGAGGCACACGATCAGTAAAACGAAAAGAGATGAATGAAGAAGGGAAGCTCCTATCCGACATCATAGGAAAAGTACTCATCTGTAAGCCAGGCTCCCATGATCATATCTCCGGAGATATGTTCAAAATTCTCATAGCCGTGGTCTGCAGAAAGAGGTTCAACTGGGGAGAGTTGATGTTTCAAAAGATCAAGGACACTCTGGGCACTCCGAGCTTCGGCCGCATCATCAGTCTATATCTCAACCAGCTCAACAGAGATAAATTCGACATGAGCAAAGGAGTTCCTCTACATTACTTGAAAAAGATGGATGCTACTGTATTTGATCGATGGGAGCGGCGCATCGGGCAGCCGGCTGTGGAAGAGCAAGAGGAAGTATCTCCAGCATCCTCCCCCCGTGAAATTCCTGATACTGTGACTGCAGGAATCGAGGGGGAGACTCTACCCACTCATCTGGATATAATATCTGAAATCGCCCAGGTGGCAAGGGATGCGGTGGCAGAAGTTCATGAAGAAAGTGAACCTGGGTTGGAGGATGAGGAGGTCCTGAACAGAAACACCCTCGGAACTGAAGCTGAAACACTGGACTCTGCTGATCAAGAAGTGGAAGAAGATGCTGATATGGATGAGTTTTTGGATGAGGACGGAGAGGACGAGGTCAGTGAGGGCCATGAAGTGGTTGAATCTCCAGATACTGATGAACCTCCTACTGATAAGTCTGCACCAGTGGAGGGGGAGGTAAATGAGGCCACCAACGTTCCTCCCATAGAGGCTGTGATTGTATCCAGCTCTACTGATGCTTCTGCTGCCGAGCCAGAGCAAGGCCAAGAGGTGCCTCTGGGTATTCCACTACGAGATGAGCTGGCCACTCACACCATCACTGTCATTCAAGGAATAGTGAACGAGCTTAAAGATTCTTTTGATACAGCTCATAAAACACTGCTGAAAAAGATCAAGACTTCGGAAGATCTCATGTTGAAAAATATGGTGGAAATCAACCATAAGCTGGATGTGATGGAAAAGAAATTCGAAGAAAAGTATACTGCGGCCGGCGAAGCTGTCACACTGTTAATGGCCGGCTTGAAAAAGACTACTGATACTCTGGCTGTTGTCAATCAGAACGCACACGTTGTGGCCAACAATATTCAGAAATTTGATGGCAACATGGTCACTTTAAATGCAAATCAGCAGGCCCTAGTCACTGAATTCAGCAAGACAACTAAGCACATTGATGACTCCTTGCACTCATATGCCAATTGCATAGCTGAAGAAGCCAAAAAGGGGAAGAAGGAGTATATCGCTAAGATGGCCGAGCTCCAGAAAAGCATGGATGCAAACTTTGTGAAATCAAGCAACTACGTCTATGAGAGTTGCTGGTGGATGCTACAACAGGCACTGGACATGTTAGGAGTCGTCCTACCTGACCAACCTGCCGGTGTTCAGGCTCCTGAGACTTCTACGGCTGCCGAGGAAGTACATATTGCTGAGAATGTAAGTACAAGTGCTGCTGATATTTTCACTGATGAAGCCGACGCTAGGGCCATCTCCAAATCTAAGCTGAGAAGCATGTTTGACCAGGAGGCCTTAGCTAAAGCAAGGGGAAAGAGGAAAATTCAGGAAGGGACATCAAAGGAGACACCAACTCAAAAGAGGATCAGACTAAGTGAGGAGGAGGTAAGAAACGAAAGGTGGAGCCCAGTCTCAAGGAACATCATCCTAGACACCTTCCGGCTGCAAGAAAGAGGAGAGATAAATCGAAATGAAGCATATAGCCAGTATGAATGGGAGACACACAAAGCATTTGAAGCGAAACGCAACATTTTCTTCAGAAACAACAAGGATCCAGACAAAGTTGCTCCTCCTAGGTACTACCCAAAGCCCAAGGAATACATGGAAAGGCAGAGCAAAAAGTACTTGGCGCAAACTCTTAAGGGTGACGGAGCTAAGGACACATAGTCATTATATTATAGCTGGTCACGGTGTATTAAGAACATTTAACAATTATTACTGTCGTGTGAACAATTCTGACTTTCATGTGAATATATTTCTCTTGGTATATATATATATACTTGAATGTGTGAATGACTCAAGTCCTGTTCTGATTGCATATATTCCCTTGTGTCGCATATTTAATCTTTAAATGCTATTATTATTATTTGATAGGTGTTATTCATCTTAGCTAGTAGGGTTTTGGCTTCGTCAAATAGGGGGAGATTGTTGGGTATTGTATCCACGATTACCTAGATTTGAGGAAGCCCCTGTCAAGCTAAGATGAATTCACAATGTATTTGATGAAACATTTCCAGTTGTGCTTGTAGTTTCTCCACGCTAAGTGCACACCAATGTCAGGGTGCAGTAGGTCAATATACACGGGTCTGCACGACGTAATCCCTCGTTGAGCAGATCAGTGTGTTGGCCTACGTGTACTCTCTCTATTGGAGTGCACTTATTTTCAAGCACAGGGCCGCTCATATGCAAGAGAAGACAAGGAGCATGGAGGATCAAGGAGCAGCTCCTGGGGTGGAAGACGAAAAATCTTCCAAGGCAAATTCGACGAGAATCACCAAGTGATTCTCGCCGATTCGGCGAGAATCACTAGTGATTCTCGCCGAATCGACGAGAATCATTAGTGATTCTCGCCGACTCCTTTTGGCCATCTCAAGACGGTGCCAAGTAAGATTCGGCGAGAATCACTTGTGATTCCCGCCGAACCAGTGGTCAAGCAGCCCATGTGTAAAGTAAAATTCGTTGAGAATCGACAAGTGATTCGACGAGAATCACAAACGATTCTCGACGAATCGTCGAGAATCACTTGGTGATTCTCGCCGATTCGTCGAGAATCGTCTGCGATTCTCGCCGATTTTGACTTGGCGTTTTCTCAGAATGCTGCTGAACCAGATTCTGCTTCTGGATTTGTTTGAACCGGATTTTGGGGATCTCAATTGTGGGTCCCACAAACGGTCATATTTGAGAATCCTACAGTATTTATACTCAGGTACTTTTGAACAGTAAGCATACGGATAAGAGAAAAAGAAAAACAAGCGGCGACGTAACCCTAAATCCGCGAACTCGCTCCGCTCCGCCGCCGCCGCTCGCGTCAAGTGGTCGCCGCTGCTGATCACTCTTCTTCCCGATCTCCGGTGACAGAAGCTTAGCAAGGCTTGTGTCTCACGCGTCTATCCGGAGATCTCTTGTCTCTCGATTCGTTGACCGGGAAAAACTCCCCCGTCCGAATCGATCGAGACGACTGATCCTAGAGTGACCGTTGGTAGACCTAGCTTGCTTCGCTACGAAGTTTAGATCTCCAAGTTCTGCAGCCACTCTTCATCGTAGCCGCCGATCCCGAAGCTAGCCGCCGCTCGTGTGCCGCCGCCGGTTCCGGGGAGATCTTCTCCAAGAGAGACCAAGGTCGTAGACTCTTCATCGACTTCAAGAACACGTCGTCGAACAAAGAGGAACACCGAAGTCTCCAAGAGAAGTTTGTATCACGTGTACATTCTACTTTTATTTTATTGTAAAGGAACTTTTGTTCCGTGGTGTAAGGGTTGGGTGCAACCCGATTTGTGGGAGTGTTGACTCTCACGTGTGGAAGGGCTCCTTCCGTTAGTGAAGGGATTGGATTTCAATCCCGTTGGTGAAGTGACCGAGTCGTCCCTTGTTGGGGAGATAGGTCGAAGGGGGAAAGTGGATGTACCCAAGTCGGGGAACCACTATAAATTTGCTGTGTTTTCTGTGTGCTGTGTTTGTTGTTTTTATTGTGCAGGTACATCTGTAAATTCCGCAAAAGAACCACACGTCACCTATCCCCCCCCCCATAGGTGCACATAGCCGACACTAGGTGGACTTTCAAGTGGTATCAGAGGGAGGTTCCTCAACAAAAAGGCTAACACCTTGAGGTGAATCCTGCCACCAGTGTCAGAAGCATGGATCTGGATTATGACGTATTGCCACTCAAACTCCCTGCCTGCACAAAGGATTATTATCCTATCTGGAGGATGAGAGTGTTATTTCACCTGGATGCCATCGATCCTCGAGCATCCCTCATCCTGGAAGAGGGTCCATTTATCCCCATGAAGACCACCGACTCGGGGACCCAAGTGCCCGTGTGCATCCCTGAGATGACAGAGATGGAACTCTCATTTTTCCAACTGGACCAGAGGATTCGACAAATTATTATGGATGTCTGGTCTGGAGCCTCTCGCTCCAGGTTGGAAAAATGTAAAACGGCTAAATCTCTATGGATGATGATCTCAGAGCTGATGGGGGGGGTCAGAGGAAGCTGAAATTTGCTGCCAATCTGAGGATGAAGCTTATGTGGGGGTTCTCACTTCTGAAGATGAATGCAAAGATCCTTCGGATTGCATCAGAGCTCCAGTATCCTTGTCAGAGACTGAAGAAGATAGTGAGGAAAGCAGCTCCGACGAGGACGAAACATTGGTCACTGATTCTAATGACAATAACCCAGATGAGCAGGTATCATCTTCATCCTGTCCCACATCTTTTGACTTTTCTGAAGACAGAAACTGCTCTCCTCCAGAAAATACTGATTCCCTGAAGAGAGCCCTTCAGGAAAGCAATCTACTTGCTGAGGAGCAAGCTCGAGAGATTGCTCAACTGAAGATCTTGTTGGTTCTCCAATTGGCGTCCAACAAGGTCAAGGACTCTAAGATCTCAGCTCTAGAGAATAGTCTAGAAAATGAGAAACGTATAGTATCCAACTTCTCCAAAGTTGATGCTATAAAGAGAAAACAAGAAACCGGGTGGATCTCCCGGATTATCCAGGGATGGAGAAATGGGGAAACGGTGTTCCGACCTCCCACTCCAAGCGGGAAGGCAACTCATCATGCCTTCAGGTATGACCACAGGAATAATCGTGGTCACTGTAAGGGTGAGTTGTCCCCATGTGGAAATGTCCATAGTGCAAGAGGCATCATGGCCACCCATGAAGAAATACCTAAGGCTCATTCTGAGCCCTTTGTATTCACGGCCACTGCCACAACAAAGTGTGGATCTGCAGGTCCTGGTTCACAGAAGAATTCTCTCCATTCAAGGACACGGGATAGGGAAAATAGAAGTCATGATGTCAGGCGTCATGGAGCCTCAGCAAGGAAGATGCCTGAAAGAATGGCACCACCTTCTCGGCCTCATAACGCTCACATCATGCATTCATTCCACCCTTCATCATGCCTCGATGGAAGAGGAATTTGTGCAACAAGAACATGCCCTATCCCTTTGAGACCTAGGACCGTGACTACATCAGTCACTAGATCAGGTCAAAAACGGCGATACAACATTCACTCTTGTTGGTGCTGCGGCAAAGTGGGACACTTTGCCATTGACTGTTGGCACAACCTCTCTGTGCCCACAGCAAGGGCTTCTCCACATTATAGGGACAGAGGCAGTCTTCCAGACAGGTTTTCTCACGGAAGGCAGTTGCGTGTTCATGCTAATAGAAACCTAGGACCCAATATGATTTGGGTTCCTAAGGTAAAGTAATTCTGTTTTGCAGGATAGTCTAGATCCCCATGAATACTTGGGAACTAGACAGTACGTGGCTCAAGGCTAACTTGGAACAAGCGTCTACAATAACAGACGTGCTACCTGTTGAGCATAATCACTTTAAGCTACTGATATGTTCTACCTGTGGGACTAAGACGATGACTCTCCTTATCCCAGGTAACTTTGATCAGTTCAAGGACTTGTGTCATGATGCATCCTCATTCAAATTAAATATATATATATATATTTTTATCCTTGTGTATAAGTATACTTATGCTTATCATATATGTGTGCACCTTTAAGGAGAGATTACCTCGAGGCATGCAAACCATTACACATCGATAAAAGGATAACAAAGATATGTCATTGCGAATTTTGACACATCACAGTTGACATCAAGAAGGGTCTGAAGAGGTCTCGTTCTAATCCTAATAAAGTGTCGTTATAACAAACATGTATGTATTAATCCTGTATTAACTTGACATTCGAGGACATGTCGTTGTAAATTTCGACAACATACAATTGACATTTAGAAGACTTTGCAAAAACCTCTGTAAAATTCAAATAGATTGACTTTAGAATATACTTGCATTTATCATTCCTTTTAGTAACTTGACATTGGAAAATCTAAAATGGTGCAATGCTTCCCAAAGTAATCAAGAAAAACATCAATATTTACTCCGAATCCCGCCGACCCATTTTACATCTCGCCGAATTAGACAAATCCCGCCGAAGAAGCTCCCGACCGCTCGACTTCCTTAAGAATCCCGACGACTGATATAAATCCCGCCGAAACCGAATCCCTCTCACAGCCGTCGCCCGTTCGCCTTCCTCTCGACTCGCGCAAGAACACACCCGACGACCCTCGCGCAAGAGAACTCACCAAGACTCGCGCACGGGCACTTCCGCGAACTCGCCGACTCGCGCACGGGCACTTCCGACGCTCTTGTCGACGCCGTCGAATCGCTGCTGTGTGTGACCATCCTCTCTCCGCAAGGTGCTAGCAAGGCCGCACACCTCGGGACACTCTTCTCTCCACCGCGGATTTTCCCGAAGCTCGTCAACTCTCCTGCGAGTAATCCTTTAGGTAACCTCCTCCTCAATGGCTCCAAGGCCGAACCCCAAGTGATGTTCTCCTTTTGAATGTTCACTAATGTTTAGAGTCGGGCTTCTTTCTAGATCCTCAATGGCCCCAAGGACGACCGCAGGTTTGATTTCTGGTTGCGAACTGGTTCGCACTGGTTTTTCTCATGCCTCGGACGAGTTCCGGAACATCGTTCTCATGCTGGAAGAAGCCGGGCTAACCTTCATATTGGAGCATCCTTGCAAAGTCTTAGATAAAGAAGTGCTGGAGTTCTTTTCTACAGCAAGGCTTCGAAACCGAGACTCCATCATCAAGAGCAAGGTGGCGGGGACTAAAGTAAAGATGTCTGCCAGTAAGCTAACCCGCTACCTGCAGCTCTCATGTGCGGAGCAGGAAGACTATTTGGAGGACGAGGACAAAGCCAGAACCCTCCTGTTCTGCGGTCTACCCAGAGGCACACGATCAGTAAAACGAAAAGAGATGAATGAAGAAGGGAAGCTCCTATCCGACATCATAGGAAAAGTACTCATCTGTAAGCCAGGCTCCCATGATCATATCTCCGGAGATATGTTCAAAATTCTCATAGCCGTGGTCTGCAGAAAGAGGTTCAACTGGGGAGAGTTGATGTTTCAAAAGATCAAGGACACTCTGGGCACTCCGAGCTTCGGCCGCATCATCAGTCTATATCTCAACCAGCTCAACAGAGATAAATTCGACATGAGCAAAGGAGTTCCTCTACATTACTTGAAAAAGATGGATGCTACTGTATTTGATCGATGGGAGCGGCGCATCGGGCAGCCGGCTGTGGAAGAGCAAGAGGAAGTATCTCCAGCATCCTCCCCCGTGAAATTCCTGATACTGTGACTGCAGGAATCGAGGGGGAGACTCTACCCACTCATCTGGATATAATATCTGAAATCGCCCAGGTGGCAAGGGATGCGGTGGCAGAAGTTCATGAAGAAAGTGAACCTGGGTTGGAGGATGAGGAGGTCCTGAACAGAAACACCCTCGGAACTGAAGCTGAAACACTGGACTCTGCTGATCAAGAAGTGGAAGAAGATGCTGATATGGATGAGTTTTTGGATGAGGACGGAGAGGACGAGGTCAGTGAGGGCCATGAAGTGGTTGAATCTCCAGATACTGATGAACCTCCTACTGATAAGTCTGCACCAGTGGAGGGGGAGGTAAATGAGGCCACCAACGTTCCTCCCATAGAGGCTGTGATTGTATCCAGCTCTACTGATGCTTCTGCTGCCGAGCCAGAGCAAGGCCAAGAGGTGCCTCTGGGTATTCCACTACGAGATGAGCTGGCCACTCACACCATCACTGTCATTCAAGGAATAGTGAACGAGCTTAAAGATTCTTTTGATACAGCTCATAAAACACTGCTGAAAAAGATCAAGACTTCGGAAGATCTCATGTTGAAAAATATGGTGGAAATCAACCATAAGCTGGATGTGATGGAAAAGAAATTCGAAGAAAAGTATACTGCGGCCGGCGAAGCTGTCACACTGTTAATGGCCGGCTTGAAAAAGACTACTGATACTCTGGCTGTTGTCAATCAGAACGCACACGTTGTGGCCAACAATATTCAGAAATTTGATGGCAACATGGTCACTTTAAATGCAAATCAGCAGGCCCTAGTCACTGAATTCAGCAAGACAACTAAGCACATTGATGACTCCTTGCACTCATATGCCAATTGCATAGCTGAAGAAGCCAAAAAGGGGAAGAAGGAGTATATCGCTAAGATGGCCGAGCTCCAGAAAAGCATGGATGCAAACTTTGTGAAATCAAGCAACTACGTCTATGAGAGTTGCTGGTGGATGCTACAACAGGCACTGGACATGTTAGGAGTCGTCCTACCTGACCAACCTGCCGGTGTTCAGGCTCCTGAGACTTCTACGGCTGCCGAGGAAGTACATATTGCTGAGAATGTAAGTACAAGTGCTGCTGATATTTTCACTGATGAAGCCGACGCTAGGGCCATCTCCAAATCTAAGCTGAGAAGCATGTTTGACCAGGAGGCCTTAGCTAAAGCAAGGGGAAAGAGGAAAATTCAGGAAGGGACATCAAAGGAGACACCAACTCAAAAGAGGATCAGACTAAGTGAGGAGGAGGTAAGAAACGAAAGGTGGAGCCCAGTCTCAAGGAACATCATCCTAGACACCTTCCGGCTGCAAGAAAGAGGAGAGATAAATCGAAATGAAGCATATAGCCAGTATGAATGGGAGACACACAAAGCATTTGAAGCGAAACGCAACATTTTCTTCAGAAACAACAAGGATCCAGACAAAGTTGCTCCTCCTAGGTACTACCCAAAGCCCAAGGAATACATGGAAAGGCAGAGCAAAAAGTACTTGGCGCAAACTCTTAAGGGTGACGGAGCTAAGGACACATAGTCATTATATTATAGCTGGTCACGGTGTATTAAGAACATTTAACAATTATTACTGTCGTGTGAACAATTCTGACTTTCATGTGAATATATTTCTCTTGGTATATATATATATACTTGAATGTGTGAATGACTCAAGTCCTGTTCTGATTGCATATATTCCCTTGTGTCGCATATTTAATCTTTAAATGCTATTATTATTATTTGATAGGTGTTATTCATCTTAGCTAGTAGGGTTTTGGCTTCGTCAAATAGGGGGAGATTGTTGGGTATTGTATCCACGATTACCTAGATTTGAGGAAGCCCCCTGTCAAGCTAAGATGAATTCACAATGTATTTGATGAAACATTTCCAGTTGTGCTTGTAGTTTCTCCACGCTAAGTGCACACCAATGTCAGGGTGCAGTAGGTCAATATACACGGGTCTGCACGACGTAATCCCTCGTTGAGCAGATCAGTGTGTTGGCCTACGTGTACTCTCTCTATTGGAGTGCACTTATTTTCAAGCACAGGGCCGCTCATATGCAAGAGAAGACAAGGAGCATGGAGGATCAAGGAGCAGCTCCTGGGGTGGAAGACGAAAAATCTTCCAAGGCAAATTCGACGAGAATCACCAAGTGATTCTCGCCGATTCGGCGAGAATCACTAGTGATTCTCGCCGAATCGACGAGAATCATTAGTGATTCTCGCCGACTCCTTTTGGCCATCTCAAGACGGTGCCAAGTAAGATTCGGCGAGAATCACTTGTGATTCCCGCCGAACCAGTGGTCAAGCAGCCCATGTGTAAAGTAAAATTCGTTGAGAATCGACAAGTGATTCGACGAGAATCACAAACGATTCTCGACGAATCGTCGAGAATCACTTGGTGATTCTCGCCGATTCGTCGAGAATCGTCTGCGATTCTCGCCGATTTTGACTTGGCGTTTTCTCAGAATGCTGCTGAACCAGATTCTGCTTCTGGATTTGTTTGAACCGGATTTTGGGGATCTCAATTGTGGGTCCCACAAACGGTCATATTTGAGAATCCTACAGTATTTATACTCAGGTACTTTTGAACAGTAAGCATACGGATAAGAGAAAAAGAAAAACAAGCGGCGACGTAACCCTAAATCCGCGAACTCGCTCCGCTCCGCCGCCGCCGCTCGCGTCAAGTGGTCGCCGCTGCTGATCACTCTTCTTCCCGATCTCCGGTGACAGAAGCTTAGCAAGGCTTGTGTCTCACGCGTCTATCCGGAGATCTCTTGTCTCTCGATTCGTTGACCGGGAAAAACTCCCCCGTCCGAATCGATCGAGACGACTGATCCTAGAGTGACCGTTGGTAGACCTAGCTTGCTTCGCTACGAAGTTTAGATCTCCAAGTTCTGCAGCCACTCTTCATCGTAGCCGCCGATCCCGAAGCTAGCCGCCGCTCGTGTGCCGCCGCCGGTTCCGGGGAGATCTTCTCCAAGAGAGACCAAGGTCGTAGACTCTTCATCGACTTCAAGAACACGTCGTCGAACAAAGAGGAACACCGAAGTCTCCAAGAGAAGTTTGTATCACGTGTACATTCTACTTTTATTTTATTGTAAAGGAACTTTTGTTCCGTGGTGTAAGGGTTGGGTGCAACCCGATTTGTGGGAGTGTTGACTCTCACGTGTGGAAGGGCTCCTTCCGTTAGTGAAGGGATTGGATTTCAATCCCGTTGGTGAAGTGACCGAGTCGTCCCTTGTTGGGGAGATAGGTCGAAGGGGGAAAGTGGATGTACCCAAGTCGGGGAACCACTATAAATTTGCTGTGTTTTCTGTGTGCTGTGTTTGTTGTTTTTATTGTGCAGGTACATCTGTAAATTCCGCAAAAGAACCACACGTCACCTATCCCCCCCCCCCCCCATAGGTGCACATAGCCGACACTAGGTGGACTTTCAACTTCCATCCCTTCTTCCGCTCATCATAGCCAACAAAGACAAGTTTCCTTGCCTTCGCATCCAGCTTTGTCCGTGAAGCATCCGGGACATGCACGTAGCAAGTTGAACCGAACACCCGAAGGTGTCCAACACTCGGCTTCTCCTTCAGCAACAGCTCAATAGGAGTCTTCATGTTGATAGGGCTGAGTGGCATCCGGTTGATAACATATGCAGCACAAGACATTCCCTCCGCCCAAAAAGACCTCGGGATATCTTTCGCATGCAGCCAGCATTTGCAGGTTTCCGTCAAATGACGGATCTTCCGCTCCGCTACCCCATTTTGTTGTGGAGTGTGAGCACATGTAAGCTCCCGTTGGATCCCGTGCTTCCTGCAGAAGTTAAAAACTCGGAAGAGACAAACTCTCCCCCGTTATCAGTTCTAAACTTCTTAATCCGCAAGCCAAGCCGGCCTTCTACCAACTCCTTGAACTCCACGAACAAACGGAAGGCATCCGACTTCTCCTTTAAGAAGTACACCCAAGTATACCTTGAGTAGTCATCAACCAAGACAAGCATGTATTTGCTTCCACCAAGGCTGGCTGTAGCAGTCGGTCCCATCAGGTCGCCATGAATACACTCCAATGGTTTCTTGCTCCTTGTTTGAGATTTATCAAACGGAAGGCGATGTGCCTTACCGTATTGACAGCCCGCACAAACATGCCCATCACCAAAGGAGGACAACATCGGCAACCCCCTCACCAGACTTCTACTCGCCATTGCCTTTAGCTTGTCCATGCCAACATGCCCCAGCCTCTCATGCCAGATAGCCGCACTATCATTGGCTCTCATCCTATCAACATAGGCACTGGTGGAAAGAACAAACAAGTTCTTCACCCTCCTCCCAACATGAGCAACATCAGCCTTTACCGCTGATACGTTGCGAAGGAACCTCACGTCTATTGGCCCAAACAGAACGTGATACCCAGCGTCCACCGCGTTGGTCACCGAGAAGAGGTTCTTCTTCATGCCCGGCACGTGATACACACTCCTTAACGTGAGTGGCCCCTGATCACTACCCAAAGACACGACCCCCTCCTTCTCTACTGCATAAACAGTATTATCAGCAGTGATAATAGCTTCATTACCTGAGTAAGCCTGCATGGAGGTGAACTTCGACTTGTCTCCGGTGAGGTGATGACCACACCCGGAGTCGATGATCCACTCGCTGTTGAAGTCCTCAGCAGATAAGGCCCGGACACAAGTGCCCGTCATGAAAGCTCCTCCCCATTCTGCTTCTTCACTTCGCGAGCAAGCTTCCTCCTTTCCCGCAGCATGCCCAGGCTGCAGTTTGACCTTGCAGTCCCGCTTGAAGTGCCCTCGCTGATGACACCGGTAGCACTTCAGATTCTTCTTCCAGTCCTTAGGAGCATTGCTCCTCTCCGGCGGATATGAAGTTGAAGTCTCCTTCTCAACAGCGGCCTGCACCTTCTTCTTCTTCTTCCCTTCCCATCCCTTCTTCTTGCCTGAGAAGAGAGCCTCGCTGCCTTCCTGATTCAGATTCACTCCAGCCATCTGCCTTGCTAAGCTCTCCTGCGAGGCAAGCAGATTCTCCAGCTCCAGCAGAGACGGCTGAGTAGCCCACCCTTGAACAGACGTAACAAAGGCCACATACTCCTTCCGCAAGCCGCGGAAAATGTGCCTTTTCATCTTTGCCTCAGAGATAGGCTCATCAGGATCCAGCGCCGACAGCTCAGCACACAAGCTCTTCATCTTTAAGAAGTACCTGGAGATGGAAAGGTCTCCCTGAGTTGCCCTGGCCAACTCATTCTCCAGGAACTGAAGCCGCGCCACATTCTTCCTATTGAACAACTCATCAATGGTTGTCCAAATATCAGCAGCCGACTCACACCCAATGATGTGATCAAACAGTTCCGGAGAGACAGCTCTCTTCAGAACGAACTCTGCCTTAGCATTAGTTCTTCTCCAGAGCCTCACCTGTTCAGCAGTACCGAAAGCAGCAGTAACTTCCTGTCTGTCGTCTCCACCGACAACTTCCCACAGCTCCTCGCCTAGAAGATAACTCTTCATGCACGACTTCCACTTTTTATAGTTAGTCGGCGTTAAGAGTTCAATGCCCAGACCTCTTGCTAAGCTTCCTTCCATTGCAACCACCTGTTGGTACCCTTCAGCAGCTCCGAGCAACAACACAGGTTGAACACCACTCAATCACTGAGTAACAACACTGGCTGACCTCCGCTCACGCAACTGAACCTCCGCAACCTCAGAAACCTCGCTCTGATACCATGTTAAATTTTCTCAACGTGGTCAGCAAGATAGCCCAAACACCAAATTAATATCTTCGGAACTACCCAGTTCGCACGCTGAACCTGCGGAAACCCAAGGACTAGAGGTTGCACCCAACAAAATAATGGAAGCACAAGAAGATCTTATTATGCATTCACTTCTTTACAATCCGAGGCATACATAGCGAGACATGATTTCGCTAGTATTACAGCTGTAAACAAAAGAACCAAAAAAACAAGCCGGGCGGACAGCACTCCAGTCCGCCGAGACCGCGAGGTCGCCGAGACCGCCGAGACCGCTGAGCTCGCCCAAGCTATGCTGCAATCCGCCGAATACCACGGAGTCCGCCGAGACCGCGAGGCCGCGCGGACAGACCGTTATTCGCCTCCTGCTGAACCCGAACTGAGGAACTCCCCTACCCGCCTGAAGCCGGCGGACAGGTTATTGAAGCTGGGAAAGTTGAAACAGAACTGACAAGCCGCAGAGCGACCTCCTGCTGAGTCCGCAGAGACCGCACACTTCCAAGCACTGACCGAAGTCACAGCCAAACTCCTGGCTCCTTGAAGTTATCCGCGCGACCTGCACACAGCAAACCGTCAGCCTGAAACAATCCGCGCGGACTGAAAAACACAGACCGCAGCACTCGCCCAACCCAAAATACTGTTCACTCACGTTACTTAGGTTACTGTAGATGTGCCAGGGGGGTCCTATTTATAGGCCAGGTGAGGAGTGTGGTCACCGCCCATGAGATAGCGACACCGCCCCAGCCCGCGCGAACACAAAACGACTGTCCGCTCAGTCCGCGAGGACTTAGCCAGTCACCAAGGGAAACCGCCAGGAGCAAGGCAACCAATGACGAACCCTCTCCAGTCCGCCCAAGCTAAGCGGACAAGGCACCAGCCCGCAAAGCTCCAACTGCTTCAGGACAGCACCCTCTTCAATGGCAGTCCGCACCAACCCGAGGCAGTCCGCAAGACTCACACCTCAATCCGCCACAAGTCCACGACCAAAGGCAAACAGCAACAGTCCGCCCGGTCACAGCGGACTTGGCGGATACGGCGGACGCCATGAACTTGACACCAAGTGTGACCAAGTCCAAAACCATCAAGGGCCAGTGCGAGCATGGCGGACACAAAGTCCCGTCCGCCAAACACCCTAGCACAGACCGCAACCAGTCCGCGAGCTCCTCGCACTTGTCCAACACAGCAGCTACTTCCCGGACTCCAAACATCAGTCCGCCACCCGGTCTCCACAGCAAGACCTGCTGTAACACCTGAGCTCGACAAGGCCTCAGCCAAGCTCAAGGCCCAGTCCGCAACAGCCCAAACCGCGGACACACCAGTCCGCAAGGCTTTCCGCGAACATGAACCAACCCGCCAACAGCGCAAACTTGCACCCGCGACCACTGAGCAAAGCACCAGTCCGCAAGCCTCTCTATCCGCAGATACCAGGCCGCACCAAACCGCGGATACCATGCAACAACCCGCTCAGAACACAGCCGGCTTCCACCAGACTTCTCACCAGGCCGCAACCCACAGTCCGCCCAGTCCGCCCAGTCTGCCAAAGCTGTCCGCACAGGCCGCGCGGCCTGTCCCGTCACCCACTTTCACTTCACAAATTTCAACACCAATCAGATCTGATGAAATGGCCAGAAAACTTCTTCTTATGGACATTGCAGCACTATCAGAAATCGGTGAAGAGAGTCTCGGCCCAGATCTGGATCTTCTTGCCTTTACAGAATCAGAGAGAGAAGATGAATGGTGATGTCGATCTCGATCTGTAACTTTCTTCAGAATGAATCCTCTGATCTTAGAAGCAGTGGCCGGAGAAGATGGTGACGGCGGCGGCTTCCGTTTCGGAAAAACAGGGAGGAGTCGGCTGAAGAATATTTCTCGAAATAAAATGACAAGAAAGCTTGGAGAATACTTAGGGTTTGTCATTTTCTGATAAGACCTTATATATAAGAGACTCACGGTCATAATCAGTCATAATGATGTACACGTGGACCAATCATGTCGCGTGATTTCAAAATCCCGTCAGAAAAAGGACTTAGACAAATTTCAGAAAGGTTCAGCCATATACACGAGTAAGTGAATAGCTACTCGAGTAGTTGAATAACTACTCGAGTACATGAAGGAGAACATACTCGGGTATATAAAGATAGGCTACTCAAGTAGGTAGAAATCAGCTACTCGAGTAAGCAGACCGAACTACTCGAGTATGTAGAGAGACTTACTCGAGTACATAAAGGATCTACTCGAGTATTGGAAAAACTACTCGAGTATATTACATAAACTACTCGAGTACATGAATGATTACTCGAGTGGGATACTTAGAAAGAATTCTGAAGATGTCAGCAAGAGCTACTCGAGTAGTTGAACTAAACTACTCGAGAGGAAGTAATCTACTCGAGTAGGTGAAAGTTCTACTCGAGTAAAAGACTTAAAAAATTCTGGAGTAGGAAAATATCAAGGTACACGAGTGAAACATGATCTACTCGAGTAGGTATAATGAACTACTCGAGTATGATTCTATCTACTCGAGTATGTGAGTATACTTACTCGAGTCCATGACTTAGAAAAATTCTGATGAGTGAACCCTTTAATACTCGGGTATAAAGAGTAATCTACTCGAGTATATTAACATGCTACTCGAGTATATGACTATGTCTACTCGAGTAAGTGACTTAGCTACACGAGAGATACACTTAAGTACTCGAGTACAAGGTTCCTTTACTCGAGTAAATTATACCCAAACTACTCGAGTAGTTATAGACCTACTCGAGTAAAAGACTTGGAGAATTTTTGATGTTGGAAAACTGTTACTTCTAGTGTAGTCAACTTCCAATTCCTTTCCTATAGTCCAATAGCTTGAATATGAAGTGTATCCCAATAGAGAGACCACACATGAGGCAACATCTTGGAATATGCAATGAGGGATTACATTGCACAGTTCCTGTGTTTGGTGACCCACTGTGGACTGACATTGGTCTACACTTCCCAGTGAAATTCCTGCAAACATAAAACTCAAACCAAGCATCAAATACAACTTAATTCATCTTAGTGACAGGGTGACTTCATTAAATCTTGGTTAATGTGGATGTAATACCCAACAATCTCCCCCTATTTGTTGAAGTCAGAACCCTTTACACTAAGATGAATTATGGACATAAAAGAAACTAAGTAGAAAAACATGAGCAGGTAAGCAATAGACAATGAAAAGGATAGTTAATCAGGAATGAAGATGTAACACCCTGAAGTCAAGAGGGTCATTTTGAGCAAAATTGGGTTCAGGCTTGGGTGACACGGCCTGGGACACGGGCGTGTCCCAGGGCGTGTCCGTTGACACGGCCTGCGACACGGGCGTGTCGCAGGGCGTGTCGGGTTGTGTCGACGATCGGGCCTCGGTGTCGACGAGTTTTGCATGACATCGTCGAGAATGGGGCACACGGCCCAGGACACGGCCGTGTCGGATGCCGTGTCGTTTGTTCGGCGAGTATTCTCGACGATCGTCGAGTATCGGGTTTCCCGTGAGGACACGGCCTGTGACACGGGCGTGTCACAGGGCGTGTCAGTGGGCGTCGAACTCAGCTCGATGTCTCGGGTTGGGGCGTGTTTGAGGAACACGGGCGTGTCCGGGTGCACACGGCCATGAACACGGGCGTGTGCCAAGCCGTGTGCCAGGCCGTGTGACGTCTCGGGTTGGATTTGGGATTATTTTCCTTAAGGCACACGGCCTCAGACACGGGCGTGTCTGAGGGCGTGTCGGGTACACGGCCGTGACACGGGCGTGTCACACGGGCGTGTACTGGTTGGATTGAGTCGGTTGTCTGCCGCTTAGGGGGACACGGCCTGTGACACGGGCGTGTCACAGGGCGTGTCAGGCCGTGTTTTGGGTTTTCTGGCCAGATCTGAGCCGTTTGTTTCCCTCTTCCTTGATCCAGTGGCTGGGCTTTGTCCAGGTGTCTAGAAGGCCGAGATTTGGAGGATAAATCCTCTTATTCTCTTCTTCTTCTTCTTCTTTTCCATTCCAAGGGAGAGAGAAGAAAGGCTAAGGCAAGAGGGAAAGGGAGGAGTCTTCCAGCTGCTGTAGGAGCTGCGGAGTGCGGATCGAAGATCCGAGAGCGGATTCGTGAAGGCAGAGCCGAGGCGGTGATTTCCATCCGGCTACTTCATGGCGCCGAAGCGATCTTCAAGGGTAACGATCTCCTTCTTGGACATCGAAGTCCTTCCTCTATACATATGCTTGGAATCCTCCACCAAGAGGTGGATCGCGGAAGTGATTCCTTTGTTGTGTCTGCATTTAGAGCCGGAAATATGAAGTACGGTGTAGGCCTGCTGTGTGAAGCCCATCCGGACCGGTAGTCTGGATTGGTGATGCTCATGGGTAAACTGGAGAAGACTCCGTGGCTTTGGTGATGTGCAAAAATGGACTTTTGTTGTGATGAATGTATGGATGTACTGCTTGTGAGGAGGCTTTGGTGAAGCTCCTGGTTATGAGATGATCAATTGGTAGCACGCCTGGGGAGCACGTGATAAACCCGGCTTGTTACACCACTAGGGTGGGTTGATCTAGTTAAGGAAGGGATCGATGGGCGGCAATGCTAGGGGAGCCGAGTTAAACCCGGGTTGCTGCACCACATGGTGTGGGTCGATCGGATTAGGAGGGGGACCGATGGGTAGACATTGCCTGGGGAGCTTAGATAAACCCGGCTTGCTACACCACGGAGTGTGGGTCGGTCTGCTCTGTTTGTGATGCTGTGAGGATGGACCTCTGAGTGGCTTGGGCGGGATGTCGCCAGCCTGCGAGCTGGTGGACTAGGGCCGGTCAACCAACAAGTTAAAGCCTCGAGAGACAGCGGTGTACGACGGTGGATTCCGGTACGCCAAGAAGGTGCCCTGAGTGCACGGAGCGTTGGTGGACTCCAGCGTTTGTGATGTGATGTGTTTGTTAGTTAGTGGAATAAAGAGAATGATCCTATGAGGTGATTTGGTGATGTTTGCTGATGCTTGATGAGAAAGGAAGCAATGTAGATAGGGAAGGAACCACTACCCCGGGTAGGGGGTAGGGTCGTTATAATGGGTCAGCAATGCTGACCGTTACTTTGTTTTCTGTGTTGGTTTGGATGATGAATTGCAGGTGCTGCGGTTTGGAAAGGATAAGTGGATTGGCTAGCCTGGTGTTCTTGGTCCTTGAAGGCTATGTAAAGAATCGTGGTTGGATTTCATGTGTGGCCGGCCTGCGTGCCGATGTACGAAATTGTTGTTGTGTAAAGAGGAACTTGTAAGGACATAAGGCCAGGGTGTGTGAGTTGTATACATTCCTGGTGTTGTTCTATATAAATGTGGTATTTATATGTGGGTGGACATTCTGGTTTGAGTTCATGCTAACAAGAAAAATGCTGCGCTAGAATGGAATGAGTTAAGGACACGAGTAGAGTTTGATTACCACACGTGACTCCTTTGCTTGTCTGTGCTATATGGCGTGGGGCCCCGGCCGGACCCACCGTTATATATCATGTGACAGGTGGGGGCGTTACAAAGTGGTATCAGAGCCAGGTTTAGATTGTTTGGGAGGAGAGAACATAATTGAACTCATGAATGTCCACTAGGAATGTATGTCATGCACATGATGTTCGTGCGCGTGGAGTCAATGTACCAGTACCGTTATGATTTGGAAGCATTTAATGGTGTTCTGTACATTGATAGGTGGCGAGGGATGGAGCTGGGCCGTCTGAGCCCCAGCGGTCGGATGAAAGTGCAGCACCCGTGGAAGCGCCGATGCCTCCCTCGGCAGAGGCTATACGGGTGGTAGCGGAGACAGTGCTTGCAGTGTTACAAGCACAACCAACTGGACAGGCAAGATCTGGTGGACGGCAAGAGCATGCTGCCGAGGTGGTGGAAGCGCAAGTAAGTGACGATGCCTTGTCACGTTTTATGCACTTTCACCCACCTACGTTTGGTGGAGCACTTTCACCAACGCAGGCAGAAGATTGGTTGGCAAGAGTAAAAAGGATCCTAACCGCAATCAGGACGGTCGAAGAACAGAAAGTGATGTTGGCCACTTTTCTGTTGGAAGGAGATGCGAGATTGTGGTGGGATGAGATTGAAGTGCACCACTTGGCAGGTCGAGGTTTAACGGAGGTTTCGATGGAGGAATTCTCCCAAATATTTTTAGCCAAGTATGTGCCAGTGTCGCAGAGGATTGCGATGGAAAATGAGTTTCTCCGCTTGGTGCAGGGTGAGCGAGATATTGATACCTACCTGCATGACTTTACAAGATTGGGGAGATATGCGGGATCGACCTTTGCGGAGGAAGTGCGAAAGACAAATCGGTTTTATGGAGGATTGCGGGATGAATTGAGGTTGGCACTTCCGAGTTCCGTGAGCCAAGGTTTTCAGGCGTTGGTTGATACAGCTCGTGCGTTGGAGAAGGATATGAAGCGAGTACAGGAGAATAAGAAACTGGCAAGGGAAAAGTCTGAGTTGAAAGAATCGGAGTTTCGACGACAAGAGAAGAAAAGATTTAGACCGGTGGAATCAGTGCCGTTGACTGTTTCGTCGCCCCCGACGTATGGGCCAGGACGTGTGGATACACGTATATGCTATAAGTGTGGGTAGCCAGGACATATCGCGAAATTTTGTTGGAATGTCCCTCCAGGGAGTGAGAAAAAGACAGGTGCGTCATATGAAGAAAAAGGGAAAGCAGTGGCCGAGTCATCTGCACCCCGGACGCAACCTAGATTGCATGCAATGGAAGTACAGGAGCCGCAAAGTTCAGTTGGTGACATTTGGCCTCGAGCGGTTCATTTATCGTTAAATCGTGAATTTCAAAATCGCGAGGCTGAGCAGAAGTGAGCGGTGATGTAAATGATTTCAATGTTAAGTTGTGTATGTAACTATGTGTTGCTAGCAAGTGTGATGCCTATAGCTGATGTGCTTCACTTTTGGTTGAACTGGCTGGTTGATGGACATGATGTTGATGTATCACTTTAATAATGTTTTGATATCTCTAGTTGTCGAGCTCTTGTGCTTGTGCTGGCATCCATCAATTCGGTTATTTTGTTTTGAGGATTGTATGTGGCTGCATGTGCACAAGTGGAAGTTAGGGATGTTTGTTGTGTTGTCTGTTTGGTAGTGTGTGCGGAGAATTGCGGTGTACGCTTTGGTGATGATTGTACCTAATTGGCTATTTGAAGTCAAATTTCGAGGACGAAATTATTTGAAGGGGGGAGGATTGTAACACCCTGAAGTCAAGAGGGTCATTTTGAGCAAAATTGGGTTCAGGCTTGGGTGACACGGCCTGGGACACGGGCGTGTCCCAGGGCGTGTCCGTTGACACGGCCTGCGACACGGGCATGTCGCAGGGCGTGTCGGGTTGTGTCGACGATCGGGCCTCGGTGTCGACGAGTTTTGCGTGACATCGTCGAGAATGGGGCACACGGCCCAGGACACGGCCGTGTCGGATGCCGTGGCGTTTGTTCGGCGAGTATTCTCGACGATCGTCGAGTATCGGGTTTCCCGTGAGGACACGGCCTGTGACACGGGCGTGTCACAGGGCGTGTCAGTGGGCGTCGAACTCAGCTCGATGTCTCGGGTTGGGGCGTGTTTGAGGAACACGGGCGTGTCCGGGTGCACACGGCCATGAACACGGGCGTGTGCCAAGCCGTGTGCCAGGCCGTGTGACGTCTCGGGTTGGATTTGGGATTATTTTCCTTAAGGCACACGGCCTCAGACACGGGCGTGTCTGAGGGCGTGTCGGGTACACGGCCGTGACACGGGCGTGTCACACGGGCGTGTACTGGTTGGATTGAGTCGGTTGTCTGCCGCTTAGGGGGACACGGCCTGTGACACGGGCGTGTCACAGGGCGTGTCAGGCCGTGTTTTGGGTTTTCTGGCCAGATCTGAGCCGTTTGTTTCCCTCTTCCTGGATCCAGTGGCTGGGCTTTGTCCAGGTGTCTAGAAGGCCGAGATTTGGAGGATAAATCCTCTTATTCTCTTCTTCTTCTTCTTTTCCATTCCAAGGGAGAGAGAAGAAAGGCTAAGGCAAGAGGGAAAGGGAGGAGTCTTCCAGCTGCTATAGGAGCTGCGGAGTGCGGATCGAAGATCCGAGAGCGGATTCGTGAAGGCAGAGCCGAGGCGGTGATTTACATCCGGCTACTTCATGGCGCCGAAGCGATCTTCAAGGGTAACGATCTCCTTCTTGGACATCGAAGTCCTTCCTCTATACATATGCTTGGAATCCTCCACCAAGAGGTGGATCGCGGAAGTGATTCCTTTGTTGTGTCTGCATTTAGAGCCGGAAATATGAAGTACGGTGTAGGCCTGCTGTGTGAAGCCCATCCGGACCGGTAGTCTGGATTGGTGATGCTCATGGGTAAACCGGAGAAGACTCCGTGGCTTTGGTGATGTGCAAAAATGGACTTTTGTTGTGATGAATGTATGGATGTACTGCTTGTGAGGAGGCTTTGGTGAAGCTCCTGGTTATGAGATGATCAATTGGTAGCACGCCTGGGGAGCGCGTGATAAACCCGGCTTGTTACACCACTAGGGTGGGTTGATCTAGTTAAGGAAGGGATCGATGGGCGGCAATGCTAGGGGAGCCGAGTTAAACCCGGGTTGCTGCACCACATGGTGTGGGTCGATCGGATTAGGAGGGGGACCGATGGGTAGACATTGCCTGGGGAGCTTAGATAAACCCGGCTTGCTACACCACGGAGTGTGGGTCGGTCTGCTCTGTTTGTGATACTGTGAGGATGGACCTCTGAGTGGCTTGGGCGGGATGTCGCCAGCCTGCGAGCTGGTGGACTAGGGCCGGTCAACCAACAAGTTAAAGCCTCGAGAGACAGCGGTGTACGACGGTGGATTCCGGTACGCCAAGAAGGTGCCCTGAGTGCACGGAGCGTTGGTGGACTCCAGCGTTTGTGATGTGATGTGTTTGTTAGTTAGTGGAATAAAGAGAATGATCCTATGAGGTGATTTGGTGATGTTTGCTGATGCTTGATGAGAAAGGAAGCAATGTAGACAGGGAAGGAACCACTACCCCGGGTAGGGGGTAGGGTCGTTATAATGGGTCAGCAATGCTGACCGTTACTTTATTTTCTGTGTTGGTTTGGATGATGAATTGCAGGTGCTGCGGTTTGGAAAGGATAAGTGGATTGGCTAGCCTGGTGTTCTTGGTCCTTGAAGGCTATGTAAAGAATCGTGGTTGGATTTCATGTGTGGCCGGCCTGCGTGCCGATGTACGAAATTGTTGTTGTGTAAAGAGGAACTTGTAAGGCCATAAGGCCAGGGTGTGTGAGTTGTATACATTCCTGGTGTTGTTCTATATAAATGTGGTATTTATATGTGGGTGGACATTCTGGTTTGAGTTCATGCTAACAAGAAAAATGCTGCGCTAGAATGGAATGAGTTAAGGACACGAGTAGAGTTTGATTACCACACGTGACTCCTTTGCTTGTCTGTGCTATATGGCGTGGGCCCCGGCCGGACCCACCGTTATATATCATGTGACAGGTGGGGGCGTTACAGAAGAATTGTATATATGTAAATTTCCAAAAACATCAAGTCTATAGTTTGTCATTTCAATCTCTCAACATCTTTTAGGTTTAGGCTTGGGATTGCTGCTTATCCATCTTTTCTTGCTGTCTCCTTAGATAACTGAAAGGCTTAGGGAAATATTTAGGAGGCCTTGGAGGAGCAGCAGGATTATTTCTCCCAAACGCTCTATCATGGATCCTCCTTTTTTGCATAGAGTTTTCATATAACTCCCATTCCTGGGAACTATAATGAATGTTCCTATTCTCATTAAGATCCAAAACTAGCCTGAGTGTGTCAAAAATTAGAGACATTGAGGTTGGAGACCAAGCTTCAGCATGTTCAGTGGCTTTGGAAGGAGCAGTCCTGCTAGCAGAGGGGCCTTCACCATACTTCCTTTTCTTCTTGGAGGTTCTGATCTCTGGAGGAGCTTGAAGGAATATATCAGCAGGGTCTTCTTCCCAGCCTGGAACATAAGTATCTGGAGGGGCAACTGAGTCTCCAGGCTTAGGAGAGAAGGTAGGTTGCAGAGGAACAGCTGGGGCAGTGACATCTGTAGCTAGAGGGTTGAGATGATGGGGAATGATGTTTGGGTCAACTGCAAGATCTGGCAAGATCTGATTGTGCATCCAGACAGCAGTGTCATATGTGTGAAATTTGACACTCTATATTTGGGCTAGCACATCAGCATGAATGGTCTTCACATGAGCTTGCCATTCATCTATCTTCTGAGCAGTAGAGTTTTCTACCTGTTCTTTGAGTTCTTTTATCAAACCCTCCCCCTTTCTGATTTCAACAGATAGCTGGGCTATGACATCATCTTTGAAAAGGCCCACTTCTTCACAGATCTTCATCTTGTTGGCTTCATTCCTCTTGTATAGCTCCATCGGATTGTTGGCCAGGGTGACACCTTGTTCCATAACATTGCCCACGCTAGTGATAGTATGGTCAAGGGCTTTACCACCAAGTTGGAATAAGTACTTGAGCTTGTTAATATTAGGCTGAATTTCAGCAAAGCCCCTGCTCATCTCAGACTCAAGAGCAGTTAACTTGTCAGTGACCACCTTTAGAGAGGTGTCAAAATGATGTCTTTGTTCTTGAAGAAGAATTGTGATATGTTGCAGCAAATCTGAGGAGGAGGAGACTGTAACAACAGCAGTAGGGGGAGCAGTAGTAGGGATAGAAGGAGGTACCCAAGGAGCTAGTTCTTCAATTATCACAGAGCTGTGAGCTCTAGTGGTAGGAGAGAGAGCAACCCCTTCTGTTGTATCCTGAGGAAGAGCGAAGTCTAGATTTCTGAGAGGGGCCTCAGCTGGCTCAGGAGAAGGCTCATCAGAAATAAGAATGATGTCTGGCTTGTCTGGTGGAGGATTGGGAGATGGTGTTGGAGTCCTGGCTGGAGAATGGGCAGGAGACTGTGCTGGAGAGAAGTCCTTGTGACATCAGTGGTTGGAGCTGGAGGAGATAGAGGAAGAAGGGGAAGCACTTCTTCAGAAAGCTCTGCAATCATGGCATCTATAGCAACAGCTGTGGACAGAAGAGTGTCTTGAGGTACTTGATCTGAAGGAGTGGCTGGACTCAGTGGAGTATGAGGTAGGGATGGAATTTCTGGCTGAGGAGAGGGCTGCCTGGCTGGGCTGGAGGGAGCAGGCTCCCCCTCACTTGGTGCACTAGATGAGTTGGCCACATGAAGAGGAGAGGGAGATGGAGTCCTGTCCTATACAGCTGGAACTTCTGGAATTTCTGAAACCTTTGTAGCTTGGGCAGAATTCTTTAGCTTGAGATCCCATCTCTGAATGGAAGAGATGGAGACCTTCTTCATGTGGTGAAGTGGGGTCCCTTTGGAGAAGTTGAAGACTTCAGGATTTGTGGTATGGAGGAGCAGAGAGATAATTCTGGCGTAGTTGAGGGATTTCATGCTGTCCTTGATTTTGTCCAAAATCAGCATAGCAAATTGGTATTTCTTGCGGCAGATAATTACTTGCATTATATCGAAGAAGTATAAGGGAATGTCTCTGATGGAGTGAGTCTTGCACAGTAGAATTTTGCCAATAATGTCTACTAGAAATTTTCCTTCAGCGTTCATGTCTGACCTCTTAATATACTGAGCGTCAGGAGAAATGCCACAGAAAAGGGATGTTCGGTCAGAGTCTTCATCATCTAACTCATCTTCCTCATCGACAAGCTGCAAACGGAGAAGCTGAGAGACAGAGGTCTTGGTGAACTTAAGTTTCAAACCCTTCACTGTGGATTTTAGGACTTTTCCATTTCTTCTGACCTTGAGATTGGAGAAGAATTCGGCAACTTCGGGGAATATAACGCGACAAGGTTCCTGGAGAATGAAGGAGAGGCCGGCGGTATCGAGAAGTATGAGGAGGTTTTGGAAATCATCGGAGAGCTCTGCAATACCTTCAGTGACTAGTTCTGAGCCGACACCGATCTTGGAGGAAGCCGCCATGGATGCGATTGACTGGAAGAAGTGAGAGAGGCGGCTCTGCAGCAGCGGCGGAGGAGAGTAGTCGAATCGACAGAGCAGATGAAGCGGCAGTGGGTACTCGAGAGAAAGAAATAATGTCGTGTAGGTTTGGGTTTTCGGAATTTCATATATATAATTCTTAAATTACCGCTAATTAATTTAAAGGAATTGGCGGCATATAGCCTTGGGTGGCGAATAGAGCAAATTTCGAAATCTGGGAAACAGTACACGAGAAAGAGATAGACTACTCGAGTAGGTAAGAGGTTACTCGAGTAGATCGTCAGGAGGTACTCGAGTCGGTCTGCAGAAGGTACTCGAGTAGGTGGAGAAAAATACTCGAGTAGATAAGTGACTTACTCGAGTAGGTAAGTGACTTACTCGAGTAGGTAAGTAGGTACTCGAGTAGGCACACTCTTATACTCGAGTAAGTAGAGAAGAGTACTCGAGTATGTCTGTTGTTACTCGAGTAGGTCTGCCGTGACTCGAGTAAGTGAAGTCACATACTCGAGTATGTCTCATGCTTCTCGAGTTGAATTTTGAAAAAGTTGAGAAAAAGTAGATTTTGACTAACCCCTTGCAATTACTTGCCTCTTAGTCATCCAGCCTTCGTTAGTCCTCTTTGTTGAGCATCCCAAGCTCTGTCTTGAAGAACGAGAACTTGGTCTCGTCCAGCGGCTTTATGAAGATATCTTCAACTTGCCTATCTGTGGGCACATATTGGAGATCTATATCTCCATGCTCCACATGTTCCCGGATGAAGTGATACCTTAGCTCGATATGCTTTGTCCGGCTGTGGGAGACTGGATTGTTGGCTATTGCAATTGCGCTGGAGGAGTCACAGTACAAGGGAATATCCTTGAACTGCAGGTTGTAGTCCTCGAACTGATTCTTTATCCATAGCAACTGTGCGCAACAACTGCCTGCAGATATATACTCTGACTCGGTCGTTGAGATTGCGACACAGTTCTGCTTCTTGCTACTCTAGGAGATTAGCCTTCTTCCGAAGAATTGGCAAGTCCCTGAGGTGCTTTTCTGGTCGTCTTTGCTACCTTATTGCCTCCAGCCTTGCCACTGGAGCATATGTCTGGTCGAAGTCGATTCCTTCTTCTTGACGATAGCCTTTAGCGATGAGTCTGGCCTTATTCTTTATGATCGTTCCATCTTCGTCCATCTTGTTCCTGTAAACCCATTTTGTTCCAATGATGTTTTTTCCTTTGGGTCTTGGAATCAGCATCCACACATTGCAGTGCTTGAACTGATTTAGCTCTTCTTCCATTGCCATTATCCATGATGCGTCTGAGTTTGCTTCTTCAAATTTCTTCATTTCAACCTGTGAGAGAAAACTCAAATGAAGATTCTCATTAGTTGTACCTTTCCGAGTTCTGACACCATCCCGGGGATCTCCAATGATCTGGTCCATGGGGGTAATCCTTCAGATGTCTGAGCTCTAGAGTTCTTGCATCTGGATTATCTTCAAGCATCAGAGTGATTTCTTCATCCTGGATGAATTCTTCATTTTGATCATCAGCCTCTCCAATAGGAGTTGGACTGGTGATCTTAATGAACTTCTCGCCTTTGTCTTCGGACGGATCATCCAAGCTAGTTTCTTTCAGCTTTTCACCTGCATCTTCAGTGAGCACGCTAGAAGGATTACTTTGCAGCAAGCTCGTCTCATCAAATACAACATGTATCAATTCTTCCACAACCAGGGTTTTTCTATTGAATATCCTATATGCCTTACTATGGCTACTATATCCTACAAAAATACCTTCAAAGCTCTTTTCACTGAACTTGGTGGTATGATACTTCCCATTGTTAAGTACGAAGCATTTACAGCCAAAGATTCTAAAGTAAGAGACGGTTGGTTTCCTGCCTTTCAGAAGTTCGTAAGGTGTCTTATTGTGGTCTTTGTTTATGAGTGCTCGATTTTGCACGTGGCATGCAGTGTTGACGGCCTCAGCCCAGAAGTACTCCGGTAGTGAAGCATCACTCAACATGGTCCTGCAGGCCTCTATGAGTGTTCTGTTCCTTCTCTCAGCCACTCCATTTTGTTGTGCAGTATGAGGAGAGGAAAACTCATGAAAGATACCTAAGCTTTCACAGAATTCTGTCATGGCCCCAGATTTGAACTCTGTTCTGTTGTCACTTCTGATTTTGACTATGGAGCAGTTGTATTCATTCTGGACTTGCCTGATAAAATTAGTAAAGATGTCGAAGGTATATGACTTGTGTTTCAGAAAGAATACCCACGTAAAGCGCGAGTAGTCATCAACAATTGCCAATGTATAGTCCTTACCTCCCAAACTTCTAATCTGTAGTGGAACAAACAAGTCCATGTACAATAGATGAGGACATCTGTTAGAGTCTTTGCCAATAATGCTTTTAAAGGTAGCCCTTGTTTGCTTGCCTTTTACGCATGCATGACAAGGTCTATCTTTGACGTATTTGGCATTTGGGGCATCACGTACTAAGTTCATTGAAAATACTTTATTAATTGTTTTGAAATTAATATGTGCTAGTCTTTTGTGCCATTGGTCACCAAGAGACGCACTATCTTTTGCTAAAAGACACACTGGTGTAGAGGAATCTATACACATGAAATTTAAACAGAAAATATTCCTTCTTCGAGTGCCGGATAGAATCGTTTCCATATTGTCAACGGATTTTATCAAGCACTTATCAGCATGGAACTCAACTATGTATCCTTTATCACAGAGTTGGCTTATGCTAATGAGATTATGTTGCAATCCTTCGACATAGGCCACATCCGAGAAGGTTACATTGTCGTTAGTAATCATACCATAGCCTCTAGTAATTCCACGATCTGAACCTCCAAAGATGACCTTTGGTCCGTTCACGACTGGGGTAAAGTTCTGAATGAGGCTTCTAGTCCCGGTCATATGCCGAGAGCATCCGCTGTCCAAGTACCAGATAGGCGTTTTGTTGGCCTTTGGACATCCCTGCAATCACAATCAATTTTCCTTAGGAACCCAAACACGTTTGGGTCCTTGGTCTCGGGTTAGAGTGCTCCCCCTACGAGTGTTAGCATTATGAGAGGTCTTTCTCATATTGCTGGCATGAGGGGTTACAATGTTTCTGGAATTGAACCAACAATCTATGGCGAAGTGACCAACCTTGCCATAGAACCAACAGTCAAATCTGTTGTACCTTTGCCTCAAGATCTCCTGCTTGACCTTTTGGAACTTTGGTCTAGCAGGGGTAGCATTCTTGGAGGAAGATGCCTCATGATGATGGCAATCACATGGCGTCTTCTCCTTTATGGGCTTCTCTACAACAGGATTTGTCCTTGGTGCCTTCTTGAAGTTATGCCCATGATTGAAAGGGCCATAGCTCTGAAGTATAACTTCTTCATAAGGTGCCTTAAAGACACTTTCTCCAAAGTTTCGTGGTCGAGCCCATCCTTGATAGCGGGACTTTGGCTCTACATAAGTAGGCATAGCAAAGTGCCCGTATGATGAGTCAAAATCAAACTCATTTGATGGAAAGATGACCTTTTTGAATGTGGTTTGATTTTGAGGGGCTTTTCCCTTTTCTTCGGCTGAGGCCTTTTTGGCGGCCTTATTTTTCCGTTGATTCTTATTTCTCCTATAGGATTTACTAGGAGCTTCTTCATGGCCTAGTCCAGCTCCCTTGGCCTTTGCTGAGAATTCAGCAACGAATGGAAGAACTAGTTTGGGCTTCGAGAAACTCTCAACAAGTTTCCTTTCAGCCGCAAATTCGGCTTCCAATCCTTTGATGATCTTCTCCTTCAGGTCAAGGTGCTCAAGAGCCTTGTTATATTCTTCAATAGTATTATTGAAGTTTTCCTCGAGGGAGTCAGTTTTTGCGACTTTCTCTCTCAAGTTGCTCTCTTCGGCTTTTAGAGATTTGATCTCTTTAGCCTGAGTCTTCACGACTCGACGACATTTGTCGTAAGCCATGATTAACTCCTTGTACTGGGCCATCAATTCTGACTCATCGTCAGAGGAGCTACCCTCGCAATCATGTTCAGAGACTTCAGACTCCGAAAGAGGGGTATGAGAGTTTACCTTCCCAGTGAACTGGGGCTCTTGTTCATCATCTGTTTGAGCCATTAGCCCAAAGTAAGCTTCTTCTTCTTCGCTTGACTCAGATGAGTCGGAGTCACTAAGAGTCTTGCTCCTTTTGGAAATGAGGCTCTTCTCTTTCCTTTTCTTGTTGTCTGAGGATTTCTTGTCTTCTCTTCTACCACCCTCCTTCTTCTTGTGAGGGCAGTCAGCAATGACGTGACCTGGCTTATTACAGTAGTATCAAATGATGTCAGTTGAAATGTATTTGTTCTGTTTAGTATTATACCTTTCGTGGCTGCTTGAGCCATTTCTTTGTCGACCGTCATCGCGCCGCGATCTTCTGTATGGGGCATCCTTGCCTTTCCATTGTTTCTTTTTATTGAGAAATTTCTTGAATTGCCTTGAGAGTAAGGAGAACTCTCCTTCAGATAGTTCAGACCCTGAGGTGCTAGGCTCTGATGTTTCTTCTTCTTCATCAACTTCTGGAGCTGGAGCGGGGGAGGCAGCCTTAGTCTTTCTGGAGGTGTCTGCCTTCAGAGCGACAGATTTCTCCTTTAGTACAGACCTGCCCTTCTCTTCTTCAGCATTTCTTGTATTGATTTGGAGTTCATAAGACATAAGCTTTCCAAAGAGATTTTACGGGTCCGTTTCAGCTAGCTTCCCGAACTCCCTGATGGCGCATACCTTGTTATCCCATTCCTTGGTTAGGGATCTCAAGAATTTGTCGTTCAGTTCTCCATTGGTGAAGACACGGCCATACACCCTTAGGCCATTTACAATTTTGAAGAAGTTCTCAAAGGTGTCGACAATTGTTTTCTTGTTCCCTTGTCGGAACGCTTCATATTTTTGATTGAGAAGGGATCTCCGATCATCCCTTACTTCTTCAGTTCCTTCCATCAAAGTGACTAAGGAATGCCACATCTCCTTAGCTGATTGACAGTGAATCAAATTCTGCAGCATCGAGTCATCGACTGCACTTGCTATAATGTTCTTAGCTTTCTTGTCGAGAGAGACAAGTGCAATCTCGTCTTTGTCGAGATCCATTAGCTTTTTGGGAACTTTCTTGGTAGGGTCGATAGTGAATACAGTCATGGGAACGTAAGGACCTTCTTCAACGATCATGAAGATCCTTGGATCCACAGCTTCCATGAAAAATTTTGTCCTTTCTTTCCACATGGGAAAGTTATTTTTGTTGCACAGTGGAAGCTTGGCGAAATATTTGCCCTTGTCCATTTTATGGTAGAATCTTTCAGACAACAGATTTGGATCTGATCAAGGTGTTAACCTTTTGACGATCAACCTCCCTCTGATACCAATTGAAAGAAAACGGTTGTCAACCTAAATCACCTAGAGGGGGTGAATGAGTGAGTTGTGCGTCTTTCGCGGAATAAAAAATAATTAGAGCACAACACAGAACTATCTACCAATATCACAGACAACACAAGATTTATAGTGGTTCCCCAACCTTTGGTACATCCACTTTCCCTCACCGATCTAGCAATCAACCAGACTCAGCTACTCCACTATCTCGGATCAAGAATCGATCCTACCCTCGGAACAAAGTTCCTACAAACTCGATCCAAACAAGGGGATCTACACCTCGAAAGATAACACTTCCTACAAACTCGGAGTGAAAAACTCCTACACTCGGAGAAACTTTCTCCTACAAGATTAATAAAGTTGGAAAATTATACAACCAGTAAATCCAATCAGATTTGATGAAATAGCCAGAAAACTTCTTCTTATGGACTTTGCAGCACTATCAGAAATCGGTGAAGAGAGTCTCGACCCAGATCTGGATCTTCTTGCCTTTACAGAATCAGAGAGAGAAGATGAACGGTGATGTCGATCTCGATCTGTAACTTTCTTCAGAATGAATCCTCTGACCTTAGAAGCAGTGGCCGGAGAAGATGGTGGCAGCGGCGGCTTCCTTTTCGGAAAAACAGGGAGGAGTCGGCTGAAGAATATTTCTCGAAATAAAATGACAAGAAAGCTTGGAGAATACTTAGGTTTTGTGATTTTTTGATAAGACCTTATATAGAAGAGACTAACGGTCATAATCAGTCATACTGATGTACACGTGGACCAATCATGTCGCGTGATTTCAAAATCCCGTCAGAAAAAGGACTTAGATAAATTTCAGAAAGGTTCAGCCATATACACAAGTAAGTGAATAGCTACTCGAGTAGTTGAATAACTACTCGAGTACATGAAGGAGAACATACTCGGGTATATAAAGATATGATACTCGAGTAGGTAGAAATCAACTACTCGAGTAAGCAGACAGAACTACTCGAGTATGTAGAGAGACTTACTCGAGTACATAAAGGATCTACTCGAGTACTGGAAAAACTACTCGAGTATATTATATAAACTACTCGAGTACATGAAGGATTACTCAAGTGGGATACTTAGAATGAATTCTGAAGATGTCAGCAAGAGCTACTCGAGTAGTTGAACTAAACTACTCGAGAGGAAGTAATCTACTCGAGTAGGTAAAAGTTCTACTCGAGTAAAAGACTTATAAAATTCTGGAGTAGGAAAATATCAAGGTACACGAGTGAAACATGATCTACTCGAGTAGGTATAATGAACTACTCGAGTATGATTCTATCTACTCGAGTATGTGAGTATACTTACTCGAGTCCATGACTTAGAAAAATTCTGATGAGTGCACCCTTTAATACTCGGGTATAAAGAGTAATCTACTCGAGTATATTAGCATGCTACTCGAGTATATGACTATGTCTACTCGAGTAGGTGACTTAGCTACACGAGAGATACACTTAAGTACTCGAGTACAAGGTTCCTTTACTCGAGTAAATTATACCCAAACTACTCGAGTAGTTATAGACCTACTCGAGTAAAAGACTTAGAGAATTTTTGATGTTAGAAAACTGTTACTTCTAGTGTAGTCAACTTCCAATTCCTTTCCCATAGTCCAATAGCTTGAATATGAAGTGTATCCCAATAGAGAGACCACACATGAGGCAACACCTTGGAATATGCAATGAGGGATTACATTGCACAGTTCCTGTGTTTGGTGACCCACTGTGGACTGACATTGGTCTACACTTCCCAGTGAAATTCCTGCAAACATATAACTCAAACCAAACATCAAATACAACTTAATTCATCTTAGTTCCAGGGTGACTTCATCAAATTTGGGTTAATGTGGATGTAATACCCAACAGTCCTATCACTCAAAATAAGTGGTATCTCGTTAGCGGGTGCTCAAAGAACATGACTGGATGCAAGGATAGCCTAATCAATTTCAAGGCAAAGCTGGGTCCAAGAGTGATTTTTGGAGATTCCAGCTTTGGACAAACTGAAGGCTATGGAGACTTCAACAGTGGAGCTGTCACTTTCAGAAAAGTGGCATATGTAAATGGTCTCAAACAAAATCAAATATCCATAAGTCAGTTATGTGATGCAGGTTATCAGGTTTGCTTTACAAATTCCAAATGTATCATTTTTTTAAATAATCAAACTATTTTAACATGTTGTAGACAAGGGAACATATAACTAGTAAACTTTAACTTTACTAATTCAGAACTATTCTTATTCAATCAAGTTAGTAATAACAATATTCTTTGGCATAAGTGACTAGGTCATGGTAACCTTAAGAACATCTCTAAGCTATCTAGGGATAACTTTGTCAGAGGATTGCCTTCTGGCCCCTACAAGAAAGAAAGCCTATGCAAGGCTTGTCAAGAAGGTAAGCAAACTAAAAATTGCTTTAAGTCAATTAATAAGAGTGACTCACCTAAGATTTTGTACTTACTACATATGGATCTCTTTGGACGCATTGCTGTACAAAGCTTAGGAGGGAAGTCTTACACTCTAGTTATTATAGATGACTTCTCTAGATTCTCTTGGGTGTTCTTCGTAAGAAACAAGTCAGGTAACTTTAAAGTCCTTACAAACTTTCTTAAGAGCATAAGGATTGAGTATTCTACTCCAGTTGTATTAATCAGAAGTGATCATGGTACTGAGTTTGAATCTCTTCCCATGCAAAGATTCTGTGAGGAGGAAGGTATCAGACATTATTTCTCTGCTCCTAAAACTCCTCAATTAAATGGGGTAGCAAAAAGGAAATACAGAACCCTCATTGAATCTGCAGGAACATTGCTTGTAGATGCATACATGCTCCTATCCTTTTAGGAAGAGGCTATGAGCACAACATACTATATGCTGAATAGTAGTTTGATACACAAACTTAAGGGTAAGATCCCCTATGAATTACTCAAAGAGAAGAAACCTAAAATTGATTACTTTAGAATTTTTGGGTGTAGATGTTTCATTCATAACAATAACAAAAAACACATTAGAAAATTTGAAGCTAAAGCTACAGAGGGAATATTTTTTGGATATTCCCAAGTTAGCAAGGCTTATAGGGTTTTCAATAAATCATCCCTAAAAATGGAAGAATCTGTACATATTTGTTTTGATGAAGCTAACATGTATTATAAGGAGAAGGACTCTTCTAACTCATATATTTTGCAGGTACCTCACTTGTGTGAGAAATTGGGTGAGTTGAACCTTACACAAGAGGTTATATCACCTCCTCCTCCACAAGTTGATGAATATAGTGAAGAAGAATTTTTGGAAGTGGAACTTCCTTCAATAGCAGACATTATTCCACAAGAGGAATTAACTCCAAATGTTGTTGCTGAACCAACTCCACCCACTAACCTTATCACACTAAGGGATCACACTAGATCTCAAGTGATTGGGGACATGTTAGTAGGTGTACAAACAAGGCATCAACTCAACCAAGATGTGATGCATGCCCGTTTAATCTCTCAAGTTGATCCTCAATCCATAAATTATGCAGAGCAAGATCCCTACTGGATTATTGCAATGCAAGAGGAGCTCAATCAATTTGAGAGATGTAGAATTTGGGACTTGGTTCCAAGGCCCAAAGGCCATCCAGTAATTGGAACCAAGTGGGTATTCAAAAACAAACTTGATCCCCATAGCGTAATTGTGAGAAACAAGGCTAGGCTTGTTGCTCAATTCTATAGGCAAGAAGAAGATATTGACTATGATCAAACCTTTGCTCATGTTGCAAGGCTAGAAGCAATCGGGATTTTTCTTGCATATACTGCCTACAAGAAGTTTAAAGTCTATCAAATGGATGTCAAGAGTGACTTTCTGAATGGAGAACTTAAAGAAGAGGTTTATGTTGAACAACCTCCAGGTTTCATCTCTCCAACTTATACTTCATATGTCTTTAGATTGCATAAAGCTTTTTATGGTTTAAAGCAAGCTCCAAAAGCTTGGTATGAGACCTTAACTAGCTTCTTGATAGAGCATAAAATTACTAGAGTCATTATAGATAGGACATTATTCACTAGGCACCATAAGGATAAAATATTGTTAGTACAAATTTATGTAGATGACATTATATTTGGGTCTACAGATTCCAAACTATTCAAAAGGTTCTATGACCTCATGCATTCAAAGTTTGAAATGAGTAGCCTTGGTGAGCTCTACTACTTCCTTGGTCTCCAGGTGAAGTAGCTACCTGATGACATCTTTCTATCCCAGGCTAAGTATGCTAAGGAGCTTCTCAAAAAGTTTGGGATGGCTGATGCCTCAGCAAAGAAAACACTCATGGCCACTAATGCTGTAATAGACTCTGATGAACATGGGAAATCTGTTGATGAGAAATTATATAGGGGCATTATTGGATCCCTATTATACCTTACAGCAAGCAGACCTGACATAATGTTTGCTACTTGTCTTTGTGCTAGGTTCCAAGTGAGCCCTAAAGAATCTCATCTAGTTTTCTTAAAAAGAATTTTGAGATATATAAAGAGTTGTCATAGTCTAGGACTCTGGTATCCTACTGAGTCATAGTTTGAGTTAACTGGATACTCCAATGCTGACTTTGCTGGATGCAGATTAGACAAAAAAAGTACCTCAGGAACATGCCAGTTCCTTGGTTTGAGATTAGTCTCATGGTTTAGCAAGAAGCTGTCATATGTGTCGTCATCAACTGCTGAAGCAGAATATATAGTTACTGGCAGTTGATGTTCCTAGATGCTGAGGATTCAGAATCAACTCCTGGACTATAGGTTCAACTTAAATAATTCAACTCTATTATATGATAATACAAGTGTTGTATCTAAAGCACAAAATCCAGTCCATCACAGTAGGACCAAGCATATAGACATTAGACGTCATTTCATAAGAGAGTGTGTAGACAAAAATAAAATTAATCTTGTCTATATCTACACTAATTTACAAAGGGCAGATATCTTCACCAAACCTTTGGATGAGAGGAATAATCTGTTCTTCATAAATCAGCTTGGTATGATAAATGAAGAAAACTTAATTTGATCTTTGCCTATGCTCGACGAATTTTTCAAAGTTCGTCGAACGGAGATCGACGAACATATAAAAGTTTTAGAGAAATCGTCGAACGAAGTTCGACAAACTCACTGTGAGTGAAGGTATTTTCGTCGAACGGAGATCGCCGAATTTGCTTCAGAAAACTTTTGTCGAATGGAGTTTGTCGATTCATATTCTTAAAAATAAACCTTATATCTAGGTTTTTCTTCAACCTCCGTCCCGCACTTTCAGTTCCCTTTGAACTTGATCTCTATTTTTCTCTTGCAGGTGCATTCATGGCAATTCCAGCAAGCGCTCTCTCTTCCATGAAATTTGATATGGGATTTGACATCGATTTCGGCTCCTTCCAATTCTCTGACGCCATCTTTGTCGAAATCCTGAAGCTGTTTGAAGAACAACATCTGAAAAGTTCGTGACAATGAAGATCACGATAGTGGTGACTAAGGTCAAAGAATGGGTGTATACATCTACAACTCCAGAAGAAGATAATATGACTGGATCAATTTCTGGTAATCCAATTACCCTCTCCCCTACCGTACTAACCTACATTTTCGATCTGTTAAATGGTGAAGAAGAAATTGAAATGGACTCTGAGGAGTATGCTAATATGCTGACCAAGATGGGTTACTCTGGCGACAACCCTAACAAACTGTTGAAGAAGAACTTGTCTCCTGAGTATAAGTTCTTGGCTGACGTAGTCGGCAAGGTGCTGCTGGGCAAACACACCGCCCATAACTACATAACCAGGCACCAGTTCATGGTGATGAGTGCTCTGGTCGAGAAGAAAGCAACAAATTGGGGAAAGCTATTGTTTGATTTGAATAAAAAGAAAAACAACAAGAAAGAGGTCTGCCTTGGCATAATTCTGGGGATATTTCTATAGGAGAAAGCACAAGGACATATGGTTACTACACCAGTGTTCATCAATGCCTCCAAGAGGCTTACCTCTGCCCTCTTTGGCAGATGGGAGAGGAGGATAACTAAGCCATCCCAGGCTTCCTCCTCCTCCAGGCCTTCTGAGAGTACAAGGGCTGTTCTAGCCACTCCCCACCCTGTTAAAGATGTTCCACCTCCACCTCCTGTAGCCTCCCCAATTCATCTCTCTTCACCAGTTCATACTACAGTCCATACTCCTACACCCCCATCATCTCCAGTGCATCATCCACAAACTCATATTCACTCTCATCCAACTCAATCACAACATGGTACACTAACTCCATAAATCCATGGTACACCAACTCCGTCACAAACTCATATTCACTCTCATACACCAACTCCATCACCACACTCATCTCCTCTACCACAACATCTAGCTAACATCCCTCTTTCCAATCTATCATCCCTACCATCATTCAATCTGCTTTCATCCCCCATTCATACCCCATCTTCCCCACATGAGCCAATGCCAGATTCTCTACCTTCCCCTCCACCATCATCTTCCATCCACCATTTTGTATCCACTCAGACACCTTCTGAGTTCATGTAATTGTACCCCTCCTTCACTCCCCCTCTTCTAGTAATTCTCACTCCCCTCATCAAAAACCTTATAGCATAGGCTATTTCACCTCTTGCTTCTTCAATCTCATCCCTTGCTGCTCAAATTTCTGCCCTCTCTGTCCCTCCTTCTTCAGTCAGGGGCCTGGCTCCAGTACCTACTGAAACCAGGCAGGGGGAGATACTCCATGAAGAAGTAGCTCCAGCCCCAGCAGAAGCAGGAGCAGGAGCAGTAGCAGTATCAGCAAAAGCAGCAGCATACTCAGCTATTCCTGTTAATTTGATTGATTTTAATGAATCCGATATGGATATGGATGAGACAGTTATAGATGAAATAAATACTGCTGGTGATTACATTATAAATCCAACAAAAAGTATTTTAAGTCTGTTAAATACTTTTGATACAGTTTATTTAAACTTTCTTCCAGAAGACAACCCTAAGTCTTCTATGGCTATAGCTCCTTATACTTCTCCAATAAGCTCCAAAAGTTGCCATGCAACTCAAGGCCAGTTTTGCAAATATAGAGGCTCCAGTTATTCCATCTCCACCAAGAGAAGATTATTTCATTGTTTCATCCCCTCCCAAAGCCATCTCTCCTCCAACATTCAAGATGGATGATAACCCCATTCCAGATCTAGATGAGTTAATAATGGCAGATATAGAACAAGAAAATCTATTACTTGTTGAACAAGCTACAGAAATAGTTGTTCTACCTCTAGCTCCTCCTCAAGCTGAAAAATTATTGATATCTGCAAAAGCTTTAAAAGAAAAAAAAATGCCTTATATGATAATCCCCAAGGATCTTCAGATGATAATGAAGATGATTCAGATGACAGTCCTTCTACAAAGAAGAAGAAAATCTCTAAGAAAAGGTAAGCCCCTCCAGCTGCTGTTCCAAAACCAAACCCAACTCATGATACCCCATATTATATTCTTCTGAATATCACTCCTTACAAGGGCATGCCGGCTTGGATGTGGTTGTCCAAGAATCAACAGAAAGATAAAAAGAAAAGTAGGAGTAACTCTCCTCCTCCACCTTCTCAAAGATACAGGAAAGATCCTCCTCCTCCTCCACCTGCTGCTGGTGATTCAGGCACTTCTTCTTAGAGATCTACCCAATTTCAAACCTATTAGAGACAACAGGGTAGATCCTCTTCTCATTCTTGAAGCAGCCAACACAGGTACTCCTCAAGCAGGCAACATCAACAACATCAAGAGCATCAACATCAACAACCTCAGCAATATCTACAACAAGCTCCAGAATCTCAGAAAACTGACAGCCCAAAGAAGCCTGAATCTCTTCCTATTCCTTTTGAGGATCCTGAAATAGCTACTACTGATAGAATGACTAGGTTTCAAGAACCGGTTGGATTATCTATGATAAATAAGGCTAAAGCTGAAGGAAAGGATCCCTCACAGTACTTAACAATGTAAAAATATAGGAAAGAAGAATTAAACAGGTTTGCAAAAGCTAATACGGTATTTAATGTAGATGATTATATGAAATTACATGCAGAGGCTGTTGTGCCAAGGGCTACATCTCTCAACATCATTGAAGTTGCTGATATGACTATGACAAAGAGTCAAGCAGCTAATCCAAACAGGGAAATCAAATTCACTCAGCCTGGTGATAAAGCATAGGAGGATAAGCAAAAAGAGATAAAGAGGAAGAAATGAGTATAAACTGTTCAGTTTTTCTGTATGTCTTAAATTATTTATATCCTGTCACAAAGCTACACTGTATAAATATCTGCTGCATGTTTTCAATTTTTCTACCAGATATATTTTCTTGTTTTGTGATTGTTTTTATTTGTGTTTGTATCAGTGACCTCACCCAAATATGGGGATATTGTTGGATCCCTAATTTGATTTGGGCTAGGTTCACTAACTATGATGATTGACCCACTATGTATAGCCAGGGTCACGTTTGTCTCCCAGAGTTTAGGCTATGTCCTTAGAGTCAACATTTCAGGTACCAACCAACAAAAGACTGCAGAAGACTCCAGACTTAGAGAAAAATCAAGATTCATTAAAGTGAGTTTGACGTTCTTCGAACTCAGCTCGACGAAAGTCGTGCTCAGCTCGACGAACTCAGAGACAATTCTCTGAGTTGAGCTCGACGATATTCGAGATCAGGTCGACGATTTTTAGAATTTCAACTTCAACATTCTAAGTCTAGAATCCTTTCTCTGAACACCAGTCGACGAAGTTATGTTATCAGCTCGACGAACTTAGAGCACAGAATTGGCTAGTTTTAGCAGAAAGCAGTTAGCTGTTCTCAGGTCGACAAACTTGGTGCTTTGGTCGACGAACAGGAATTATCTGGTCGACGAACATGATTTCTCTGGTCGACGATCTCTTGACTCAGGTCGATGAAATCTGTTCTTTGCTCGACGAATTCTGTGCAGATCCAAATTTGGATTTTTCCTTCTTTTGTCCTTATTTCATTACAGTAATTCCTGAATAATCAATGCTTAATATTCTCTGAATATAACCGTTAGAAGCAGCATTGATTATGGTATTCATCAGGATTATTACTTGCCCATTTCTAATAGGACAGTTGGGGAAATCCATTAATGCAGATATATTATCCAGTCGTATTACTTTCTCCAGGCCGTCAGCAATTAATCCAAAAGGAATTTAAAAATTCAAAGGAGAAAATTCGACTGATCATATAAAAGAGATTTTTCCTTTCTTCTCCATAAACAATAAAAGAGAACAAGGCAGTTCAGACCAGAAAAAGAATACAAGGCACATAGAGAAGATCAACAACAATCACATTCTAATCCTTTTGTATACAGAAAACAATCTTGTTTTCACCTTGACATTGCTGAAGAAGAAGAAGAACATCCATTCCAAATCAAGAGTCTTCTTCTACCTTCACTCCAGGATTCTTCAAGGACAACAAACTTCTATCAGTCAAGGAGTTCCTGGATCTTCTCAAATCAAGGCTGAAGATAGAAGACCTACACCCTGAAGCAAAGCTCCAATCTTCCTGAACAATTTAATATCTCAAGGGGAGCTTTGACAACATCAAGAACTACTTGTCTTCTCAGTTGTTTTTAGAAAGAGAAGACACCATAAATCTCTCACCTACTCTCTGTACAAAGGGTTCTTTAACTCCCTTCAAAAGTTATTCCTTGGTTGCAACTCTCCTGATCAAAAGACTTGAGTTGGTTTTTGAGCACCTGATCAAAAGCTCATTGGTGGCAGTCACCTGATCAAAACCTGCTAGTGGATTCCTACCAGGGTGGTAGAATAGTGGATGTACCCAGGTTGGGTAACTACTATAAAAGTTCTTGTGTTGTCTGGTTGCCCTCTTTCTCTTTGTTCTTGCTGTGGCCGTATTAGTTTAGTCTTACTATGGCTGTGTTAGATTAAATTACCTTAGGTTGCTCTTTTGCTTACTGTTGATATTAGTTGCTCTCCTCTGATAATTTTATTAACAGCAAAAAGTTTCCAAGATACTCTATTCACCACCCCCCCCAGAGTATATCAGGTCTAACCCTCTATTTCACCTAATCCCTTTACTGTTTCCCCATTTTTATGCACTGCTTTGAATCAGCGGCACCATGGTATGTGGGCCCACCAGGGATTGGTGAGCGCCAACTCCATCAGAAAGGGACAAAACATCTTTTGGCGCTGTAGTAGCTTTACCGCAACGACTTCCTGCAATTTTGACTCTGATGACGTCAGCAGTGGTCATCAACATATGCACTTAGAAAATATTCCCTGACTTTGTCTCAACGGTCTCAGCGGTTTTTCATTATTAGCTGAGACAAGCCTATGTCTCAGCGCTTTCCTCTTATTTGCTATTTCAGTGGTTTTTACACTTTAACAGTCTCAGCGGTTTTGTCTCAGCGGTCTCAGCAGTTTTTCATTTTTAGCTGAGACAAGCCTTGGTATCCGCGGTCTCAGCGATTTTTGCTTTTAACTGTCTCAGCACTTCCTTCTTCATTAGAAGTGTTGAGCGAACATGCTTCACTCAACTCTTCTGGACTTAGAAAAATCCAGCTAGATTTGTTCTCAGCTATTTGCCTCTTAACTGTCTCAGCGCTTTCCTGCTTTTTTTAGAAGCGTTTAGTGAACCTGCTTCACTCAACGCTTCTAGACTTAGAAAGTTTCCAGCCAATATTGTCTCTGTTGTCTCAGTTGTCTCAACGTCATCTTCTCAGCTTTCTCAACTGTCTCAGCGGTCTCAATGACATCTTCTCAACTGTCTCAGCTGTCTCAGCGGTCTCAATGCTTTCTTCTCAGCGGACTCAACGCGTCTTGCCTTAGACAGATTTTCTTGTTTTAGCTTGATAAGCGTTGACCATAGCTCGACAAACCGCAACCTGAGCTCGACGAACTTTGATCTTCTCAGCGCTCTCAACATTTTTTGCCTTAGACACTTTTTCTCTTGCTTTAGCTTGACAACCGTTGGGCTGAGCTCGACGAACTATAACCTAAGCTTGACGAACTTCGAGCTAAGTTTGACGTATTTTGTATCCTGATTTCTTAAGCTTATGCTGAGTTGAGCTTGACGATCAGCAAGCTGATTTCGACGAACTCTGAGTTGAGTTCGACGAAATTTTAGTTTACTTCCCAACTCATTTTTCTTTACTTGTCCAATCCTGGACTACCTGCATGCATAAACTAAAGCACACATCAAATACAACTATGCTCTTAGTGTTGATGGGGATGCCTCTTCAAATCCAATTTAGGGAAGCATTGTGGGTAATGGACCCAACAGATGCCCCTAGCATTAAGTGCCTTAAAGAGAGTCCATGTCACACCTGTCAAATGGGTAAGCAAACACAGGCTACCTTCAAGGGTATTGTTGAGAAAGATTCTTCTCGAAGCTTATACTTGCTTCACATGGACTTATTCGGTCCTATGTCGATTCATAGCTTAGAAGGTAAGATATATACGTTAGTAATTATTGATGATTACTCGTGTATCACTTGGGTGTTCTTTCTGAAACACAAGCCAGACACCTTCATCTCTTTCACTAGTTTTGGCTGGCAAATTCAGAATGAATTGGACTCCTTGGTGGTCAAAATCAGAAGTGACCCTGGAATATAGTTTGAGTCTGGTTCCATGACAAAATTTTGTGAAATTCAAGGTATTTTTCATGAGTTTTCCACCCCGCACACTCCACAACAAAATGGAGTGGCTGAGAGAAGGAACAGAACCCTAATTGAAGTATATACAACCATATTGAGCAACGATTCTCTTCCGGAGTACTTCTGGGCTGAAGCAGTCAACACTTCTTGTCACGTGCAAAACAGGGCACTCATCAACAAAAGCCATCTTAAGACCCCCTATGAGCTATTGAAGGGCAGAAAATCGACTGTGTCCTACTTTTGAATCTTTGGAAGCAAATGCTTCGTACTTAATAATGGGAATCATTACAGAACTAAGTTTAGTGAAAAATATTTTGAAGGTATTTTTGTAGGATATAGTAGCCATAGAAAGACATATAGTATTTTCAACAAAAAAACTCTGGTGGTAGAAGAGTCAATTAACGTTGTATTTGATGAGACTATCCTGCTCCAAAGCAGCTCATCTATTGTTATTGGTGCAGATGCAGGTACCAGATTCAAGGAAATTAGCTTGGATGATGCTGTCAAGGAAGAAGCTCCAAGCTCAGCTAAGCTCGTCGATCCAGGGTTGGTGGATGAGTAACCCATAGAGGAAGATTTTCCTCAACCTATAGAGGCGGCACCGGATGCTGCAGAGCCTGCTAGAGGAAGAGCAAGGAACCTAGGGTTCAGACACCTACAAGATCACCCTGCTGATTGTAAGACCCCCCTCCCGGAACACAGAGATGGAACGAGGGGAGTATTATGCCCAAAACAGCCACCTTGCAGTGGCACCAACGTACGTGTTGGTCTGCACCACAAGCCGTCTATTCTGTCGACCATAAACAATATCATCCAATGTCAACACAACCAAGAATATGAAATAGAAGTAAATCCACACATAAGTAAAATAGTTTAAAAGTACATCAAGAAAAGAAGCTACAACAAGCTTCTAAAATTTCATAGTACGGGTAAAACTTGCCCAAAAGGGCTACATCAAAAGTCTCTCAAACTTACTTCGGTGACTGACGGTAGCGACGACACCGTCCCTTCAGGCCCTGTCATCCTAGACTGTCTATCCTGCTGCAAAATCTACGGGTGCTCCGATTGTGGGGTTTCCTCCTAAGAGGAAGACGTAGCAACCATTAGTCAAAAGACTAAGTGGCTATCACATCCGCTCCCCCGGCGACTCATCGGCACCGAGCGGAGAAAGGAACAGGGGTATAATATATTTATATAAGTAGTAGTACAAGCAAGTGGAGTAAGTATATATGTCATGAGTACAATAGAAATAATGTAACACAATACTATCAGCATTCTAGTCTAGAAATTCTACTCAAGCTATATCAATACATCTAAGCATATAGATCTACAATAAGAAAGTAACTTAACTTATAAGAATGCGCATACAAACTTATAAGTTAAGGATCAGCTCAACAGTAAAGTAACTCATCATATAAGAGTGCCCATACAAACTTATACGATGAGGATCTTGTGTATGTAATGCAATGTAATGACATGAATGCGATGCTATTACTCACCCATGATCATGCTCATGCAACTGCTATGTCGACACAGACTTGTAGTTCCCACTTTTCGAGTAGGTAGCTAACCTCTCAGGCAACAACTGTCATGGCCAGGCAGTGACAAAAGAGCGGGCTTCTCCACTACTAGGCTGGCATCCACACTACCTGGCCTAGGCCTCCGTATGCCTCAATGCTAAGAACACAATAGCGGAGCTCACCTGCGTACTACGGCCCAGCGGGAGTCTCAGGTAGATGTGCACCGAGAACAAAGCCCTGAACTGGCCTATGTTGTGACCCAGAAGGAGCCTCGAAAAACACGAGGAACAAACCCAACCGTCCACTTGGCACGGAAGGAGCCTCGGGAATGAGGACCGAGGACCAAGCCCAACCGCCCAAAGTCTATCAGTCAGCTCCCGTCGGTGTGACGGCTGGTGAGCCCGTAGACCTGCCACACTATCCATAACCCACGATTATGACACCGCGTGTCGACTCACACCGCATGCAATTTCGCATCATCGTGGCACGGAAGGAGCCTCGGAACGAGCATGAGTACCAAGCCCAACCATCCACATGGCACGGAAGGAGCCTCAGGAATGAACATCGAGGACCAAGCCCAACAGTCCACTTATGTCTCTTCTCAACATTATCAAGCAAGTGCGGTCAAATAACCTCACTTACACCCTTTCACAACTACGTGCCCCAAGGTACTTAAGGGTTCATTATCTGTGTAAGGATACTTCACACATCCATCATCTAAGACCATAAACATTTGTTTGTAATAGTAAATACCAATTATATACATCATATTCAAGCCAAACTCATCATTATTCAACTCATTACCACTGTCAAGTATGTCCTCATCATTTTACATATTTAAATCATTCCCACCATGCCAACTCGTCAATCCATTCGTTCTCTACCTCCACCTCATCACCTCGATCAAGTACACCTTCCACATCATTTGTTCATTAGGGATCTATCCAACAAATGTTATTAACACTATTTATCACAACCACCTTTGGACTACATTTCAACAAAACATTAACGTTAATGTACTTCGATCTTTCTACCAAACCCAAAGCCGATACAAAACAAACACGAAAATTACATGAGCAGGAATGACTATTGTACAACAATTTCAAACGAGGATCCCTGAGTCTATAGAAATCCGATGAGGGTGTTTAACCTCTCGTTGGAAAGGTATTTCCAAGGGCTGCGACGTTCGTGTTTAGTCGAAAGCCCAGATCTGGCTGCATCGTGTCTAAAAAAGGCCTCGAAGGTTGCTACGCGCAAAAAAATAGATTTTTGCGCGCATCTTAAAGCAGATCGAATGACATCGGTTCATCTTCTTCCTTCAAACAAACTTTCAAATAACGTCCAGAATTTCTCCTCAATTATTCACCCTCATAAGGCCACTTCTCTTCATGAAACCAATCCACAAATTGCAATCGAAGTGAGGGAAAGGTTGAAGACTCTAAATCCTAGGACACAAGTCCTAGCAAGGCCTTTTCCTAGAAACCTTCTTCTCACAAATCAAGACCCTTTTGAGTCGATATCTCTCCTATAAATAACTAAAGATCTAGCATCAAGGGAGAGTGTAGGAAGCTCACCTCATTTTCGGTGTTTTCGGCCATGGATCTTGTCACCCTTCTTGGCGGCATCTTCTTCTCCTCGGTCAGTGTTATTTCTTCACGGGAATAAGATCGGCTCCAACACCTTCTTCCTCTATAGCAGTTTCTTACAACAATGGCTTGGAAGGAAGACTAGAAATGGCTAGGAGTTTCTCCCCTTTTCATGTGAGAAGTTTGGCAACTGCATAGACACGTGCCGGCCTGTCATTGGACCACCAATCAACTCAGTAAATGAGTCCCTTCGAAACGACGCGGCCAAAATATTTGTAAAAACCCGAAATTGAACTACATGGGTAGGGACACGCCCGTATCACTACCCGTGTCCTCCTCGGGAAGAATGTGGTCGACGATTCATCGAGCGAATGCTTGGACACCCACACGGGTAGGGAAACGCTCGTGTGTCTACCTGTGTCCTGCTCGGGAGGAACACAGTCGACGATTCTTTGAGCTCTGCTCTGCTGCTTGGACACACACACGGGTAGGGACACGCCTGTGTCTCTACCCATGTCCTTCTCGGGAGGGACACGGTCGACGATGTTAGTCGAGCTCTACTTGATGAATACATACACACGGGTAGGGACACGCCCGTGTCACTACCCGTGTCCTTCTCTGGAGATTTCACAAAGAAGACACAGAGACACCAGAGAACCACACGTGTAGGGACACGCCCATGTCACTACCCACGTCCTACTCTGGGCCAACTTCACCTCACTTATATGAGTGCAGTACTAATTTCCAGCACACCCTGAGCCCAAGTCAACTCTCCTGACTTAAAAGTGCGCACGAGGGGCCTAGAGCAAATTGGGACGTTACAAATCCTATAAACAAAATAAAAAGATTTTGTCCCCGACATAAGGCTTAGGCTATGGGGAGAGAAAAGCATAAAATAAAATAAAATATGCTTTTAAAGTTACCTTGAGGAAACAACTCCAGGTAGTGCTTTTGCATCAAGTCCACCGGCTCCCATGTATATTCCTCCTTCCCATGGTTAGACCACAACACCTTTACCAAAGGAACACTCTTGTGGTGCAAGCTCCTTATCTCGTTGTCTATTATCCTCACCGGCTCTAGTCGTACAGATCTATCGGTTGGTACTGCTCCATCAATGGTGGGAATATGTTGATTGGGCCGCAACAGCGCCTTTTGGAGAGACGACACATGGAATACGTCATGAAGGTTCTCCAGCTCTGTTGGTAACTCCAACCAGTAGGACAAAGGGCCAATTCTTTCCAATATAGTGTAAGGCCCAATGTACCTTGGGATGAGCTTTTTGACACCACATACCCGTGACACTCCATGCATCAGCCGAATTTTCAGGAACGCTTTGTCACCCACTTGAAATTCTACCATCTGGTGCCTTGCATTAAAATATTTAGATTGTCGACTTTAAGCCTCAAGCATGCAGTCCTGTATTAGTTTAACAACCGCATTAATATCATCGATGAACTCAATTCCTAAAACCTTCGAGTCTTCATCTTGTACCCATGACAAGGGGGTTCTACACCATCTTTCGTAAAGGGCTTCATGGGGTGCCATTCTGATGCTTGCATGATGACTGTTGTTACACGAGAATTCCACGATGGGTAAGAGTCTTTCCCATGGCTCTCCTCTATCCAACACACACAGTCTTAATAGGTCCTCCAACGTCTTGATGGTCCTCTCAGACTGCCCGTTCGTCTGGGGGTGGAACGTTGTGTTAAACGTAAGGTGTGAGCTCAAATACGCCTGTACGACCTTCCATTCTTTAGAAGTAAACCAACCAACCCGGTCAAAAACAATTGTCTTTGGCACTCCATGATACCGTACAAACTGCTCAACAAAGAGGCATACCAAAACATCCACATGAGCTTCTTTCTTCATAGGAATAAACCTAGCTACCTTTGTCAGGCGGTCAAGGATTACCCACACCGAATCATTCCCTGAGCGTGAGCGAGGAAATCCGTGGATGGTGTCCATGGAGACATCCTCGAACTTCCACTCGGGGATGGGAAAAGACTGAAATAATCCATCAGGGCTCTTGCATTCCGCCTTCACCCTTTGATAGACCTCGCAGTGCGTAACAAAATATCTGACGTTCCTCTTCATTCCCGGCCAACACATGGTCTTCTACAAGTCGGCGAACATCTTGGCAATCCCGGGATGCACAAAATACTTAGTGCAATGTGCCTCTCTCAAGATATCTTCCCTAATTTTACTGCCTTTGGGAATGTAAAGCCCACCACGAAGATGAACGTGGCCGTCTTTTAGGGAATACTCATCAGTAGTCCCATCTTCAATTGACTTGATTGCCGGGAACAGAGCCGCATCCTTTCCTTGCTCCGCCCGAATTCGGTACCGAATATCACAGACTATACTCATGGTTGTCAAGTACTCAGTATACTTTTCCGATTGGTCTTTATATACTAGGGTAATCTCCATCTCTTCGAGCATCCGAGCTAACTCCATACTCATCAATCGGGACTCAGGGTTCAATTCTGGTACCCTTTTGCTCAAAGCATCAGCTACGGAATTTGCTTTTTAGGGGTGGTAGTTCAAGGAGAATACATAATCGCATAAAAACTCTAACCATCGCCGTTGTCCCAAATTCAATTTCTTCTAGGTATGGACGTACTTAAGATTCTTGTGATCCGAAAAGATTTCGCAGTGGACTCCATATAGATAGTGTCTCCAAATCTTCAAGGAGAATACCACTGCCCCCAATTCTAAATCGTGAACTGGATAGTTGAGTTCATGCTTCTTTATTTGCCTTGAGGCATAAGCGATCATGTGACCGTATTGCATCAGTACTGCTCCCATCCCTTGATAAGATGCATCAGTGTAAACTTGAAATCCTTCCTTCCCAGATGAAAGGACCAGGATGGGGTCAGAGGCAAGTCTATCTTCCAGTTCTTGGAATGCAACTTCACACTGGGTGTCCACTTGTATGACACTCCTTTCTTTGTCAGGTTACTAAGGGGAAGGACAATCTTTGAGAACCCTTTTACGAACTTGCGAAAGTACCCGACAAGTCCAAGAAAACTCTGCACATCGACTGCTAACTTCAATGTCAACCATTCCTTCACGGCACGTACCTTGGTCGGATCCACAGCTAGTCCAGCCCCACTAATCACATGGCCCAAGAAGGCAACTTCTTGGTGCCAGAAATCACACTTGCTGAACGTGGCAAACAAGGCGTGCTCTTTTATCTTCCTCAGTACCAAGGTCAGATGTTTGACATGCTCTTACTCTATCTTTGAGTAGACCAAAATGTCATCGATGAACACGATGATGAAGATATCTAGAGAAGGCTCGAACACTTTGTTCATCAAACTCATGAAAGTTGAAGGGGCATTTGTGAGCACAAACGACATCACGGTGAACTCATACAAGCCGTATCTTGAGCTGAAAGCTATTTTATGAATGTCCTCCTCTTGTATCCTCAACTAATAATACCCCAAGTGCAAATCCAACTTGGAAAACCAATGCGCTCCTACCAATTGATCGAACACTCGTTGATCCGGGGTAGCGGATAAGTGTTCCGCACTGTCAGTCGATTGAGCTCCCAATAGTCTATGCATAAGTGCAAGGTTAAATCCTTCTTCTTAACGAACAAAGCAGGGGATCCCCAAGGTGATGAGCTAGGGTGAACAAACCCTGACTCCACTAGTTCTTGCAACTGAACTCTAAATTCTGCGAGTTCCTTTGGGGCCATTCGGTAAGGGGTCCTGGAGACGGGCTTAGTACCTGGTGCTAGCTTAATTTAAAAATCCACCTCTATATGCGGGGGTAATCATGGTAATTTCTCAGGAAATACTTTGGGAAAGTCCCGCACTACTCGCACATCCTTCATATCTTTTTCATCTCCTTTTGTTCAAAACATATCATGCAGACTTCTTCCCCCCTCATGTGAGCTTTCAAGGCCTGAATCGAAGATAATAACAAATGAGGTGCAAATTTTATACCTTGAAAGATGACATCAGTGTCCCCATATCTCAAGTAAATTCACTTCTCCGCGCAGTCGATTCTTGCATAGTGCCAATCCAACCACGCCATGCCCAGAATGAGATCGAATTCTGGCATTCTCAAAACTTTGGCAGGAATATCAAAGGCCTTACCCACAATGAGTATCTCCAATTTGCCCTTGGTGGTTGCAGTCATCTCAGAGCCGTCTGGGAGGCGTAATCATCGAGCAATACCAGTGAAGTATTTCACTCCTTCTAGGTATTTAATGAAGTCTGCAGACACAAACGAGTGCGAGGAACTGATATTGAATAACGTATGGGCCGGTTTCCCGCCGACCACCACAGTGCCTAAGTACCAATAGCAATACTCAAAGCTAGATCTCTCGTACATCTTAAGCAACTTAAGGTTAACAATAAAGATGTGATAACTAACAATAACGTACCTGCAATCACCTCCTGAGGGTTCCGCTCCTGTGTCATGTCCAGTGCAAAAACTTCATTCCGAGCAGTTTCGGGGTTTCCTCCTCGTGGTCCTCGTCCTCGACCATGCATATGACCCCGCCCTCATGGAGCTACCGGAGGGAGAGCAAGAGAAGCATTCCCAAACAGCTGCGGGTAGTAATGTCGGATGTGGCCCGGTTGGTTGCATTGGAAGCACACTCGCTCATTCCTCCCCTCGGGTTCCTGAAACTATTGAGGCTGTGGAGGTGGAGGCAATGTGGGCGGCTGTGGAACCGGGTGCTCCATTCTAAAATTCCGGTGGAATTGCTCGCCACCTCTCTGATGTCCTCTTCCTCCTCTATAGTCATGTCTCCTTCTGTTGTTAGGGCCAGCTTCCATCGCACCCTCAGCATGTCTCTTACCACTTCCCAAGTGGTCGGCTTCTAGCCTCTTCGCCATGTAAATTATTTCCGCCAAGATGGAGTCCGCTATAAACCAAAGGGCATACCTTAGGGGGTACCGCAGCCCTTTGTAGAAGCGCTTAACATATCCTCTGTCATCCAAGTCATATGAGTCAGCAAATCTCATGAGATGTTAGAACTCTCGTTGATACTCCATAACCGACTTTGATCCTTGCTTCAGCTGTAAAAATCTCTCTTCGAGTTCATCTTGAGCAGACGAGGGAATGAAGTGCTCTAAAAGGCTCCTGAGAACTCGCTCCAGCTAATCTCCATATAAACTCTCCCCAGAAATGTGGAGCCCATGAGGGACTTCCACCACCTCTTGGCGTACAGTTCTAGGAGTGCCACTACTAGGGTCACAACCATATTGTTCGGACATCTAATTCCTGCCAGCAGTTCTTGCATGATGTTGAGCCATTCCTCTGTACGTAGTGCCGACTCTGCCCCAAGATAGGGAGGAGAGAAAAGAGCTCGGAAAGTGCTCAACCAATTGGAGCCCGTAGCTTGTTGTTGTACGGGGGCTTGTTGGGATCTAAAAGCATCCAAGATAGCTGTGAGCGTCTGACCTAGCTCCGATTGCTGCAACTGTGTGCGTATAGATGAGGCGGGGGAGCCCCCCTCTGGCTCAACGTACACTGGGATCTACACGTAGAGTACAAACCTATGGTCAGGTTGTCTAATCTTAAGGTCAAAGTTGGACATACTTAGTGTGAATTACAAATGGGCAAACCACTGCTTCCGCTAAGTCAGTTTGTCCCCAAATTAACTAATCGAACAGGGGTGGCACCATTGTTGAATGACTTTCTTAGTTCAGGATCGTAGCAAGCTTTGATACCATTTGTAAGACCCACCTCCCGGAACACAAACACGACACGAGGGGACTCTTCTGCCCAGAACAGCCGCCTTGCAGTGGCACTAACGCACGTGTTGGTCTGCACCACAAGCCGCCTATTCTGCCGGCCATAAACAATATCATCCAATGCCAACCCAACCAAGAATATGAAATAGAAGTCAATCCACACATAAGTAAAATAGTCCAAAAGTACATCAAGAAAAGAAGCTACAACAAGCTTTTAAAATATCATAGTACGGGTAAAACATGCCCAAAAGGGATACATCAAAAGTCTCTCAAACTCACTTCGGTGATTGACGGTAGCGACAACACCGTCCCTTCAGGCCCTGTCGTCCTGCCCTGGCTGTCCTGCTGTAAAATCTACGGCTACTCCGACTGCGTGGTTTCCTCCTAAAAGGACTACGTAGCAACCGTTAGTCAAAATACTAAGTGGCTATCACATCCACTCCCACGGCGACTCCTCGGCACCGGGCGGAGAAAGTAACAGGGGTATAATATATTTATATAAGCAGTAGTACAAGCAAGTGGAGTAAGTATACATGTCATGAGTACAATAGAAATAATATAACACAATATTATCGACATTCTAGTCTAGCAATTCTACTCAAGTTATATCAATCCACCTAAGCATATAGATCTACAACAAAAAAGTAACTTAACTTATAAGAATACCCATACAAACTTATAAGTTAAGGATCAGCTCAATAGTAAAGTAACTCATCATATAAGAGTGCCCATACAAACTTATACGATGAGGATCTTCTGTATGCAATGCAATGTAATGACATGAATATGATGGTATGACTCACCCGTATCATGCTCATGCAACTGCTATGTCGACACAGACTTGTAGTTCCCATTTTTTGAGAAGGTAGCTAACCTATCAGGCATCAACTATCATGGCCAGGCGGTGATAGTAGAGCGGTCATCTCCACTACTAGGCTGGTATCCACACTACCTGTCCTAGGCCTCCGTACGCCCCAATGCTAAGAACACAACAACGAAGCTTACCTGCGTACTACGGCCCAGCAGGAGTCTCGGGTAGATGTGCACCAAGAACCAAGCCCCGAACTGGCCTATGATGTGACACGGAAGGAGCCTTGAAAAACACGAGGACCAAGCCCAACCGTCCACTTGGCATGGAAGGAGCCTCGGGAATGAGCACCGAGGACCAAGCCCAACCGCTCAAAGTCTACCAGTCAGCTCTCGTCGGTTTGATGACTGGAGAGCCCGTAGAACTGCCACACTATCCTTAACCCAGGATTACGACACCGCATGTCGACTCACACCGCATGCAATTTCACATCATCGTGGCTCGGGAGGAGCCTCGAAAAGAGCAAGAGGAGCAAGCCCAACCATCCACTTTGCACGGAAGGAGACTCGGGAATGAACACCGAGAACCAAGCCCAACCGTCCACTTATGTCTCTTCTCAGCATTACCAAGCCAGTGCGGTCAAACACCCTCACTTACACCCTTTCACAACCCCGTGCCCCAAGGTACTTAAGGGTTCATGATCTGTGTAAGGATACTTCACACATCCATCATCTAAAACCATAACCATTTGTTTGTAACAGTCAATACCAATTATATACAGCATATTTAAGCCAAACTCATCGTTATTCAACTCATTACCACTGTCAAGTATATCCTCATCATTTCACATATTTAAATCATTCCCACCATGCCAACTCGTCAATCCAATCGTTCTCTACCTCCACCATATCACCTCGATCAAGTACACCTTCCACATCATTTGTTCATTAGGGATCTATCCAATAAATGTTATTAACACGATTTATCATAAGCACCTTTGGACTGCATTTCAACAAAACATTAACGTTAATGTACTTCGATCTTTCTACCAAACCCAAAGCTGATACAAAACAAACACGAAAATTACATGAGCAGGTGTAAGACCCCTCCCCCTTACCAAGGAGGCCCCCGGTCTTATGCCCAGAACCGCCGTCTTACGGTGGTACTAACTCACGGGTTAGTCGACACCGCAACACGCCGATCCTGCCGGCCAGTACGATCATATAACCAGTTCGGCCAACTTAGATAAGGAAGTGAAAGCAGTATATATAAACAACTAGTCTATAATTCACAGCACTATCAAATAATAATGAAAGCACACAAGTCCAGAATGAGTACATCAAAAGTGAGAAAAAGGGCTTATGCCCGGTACATAATGACAAATCTCTCTCTCACAAATGTCAAGATGCGGAAGCTATACTATCACCAGAAGTCTCATCCCACCAGACGACGGGCTGCAGTAGTAGTAGTAGGTAGTGGTGGTATTAGCTCCTCACGTCCTGCCACCTCATCCTGCTGGTACGCCCTCTCCAAGAGCTCCTAAAATGATTGGTCACACCGACCGTTAGTCAAAAAGACTAAGTTATTTCCTCTACACCTCGCCCCCGCAACTCCTAGGCACCGGGCAGGAGGACGAAGCGGAGGACAACAAGGGGTATAACAAAGAAAATAGGTGACAGTGAACTATACTAACAAGAACATATATGTTAGTTATTTCCACTCTAGCAGTTCTATATATAAGGTATATGAAAGGTATGAAGAACTGAACTGAAACAAGTAAAGTGTTGTAAGTAAACAAGTACTGAAAGTAAGCAGAGTAAAGAAAACAAGTAAAATAAGCTACTACTACCATCACAGAAGTACCTTAACTTATATGAATGCCCATACAAACTTATAAGTTAAGATTTCTAGAAATTTAACTTATCATATAAAAGAGCTCATAATAATTTATATGATAAGGATCTATGATGTGTATGACCTAGTTATGAATGTATGATATGCATGTGTTTTATGGCTCATGCAAGTGCAACTCTCGTACCCGAATCTGTGATCAAAGACCTTTAGTTCCCAGTTTTCAGAGCTTGCATCACTGTCTGGTACCACCATTGTGGCTACGGCAGCAGTGCAGTGGGCGTCTCCACTCCTAGGCGGGTATACACACTACCGGGCCTAGACCTCCCATTTGCCTCTGTACACGTCCTAGGTGCACTCTAGAGTCTTTGCGTACTATTTGTTGGCTACCCACCAGTCTTTTTGGTTGAGTGTGCGTTCTTGGGGATCGTCTTCCTGATCGCATTGTAAAACAACCCACTGGCCCCTGAAACCCTCACACCTTGCTAGAGTCACCGTACTGCCATCGGTGTGACGATTGGCCCAGTACCGCATGACGCGCCACAGGTTTATGCACATGCAAGATATTCCAACCCGAGCCTCCAGCTCGCAGGACCAACTCATCCTGAATCCCTCCAACCCATCACGGGTGAGATTGCACATTAGTACCTTTATTCTAAATCCCTCCAACCCATCACGGGTGAGATTGCACATTAGTGCGTTTATTCTAAATCCCTCCAACCCATCATGGGTGAGATAGCACATTAGTGCGTTTATTGTGAATCCCTCCAACCCATCAAGGGTGAGATTAAATATTAGCGCATTTATTCTAAATCCCTCCAACCCATCACGGGTGAGAATGAACATCAATGTCTTAGTCTATTAGTCTACTCTTGTCTAATGTTCGTTATACCTAGTAGTTTAGGGTTAACCCCAGGACTGCCCAGGGCATGCCCGAGAAGGGCTCTCGAGGGCACTAGGAGCTATGATGAGTTGAAATCCCATGTCTCCCTTTCACAAGGATATTTATTTTTATTAATGTCTACCCATGATCCATTCCCATCTCTCGTTGTTACTTTGGAACGAACCTAATGAATTTAGTTATTATTGGGGAATCGGCGGTCTTCCGCCGGTCTCCGTTCTAACTAATGTCCTTGAGGTCTTGCACTTTATCGCTCGATATTATAAAGTGACCTACTAGATACCAATCAGGGTTTGTCTTCCCAATATAGTCACCAACTCAACCCTCTATCGTATCCCATGTGGGTCCCAGTGACATGAACTATATTTTTACTAAGCGCAACCATGACCTAATGTTGACCCGTATGACGTGTCATCCAAACTCTTGGGTCAAATGTTCCTAATTATATATCATGGTTGTTATGATGTATGATAATGATGGAACTAAGTATCATTATTTTTTCAAGGGGTTAAGGGACCTAAATTAATTCTTTTAATTGTGTGACCGGGTCGCCTTGAACCTGAAGTACTACATATAATGGTTCAACCTGCCTGAGGTTTTCACTAGGTGTCCCATAAGATTAATTAATACTGCTTACCAAGTTTCATAATATTTCCATGCAAATTTCTATTTATTTCCCATTTAACAATAAAATTCCAATTCAACCACTTTACAAATAAAGTACCTCAACTACTCAACCAAAAATTGTAAGAAACTTAGAGGGTGTTAATGTTGATATAATAAGGCTAATTACAAAATATCCAAATCTTAAACAATGATCTGACCTATCTTTTACCCATTTAAGCAATATTATCAAAATGCCATTATTAAGGTTTTTAATATATAGGTACATCCAAAAACTCCCAAATAATTTATCAGAAACCAAAACACAATAATAAACCACTATAATTTTTTTTATAATTTTAATACACAAATTTCCCATATTTTTAATTTATTACCAAAAGGGGAAAAATGGTAAATTCTACATAAAATCCAAGGGAACATTATTAAACAGTGCCATAAATTTTTCCAGGGGTGAACTTTGCCCTACCAGAGCTTGTGTCAAAAATCCATAATTTAATGAATCTATTTGCCCTATTTTCCAAATTTATTTCCTAACTTGACACATTTTCCAATAAATTCAAATAATGGGATTTTTGATCCCAAAAATCCCAAATATTCCATGAAAGGTGTATTACATTCTTCTGAGTCTCCGTACAGAGTTTCATGGACTTGCAATGACCCAATTGGGCTAAATTCACATTTTCCATTTTTGCTATTGGCACCCCAAATTTGAATATGCCAACCTTATGCATGTGGGAATTCCCAAAGATGTAGAGGTTAAAATGACCTGAAATTTTTACCATGGATTTGTCTTGATCTAAAAAACTTCCCACCCAAATTTGGGGGCATTTGGAGTCATATGTCTCCAAAAATACACTTATTTTGATTTCTAGTGTTTCATTAAATACTATAGGAAACTTCTCACCAAAAATTTCCATTTTTGGTCAGACACTAGTTTCACACAAAACACAAGCGTGGCCAAAATTTGAAGTCATGGTGACTTATGGTTTGGCTTTGGCATTTATTTTAAAATCTGCCCTAGTCTAGGACCAGTGTTGGTAGATTGGACCTACAAGGAGCCCTACTGCTCCAAACTTCAAGTTTAGGGTGTCAAAACAAATTAAGACCTAGATCTACAAATTCTATGTTGGTGTTTAGTTATGAAGTTACCTCTAAGAGACCTATATTTAACATGCAAAGTCACTGTAAATGTGTGACAGAAATAATACTGTTCATATTAATCAATATAATTAATCGGCCTCGAATTAAATGGACGACATCCGTTTATCGTCCCAAACAGCCAACAGTTGAGATTGAACTGTCTTGGGTAGATTTGCTGGCCATTTTCCGGCCACCTAGGCCGGCGCCACCGTCGGTGATTATTGCCACCACCTCCGTCGAGGTGGTGGCTAGCGTTTCCCGGCGGTGAGGGTGCCAGAGGTGGCTCCTCCAGCGATCCCGAGCAAGAAGAAAAACTCGAGGAAATTCACACATTCTATCATGGTATCGGTCTCGATTGAGCCCGATGTCTCTCCTAATTGATCTATAAAGCTAGCAATGGGTGAGGTGAGGTGAAACGGAGCTGCAGCCGGGCTTGGCGGCGCGTGCGGTGGCGGTGCTCCATGGCCAAATCTTGCTCCGACGAACTAGCTCGATTCTCCATTTCTCCAGCAAAATGCTTGCTTCAGCAGTCGAATTCCACTCGTTTCCTCCTTCTGAAGCTGGTGGTGGGCTCAGATTTGGCTGGGAGTTTCTGTGGGAGAAGTTGGAGTTAAGGGGGTGGTCGGCCATGGCTTTGGGATTTCCTCCTGGACACCAGGTGTCCACAAACCCCTCCACCTTACTGGAGTAAACCTTGGAAGCTCAGCCAATAGCTTGGGCAGAGGGAAGGAGGGCCACATGGCTTCCATTTCCTCTCTTCCTCTCTTCTCTCTTCTCTTTTTCTCCAAAATGTCTAAATTGCCCCCATGCATGCATTCTCTCTCCAATTTTAGGAGGGTAGGGGCTGTCATTAACCCTTTAGGCTGGTCATGGGCCTTGGCTCATGGGTTTAGCCCATGAGGGGTGGGCCTATTTCCTTCTTTTCTCTTGTAGGCCACTTTGTTGACTTGTTAACTTTTATGTTGACTTGGTCAACATGGTGAGTGGACTAACCTCACTTGGAGGGTCATAGACCCTATGGCACCACCCAACTTAGGTTGGGCCATGGTGATGCCCTACTTGAGCTAATTGGGCCTTTAGGTGTGTGTTTGACCAAATTATGATTTAGGGATGACTTGTGTCAACATGGGTCAATTGGTGACCCAAAGATGTGTCTTATGGTTCACTTAAGTTGTTATTAGGGTTAGGGGTGCATTGGTGGGACCAATATGTGGCTATGACCCCAACTTGGGCTAGTTTGACTTTGGTTAACTTGGGCCCTATAGTGGGTTCCATGTGACTACACCCTAACTCTATGGTTCAAGCCTAGTCTAAACCCATGCCCCCACCACATGTCCTAACCCAACCTAAGTAGAGGGGTCTAATTGGAAATGAGATGTTACAAACCCCAATAAACAAAAGAAATAATTTCGTCCCCAAAATTTAGGTTCGGGTCTACGAGGTTTCTAAACATAAAAATTTAACTACTTTAGATAATAATTAAAGTGTTACCTGAGGTAAAAAGCCCAGGGTGTCGCTTTAGCATCAGATACCTCAGCTCCCAGGTGTGCTCCTCCCGTCCATTGTTGGACCACAACACCTTCACTAGGGGAACCTTCTTCTTCCACAGTACTCAGACCGCAGTATCATCGATCCGGAGCGGCTCCAAACGAACTGATCTGTCAGATGCTAACGGGCCTGCTGTAGTTGTGATATACTGCTCTGGACGAAGGAGAGCTCTCTATAGCAAAGAGACGTGGATTATGTCGTGCAAGGTCCCTAACTCCGGCCGCAGCTCCAGCCTATAGCCAAGGGGCCGATCTGCTCCAGGATCAAATATGGCCCCATATATCGAGGGCTGAGCTTCTTGTGCCACCGCACTCGAGAAACACCATGCACCAGACATATCTTCAAGAACACTCAGTCCCCCACATGGAACTCCACCTTCCCATGTCGTGCATCATAGTACTTAGCATGTCTACTTTGAGCCTCCAGCAACCGGTCCCTGATCAGTCATATCTGAGATTCCGTATCCTCAATGTACTCTGATCCAAGTGCCCTGGGGTCCTCATCCTGTGTAATGCCCCCACTCATCACGTGGCATATAACGGTGTGTCCGGCCGGGGCCACACGCCATATATCACAGACAAGCGGCAGAATTACTTGTGGAAATCAAAATCTACTCGCATCCTAACTCAATACATTCTAACGCAGCATTTTAAGTTACCATGAACTCAACTCAGAGAATGTCCACTATGATATAAACTCCACATTTATATCAACATCAGGAATGTATACAACTCACACACACTGGAATTAAGGCCTTACAGGTTTGCCTTTACACAAATACATTTTCGTACATCGGCACGCAGGCTGGCAACACATGAAATCCAAACACGCCTCGCACAGCCTTCAAGGGCCTTTAACAGCAGTCCATCCATTCCGCTCATTTCATTTCAAACAGCAGCACCTGCAAACACAAATCCACCCAAGAGTGGCAAACAAAGTAACGGTCAGCTTTAGCTGACCACTTATAACGACCCTACCCCTTACCCGGGGAAGTGGTTCCTTCCCTGTATGCATTGCCATAATCATATGAATCAACACTACAAATCACATTCATATCACAGACGCTGGTATCCACCAGACGCTCTGTGCACTCAGGGCACCTTCTTGGTGTACCGGGTATCCCAGTCGTACACCACCAATCAGAGGTTCTTCACTTGTTGGTTGGGCGGTTCATTCCTAGTCCACCAGCACACAAGGAGGCGACATCCCGTCCATACCACTCAAAGGTACTAACCTCACAACATCTACACACAACCAGAGCAGATCGACCCACACCATGTGATGTAGCAGCCAGGTCTATCGAGGCTCCCCCGGCATGACCACCCATTGACCCCTCACCTATATCTGATCGACCCACACTATGTGGTGCAGCAAGTAGGGTCCACCTCACATCCTCCTAGACATTGTCACCCATCGATCCTCACTAATACAGATCAACCCACACCATGTGGTGTAACAAGCTAGGTTCATCCCACGTTTCCCTAGCCATGCTACCCATTGATCTCTCAACACAACCAGGAGCTTATTGAAAGTCTCCTTACATCCATAATCCACATCCAATCATACATTCATTCCACAACATATAAACCTTTCATCACATCAAATCCATGGATTATTCTCTAGTTTACCCATGATCTTCACCAATCCAGACTACCCGTCCAGATGGGCTTCACAGAGCATGCCTATGTCATACTCCACACTTCTGGCTCTAGAAGCAAACTCAACCACAGAATCGCTTATGAAATCCACCTCTTTGTGGGGGATCCCACACACATGCATAAAGAAAGGACTTCGATGTCTAAGAAGGATATTGTTACCCTTGAAGATTGCTTCGGCGCCACGAAGTAGCCAGATGGAAGTCACCGCCTCGGCTTTGCCTTCATGAATCCGCTCTCGGATCTTCGCTCTGCACTCCGCAGCTCCTCCAACAGCTGGTTTCCTTCCTCCTTTCCTTCCCTTGCTCTCCCTTTCTCTATCTCTCTCTTGAAATGAGATGGAGAAGAAGAAGGTGAAGATGAAGGGGATTTATCCCCATTCTCCGGCCTTTATTCACATGGAGAAGCCTGAACCACTGGATTCAGAGTAAGGGAAACGAATGGCCCATATTTAATCAAAAATACCATGAACACGACCTGACACGCCCATGTCACAGGTCGTGTCACTTAAGCGGCAGTCAACTGACTCAAATCCAACCAGTATACGATCGTGTGACACGCCCATGTCACACCCTACACGCTCGTGTCATGTCCAAGACGCCCGTGACCAGTAGCCGTGTACTTCACAGAGCACAAGACATCTATCCCGAGAAGGACACGGCTACAGGACACGCCCGTGTCCCATACAGTGTACCCGAGGACACACCCGTGTCCCGCATCACACGCAATCCCGCCTAAAAACCACAAGGGACATGCCCTGTGACACCCCAGTGTCACATGTCGTGTACTCCCTTTTCTCAACACTCGACGATTGTCGAGCCCATTTCATTGACCAGGGATGGGTAACACGCCCCCTAACACGCCCGTGTTACCGGGTGTGTTCCCTCCAAAAACTTAGTCTGAATTTCGTCGACCACTTGACCAACTACTCAACCTAAGCACGACACGCCCTGGGACATGCCCGTGTCCTAGGCTTTGTCACCCAAGCCTTACCCAAACTAGGCTGTGGGGTGTTACAATCCTCCCCTCCTTCAAAACATTTCGTCCCCAAAATTTGGCTCAACTCCAATCAGCCACAATATCACTAAATGTTGCACCCATCGCAATCGAGCACTCGAATATGCGAGCCGGGTTATAGCTCAGAGGACACGGCTTGTCTCACCCCGAAGCATCACACAAGCTAAATAATACATACAACACATGCATACATCCCTACTCCCCAGCTGTGCATATTCCTCATAACATTGATCGAAACACCTCATATATATATCACGATTAATCGATCACTAAGAGATTACAAGTGTGCACCACCATGTGATATAGATATACAATCGTATCATTATTTAGATTGCCATCATCACATATATGCACAGTAGTAGTCACATCACCCAAGTGATGCACATCACTAGTCTACATGTCCATCCGCTCAGCCGCCTGATTTTGTAAATATCGTTTTATAGGCTCGTGAAGCCCCAAATTGAATAGTCGAGGCTGAATTTCACCAACTGAGCTTTGCGGCTCTTGCGCTTCCAAATTATGCAATTGAGGTTGCGTCCGGGATGCAGATGACTCGGCCACTGCTTTATCTTTTTCTTCATAATACGCACCTATCTTTTTCTCACTCCCTGCAGGGGCATTCCAACAAAATTTTGCAATATGTCCTTGCTTCCCACAATTATAACATATACATGTATCAACACGTCCTTGCCCATACATTGCCCCCGAAGAAACAGTTGACGGAGCTGATTCAATAGGCATGAACCTTTTCTTCTCTCGTTTTCTAAACTCTGATTGCTCCGACTGCGCCACTTTAAATTCTGGCTTCTCCACTGGCAGTCTCTTCTTCTCTTGTACCCGTTTCAAATCTTTCTCCAGGGCACGTGTCGTATTGACTAATGCTTGGAAGCCTTGGTTCACTGAACTCGGGAGGACCAACCTCAACTCATCCCGTAGTCCCTCATAAAAGCGATTTGTCTTTTGCGCTTCCTCCGCAAAGGTAGACCCCGCATATCTCCCCAGTCTGGTAAACTCATACAGGTACGTATCAATATCAGCCTTACCCTGCACCAGGCGTTGAAACTCATTCTCCATCGCAATCCGCTACGACACCGACAAATACTTGGCGAGAAACAATCTGGAGAATTCCGTAATTGAAACCTCCGCTAAACCTCGACCTGCCAAGTGATTTACCTCCATCTCATCCCACCACAGTCCCGTATATCCTTCCAGTAGAAAAGTGGCTAGGGTCACTTTCTGCTCTTCTGTAGTCTTGATTGCACTCAGGATCCTCTTAACTCGAGCCAACCAATCTTCCGCCTGCATTGGGGAAAGCGCTCCACCAAATGTAGGTGGAGGAAACTCCATAAAGTGCTTCAGGGACTCATCCGTTTCTTACTCGTCCACCATAACTACCGCGCGCTCTTGCCTTGCACCAGGCTGTACTGGCACCCCTGCAGGCCTTACCTGCCCAGTCGGCTGTGCTTGTAGCACTGCTAGCACCGTTTCCGTCACCACCCGTATGGTCTCCTCTGAGGGAGGCATAGGCGCTTCAACAAGTGCTGCACTCTCATCGGATCGCTGGGTCTCCGACTGCCCAGCACCACTCCTCGCCACCTAGTAATGTACAAAACACCATTAATCATCCATGTCATAACGGTAATTATACATTGACTACACACTCATGCACTTTACGTGCATGAATTACTTTCTTATTGGACATTCGTGAGTTCAAATATGTTCTTCCTCCCAAACAATCTTAACCTGGCTTTGATACCACTTTCTAATGCCCCAACTCGTCACGTGGCATATAACGGTGGTTCCGTCCGGGGCCCCACGCCATATGTCACAGACAAGCGGCGGAATTATTTGTGGAAATCAAAATCTACTCACATCCTAAATCAATACATTCTAGCGCAGCATTTTAAGTTACCATGAACTCAACTCAAAAATGTCCACTACGATATAAACTCCACATTTATATCAACATCAAGAATGTATACAACTCACGCACTGGCCTTAAGGCCTTGCAGGTTTCCCTTTACACAAATACATTTTCGTACATCGGCACGCAGGCCAGCCACACTTGAAATACAAACATGCTTCGCATGGCCTTCAAGGGCCTTTAGCAGCAGTCCATCCATTCTGCTCATTTCATTTCAAACAACAGCACCTGCAAACACATATCCACCCAGAGCGGCAAACAAAGTAAAGGTCAGCTTTAGCTGACCACTTATAACAACCCTACCCCTTACCCGGGGCAGTGGTTCCTTCCCTGTATTCATTTCCATAATAATATGAATCAACACTACCAATCATAATCATATCACAAACACTGGTATCCACCAGATGCTCCATGCACTCAGGGCACCTTCTTGGTGTACCGGGTATCCCAGTCGTACACCGTCGATCAGAGGTTCTTCACTTGTTGGTTGGGCGATTCAATCCTAGTCCACCAGCACAAAAGGCGGAAACATCCCGTCCATACCACTCAGAGGTGCTAACCTCACATCATCTACACATAACCAGAGCAGATCGACCCACACCATGTGGTGTGGCAGCCAGGTCTATCGAGGCTCCCCCGGCATGACCACCCATCGAACCCTAACCTATATCTGATCGACCCACACTATGTGGTGCAGCAATTATGGTCCACTTCACATCCTCCCAGACATTGCCACCCATCGATCCTCACTAATACAAATCAACCCACACCATATGGTGTAACAAGCTAGGTTCATCCCGTGTTTCCCCCAGCAATGCTACCCATTGATCTCTCAACATAACCAGGAGCTTATTCAAGGTCTCCTTACATCCATAATCCACATCCAATCATACATTCATTTCACAACACATAAACCTTTCATCACATCAAATCCACAGAGTCTTCTCTGGTTTACCCATGATCATCACCAATCCAAACTACCCATCCAGATAGGCTTCACACAGCATGCCTATGTTGTACTCCACACTTCTGGATCTAGATGCAAACTCAACCACAAAATCACTTATGAAATCCACCTCTTGGTGGAGGATCCCACACACATGCATAAAGAAAGGACTTCAATGTTCAAGAAGGAGATCGTTACCCTTGAAGAAAGCTTTGGCGCCATGAAGTAGCCGGATGGAAGTCACCACCTCGGCTTTGCCTTCATGAATCCGCTCTCGGATCTTCGCTCCGCACTCCGCAGCTCCTCCAGCAGCCGGTTTCCTTCCTCCTTTACTTCCCTTGGTCTCCCTTTTTCTATCTCTCTCTTGAAATGTGATGGAGAAGAAGAAGGTGAAGATGAAGGGGATTTATCCCCATTCTTCGGCCTTTATTCACATGGAGAAGCCTGAACCACTGGATCTAGAGTAAGGGAAACGAATAGCCTAGATTTACTCAAAAATACCCTGAACACGGCCTGACACGCCATGTGACACGCCCGTGTCACAGGCCGTGTCACTTAAGCGGCAGTCAATCGACTCAAATCCAACCAGTACACGGCCGTGTGACACGCCCGTGTCACACCCTACACGCCCGTGTCATGTCTGACATGCTCGTGACCAGTAGCCGTGTACTTCACATAGCACAAGCCATCTATCCTGAGAAGGACACGGCCACGGGACATGCCCGTGTCCAATGCCGTGTACCCTAGGACACACCCGTGTCCTGTATCACATGCAATCCCGCCTGAAAGCCACAAGGGACACACCCTGTGACACGCCCGTGTCACAGGCCGTATAATCCCTTTGCTCGACACTCGATGATCGTCGAGCACATTTCGTCGACCGGGGAGGGGGAACACACCCCCTGACACGCCCGTGTTGCCGGGCGTGTTCCCTCCAAAAATGTCGTCGACCGAATTTCGTCGACCACTCGACCAACTACTCAACACAAGCACGATACGCCCTGGGGCACGCCCGTGTCCAGGGTTGTGTCACCCAAGCCTTACCCAAATTGGGCTTTGGGGTGTTACATCCTGAACCCAAGATAGTTGTGTCCGGCACTTCCTCTCGTAAAGATCCTCATAAGTTGCCATCCCAATGCTCGCCTGGTGACTATTGTTGTAGGAGAACTCCACCAGTGGCAGCAGTCTCTCCCAGGGCCTCCTTGTATCCAGTATACACAAATGTAGCAGATCCTCCATGGTACTGATGGTCTGCTCTGTCTGACCGTCGGTCTGTGGAGGGAAAGCTGTGCTAAAAGCAAGCTGAGAACCCAAGTACGCCTGCACCGCTCTCGACTCACTGGAAATGAATCAACCGTCATGATCCAAGATAATCGTCCTGGGGACCCCGAGGTACCTGGCGAACTGTTCACAAACAACCTCACCAAAGCAGCTACTGAGCTATCCTTCCTTATATGTATGAATTGGGCAACCTTGGTCAGTCTGTCGACAATGACCCAAACAGAATCGTACCCCGAGTGGGAGTGAGGCAATCCGTGCACGAAGTCCATAGCAATATCCTCAAACTTCCACTCAGGTATCGACAGTGACTGTAGTAACCCTCCTGGGCTCTTGCACTTTTCCTTTACTCGCTGGCATGTCTCGCAGTGTGTCACATAGAAGATGATCTCCCTCTTCATTCCCGGCCAATACATGCTCCTCCGCAGATCCGCTATCATCTTGGTGATACCGGGGTGTACTGAGTATCGAGAACAGTGTGCCTCCCTGAGTATATCCTCCCAGATACCACCTCCTGCGGGTATATAAACACGACCATGGAAATGAATGAAGTCATCAAGCAAAGAATAATCACCTGTCCTGCCCCCTTCCAGGTCCCTAAACACTGGCTCTAAAGCTGCATTTAACCTCTGTTGTACCCATATGCGCTCTCATATATCACACTCTACGATCAGAGAGTTCAAGTACTCCTGATAGATCTCCGGCTGGGACTCAGAAACTATAGAAATGTGCATTTCCTCTAACATGTGCAACTGCTCCATAGACATCACCCGAGGCTCTGGTACTGAGGTGTTGGCTCTCCTACTCAAGGCATCTGCCACGGTGTTTGCCTTCCCCGGATGGTAATGCATGGTGTAATCATAGTTGCGTAAGAATTCATGCCACCTCCTCTGGAGCAGGTTCAGGTCTTTCTGCATGTCAACATACTTGAGATTCTTGTGATCCGAGAAGATGTCACAATGAACCCCGTATAGGAATGACTATTGTACAACAATTTCAAACAGGGATCCCTGAGGCTATAGGAATCCGATAAAGGCGTTTAACCACTCGTTGGAAAGGTATTTCCAAGGGCTGCGACTTTCATGTTTAGTCGAAAGCCCAGATCTGGTTGCATCGTGTCTGAAAATGGCCTCAAAGGTTGCTACACGCAAAAAATAGATTTCTGCGTGCATCTTAAAGCAGATCGAACGACATCAGTTCGTCTTCTTCCTTCAACCAAACTTTCAAATAATGTCCAGAATTTCTCCTCGTTATTCACCCTCATAAGGCCACTTATCTGCACGAAACCAATCCACAAACTGCAATCGAAGTGAGGGAAAGGTTGAAGACTCTAAATCCTAGGACACAAGTCCTAGCAAGGCCTTTTACTAGAAACCTTCTTCTCATAAATCAAGACCCTTTTGAGTCGATATCTCTCCTACAAATAACTAAAGATCTAGCACCAAGGGAGACGGTAGGAAGCTCACCTCGTTTCCGATGTTTCCGGCCATGGATCTTGTCACCCTTCTCGGCGACATCTTCTTCTCCTCGGTCGGTGTTAGTTCTTCACGGGAAGAAGATCAGCTCCAACACCTTCTTCCTCTACAGCAGTTTCTTACAGCAATGGCTTGGAAGGAAGACTAGAAACGGCTAGGGTTTTCTCCCCTTTTCATGTGAGAAGTTTGGAAACTGCATAGACACGTGTCGTCCTATCATTGGACCGCCAATCAAATCATTAAATGAGTCCCTTCGAAATGACGCGGTCGGAAAATTCGCAAAAACCCAAAATTGAACTGCACTGGTTGGGACATGTCTGTGTCACTACCTGTATCCTGCTCGGGAAGAATTTGGTCAACGATACGTCGAGCTCCGCTCGATGAATCGTCGAACTGCTTGGATACACACGCGGGTAGGGACACGCCATGTCTCTACTCGTGTCCTACTGGGGAGGAACACGGTCGACGATTCGTCGAGCTCTGCTCTACTGCTTGGACACACACACAGGTAGGGACACGATCATGTCTCTACCCGTGTACTGCTCGGGAGAAAAATGATCGACGGTGTTAGTCGAGCTCTGCTTGATGAATACATACGCACGGGTAGGTATATGACCGTGCCACTACCCGTGTCCTTCCATGGAGATTTCACAAAGAAGATGCAGAGACACCAGAGAATCACACGGGTAGGGACACACCCGTATCACTACCTGTGTCCTACTTTGGACCAACTTCACCTCCCTTACTCGAGTGCAGTCCTAACTGCCAGCACTCCCTGAGCCCAAATCAACTCTCCTTACTTAAAAGTTTTCACGAGGGGCCTAGCGTGAATTGGGACGTTACACTGATCAGATCATTTGAGAGCCAGGCGACGGTGTGAGAACCAGAATAGATACAACTAAAAAAATTTTGCATCAGAGTTTGCTGTCTCGGGTTGAACCAAAGATGTTCGAGGAAGCGGACAAAGATCCCTCTTGGATCATGGCGATATAAGAGGAGCTCAACCAGTTTGAACGACGCAATGTCTGGGAGCTAGTACCCAGACCAAAGGGACAGAACGTCATCGACACCAAGTGGATTTTCAGAAACAATCTAGACGAACACGGAGTAATTATCAAGAACAAAGCCCGACTTGTAGCACAAGGATATAGAAAAGAAGAGGGGATCGACTTCGACTAAACATTTTCTCCAGTGGCTCGGCTCGAGGCAATCAGGTTGTTTCTTGCATATGCTTCTCTCAAAGGTTTCACCATCTACAAAATGGATGTGAAGTCAACATTCCTCAACGAAAATCTGAAAGAGGAAGTATACGTACCGCAACCCCCAGTTTTTGGCAATTCTTTATTCCCTGATTATGTATACTTTTTTTAAAAAAACATTATATGGTTTAAAGCAAGCTCCCCTAGCTTGGTACGAGATGTTGTCTAGTTTTCTTCTTGAGAACAAGTTCACAAGGGGAAAGATAGACAAGACATTATTTCCTAGGGAAGTTAAAGGCAATGTTCTGTTAGTGCAAATCTATGCCGACGACATCATCTTTGGCTCTACAGAAGATAACCTTTGCAAGATGTTTTCCAAACTTATGCAAGGGAAGTTTGAAATGAGGAGTATAGGTGAGTTGAAGTATTTCTTAGGACTTCAGGTGAAGCAATCTGAAGATGGAATTTTCATCTCTCAGACGAAGTTCACCAAGGTGCTTCTTAAGAAATTCAGAATGGACAGCGCATCCTACATGCGGACTCCAATGGGTTCAACTGTGTCTCTGCACAAGGATGAGAAAGGGAAACCTTTTGATGAAAACAAGTACAGAAGCATAATTTGATCCTTGCTCTACCTGATTGCTAGTAGACCAGATATAATGTTCTCGACATGTGTCTGCTCTAGATATCAGGTGAACACTATGGAATCTCATTATGTCATTGCGAAGCGAATTTTAAGATACCTTAAGGGTACATCAAATATTGGCTTATAGTACCCAAGAAGTAATGACGTCGAGCTAATTGGCTTTTTAGATGCTGATTTTGCAGGTAGTAGGGAAGATAGGAAAAGCACTTCCGGAATGTGCCAATTCCTCGGAAGATGACTCATTTCCTGGAGCAGTAAGAAGCAAAATTGTGTGGCTACATCTACTATCGAATCAGAGTATATCTCTATTGGTAGTTGTTGCACACAGCTTCTATGGATAAGAATCAGCTCGAAGATTATAACTTAAAGTTCAGCGAAATTCCGATGTTCTGCTTCCCCTCCAGCATCATTGCAATCACAAACAATCCAGTCTCCTATAGTCGGACAAAGCAGATCGAGGTGCGCTACCACTTAATTCGAAAGCACGTAGAGAACAAGGACATAGCCCATAGCTATGTCCCGACTGACAAGCAGGTTGCTGATATTTTTACGAAGCCGCTGGATGAGACCAAGTTCTCTCTTTTCAAAATAGAGCTGGGTATGCTGAACAAGGAATCATGAAGACGGTCTAAGTGGCAGAATTGTCTCGAGATCAATTTCAACAAAGCAAGAATTATTCTTTTACAAGTCCAATTTTGTGAATATCGACCGACACGTCACATATTCATACAACACTCATCGAATCAGACTCCACCGACAGCTAATTTCGGAGAAATCTACTTGGGGTAATATTTCAAACTGTCTATATTGGATATGAAGACTCGACAATCAAAATTGAGGTACACGCAATCAAAATGCAATTTAAAAATCGATATATATATATATATATATATATATATATATATATATATATATATATATATTCATTTAAATGGTAGCGGGAGGGTGGGCTCGCATTTCGTCGAACTCAAAAGCCCCTGAAACCTTCGCACAACTGTGCTTCCCGACCCTTCGGCTCCTGATTCGCCTACTCCAGTAATTCTCCGCCTTCCTCACGTGCCCTAGCTCGCGTTAACCGTACAAAGCTTGTCAGTCATCCCTAGCTTAAAGTTTGCCACAACCTACGGTGTGTTGTCGTCGGTTACCGCGTGTCACCGCCGCTTGCCAACAGAAAAGCTCGCCATCCAGTTCTTGCAGTCTTCCAGAAGTTCTCAAGTACAGTTCTTGATCACAAGTCGCCAGTGAAGTTTCGTCACCAGTGCTTTCTCTCTAGAGTTTCAGAGATTCCAGTTTTTTGTAATTTTCCATGTCTCCTAAAAGCACCACTGGCATTCTAGGAGGAGGTGAGTTGGTTCGCAAAGGATTTGCTCAAGCCTCCGACGAATTCAAGAACGTCATTTTGATGTTGGAGACCACTGGACTCTCCTTTGTCCTCTAACAGCCCTGCAAGTTGCTCGACAAGGATGTCTTGGAGTTCTTCAATAGCACCAAACTACATCATGAGGACTCTATGATCAAAAGCAAAATTCAGAAATTCAAAGTGAAGATGAATGCGTTACATCTCTCCAGGTACTTGCGGCTACCCATCTGTGATTAGGCCGACTACCTAGAGGAGGAAGATTATGACAGAACGTTATCGTTCTGTGGTTTGCACAGGAACACCAAAGCCATCAAGCGAAAAGGAATGAGTGAGGAGGGAAAACTCCTCTCAGATATAATTGGCATTGTGCTAATTTGCTAGACGTGCTCGCACGACTATCTGTCCTCGAATATGTTCATGATACTAGTTGCTATAGTCTGCAGGAAGAAGCTGGACTGGGGTGCTCTGTTTTTCACCAAGATAAAGGATAGCCTACGCACTCCCAACTTTCGCAGGATTATCAGCCTATACCTGAATCAGTTCGATGGTGATAGGTTTGAAATGACCAAAGAAGTTCCTATCCATCACCTAAAGAAGATATATTCTGCAATCTTCTCGAGGTGGGAGAGGTGGATCATCCAGCGAGGGGGAGCCCCAGTACCCCCAGTGGAGGAGATAGATCATGTTACTGATGACAGAACCCCTTCTTCTCCCCCTAGTGAGACTCCTGCTGAATTGAAAATCCACCTAGTGTCAACTATGTTCACCTAGGGGGGGATAGGTGACGTGCAGCGTTTTTGCGGAATTTAAGAATGTACCTGCACAATAAAAATAAACAGCACAGCACACAGAATACACAAGCTATTTATAGTGGTTCCTCGACTTGGGTACATCCACTTTCCCCCTTTGACCTATCTCCCAACACGGGACGACTCGGTCTCTTCACCAACAGGATTGAAATCCAATCCTTGCACTATCGGAAGGAAACCTTCCACACGTAGGAGTCAACACTCCCACAAACCGGGTTGCACCCAACCCTTACAACTAGGAACCAATGTTCCTTTACAACAAAAGTAAAATAGAATGTACAAGAAATACAAACTACGTGTGGAGACTACGGTGTCCCTCTTCGTTGACGACGTGATCTTGAAGTCTACAAAGAGTCCACAACTTTGGTCTCTCTTGGAGAGAATCTCCCCGGAACCGGCGGCGGCAAGATGGGCGGCGGCTAGGTTCGCGAGATCTGCGGCAACAGCGATGTGCGGCGGCTGTTCTTTGGAGATCCAAACTTCGTAGCGAAGCAAGCTAGGTCTACCAACGGTCACACGAGGATCGGTCATCTCGATCGATTCAGACGGGGAAGTTTTTCCCGATCAACAAATCGAGAGACAAGGGATCTCTGGATAGACACGTGAGACTCTAAGCTTGGCTAAGCTTCTGTCGCCGGAAGATCACGAAGAGATCTCGATCACAGGCGGCGACCAACTAGCTCGAGCGCGACGGCGGCGGCGGAGTGGAGATCGCGATTTTAGGTCAAGGTTTTTCGCTCGGCTTCTTTCTGTGTATCTTTACTGTTCAAGAAATACCCGTATTTATACTGTAGACACTTTCAATATGACCGTTGTGGGTCCCACAAGTAGAAACCCGAAATCCGGTTCAAAAATAGTCCAGCGGCAGAATCCGGTCCAGCAGCATCCCGAGAAATCGCTAAGTATAATTCGTTGAGAATCGCAAGTGATTCTCGACGAATCGGCGAGAATCAGTTAGTGATTCTCGACGATTCGTCGAGAATCACTAGTGATTCTCGCCGAATCACTTGTTGATTCTCAACGAATAATACTTGGTATTCATGTTCTGCTCAACGATGGGTTCGGCGAGAATCACTAGTGATTCTCGCCGAATCTTACTTGGCACCGTTTTGAGGTAGCTGGATAGAGTCGGCGAGAATCACTAATGATTCTCGACGATTCGGCGAGAATCACTTGGTGATTCTCGTCGAATTATACTTGGACGAAATTTCGTCTTTCCACCCAAGAGCTGCTCCTTGACCCATCCTTGCTCCTTGTCTGCTCTTGTATAAACACAGCCCTGTACTTGAAAGTAAGTGCACTCCAATAGAGAGAGTACAAGTAGGCCAACACACTGATCTGCTCAACGAGGGATTACGTCGTGCAGACCCGTGTATATTGACCTACTGCACCCTGACATTGGTGTGCACTTAGCGTGGAATAACTGTAAGCACAACTTGAGAGGTTTCATCAAATACATTGTGAATTCATCTTAGCTTGACAGGTGGCTTCCTCAAATCCAGGTAATTGTGGATACAATACCCAACAATCTCCCCCTAATTGACGAAGCCAAAACCCTACTAGCTAAGATGAATAACACCAATCAAATAATATAAACAGCATTCAGAATTTAAATATGCAGCACAAGATAATATAGGCAGACAAATCAAGACTTGAGTCATTCATAATTCAAATGCATATATATATATATATATATATATATATATATATATATATATATATATATATATATATATATATATATATATATATATTGTATATATACATAATCTCAAAATTGTTCATATAATAACAATAGCCATTAATTGTTCTTAAAAGAGAATGACAAGCTATAAATTTTTGACTATTTTTCTTTGGCTAAGTCATCCTTGAGTTTTTGCGCCAAATACTTCTTCCTTTGCCTCTCCATATACTCTTTGGGCTTCAGATAATATCTGGGAGGAGGAGCTTTATCTGCTGCAGTATTGGTCCTGAAAAAGATGTTTCGTTTCGCTTCATACGTCTTGTGCATTTCCCACTCATACTGGCTGTATACTTCATTTCGATTGATTTCCCCTTGTTCCTGTAGCCAGAATGTGTCTAATATGATACTTCTGGATACTGGACTCCACTTTTCATTTCATACTTCCTCCTCCTTCAGTCTGATTCTCTTTTCAGCTTGGGTTTCCTTTGATGTCCCTTCTTGAAACTTTCTCTTGTCCCTGGCTTTTGCTAGGGCCTCTTGGTCAAACATGGCCATACGTTTTGCTTTGGAAATAGCCATAGCATCAGCTTCACTCACGGGAACATCTGCAGCACTTACTCCCTCAGCAGCACTTACTCCCTCAGCAGCCGTAGAAGTCTCAGGAGCATGAATACCTGCAGGATTCAAATCGACGCCTAACGCCTGTTGGAGCATCCACCAGCAGCTGTCATAGACATATTTGTTTGACTGTTCGAAGTTGTTGATCATGACTTCCCGAAGCTCAGCCATCTTAGCTATGTATTCCTTCTCCCCCTTTTTGGCTTCAACTGCGATGGAGTTTGCATAGGAGTGCAGTGAGTCATCAATATGCTTGGTAGTCCTGGAGAATTCAGTGACCAAGGCCTGCTGATTGGCGTTGAGAGTTACCATATTACCGTCAAACTTTTGAATGTTGTTTGCTACAACATGAGCATTCTGATTCACTATCGCAAGAGTATCGGCGTTCTTTTTCAATCCGGCCATAAGAAGTGTGACAGCTTGGCCGGCCGCGGTATACTTTTCTTCAAATTTCTTTTCCATCCCGTCAAGTTTATGATTGATCTCCACCATATTCTTGAACATGAGATTTTCAGATTTCTTAATCCTTTTCAGCATTTTATTTTGAGCTTTTTCAAAAGAGGCCTTAAGCTCATTCACTATGCCCTGAATGACATTCACGGTATGAGTAGCTAGATTATCTCGCAGTGGAAGATCCGGAGGCACTTCTTGGCCTTGCACTTCATTAGATGCACATGTAGAGCTGGACAGAAGCACAGCCTCTAAGGGTGGAGTATCAGAAGCATCTGTAGATTTCTCGGACTCCCCCTCCACTCGTGCACCAATGTTTTCAGGAACGATTTCAGGTGCGTGCTTGTCAGATGGAGGTTCAATGAGATCCTGAGTCTCCAATGCCTCTTGTCCCTCATTGTCGTCTTCCTCTCCTTCATCATCCATGAAATCATCTTCATCAGCATCCTCTTCCAACTCTTTGTCAGCAGTCTCCTGTATATCAGCTTCGGCTCCTTGATCGTTCCGGTTCAGGGCTCCTCATGCTCCAGCACAGTTTCACTTTCTTCTTGTATATCTGCCACAGCATCCCTGGCCATCTGGGAGATGTCAGATACTATATCAGCATGAGTGGGTAGAGTCTCCCCCTCAATTCCTGCAGTCAAAGCATCAGGAATTTCACTGGGGATTATTGCTGGAGATACCTCATGTTGTTCTTCCATGGCAGCCTGCCTAATTCACCTCTCCCATCTGTCAAACACACTTGAATCCATTTTCTTCAAGTAGTGTAGAGGAACACCTTTGCTCATGTCATACTTATCTCCATTCAGCTGATTGAGATACAGACTTATGATTCAGCCAAAGCTCAGAGATCTCAGGGTGTCCTTTATCTTCTCAAACAGCAAATCCCCCCAGTTGAACCTTTTTCTGCAGACAATTGCCACCAGGATCTTGAACATGTCTGCAGAGATATGATCATGAGAGCCTGGCTTGCAGATGAGTACTTTTCCGATTATGTCTGACAGAAGCTTCCCTTCTTCATTCATATTCTTGCGCTTTATTGACCGAGTTCCTCATGGGAGACCACAGAATAAGAGAGTCCTGGTTTTATCTTCTTCCTCAAAATAGTCCTCGAGCTCCGAGCTAGAGAGCTGTAGGAAACGGGTCAGCTTGCTGGCAGACATCTTGATCTTTGCCCCAGCCACCTTGCTTTTGATAAGAGAGTCGCCATTCCGGAGTTTTGCGGTAGCGAAGAACTCCAGCACCTCTTTGTCCAAGATTTTGCACGGGTGCTCCAGGACGAATGAGAGCCCAGCCTCTTCCAGCATCAGAATGATGTTTCAGAATTCGTCAGAGGCATGAGAGAACCCTGTTCGAACTAGCTCGCAACCAGTAACCAGCCCAGCGGTTGTCCTTGGAGCCATTGCAGATCTAGGGAGAGAAGCCCTACTCTAAGCTTAATCAAAAATCAAAAAGGAAGCGACACTAGTGATCAAGTCCAAGTAAGTGTGAGGGGGTGGTTACCTAAAGGCGTAGACGGTGAGTTAGTTCGATGAAAACGAGGGACACTCGATGAGTGCACGCGGAGAAATTCCTGGAAGGAGGAATCGAAACCGGGAGAGATCATCGGTGAGAAACTTCGGCGGGATTCTTGCGAAAAACCTTCGGTGAGAAACTAGCGGATTCGGTGAGTTTCCAGCGGAGTTCGGCGGGATTCGACGGAAGCCTGCACGATTCCTGGTGAGTTTCCTGTGGAGTCCTGTGGAGTTCTGCTTCGCTCGACGAAAATCCTGCGGAGTTCGGCGGGATTTGGCGAGAACCTTGTGGGAAGACGATTCGTCGGAGACCTTGCGGGATTCGTAAGGAAGAGGAAGAGTCAGCGAGATCCCTTCAGCGTTTCGGCGAGTATTCTGCGGTAAGTTTCCCGTGGAAATGAAAGGTCGGCGTGATTTCTTTGCGTTAACGACATGTTTTAACAAGGGTTTAACCGGTTTTAACGGGATCCCTTTGCTAAGAATCGGTGAGAATTTGTCTAAGTTGAAATCGAAAGGTGTCTTTAATAAGAATCTTCAAGTTAAGAGGCATGCAACATTTTCGAAGTCTTCTGATGTCAAGTCAATTTAAAAATTATAAATATATATATATATATATTAAAGCCTTAAATGTGATTCTCCTTAAAGAGTCGGCGGGAATGGGATTCTCACGGTTTTCGTTTGTCTAAGTTAATTTGAAAGTCTTCTAACTATATAGATACTCCTTAAAGCCAAGTTATTAGGGTTTGAGCCGGCTTTTCCATACATTTATTGATGGCAAGGTTTCCAATGATGTATTTTCGTTGTCGATATTTCCAAAGACGTATCTTCGTTAATCTTCAGTGAACTAATTTACGCCTGCAGATGTTAGTTCTCGAATCTACCAGTGGAATTTCCGATAACTCTTTAATGACGTATCTAATCTTTATATTCACCGTGTTGACCTATCCTGAGATGTGCACACATATATGTATAAACATAAGTATAAATGTACATATATATATATATGTAAGTGTGGATACAATATGACTCAAGTCCTTGAACTGATCAAAAGTACCTGGGATTATGAGAGTTAACATTTAGTCTCTCTGACTATAACATACCAGGTGCTCGATGTGAGTATGCTTATATAGATATCACTTCTGTTATTCCAGATGCATGTTCCAATTCAGTCTTGGAACACCTACTGTCTAGTTCCCATCATATTTACGGGAACCTAGACTACCCTGCAAGAAAGAATTACCTTACCTTAGGAACCCAAATCTTATTGGGTCCTAGGTTACTGTTAGCATAAGCACTCGACTGCCTTCCTTCAGAAATCCTGTCAGGAAGGCTACCTCTGCTCAGAAAATGTGGATAGGCCCTTGCCCTTGACACAAAGGGGTTGTGCCAACAGTCGATGGCAAAGTGTCCCACTTTACCACAGCACCAACACGGGTGAATGTTGTATCGCCGTTTCTGACCTGATCTAGTGACTGAGGTAGTCACGGTCCTAGGTATCAACGGGATAGGGCATGATCTCCTAACAAAATTTCCTCTTCCACCGTGACACGTGGAAGGGTGGAAGGAATGCATGTTGCGAGCGTCATGAGGCCGGGGAGGTGGTGCCTTCCTTTCAGGCATCCCCCTTCCTGAGGCCCCATGAAAACTTACGCCATGACTTCTAACTTCCATGTCCTGTGTCCTCGGGTGGTGAGAAGTGTTCTGTGAGCTGGTACATGCAGATTCACACCGAGTTGAGGCAGTGGCAGTGAATACAAAGGGCTCAGAATGAGCCTTAGGTATTCTTTCATGGGTGGCCACGACGGTCCTTGCACTACGGGTGTCTCCACATGAGGACAGATCACCCTTACAGTGACCACGATTGTTCCTGTGGTCATACCTGAAGGCATGATAAGTTGCCTTCCTGCTTGGAGTGGGGGGTCGGAATACCGTTTCCCCATTTCTCCACGAATTAATAATCTCGGAGATCCACCCATTTTCTTGTTTTCTCTTTATAGCATCAACCTTGGAAAAGTTTGATACTATTCTTTTCTCATTCTCTAGACTACTCTCTAGAGCTGAGATTTTAGAGTCCCTGACCTTGTTGGATGCAATTGGAGAACCAACAAGATCTTCAGTCGAGCAATCTCTTGAGCTTGCTCCTCAGCAAGTAGGTTGCTTGTCTGAAGGGCTCTCTTCAGGGAATTAGAATCTTCTGAAGGAAAGCAGTTCCTGACTTCAGAAACTTCAAGAGATACGGGGCAGGATGAAGAAGTTACCTGCTCTTCTGTGTTATTGTCATTAGAGCCAGTGACCATTGTGTCATCCTCATCAGAGCTTCTTTCCTCTCTGGCCTCTTCAGTCTCTGACACGGACACTGGAGCTCTGATGTTGTCCGAGAGATCCTTGTCTTCATCTTTAGAGGTGAGGACCCCTACATAGGCTTCATCCTCTGGTTGACAGTAGATTCCAGCTTTCTCTGAGCCCCCCCATCAGCTCTGAGATCATCACCCACATATATTTAGCCGTCCTACATTTTTCTAATCTAGACCGAGAAGCTCCAGACCAGATATCCAAGATAATTTGACGAATCCTCTTGTCCAAGTTAAATAGTGACAGTTCCGTCTCTGACATCTCTGCAATGCACTTGGGCACTTCGATATTCTTTCCAGAGTAGGAGGTCTTCATAGGAATAAAAGGACCCTCTTCTAGGATGAAAGATGCTTGAGGATCGATGGCCTCCAAGTGATATGACACCCTCATCCTCCAGACGGGATAATACTCCTTTGTACATGCGGGGAGTCTTAGTGGCGATATCTCATGATCCAGCTCCATGCTTCTGACACTGGTGGCAGGATACTACTCAAGGTGTAAACCTTTTTGATGAGCAACCTGGCTTTGATACCAATTGAAAATCCACCTAGTGTCAACTATGTTCACCTAGGGGGGGGGGATAGGTGACGTGCAGCGTTTTTGCGGAATTTAAGAATGTACCTGCACAATAAAAATAAACAGCACAGCACACAGAATACACAAGCTATTTATAGTGGTTCCCCGACTTGGGTACATCCACTTTCCCCCTTCGACCTATCTCCCAACACGGGACGACTCGGTCTCTTCACCAACAGGATTGAAATCCAATCTTTGCACTATCGGAAGGAAACCTTCCACACGTAGGAGTCAACACTCCCACAAACCGGGTTGCACCCAACCCTTACAACTAGGAACCAACGTTCCTTTACAACAAAAGTAAAATAGAATGTACAAGAAATACAAACTACGTGTGGAGACTACGGTGTCCCTCTTCGTTGACGACGTGATCTTGAAGTCTACAAAGAGTCCACAACCTTGGTCTCTCTTGGAGAGAATCTCCCCGGAACCGGCGGCGGCAAGATGGGCGGCGGCTAGGTTCACGGGATCTGCGGCAACAGCGATGTGCGGCGGCTGTTCTTTGGAGATCCAAACTTCGTAGCGAAGCAAGCTAGGTCTACCAACGGTCACACGAGGATCGGTCATCTCGATCGATTCGGACGGGGAACTTTTTCCCGATCAACAAATCGAGAGACAAGGGATCTCTGGATAGACACGTGAGACTCTAAGCTTGGTTAAGCTTCTGTCGTCGGAAGATCACGAAGAGATCTCGATCACAGGCGGCGACCAACTAGCTCGAGCGCGACGGCGGCGGCGGAGTGGAGATCGCGATTTTAGGTCAAGGTTTTTCGCTCGGCTTCTTTCTGTGTATCTTTACTGTTCAAGAAATACCCGTATTTATACTGTAGACACTAAATTTCGTCTTTCCACCCAAGAGCTGCTCCTTGACCCATCCTTGCTCCTTGTCTGCTCTTGTATAAACACAGCCCTGTACTTGAAAGTAAGTGCACTCCAATAGAGAGAGTACACGTAGGCCAACACACTGATCTGCTCAACGAGGGATTACGTCGTGCAGACCCGTGTATATTGACCTACTGCACCCTGACATTGGTGTGCACTTAGCGTGGAATAACTGCAAGCACAACTTGAGAGGTTTCATCAAATACATTGTGAATTCATCTTAGCTTGACAGGTGGCTTCCTCAAATCCAGGTAATTGTGGATACAATACCCAACAATAGATCATGTTACTGATGACAGAACCCCTTCTTCTCCGCCTAGTGAGACTCCTGCTGGATTGAGTGCAGGAATTGAGGGGGAGACAGCTGCTCATTCAGATATAGTTACAGTGGTTCCAGTCTCAGTTTCAGGGAATATCCTAGTAGAGGTTGCATCTAATGGTGTTGCTGCCGCTGTTGAGGTTCAGACAGCTTAGGGTTCAGAAGTGCATGCTGAGGAAGAGGATCCAGCAACTTTCAATCATGATGAGTATGTTGGTGCTAATTTGGTTGATGATGATGCTGCTGAAAATAATATGACAGTTGAAGATTATCATATTGAGATTGCAGATGAGGATGCAGGGTCTGCTGATAAATCCGCAGAGAGCAATTCTACTGCTGCTGAGGTTGGTTGTGATTCCATTGTGGTTTCAGTGCCTATGCTTGTAGACACACTGGTTGCTCCTCTCCCTAGGATTGTCACTACTGTAGTCTCTGAGTGGAGGCAACATCGTCTCGCATATTTGTATCCACTAAGGTTGCTAGACTCATGCGCAACCTGGACAAGAGACTAGGCAGGATGTCGTTGGTACCCGAAGGCATAGTTGACCTCTTTGATGAGGAAGGTTCTGCCGATGTGCATGCCCCTACTTTAGGTTTAGAAGGACCGAGGTTTATTGCTGCAAATGTCACTCTTCCAATACTGCCAGATGCTCCAAGCCCCGGTTCAAGTGATAAGCTGCTGACAATTTTTGAAGAAATGCTAGCTAAGCAACAGTCTCAGTTTGATTCCTCGTTGGCTAAAGTCGTTCAAAGAGTCAAACAATTTGAGAAGTTTATGCTTAAAGGGCTTACTGAAGTTCAAGTAAAATTTTATAAACTCAAGGCCAGATTTGATGCAAAGTATGAAGAGGCTACAACTGCAGTAACCCTTATGATAAGTGGACTTAAGCAAAACGAAAGTGTATTGAAAAATGTTGAAACAAATGCTCTCTCTCATAGATGCCCCCAACAGATCAATGGCCCATTATGACACTTCTTTGAAATCTATGGCAATGCAATTGCTGCAGAAGCCAAAAAGGGGGAGGAATCCCTTACAGCTAAGATTGCTGGTGTTGAAAAGATTATGCTCGTTCAGTTTAATTTGATAAACTCGAGGCCAGATTTGATGTAAAGTATGAAGAGCCTGCAACTGTAGTAACCCTTATGATGAGAGGACTTAAGCAGAACGAAAGAGTATTGAAAAATGTTGAAACAAACACTCTCTCTCTCTCTCATCGACGCCCACAACAGATAAATGACCCATTATGACACTTCTTTGAAATCTTATGCCAATGCAATTGCTGCATAAGACAACAAGGGGGAGGAAGCCCTTACAGCTAAGATTGTCGGCATTGAAAAGACTATGCTCGATCAGTTCAGACAAGCAAATGAGTATAGCTATGACAATAGTGAGTGGTTACATGGTCTGTTTTTCCCTCCTTTAGTTCCCGCTGAGCCAGTTCACATTGACGTTCATCCGGGTGAGCCTGGTTATGATGATGTCTATCTGGCTCCGGACTATACTCAATATTGGACAAACTCAAAGGACTTCTCTCAAGTTCATGGTGTTGTTGAGGCTCCAGAGTTTCAAGTTGCTACTGAAGTTATTGTTGATGCGTTCTCTAAGGCTAAGGTTATCAAGAAAAGGAAATTTGGAGAAGGTACTTCCGAACTCAGACTAGAACCGGCCAGGCCAGCTCAAGTCAGAGAAGGACCTAACTGTGAGATGGATGAAGTTTGGAGCCCTACTTCAAAAAGAATTATCTTGGACACCTTTGGCTTATACTAGCTCGGAGCAAAGAAGCATTAGGATCATTACAGTCCAGAAGAATGGAACAAGTTCAAAGAGGCATGCACCAAGAGGAGGATTCATTTTCAGAAGTACAAGAATGTTGATCCAATGCCTCCTCCTCCCAAGTACTGTCTGATGCGCAAGGAATATTTTGAGAGATAGCTATTGAAAAGGAAGAACAAGAAGACCTAAGTGATTATATATACTTCTATGTTGTGTAGTGGGCTGCTGATGCTTAAGATCACGGCAGTGAACCGGTCGCACAAGTAATATAAAATGGGGGTTTTCCCAAGTATCGATCTCACAAGGAACACAGTAAGGTGAAGTTAATTTCGAGGAGGACTTGAGATTGAAGTCCTTAGGTCGGAGGTAATGATGGGGGCTTTGATGTTGCGGAAACAGAAAATAAAATACTAACAACTACTCCTATGCAACGCCGCTATGCGATGCTTCGCCAGGCGGGATGAAAGACTAGTCGGGCCGCTATGCACCGAATCACTAGGTGGATGGGCGAGTAGGCTTGCGGATGAGGTGGTTAGAACGGCGGAATGAGGGTCGTGAGAACCTCTTCGCTACGCACGCCACTAACAATTGCTAGTGCGGGAAGGGCGGATGGATGGTGGATGGACAAATAGGCGCACCTCAAGTAAATATAATAAAAATATACAATCACATAGACATGATTACAGATAAACGTATATTACACTAAGCATAGCTTCATCAAATACAAGAGTTCAACTACACATTAAACAACCAATCAAGAAAAGAGTGTGCGAAATCAACCAAATACGAAGCCTTGCTGAGGATTCACGGTTGGAGTCGTCGGGTTGTCAATCCACGTCCAAGCTCGGTCCGCAACTGCGTCCGGGATAGAGAAGGGCTGTCACCACCTTCCAATGGCCCGTCTTCTTCGTGTCATGATCCGGTGGAGGATGGCACAACTTCTCCTAGCTTGGTGAAGAAAGCTAGGTCAAGCTCTTCTTGCAACTCAAGGATGTAGGAGGAGGCCGAGAGGAAGCTCCGGCTTGGATTTGGCGGTGAACGCTTGCCCGGAGCACCTCCCTAGTGTGGAAGATGAAGGAGGACGGTGGAATCCCTCCTCGGAGATGAAAACGGTGGAGGAAAATGAGCGATCCCCAATTAGGGCGGAACCTACACTATTTATACAAAAGCAGAAATGAATAATGCGCACGACCAGTGGTCTTGCGCACTATGTCCTGTTCTCGTGCGCACTGGCATGGAATATCAGGAAGAAGAACTGGGATAATGCGCACGAGTAGTGGTGCATGACTAGTGGTCGTGCGCACTAAGTCCAATGATCGTGTGATTACCCAGACAGGACATTCAGTGCGCAGTAGTCGTGCGCCTACCCAGGCTGGTCGTGCGCAATATGTCCAGTAGTCGTGCGCTTACCCCAGGCTGATTCTGGAAAACGAAGAGTAGTGCGCACGATCAGGGGCGCACGACCAGTGGTCGTGCGCATTAGATCCCATGATCGTGCGCAGTATTCCTGTTTCACAACCATCCCGGAACACGCACGCGACCCCTATACCAAAAGAAAAACCAATCACTGATATGTGCAGACATTCCATGCAATCACAAAAAGGAGTACAAACAATAAAAGTAACAAAATACACAATCACGGGCATAAATGTGCACTTCCTATGGAAATAAAGATTGGATGAAATATGAACAATAAAGAACTAAAAGTGAAGTGCAACCGCGTGAAAACTAGCCCAGATGAGTCCGAAAATAGGTATATAGAGTGGACTCATCAGCTGCCCTCCCTGGTCTAAAACAATTTTGTTATATATATATTTGATTTATCTAATTGACTTGGAATCTGCATTGTTATCTTTTCTTAATTTCACTTATCTTTTCAAGTCTTTGTTTAATTTTATTTGATATGTACAATTCACCTTAGCTTGTAGGATTTTGACTTCTTCAAATAAGGGGAGATTGTTGGGTATTGTATCCACAATAACCCTGATTTGATGAAGGGTCCAGTTAAGCTAAGATGAATTAAGGGTGTATTTGATATTGCTTTTTTATTTTTATACTTTCAGGTTCACAATGCCAAGTACACAACAATGTTAGGTTACAATGGGTCAGTAAACACAGGACTACACAATATAATCCCTAATTATGTAGGCCATCGTATTGACTCACGTGTAATCTCTCTATTGGGGTGTACTTCTATCCCAAGTACAGGAGAAGGATCAAGGAAGGCCAAAGACGAAGTCAGAAACAAAGAATTTTACCCAAGTAAAATTCGGCGAGTATGGTGAGTCATTCACGTCGAATTCGACGAGTATCCCCTTGATACTCGTCGAATTCATCATGTATGCTTCCTGATACCCGTCGAATTCGATGTATTTACTTAGGATAAATTCTCTAGGTTTCTAGCAATTTTCCAAGGCAAATTCAACGAGTACCACTGGTGATACTCGATAGATTCGATGAGTATCACAAGTGATACTCGACGAATTCGACAAGTATCCCATACGATACTCATCGAATAATTTGAAAAAAAACAGAATCTACCTCCTATTCGACGAACTCCATTCGACGAATTAGCCTTCTGCTCGATGAACGTAGTTCGACGTATTTGCTTATATCATTGCATGATTAAGTGAGTATCATACCAAATACTCGACGAATCTCGCCGAATTTTCCTTGGCATTTTTTTGATTTTTCTTCCTAGTTCGAAACTGACGACCATGTAAAGTACTTTTATAGGTTTCATTTTTGGAAATCTTTTATAGTCGTTTTATTTTGAATCCCTCTATAAATACCTAGAGTAATTTTGAAATGGACAAGGATCCAAAAACCTAATTTCCAAAAATCAAAATCTCATATTTCCCGAAAGAGAATCCCGTCGGTGAACTACTGTTTTCGCGAATCTTCTTCCGATCGGCCGTGACAACGAGCAATCTTCTTCGCCGACAACTTTGTTGACTGGATTGCTTCTTCAATCAAGTTTTGATATACTCCAGTCATTGTTGGTCGAAGATCCAGGTTCAAGATCGAAAGATTTCAAGTTTCCAAGTTCTCCAAGAATCAACTTCCAACCTTTAAAGAACGTCAGATCAAGATTAGAATCGTTTGTTGTTGTTGTAACTTTATTTTGAATATTGTAGGAGATTTTTCTCCGAGTTTTGTGGATCTATTTGTGGATCGAGTGTGTTGATCCAGTTTGCGGATCAAGTTGTAGGAGAGTTTGTTCTACGAGTGGTATGATCTTTGTCTCCGAGGTGTAGGAGTTGCAACTCCGAGGTGTAAGGATTGACGAAATCTGAGTTTGGTGAAGTAGTTGAATCTACCCTTCGTGGGAGATAGGCAAGGCGGGACAGTGGACGTACCCAACACAGGGAACCACTATAAAATCTCTGCGCTTGTGTGCTTGATATTTTCGATTATTTTTATTCCTCAAAAAGACGAAACTTCAGCAATTCACCCCCTCTAGGTGATTTAGGTCAACGCTAGATACTTTTAGGTGTTAAATCAATCTAAACAAAGTATTTTCCGCAGCATATAACTATATTTTTACTCGTGGACTAGTTGATCCACTAAGCCGGGGATAAGACTAACTGCTTATCTTAATACTCAGTTTTCATCAAATAACTTATAAATCTTTCTAAATGTTGTTTAGTTGAGGTCTTGTCTGAACGTCTGCAATTATCCACTGCTGACATGGCATCACGACGCTTGTTTTCTTCTTACTCTGATATATCCTTAAATGTAGAAAAAATGTGGGTTGTGACACCTGGCAGGGGCATTCTATCCTAGAGCTGGGGCGGTGACCACTGGGATAGCAGGTGTTGAGCACTCGCCGCGAGCACCGAGTGCGAACATTACGTGGTTCGGCATATCCTGCCTGAAATCCTCTAACATCCTGAGGGTGGCGAGAGGATGGGGAGGTGTAGAGTCGCCCCAGTTTTATCCTTGTCCTTAACCTCCAGTCATAGAGCTCGCTAAGGTTTTCGTTGCTGGTCACTCACCACTCTCACTGCACCAAAATGTTGAAACCGGGAATCGGCTTCTGTGGAGTTCGAACCCTTAGGGATGAGGTGACTACACACTTACATCTCCTAACGAGCTTGACTGACTGAGGAATTAGAACTTAAAACTGACCCAGGGCTCCCGCACGGAGGTCCCGCAACACATCCAGTAGATCTTAGAGCGCTTCCCCTCCTTTGCTAGTGCTAAGCTAAGGGAACCTTAGAAAGCGCAAAAAGATCTGGGAATAAGAAAACTGGAAAGCTTGTCTTCTGAGGTACCCCCTTAGGTCTATTTATAGATTTCTGAAAGTGCTCTGCCAACAGCTCAACTCCACCATTCTGAATGGATATACGCAGCCCAGACCGATCTGCCAATAACATAACTCCCCTGTTCTGAATGGATATACGTAGCTCAAATCAGTCTGCCAACAGCGTAACTCCGTTGTTTGGGGGATACTGACAGACCAACGGGGGTAGACTAGTAAAAATATCTTTGGGCGAGTGGTCCGTAAAATTCCCACTCGCCTAGGGCGGCGAATGCTCGATAGGGCTGGCACTCGCCGCCTCCCTATGGCCTGGGGCGAGTGCGGGCCTGACCTGCCCCACTCGCCTACTACCGAGCGTCGGGGTAAGTGCGAGCCCACCTAATCCACTCACCCTACACCTGTATTACCCACAATCTAGGCAAGCCGAGCAACCCCACTACACTCACCACCCCACCTGGCTGACTTGCCTGATTTGAACTGCGCCAAATGGCTGGGCCGGCTCCTGTCAATCCCACTCATCGGATATGGGGTTGTACACTCATGTTCAAGGAGAAGACTAGCGTGGTGTAACGCCCCATTTTTCTTGGATTTGGAATTTCAGGAAGCTATCGTGTGGCGGTAGGTAGCTTTTTCCCGGTGGTAGTATATGTTCATCGAGACCGATGAGTCGAGACAAATCGTTGAGTAGTTAACGTGCACCGTTAGCTAGCTACCATCCGGCAATAGCACTTTTTTGTCAAGATCATCGAGACAACAGTGTCGAGACGAAAGTGTTGAGCAGCTGACGTGCGACGGTAGAGCTATCGTTGGGCGTAGAAGAACATTCTGCAAAGACATGCAGGTCTGTGAGCTACCGTGGTGTGGAAGGTAGCTATCGCCTGGAGATAACGGGCAAAAATAGTTCCATAACTAGTGATTTATGTCTGTCTGATCTTCTTAGGATTTGATCGTATGGCCCAGAATCCTATATTCTTGAGGCTTATGTAGGGCTGAGGAGTTCCTTTCCTCCCATTTTCTAATCTTTGAGTGAGAGTTACGGTTTGTGAAAGGGATTTCTTGGAGGAGGAGGAAGAGGCATCTTCCATCATTGACAAAGCTTCGGAGCTCCGTTCGTCGATCCGAGGTTGGATACGTGGAGAGGGCTTGAATTCGCACCCTTTCATCCATGCAAATAAAGATCTCAAAGTCTAGGAAGATGATTCATAATGTAACGACATTTCTCCTCTCGGTTTTTAGGATACGTGCATGACATCCGTTTCATTTTTTGCTTTCTTTCAAGCATTAAGGCACCAGATCTCTCAAATAATAGGGGTTTGGGTCGCCATGGATGCATAGGAGCCACATGGTCGATTGAGTTCGTCCCTGACATATTGTTACAATAGAAATCCACTCCGTTAGTGGATTAGGAATTATGCGTGAAGCCATAATTGCGACTGGTTGCCTGATGCAGTGATGTTGCATGACGAACACTAGGGATTTTGCTTGAAATCTGATTGCGGTGAAGATGCCGTTTGCGATGCCCACTTTTTTGTGTGAGAATGAATGATGGTTTAGGGCGCGAAAGATGTGGTTGTTGAATGATTATGAAGGCATGACTTTGTCTTTGTGGTCGGCTGGCTAGCCCATGGCATTGCGAGTCATGTGTGGAGAGTGTCTCGGCAAGACAAGCCCCCTTTTATGAAACCTAATGAGAATGTCAAGCTTTTGGACAAGCCCGAGCGATGAAGCCCACAAGAGGGCAGGATCAAGCAAGGGTTCGTAGCATTAGTTTGTTTGTGTGACGGAACTACCATGAGAGTCAGAGCTTGCAGGCAATCCCGGGTATTGAGACCCATGTGCGGGTAGGGCCTACACAAGAGTTCTGTGTTGCGTCTTGAACTTTGATGGGGAAATTTGGAAGTACCTGTGTGAATGATGTGATGTACTGATGTATGACGATGTGTTAAAATCGTACGCGTTATAGGGTGTCTTGGGTGAAACCCAGGTTTGCATACATATTACATTGTAGGCCTCCTTTATTTAACATGCTCAACATATAAACTTATTTGATGCATGAGACACCCAAACCTGTTGCTTTTTATGTTAATTTACATATGCACACAAAGTGCTGACTTGCAGGGCGATACTTGCCGGTTTCGACGAGTATCACTAGTGATACTCGCCGAAGTCGACGAGTATCCCATGTGATACTAGCCGAATAATTTCAAAATAAATAGAATCTACCTTTTGTTCGACGAACTTCGTTTGACAAATTAGCCTTCTGCACGACGAACGTCGTTCGACGTATTTGCTTATATCATTGCATGTTTCGGCGAGTACCATACCTGATACTCGACGGATCTCGCCGAATTTTCCTTGGTGTTTTTCCGATTTTTCTTCCGGGTTCATAACCAATGGCCATGTACAGTACTTTTCTAGGTTTCATTTTGGGAAATCTTTTATATCCATTTCATTTTGAATCCCTCTATAAATACCTAGAGTAATTTCGAAATGGACAAGGATCCAAAAACCTAATTTCCAAAAAATCAAAATCTCATATTTCCCGAAAGAGAATCCCATCGGCAAACTACTGTTTTTGCGAATCTTCTTCCGATAGGCCGTGACAACGAGCAATCTTCTTCGCCGACAACTTCGTTGACTGGATCGCTTCTTCATTCAAGATCTGATTTACTCCAGTCCTTGTTGGTCGAAGATCGAGGTTCAAGATCCAAAGATTTCAAGTTTCCGAGTTCTCCAAGAATCAACTTCCAACCTTCAAAGAACGTCAGATCAAGATTGGAATCGTGTGTTGTTGTAACTTTATTTTGAATATTGTCGGAGATTTTTCTCCGAGTTTTGTAGCTCCGTTTGTGGATCGAGTGTCTAGATTCGGTTTGCAAATCGAGTTGTAGGAGAGTTTGTTCTCCAAGTGGTAGGAGCTTTGTCTTCGAGGTGCAGGAGTTGCGATTCTGAGGTATAAGATTTGACAAAACCTGAGTTTGGTGATGTAGCCAAATATACCCTTTGTGGGAGATAGGCGAGGCATGACAGTCGACGTACCAAACTCGAGAAACCACTATAAAATCTCTGCTCTTGTATGCTTGATATTTTCGATTATTTTTATTCCGCAAAAAGATGCAAACTTCACCTATTCACCCCCTCTAGGTGATTTAGGTCAACGCTAGATACTTTCAAGTGTTAAATCAATCTAAACAAAGTATTTTTTGTAGCTTATAACTATATTTTTACTCATGGACTATTTGATTCACTAAGCCGAGGGATACGACTAACTGCGTATCTTATTACCGGGTTTTCATCAAATAACTTATAAACCTTTTTAAAGGGTGTTTAGTCTAGGTCTTGCATGAACGTCTGCTGTTATGCCCTGCTGACGTGGCATCACAACGCGTGTTTTCTCCTTACTCTGATATATACTTTATTGCGGAGAAAATACGGGTTGTGATACCTAACGGGGGCATTCTCTCCCAGAGCTGGGGCGACGACCACTTGGACAGCGGGCATTGAGCACTCGCCGCGAGCACCGAGTGCGAACATGATGGGGTTCCGCATCTCCTGCCTGAAATCCTCTAACATCCAGAGGGTGGCGAGAGGATGGGGAGTTGCAGAGTCGCCCCAGTTAGATCCTTGTCGTCACATCTAGTCATAGAGCTCGCTAAGGTTTTCGGTGCAGGTCACTCTCCACGCTCACCGCACCAAAATATTGAAACTGGTAATCGGCATCTGTGGAGTTCGAACCCTTGGGGAAGGGGTGACTACACACTAACTTCTCCTAACGAGCTTCATTGACTACGAACTTAGAACTTAAAACTGACCCAAGGCCTAGCATGGAGGTCCCACCACACATTCGGTAGATCTTAGAGCGCTTCATCTCATTTGCCAGTGCTGAGCTAAGGGCACCTCAGAAAGCGCAAGAAGATCTAGGAATAAGAAAATTGGAAAGCTTTCCTTCTGAGGTACCCCCTTGGGTCTATTTATAGATTTCTGAAAGTGGTCTGCCAATAGCTCAACTCCGTCATTCTGAACGGATATACGCAGCCCAAACCGATCTGCCAATAACAGAACTCCCCTGTTCTGAATGGATATACGTAGCTCAAACCGGTCTTCCAATAATGTAACTCCGCTGTTTGGGGGGATACTGGCAGGCCAACGGGGGTAGAATGGTAAAATATCTCTGGGTGAGTGGTCCGTAAAATTCCCACTCGCCTAAGGCGGCTAGTGCTCAATAGGGCTGGCACTCACCGCCTCCCTATGGCCCGGGGTGAGTGCGGGCCTGACCTACCCCACTTGCCTACTACTACCGAGAGTCAGGGTAAGTGGGAGCCCACCTACTCCACTCACCCTGCACATGTATTACCTCCAATCTAGGCAAGCCGAGCAACCCACTGCACTCGCCACCCCACATGGCTGACTTACCTGATTCGAACTGCGCCAAATGATTGGGCCGTCTCCTGTCAATCCTACTCACCGGATATGGGGTTGTACACTCATGTTCAAGGAGAAGACTAGCGTGGTGTAACACCCCATTTTTCTTGAATTTGGAATTTCAGGAAGCTACCGCGCGGCGGTAGGTAGCTCTCGCCCGGTGGTAGTCTTTATTCATCGAGACCGATGCGTCGAGACAAATCGTTGAGTAGATAATGTGCTGTATTAGGTAGCTACTGTCTGACGATAGCACTTTTTCGTCAAGATCATCAAGACAGAAGCGTCGAGACGAAAGTGTTGAGCATATATTACACGGCGGTAGAGCTACCGTTGGCGGTAGAATAACATTCTGCAGACATGCAGGTCTGTGAGCTACCACAGAGCGGAAGGTAGCTATCGCCTGTCGATAGCGGGTGGAAACAATTCTGTAACTAGTGATTTCTATCCATCCGATCTTCTTGTGATTTGATCGTATCGCCCAGAATCCTCCATTCTTGAGCCTTTTGTAGGGCTGAGGGGTTTTTTCCTCCTATTTTCTAATCTTTTAGTGAGAGTTAGGGTTTGTGAGAGGGATAGCTTAGAGGTGGAAGAAGAGGCATCTTCCTACATTGACGAGGCTTCAGAGCTCCGTCTGTCGATCCGAGGTCGGATACGTGGAGAGGGCTTGAAGTCGCACCCTTTCATCCATGAAAATAAAGATCTCAATGGCTAGGAAAAGGATTCATAAGGTAATGACATTTCTCCTCTCAGTTTTTAGGATGCGTGCATTGCATCCGTTTTATTTTTGCTTTCTTTCAAGCATTAAGGCACCAGATCTCTCAAATAATAGGAGTTTGGGTCTCCATGGATGAAGAGGAGCCACAGGGTCGATTGAGTCCATCCCTGACATGTTGTTACACTAGAAATCCGCTCAGTTAGTGGATTAGGCATTACGGGTGAAGCCGTAATCGCGACCGGTTACCTGATGCGGTGATGTTGCGGCAAATATGTCGTTTGCGATGCCCTATTTTTCATGTGAGAATGAATGCTGGTTTAGGGCTGGAATGATGTGGTTGTTGAATGATTGTGAAGGCATGACTTTGTCTTTGTGGTAGGATGGCTAGCCTATGGCATTGCAAGTCATGTGTGGAGATTGTCATGACAGGACAAGCCCCCTTCTATGGAAACTAATGAGAATGTCAAGCTTTTGGACAAACCGGAGTGATGAAGCCCACGAGCGGGCAGGGTCAAGCAAGAGTTTTTAGCATTAGTTTGTTTATATGACGGAACTATCATGAGAGTCAGAGCTTGAAGGCAAGCCCGGGTATTGAGACCCATGAGCGGGTAGGGCCTACATAAGAGTTCTGTGTTGCAGCTTGAACGTCGATGGGGAAATTTGGAAGTACACATGTGAATGATATGATGTATTGATGCGTGATGATGTGTTAAAATCATACATGCTATAGGGTGCCTTGGGTGAAACCCAGTTTTGCATAAATGTTACATTGTAGGCCCCCTTTATTTAACATGCTTAATATAGAAACTTGTTTGATGTATGAGACACCCAAACCTGTTGCTTTCTATGTTAATTTACATACGCATACGAAGTTTTAACTTACAGGGTGATGGAGTGCACCCGGTCTACTAGGGATGGCCGAGAGGAGATGTGTTGGTTACACAGTTGAGGTTTGCCTTTGCTGACCCACGTTACAACAATTTTTTACAGGGCAAGGATTGCATGCTAGAGAAAGCTCGTCGGCCAAAAAGTACTAAGCCTCATGAAGTGTACCCTCTTCTATTAGTATTTGTATGGTTGAATGTTATGTTCCATGCACTGTAATCTGACTTGCATGTCGAGGTAGCCTGGGAGTGCTAAGGAACATTGCTATGTTGGTGTTGTTGTAATTTTGGACATTTAAAATATGTGAGGACTTAATGCTGTCTCAGACTGCTATAGTTGTGGATAACTTCTAATCTTGTTGTGTGTTTTTGCTGAAATGTTTTTCTATATCACTTTATAATGCTCAAATTGTGGCATCTCTGTTGGGAAGATTGCCCTCAATGTTCCCTAGATTTAAAGAGGCCTCACAATCAATACTAAGAGCATAATTGAATTTGATGTATGTTCAAGTTCACCATGTATATGATGTTTCTTTGAATAAGTTTAGACAGACTGTCTAAATGATTATGATAGATGGTCACAAGGAAGAATGCTGGAGAGACAAAAATTTGTCTAAGCCCACATGCATTGAGTGAAGCCAGTTCACTCAACGCCAGATGTCATGAAGCGTCGTATAGAGCATGGGTAGTCAAATCCTGACTGATTGGAAAGACAGAAATTTGCCTAAGTCCATAGACTTCAAGTGAAGCCAGTCCACTCAATGCCAGATTCCAAAAAGCGCTAAGCAAAGATTGGACAGTAAAAGCCCAACAGTTTGCAAAGCAGATTTATGGCTAAGTCTACAGGCATTGAGTGACGGCAGTTTACTCAATTCCATATAACAAGAGGCGTCGAGTAAAGTTCAGTCTTTCAAAGCTCCAGCATTGGCTTGAATTTCCGTGGCTAATTTCTTTTACTTATTGTCGTGTTTATTTCTTTCGTTCAAGTTCGTGAGGCGTGGAGGCCCTCGTTTTTATATTGTTGGGAGAGAACCACCCTTGCCCGAATCTTTTGTTTTCGGTGGATTCTCTTTTGGTATAACAACGCTCGATCGAACCGTGTGGGTTCATTTCGCTTGAGACGACCTCGACATATCACCTTGGTATTATCTTAAGGGGCCTTGCGACCCCGCCCCCCCCCATTTAATCTTTAATTAGTAACAATATTAATTGTGTCGTTGCTGCGTTAAATGCTTGAGTGTGACATGAGAGTTATCGGAGAACGTCGTGTTAGTTCCGTCGGCCGCCCATAACGTTCGAAAGAGTGAGCCTACATCAATTTGGTGTCAGAGGGAGGTTCACGTCAATTTCTTAATTGACACCCTCCCCCTTTTATTTAGCACGTTAACATGCACTTTGTATGCACGTTCAGAGTCAAAATAATCAAAAAACAAAATTTTTCTGGTCTGCCAATAACGTCTTAAATTTCTTATTTTTCAGCAAAAAAATCAAAAAAATTTAATTAATAATATTCATATTTTATTCTGCAAGAAAATCTATTTTATATTAATATTACCGTAGTGGTTAAGCGGGAACAATTCCGACAAACCTATTTTAATTGGGCCAGAAGCGTTTCTCATTGTATGTGCACAAATTCCGGGTCGAGTTTTCTCTCCGGTTATCACAATATGGCCTACGACGTCAATGTTTCCCGAGGAAAATATGTAGGTTCCATTAGGGATGTTAGAAAGCCATTCCAATGCCCGGTAGTGGATGAGATTAAGGCGTTGATTGGCCAATTAAAGGCTAGCCAAGTAGTACCATTTCTCCCAAGGCAACACCCTAGTTATCCTACGGACGGCGCTAGTTCCATACCGATCTTTAGGAATGAAGATAAACCAAACGCCCAGGTCAAACGACAAATAACTGATGATTTGGTTACCCTTAAACAAGGGAATAAGTCGGTCTCAGATTATATGCAACTCTTTAAGGATTTGACGGTTAGGAGCGGTGTGAAGGAATCGCCTGAGGTCACCCTTTCCAGGTTTCGTAGGGGGTTGAGCTTTTACATCCAGGGAAAGTTATTGTGATATGGTCACACCGATCTAGACACCACCTTTTGCACGACACTGGAAATTGAGAAGCACCAGATTCCTAGGAGTAAAGTTCCCTCATATCAGACGATTACTATAGGTGAGTCTAGTGGCGAATCTGGTCTTGACTCTATTGTGCGTCCTACCTTGATTACGCTCGTAGACCATTTTGAGTCTCCCCCTGAGTTGCCTGATTTAGTTGTAGACTCCTCTGATGAGTCTAAGGTCGTGCCTAAGACTGTGCCCGTCACTGAGGACGAGGCTAATTACGTTGGCAATTTGAGTGACGATGAGGAGATTGGTTACCCTAGTGACCTGGACGAGGACTTCTCCTCTGAGGAATCGTCTCCTCTTCCTTTCGGCGATGTTTCGGAGGCGTCTCTCGTGATAGTTACGGAGTCTTCTGATGACCCATAACTAGAACACGAGCTTACCTGTTACTGATTTAGGTGATGACCTGCTAGAACACGAGCTAGTTCCTTCTAGCTCGTAACATATTGAGGTGCCCATTTATTTAGCTTCCTCGTTAGATCAATCCAGTCAGATAAGTGCGAGTGAGGATCACAATATTATAATGGATGACCAAGAATTAATAGATGTTTCAACTGTATTGGAAGAGTCACCTTGGGATGGTTGTTTAATTTGGGATAATCTTATTGTGATACATCCGGGAGTTAGTTCATTTACGGTATCAACGGCGCTTAAAAGTCAAGTTAATTTTGATACTCCCCGGGATTCGATTTGCCCATCCCTTTATTTTGATTGTGACAACATACCCACCTCATGGGAAGAGCGGGTCAACGAAGGTTGTGAAGCTTTGGTAGATTTACCATGCGCGGACGACTATTCTTTGGAGGACGGTTGCACTGAGGGTTCGATAGACATTTCATTGATAGCTCCTTCGCCTGGGGCCCGTGTTAGTTTAGAAATTTTGTCAGGTACGATTTTGCCAACCTATGATATGACCACTGATTCTAAATTAAATGATATATCTAATGAATTGGACGACATGTCGGCTGAGTTTTCAGTGAGTACGAATCCACTGTTTAATTTTTCCTATGATTTTAACGGCTTGCAACCGGAGGCTTGTTCTTGGATGAGTAATCCGTGTTTTGATGTTGAGTGTGACTTAACTTCCCCTACGGAATCACCCATGTAGACGCTCCCTCTGGTTCATTTAACTCGAGTAGATGATTTGTTAGGAAACGAGCTACTCATTTCTAGCCCTTTATATTTGGAGAAGTTTATTATTACCGACTCCCCATTAGGCTTACTTCGATGGATGTGGGTAAACGTAGTTGGTGACGAATGTTTTCTGCTGGCTATTCATTATGACATTTTTAAATCAAAATTTAATTCCAAATTTAAAACGAAAACGTTAGGCTCCACCGAAATAATTTTTGAATTTAAAGCACTCGTGCCACCTAACATAGTTCCGTTATTTTCTACTATTAATTCTAGTCATGTTGCACAGGTGTTCACCCCACATGGTTTTAATTTAATTAGGTGCATTCTTATCATTTTAATCCATCAAAATGTGTCCCTTAATTTACTTGCGAGTTTGTGTCAGAAAGTCTCCCACCGTTATGTGATTGATTTGGTTTTGGCTTGTCTCACCCCTGAACGGATGCTCCCGGGCACCTTAGAAATAATAATGAATCGGCTACTCTATTATTTACGAATTTTGTGAAAGTTTGGTGACATGACATTTCTTTTAAAAGTTTCCACTGATTGAGGCATAGCTCCTATTTTCATCGTTACATACTTTACGCTTTATGCTTTTATGCCACTTGAAATGTCTACCTCTCCGTATATATTTTACACTATGCTTTCTATTGGGTTGGATGGTGACAGTTTCCTAGGATCGTTCTCCTTCTCGGTCTCCATCGAAGGTATGTTGGTGGATGTTGTTGAAATTCTTTTTCCTTCTTTGGATAACGCGTATTTGAGGTCCCTCCAAGACCACCTTTTGCCATGCAGGTTCTTCCCCGCCGATGACCTTGCAGGCGAGTACACACAGGTATACTCATCAGTGATGAGTATTTTTAAGAGGGGAGGATTGATGGAGCCGACTTCCCACGACATGTGGCCAAGGAGCGTCCTCCCTCTGGCGATGATGGTGACCCGATAGATTTGAATGAAGACGTCGACCCGCAACACTTTGATGACGGCGACAGCCTGCTTACGGATGACCCTTGGAAGCGTCGCCTCAATAGCCGTCCGGAGCGCAAGCCCAATTATTGGCGTCGCCACAATAGCCGTCCGGAGCGCAAGCCCAATTATTATTTATTAATATTATATAATAATAAATAATAATTGAGTATTAATATATTTCATTAGTTGTTTTATTTCAAGATTATCATTTTTATTTCATGTTTAATTTCATGTATTATTTGTAACATGATTATGTTATAAAACCATGGTGTATGATTGTGTTTTATTTCATTTTCATGTTGGGCTGTGATAAGTAATATTTACGCGTATTTTTACTATAATATTTAGTTTAATATTTAGTTTTAATTAATCATATTTTATTTATTCTGGTTAATAAATTATATCTTTTTGATATATGTTAAATAATTTAAGTTTTATTTATTTTTGTAAGATTTATAACTATTATTTAGTATTTATTTTAGTTTAATAATTAATATAAAATTTAAAATAATTTATATATTTTCATTTATAAATCATTTATTTTATATTTTATTTTACTAATTATATATATATTTATTTTTTTAGGTTTATTGACGTGGTCGCGCTCCCGACGTTTGCAAAAGAAATATTTACCGAAGTCGTCACGTTGGCCGAGCAATTCATGCAGTCTACATGAAACCAAGGCAAAGTCTCGTTGCACTTGTTCAAGCCGATCAAGCATTTCATGTCGCAACCACCCATTCAGCTTTTCTTCATGCAAGCTCATGACAAATATATTATTATGCATTGATGCCGCCACGCCATCATCGCCAACTCTCAAAATGACTGGCGCCAAGCAAGTCTTCGACATTCAACTATTTTTATCATTCTCATGCACAATGCCATCGCCATCAACTTTTCATGTCAAAGCCGCCACCTCATCATACAACCTACATCACCACCCCTATCTCTCTCTAAAAACTGCCACAGTTAAATACATGCACATTATTATTATTATTATTACTATAATCATTTATTTCTCATCTTCATTTCTCCAAAAAACCGCTAGCTCCTCTTTATTCCATGAAACCACACCTTTATATTCTTCTTCATTATCTCTTCCCTCCATTTACCTCCTCTTAAATATTTGATAAATATTTGATGTTTCAACTCCATCTTAATTTTAGTAATTATGTCCACCATTCATCTCCTCTTTATAAACTATGAAACTCTCTCATTTAATTTGATTGTTTTTTCATATATTTCAATAATATTTAATTATTATTACCACTTTATTTTCCTCCTCTTACCCTTGGCCTTCCAACCTTTCATGTGTCTTTCATCCTTTCTTTTTTTCCTATAAATAATGGCCAAGGGGGAATGATGAGGGGAGTCCACCATTGGGGTTGAAAATCGGGTTGAGTGGCTTATTTTTGAGATATCTTTGGAGTTAGTTTTATTTTATGCAATTTTATTTTATTTGCAATATAGTTTAGATTTTACTTTTCATGCAATTGTACTCTTTTATTTCATAGTGATTGAATGTATTTGTAAATTATGAGTAGCTAAATTTCCATAAGCACTTGATCATGATTAAATTTGGAATGAAATAAACTTTCTTTATTTTTCACAAAATTGTAAAGCTCTCCATTTTGCTCGCTAACGATTTATCTTTGATTTTTAACGTATCAAATTCATATTTCGCGGATATGTTCTTCGATCCTAGATTTGTATCTTAAATGACCGAGAGGTTGCGGATACGAGTAGGTCGCTGAAAGATAAAAGGAGTTGATTGCACTCCTCGAGAGAGGACGACATAAATCCTCTAGATTGGAGTCAAATCCCATAGAGTGGTTCACCGCCTAAAGCAAGCTTAGGGGTTTCGACTGGCCGAGAGGTCTTAATTGATCAACCTAAGGTTAGTCAAAAGCATGAGCTCGAGAGAGACGCTTTTGTACTGTAGGAACCTCCATGGTCGAGTGAGCAATTTAAGAGTCTTGCGTACTTTATGTTTATGAAGGTTCATTTTAATCCAATGGGATTCTAGATCAAGTGCTATCTTTTCATTTGTTTTCTAGCTTTAGTTTTAATTTACCTTCAATTTATATTCCGATAAAATAATATCAATTTGCGTGAGTAGAAGTACTCAACAGGCCCCGAGTCTAATACGATATTTCCTATACTATATTTCGATAGGTACGCTTGCCTATTTGAGATTATAGTTTGGATACATTTTAAAACTATAAAATTCCTCATCAGCCTGCATGTAGCCCTTTTCCCTTGATTGTAAAGCCTATATAAAGGCATGTACTCCTTTGTTTTTCCCTAGTGAATGAATGAAAAGAAAACCAATTTCAAGATTGAAATCCTCATCCTTCTCTAAGGCAAGTTTCAGCCCCCTCTATTCCTCTTCTTCTTTGGCCGCCGGCCACCCTCCTCCTCCCATCTCTCTCAGCCTCCCTTCTCCTCCCCTTCTCCCTTCATACCTGCCCTACATCCTTGCTACCCGAGCCCTACCTTCTTCTTCTTCCTTCACACAACCGGCCACCTCTCTCCCCCAACCAACCTGAGCCACCACCTAGCAATCCTAGCCGAGCCACCTCCATCACCAACCGCCAAAGCCACCACCCAAAACTCCCTCACCCGAACAGCCCTCATCCTCTTCAAACTCAAGCCCCCCTCCACCACCACCAAAACTGAGCCCCACCATCTCCTCTTTCCCTCCACACCAAATCTCTTTCCAAATCCAAAGTATTCTCTACAATATTCCCCCTTATTTACCATATTCAAAATATATCCCCGTCTATAAATTCTCTACCTACCATATTTGAATTATTTCATTCCTTAACTATTTCTGATATCCTGCCACCTTTCTCTCTCCTGGCTTATTGGGAAATATTATTTCCATATTCGGAAGATTTCGCCGGGACTTTCCAAATATAGCATGATAGGAAGAAGGTGACGAATTTCTCTCCCTCCAGCATATCTCTGGCAGAGCCGTTGAAGAACGATTCTATTAGAGTGAACCAGATTCATCAAATCCGGTTGGGTAACGAACATTTCCACCGTTATGTGTTTCTCTTCTTTATATAGATCTTGTGGCATTGGCAAATTGCGTGGCTTGTGTAATGCTTGAATTTTCGTGGCTAATTTCTTTTAGTTATTGTCGTGTTTATTTCTTTCGTTCAAGTTCGTGAGGCGTGGCGGCCCTCATTTTTATTTTGTTAGGAGAGAACCACCCTTGTCCGAATCTTTTTTTTTGGTGGATTCTCTTTTGGTACAACAACGCTCGATCGAACCGTCTGGGTTCATTTCGCTTGAGAGGACCTCGGCATATCGCCTTGGTATTATCTTAAGGGTCCTTGAGAACCCCCCCTGTAATCTTTAATTAGTCACAATATTAATTGTGTCGTTGTTGCGTTAAATGCTTGAGTGTGACGTGAGAGTTATCGGAGAACGTCATGTTAGTTCCGTCGGCCGCCCATAACGTTTGAAAGCGTGAGCCTACATCAAATTGGCTAAGTCCAAATGAGTTGAGTGATGAAGGTTCACTCAACGCACTCAACGCCTGGAAGTGCAAATTATCTGACTAAGGGTTTTTACGCTGAGTGAAAGCTACTCACTCAACACACTCAAGTCCTAGCAACAGAAAGTTTTGTCCAACGAAAAAAGCATTGAGTGAATTCAACGTACTCAGCGTCAATCAACAGAAAGTTTTGTCTAAGGAAAAAAGCATTGAGTGAAGCAAACACACTCAACGCCTATCAACAGAGAGTTTTGTATAAGGACAAAAGCATTGAGTGAAGTCAACGCACTCAATGCTTCCTCAACAGAAATATTGGCAAAGTCCAAATTTGTTGAGTGATGACTAATCACTCAATGCCCAGTGAGACAGAAATCTATCTAAGTATTTTTTACATTGAGTGAAGGTTGACCACTCAACGTATATACTAAATAGCTTGAATTTCGCTAAGTCCACAGATTCTGACATCAGTTAGATTCAAAATTATTGCGGAAGTCAATAGTACGTGAAAAACGGTGTCGCATATCTCCTATTCTGCATTTAATGCAAAAGCAAGATTTCAGCTTGCAAATCCAAGTGGGCCCATGGGTCAAAGAGACGTTGGACAGTGAAAGAAAAAGAGGACATATCAGATAATAAAAAAATTAACTTTTGGAAAAGGCGGAACTTCATCTTCTTCCTCTCGCCATTGTTGTAGAGCCTGAAGAAGAAGTTCTAACTTCTGATCTGAGAGTTCAAGAAGGTAGCTGTTACGATTCTCACTTGAAAAGCAAGTTTAGAGAAGTTCTCTAAGGAAGAAGAAGTATCTAAGGCCTAACCCTAGCTGTAGTAGATCTGTTGATGCAAGTTAGTTGTTGATCTTCAACAGCAAGTTCAGAGGAATCTCTCTAAAGAAGGAGCAGCAAGGCAAGCCCTAGCTGTAGCATCTTCACAGCACCAGCAGATCATCCTTTAGGAATACCTTCTGGAGCTGTGAAGAATAAGATAGGATTGAGATTCACTCTCATTTCAGTAAGAAGCAGTTCACTGTAAGATACTTCCAGCATAAACAGAAGTTTCCTGAAGATCAATTTCTTGTTGCTGTGAAGAAGGTAGGGTTGAGTTTATCTCAACTCAGGACGAAGGCTTATAGAAATTTTCTCTGGAGTCAATTCAACACCAACCAAGCATTCTTTGTAGGATCCATTCTTGGGTTTGAGTTGTAGGGCCTTTGTGCCTGAAGTTGTAAGCCTATTTTATAAAGGCTGAGGTACGATATAGTTGTGGATCTAAGGTAGGGTCTGTGTTTTTGAGGTAGGATCTGGAGTAGATCTGAGGTAGGAGAGTCATTCTTTCTGAGTTGTAGGGCCTGTGTGCTTGAGTTGTAGGATCCTTCTGTGGATCTGAGGTAGGGCCTTTGTGTTTGAGCTATAGGAGAGTCATTCTCTCTGAGTGGTAGGGCTATCCTCCTAGCCTGAGTAGTACGACTATTAATTTAGTCTGAGGTAGAAAATCTTTGGATCACTAAGTTGTAGGAGCAAGCTTGTTTTAAGGTAGGGCTTTGTGCCTGAGGTAGTCCTTGGAGGAAACTGAGAGATCCGGCGGGATCGGTGTTGTAAGCTCTTAGGAGCCGAGATTTGGAGAAGTGCCTTGTCTAACAAGTTGTTAGAAAGGTGGGAGGGATAGTGGACATACTCATAATCGGGTGGAACCACTATAAATCTTTTGTGTGTTGTTTATGTTCTTTAAAGCAAGCTAACTAAGCTAACTTAACACACCTAAAACAAGAAAAAAGATAAAAAGGTCTAATACCTATTCACCCCCCCTCTAGGTGTTAGCTATCCTTGTAGCTAAAGACTTCTAGTCTGAAAGTGAGAGTTAGATCTGAAATACTCTAGAGGGGGGGGGGGGGGGGTGAATAGAGTATTCTTAAAAAATTCTTAACGGCTATTACAGCTTTTGCTGTAAATTAAAATTACAAAAATAACTATAGCTAGCACACAATAAACCTAAAGCACAAGCACAGCAAGAACAAAGGAAAAGGGCAACCAGACGACATAAGAATTTTATAGTGGTTCCCCAACCTGGGTACATCCACTCTTCTACCACCCTTTGTAGGAATCCACTCAGATTTTTGATCAGGTGTCTGACATCAATGAACTTTTGATCAGGTGCTCAAAAACCAAATCCTCAAGTCTTTTGATCAGGTGACTTGTAACCATGAATCACTTTTGAAGTGAGATGACAACTCTTTACAGAGGTGGGGATGAGAGAGTGATGGAAGTCTTCTTTCTCAATCACAATGAGAAGACTATGTGGATTCAGTGATGTTGTCAAAGCTCCCCCTGAGATGTAGAAGAGTTCAGGAGAACTAGAGCTTTGCACAGGGTGATAGGCCTTCAATTGAGAGACTTGATACAGGAGCTTTAGACTGATGGTGCTTGAATGTCTTTGCAAGGTCCTGGAGAAGAAGAACAGGAAGACTCTTGATTTGAGAAAGGTGTTCTTCTTGCTTCCTCTTCAAATTACTGACAGACTAAGAAAGCCAATGAAGATCTTCTTCTGAATATCTTTTGATGAAAAGCAGGAATGATCTTTTCTGTCTCTGTATTGTGTATGAGAAAAGAGAAAAATCTCTTTTTATATTTTCCTGGGGAACTTGGTCTTTTGAATTCCTTCTTCATTCAATGCTGACGGCCTAGATAATAAGCAGCATTGAATAATTTCCCCAACTGTCCCATAGAAAAATGGAAATCAATAATCCTGGAGAATATCCTAATCAATGCTCCTCTAACGGTTATATTCAAAGAATGTTAGAGCATTGATTACCAAGGAATTATTGCAGTAATAATGTGGACAGGGCTAGAAATAACTTAGTCTGGAATCGTTGAACAGTTGACAGAAATCATCGAATTGAGTCCACAGTTCGTCGAGCTGAGATGTTATGTTTGTCGACCAGACGGCTTCTGTTCGTTTAGCTGAGTTCCATGATCGTCGAGCTGGAAACTGAACTGCTGTCTCTTTTGAACTTTGCCTATTTTGTGTCTGAAGTTCGTCGAGCTGGTAAATGTGTTCGTCGACTGGAGTTCAGCAACTATTCTGGAGTTGTCAAATATTTTGTATGTTGACATAATTCTTCTGTGTGGTGTCGACATAACCTTTCCAAAGTATCGACTGATGATCATGGTGTCGAAACAAGTTCTTCTAGTGTCGACTTAGTTGGTGTCGACATATACTCTGAGTGTCAACACAAGTCTTCTGGTTCTAAGTTTTTGAAGTAGATGATTCCAGAATTTATTGGGCAGAGAACTAAGTTCGTCGACCTGAGTCTAGAGAACATAGTCTTGATAGAATGTTATAGTAGTCCAAGGATTCATCGACCAAAGAATAGAGTTCGTCGAGCTGAGAACTAAGTTCGTCGACCAAAGTCTGATACTAAGGACTTAGAATATCTTGATGTTTTTCTGAACTTGAAGTGTTGTTATAGTGTCCAAGTTTTAATCGACCTGAGTATCAAGTTCGTCTAGCTCAGCTCAGAGAATTTACTCTGAGATCGTCGAGCTGAGCATGACTATCGTCGACCTGAGTTCGACGAACGTCGAACTCACTTTTCGGAGTCTTGAAATATTCTAAGTCTTGAGTCTCTGGCAGTCTTGTTGATAGCTGGTACATGTGATTTTGACTCTAAGGACTTTGCCTAGACTCTAGGACATGACTATGACCATGGCTATACATTTTGGGTCACATGATCCTAAGTTAGTGAACCTAGCCCAAATCAAACTAGGGATCCAACAATATCCCCCTATTTGGGTGAGGTTACTAACCACAAACTCAGACTTAAATTGAAAATAAACAAAGCATAAAAGGTATACATCTGGCAGAGATCGATAACACATGCAACAGATATATATATATACATGAGCTTTGTTCAGAAAATATAAAGTAGTTATAAATAATACAGAAAGATAAGTAGAGTTCAAAATCACTTTTTCTACTTCCTTTCCTTTGGCATTGCATCCTTGCTCTTGTCTCCTGGCTTTGTAAATATTATTTCTCTGTTAGGATCTACAGCTTGTACACTGCTCATGGTCATATCAGCAGCCCCTAAAATCTTCAGAGATGTAGCACTGGGGACAACTACTTCAGGATGAAGAGACATATATTCTGATAGATTAAATACTTTCTTGCTGACCTGCAATCTGTTAAGTTCTTTCTCTCTATATGATGACATAGTAGTGAATTTAGAGGGGTCTTAACCTTCTTTCCGGGCTTTATTCATTTGAGAGAGCCCAACTAATTCATTAAACCTTGACATTCTGAAGTTGGGGTCAAGCTCAGGATCAAGAGGAGGAGAAGGAGGTCTCTCTGAATTTGCTACCTGGTCTGACTTTAGAGAAGAGATTCTGAACTGAGTAGATTGGTCTAACTTTAGAGAAGATCTAGCTGAAGGAGGACACTGGAGCTGGAGCATCTGCTGCTGGAGCTGAAGCCTTTGGAGCTGTAGCTGCTGCTTCATCATCAGGTATCTCTCCCTACATGTTTTCAGTGGGAACTGAGGCCAAGCCCCTGGCTGAAGATGGGGCAGTAGTAAGAGCAGAGATTTGTTCAGAGAGAGAGGAGATGGTGGTAGCAAGAGGTGTAATGCCCTCTGCTATAAGGGATTTGAGGAGGGGAGTGATTATGGAAATGATAGAAGATATTGTCGAGTCGTCCAGTGATGGAAGAGTAGTAGATGTTTCAGATGTGGTTTGAGTTGAAATATGTGGAGGGATGATAGATAGTGGTGGAGATGATGGAGTGGCATCTTGCATGATGGTGTCTGTTGGTAGATGGTAAGATGGTATTGAAGAGAGATGTGGGGGAATAGGAGATGGTGGTGGTGTAGGAATGTAGGTGTCATGGGGGGAATCAGGAGGTGTTGGTGGTTGATTTTCTTGAAGAAGGAAAGATGGAATTTTAGTGATGTCAGTTTGTGGAGATGGAGCTGGTGAAGCATGTGGAGATAGAGGTGGAGTAGGAACATGAGTATGTTGTTGTGGTTGTGGTGTTGGAGAGATAGTGGATGATGGAGGAAGGATCTCTTCAACAGGGTGGGAAGTGGCCTTTACAGCCCTTGTGCCTTCTGAAGTTGGGGTGAAAGATGTAGAAGCCGTAGTTGGCTTGGTTATTGTCCTCTCCCACTTGCCAAATAAGGCACATGTTAGCCTTTTACTGGCATTGATGAATATGGTCGGGGTGACCAGTGATTCAGCAGCTTTTTCTTGTAAAAAGATCCCTAGGATCCTTCTAAAGCAAACTTTCTTTTTATTGTTTTTCTTCTTTATCAGATCAAAAAGAATCTGTGCCCAATCCACATATTTCTTATTTATGATTGCACACATGACTAGAAACTGGTGTCTGGTGATGTATTCATGGGCAGTATGTTTCCCAAGCAAAACCTTTCCAACCAAATCAGCCAAAAACTTATAAGGGGCAGAGAGGTGCTTCTTCAATAGTTTATTGTGGTTATCTCCAGTATAACCCATTAGGCCCAGCATCACGTCAGACTCCTCTATTTCAATCTCTAGTTGCTCTTCTCCATTCCTTAATCCAAAAATTTTAGTTAAAATTGTGGGAGTTAAGGAGACGGGGTTACCCGCAATAGTGCCTGTCATCGTATTCTCCTCTATTGGCGATAGGGTGTAGACCCATTCTCTGATTTTAGTGCTGTGCAGTTTGATTCTTCTTGTCATCAAGGTTTTGAGTACTTGTTCTTCAAGTAGTTCCAAAATGAAAAGGAATATGAGATCAGAATGCTGAAACGAATCAAAGTCCACATCAAAACATGTATCGAACTTCATGTCTGCGAGAATGCTTGCCTGAATCGCCATGGAATCACCTGCAAGAGAGACACAAAAACGGTGATCAAGTGCAAAGGAACAAAAAACGCGGGATGGAGGTCGAGGAAAACCTAAATATAGGGTTTTCAAGAATATGAATCGACGGACTCCGTTCCACGAAAATAGAAATAATTCTTCGAACTGAGTTCGACGAAATAATTTTGAATGAAATAATTCGTCGATCTTATCCAGAAAATTGAAGACAGTTTGTCGAACTCCATTCGACGAATATCTTCTGAAGCAAGTTCGTCGAACTCCATTCGACGAATATCTTTTAAAGCAAGTTCGTCGAACTCCATTTGACGAAAATTATTTCACTCACAGAGAGTTTGTCGATCTCCATTCGACGAATATCTCTCAAACTTTCCCCGGTTCATCGAACTCCGTTCGACGAACTTTGGAAAATTCGTCGAGTGCAGACAGAAATTAAATAAAGTCTTCTCCATTGATCATTCCAAGTTGATTTACAAAGAACATATGATTTCTCTCATCCAGAGGTTTGGTGAATATATCAGCCCTTTGTAAATCAGTGTAGATATAGACAAGCTTGATTTTATTTTTGTCTACACACTCTATAATAAAATGATGTCTTATGTCAATATGTTTTGTCCTAATATGGTGAAATGGATTCTGGGCTATAGCTATAGCACTTATATTATCACAGAGTAGGGTTGAATTATTTAAGTTGAACACATAATCTAGAAGTTGATTTTGTATCCAAAGCATCTGTGAACAACAGCTGCCTGCTGCAATATATTCTGCTTCAGTAGTTAAGGTTGACACTGATGTTTGGTTTTTACAAAACTAAGAGACTAATCTCATACCAAGAAACTGGCAAGTCCCTGAAGTATTTTTTTCTATTTACCCTACATCCAACAAAATCAACATCAGAGTATCCAGTTAATTCAAATTCTGATTCAGCAGGATACCATAGGCCTAGATTAGGACAACTCTTTATATATCTCAAAATCCTTTTTAGTAAAATTAGGTGAGATTTTTTAGCGTTCACCTGGAACCTAGCACAAAGACATGTGGCAAACAAAATATCTAGCCTACTTGTTGTGAGGTATAATAGGGACCCAACAATGCCCCTATAAAGTTTCTGATCCACAGGTTTCCCCAGTACATCAGAGTCCACAACAACATTGGTAGCCATGGGTGTTTTATTTGCTGAGGCATCAGCCATCCCAAACTTCTTTAGAAGTTCTTTAGCATATTTTGCTTGAGAGATGAAGATGCCATCAGGGAGTTACTTCACTTGGAGACCAAGGAAGTAGGAAAGCTCACCCATGCTACTCATTTCAAATTTGGAATGCATGAGGTCAGAGAACCTCTTGCATAATTTGGAATCTGTAGAGCCAAATATAATATCATCCACATAGATCTGTACTAATAAGATTTGGTCCTTATGATGTCTAGTGAAAATTGTTTTATCTACAGTTCCTCTTGTAAATTTTTTCTCTAATAGAAAACTAGCTAAGGTCTCATACCAAGCTCTTAGAGCATGCTTTAGACCATAAAGAGCCTTATGCAATTTTATAACATGAGTGGGGTAAGTTGGAGAAACAAAACCTGGAGGTTGTTCTACATAAACATCTTCTTTTAGCACTCCATTTAGAAAAGCACTCTTCACATCCATTTGGAAGACCTTGAATCTCTTGTATGTTGCATAGGAAAGGAATATTCTTATGGCTTCCAACCTTGCAATAGGTGCAAAGGTTTGATCATAATCAATTCCTTCTTCTTGCTTATATCCTTGAGCAACAAGCCTAGCCTTGTTTCTCACAATGATTCCTTTGGCATCCAGCTTGTTTCTGAAAACCCATTTGGTTCCAATAACTGGGTAGTTTTGGGGTCTTGGAACCAAATCCCAAACTCTACATCTGTCAAATTGATTTAGTTTCTTCTACATTGCAAGGATGCAGTAAGGATCTTGCTCATCATCATGGATGGATAGAGGTTCAACCTGAGAGAGAAAATAGGCATGCATCAAATCTTGGGTGAGTTGATGCCTTGTATATACACCTGCTGATATGTCTCCAATCACTTGAGATCTGGGGTAATCCCTAAGTGTGACAAAATCAGTGGGTGGAATTGGTTGTGCAACAGCATTTGGAATTAATTCCTCCTGTGGAATTGTATTTGTTGTTGGTAGAGATTCATTTTCTTCAAATTCTTCTTCTTCACTTTCTTCAATGGCTTGTGGAGAGGGATGAGTTGGAACCTCTTGGGTGAGGTTTAGTCCATCCAAGGTCTCACAAAAGTGGGGTACCTGCAAGTTGCTATTGGTAGAAACTTCTTTCTCCTTGCAATATATGTTAGTCTCATCAAATGAAACATGAATGGACTCTTCAATTTCTAATGTTGATTTATTAAAAACCCTATATGCCTTGCTTATTTGGGAATATCCTAGAAAAATTCCCTCTTCAACCTTAGACTCAAACTTTCTAATGTATTTTTTGTTGTTATTATGAATGTAACATAAGCATCCAAATACTTTGAAGTAGTTGATTTTAGGTTTCTTCCCTTTGAGCAATTCATAGGGAGTCATGTTCTTTAGTTTGTGAATTAGGCTCATGTTCAGGACATAATTTGTTGTGCTTATAGCCTCTACCCAAAAGGTTAAGGGCATGTAAGCATCTGCAAGCAATGTACCTGCAGCTTCAATGAGTGTCCTATTTTTCCTTTCAGCTACCCCATTTTGTTGGGGAGTTCTAGGAGCTGATAAGCAATGCCTGATACCTTCCTTCTCACATAACTCATGCATAAGAAGATACTCAAACTCTGTGTCATGATCACTTATGATCAATACAATATGAGTAGAGAACTCAATCTGTATGTTCTTGAGAAAATCTGTAAGAACCTTGAAGGTATCTAACTTAGATCTCAGAACGAATACCCAACTGAACCTGGAGAAGTCATCCACTATAACCAAAGTGTAAGATTTCCCTCCTAGGCTTTGTACAACAATGGGTCCAAAGAGATCCAAATATAGCAAGTACAATATCCTAGGTGAATCACTCTTATTAGCAGATTTAAAACTAGTTTTTGTTTGCTTGCCTAATTGACAAGCCATGCAGAGGCCTTCCTTCTTGTAGGGACCAGAAGGTAGACCTCCAACAAGTTTGTGTTTAGATAGCCTAAAAATGTTTTTCAGATTTACATGACTTGTTCTATTGTGTCATAAGTCATTCTGATTACTAGTTAAATTAAGTAAACAGATATCAATTTTGGCAAAAAGAAAATTTACTAAGTATATGTTGCCTTTTCTATTTCCAATTAAAACTGTTTGGTTGTTTTTATCAATAATAGAACAAGTGGATGAGTTAAAGTATACCTGATAACCATCATCACATAACTGACTTATGGAGATGAGGTTATGCTTGAGTCCACTTACATATGTCACCTTTTTGAACGTGACAACTCCTATTCTTACTTCTCCAAATCCTTCTGACTGACGACATTTGGAGTCACCAAAGATAACCTTTGGCCCCAGCTTGGACTTGTAGTTGGATATGATGTTCTTTCTTCCAATCATATGTTTGGAGCAGCAATTGTCCAGGTACCAAGTTTGATTTACCCCTGGACAGCTCTTCACCTGCAATAGAAGACAGTTAATGGTTTTTGACCGAGGTTACCTTGGGTCCTTTGTATTGTTGATAAGAGAAGCTGGAAATAATAGAGAATTCAGGTTGGGACTTGTATCCTAGGGGGTGATATCTCCTAGGTGGTATGATCCAGTCAGCTAGTGGATTAAATGGTTTCTTAGAAATATTTAAGTTGCTGTTGGAATTAGAGTTTTGATTAAGTCTTCCTGGGTTCGACGAATTTCTGTAAGTTCGTCGACCAGAGTTCGACAAATTGGGTTGAAATTGTCGATCTCTACCCAGAGAATGAACATGTTCATTCTCTGTGCCCCACGTTCGTCGACCTCTGCTCGACGAACCATACAGAGTTCGTTGATCGTAGTTAGATGAATAAATGTAACTATAGTTTGCGTTCAGAGTTCATCGATCTGGGTTCGACAAACTGGCCCCATTTCGTTGATCTGAGTTCGACGAAAATTGCTGAACCTTATTTTTACTAGGTGTTTTCTGGTTTTTGGTTTTCTGTCCTACTGTCTTAGGGATCTTTTCTACTGTTTGTTTGTCATTTACTGTTTCTTTCCCTTTAGCAGATACACATTTTATTGGGGTTGATAAAATGTTCTTCCTGAGAATGGGGGCAAACCTAATGGAGCACCTAAGCCTTGCTTGCCATGAAGTCTGACATTAACAGTACTTGTGATATCCATCAGCTTGAGGCTTCTCCCATTGAGAGTTTCCTCAAGTTGTTTGGCCTCACAATGCTCAGTTTTTAATGAAATTATTTTTTCATTTGCTAAGGTTAATTCATCTTTTAACCTAATGTTTTCAGATTGAACATCCTCTAAGTTTCCTAATTTTTCCCTAAAGATTTTAATTTCTTTTTCAGAATTAATCAAATCTATGCACATTAACTTGAAATCAGATTTAAATATTTTAGAGATGTAGTCAAAGGAGCACAATACCAGATCTGCCTCTGATTCAGACACTCCTTCATCTTCAGACTCTTCTTCTTCTGAGTGACTTCTGGAGGCATAAATTACCATGAGACAAACCTCCTTTGCTCTTGCTTCTTCCTCATCTTCATTGGAGATTGAAGATGTTGACTCATCTTCTGTCTTACTCCAGATCGCAGCCACAAAGCCCATTTCATTCTTCTTGTGCTTGTTGGAAGAGGGTTTGCTGGTGTGTTGTCTTCTGGTTTCCTTCTCTCTTCTCCTCTTTCTTCTGGTTCTATGGACACTCAGAGAGGAAGTGCCCAGGCTTCCTGCATCCATAGCACAAAATTTCTTTGGTTGGTGTCTTGTCATATCTCGGCTTGTCATCTTTTCTTGATGACATTCTCCTGAAATCCTTTCTGGCCATCTTGTAGAATCTTTTAGCAAAGACACTCATAAGCTCTTCATTTGATGTTGCAGTCTCTGTCTCTTCAGTGGCTTTGAAGGCAATACTTTGTTCTCTTCTGGCTGCTGGAGTTGTTCTTTGTTCAGCTGCCTCCCTTGTCTTTATCAGCTGTTCATATGACTTCAGTTTGCCTAATAGAGATTCAGTTGAAATCTCATTCAGGCATCTGGCCTCTTGATGGGCCAGATTCTTGTATCTCATGAGCTTGGGAAGCACATTGGGATCTTGTCATTCACTTCAGTAAGAGTGATGTTCTTATCCAAGGTTTTTAGCTCATTGATAATTGAGCTTAACCTATTGTACATATCAGAAACTGTCTCAGCTTCTTCCGTCTTAAAGTTCTCATATAGGGCTATGAGATTTGATCTCCTATCCTTTCTATCGTCTGCTGATCCATCCACCATTTGGTTTAGGGAATCCCAAATGGCTTTTTCTGAGGTGCACTCAGCAACCTTCTGGAAGATATCATCTGACATAGTTTATGCCAGGATATTCATAGCTTTGGCATCTGAAATGTTTGCCATTCTTTGAGTTTCAGTCCACTCAGGTGGTGGAACTGCTGTTGAACTTGTAGGTGTTGCAGAGGTGGATGCTTGTGGGGGACCTGTCAAGATTGAATTGTAGATGTCTTCATCAATGGAATTCATGTACAGCCTAATTCTTGCCTTCCAGATGGCAAACCTATTAAGGTTGCACACTGGAGGCCTAGTGTTTGCATAATCCTTGTTTTGTCCCATGGCTGTGTTTATGATCTAAATGAAAATGAAATAATGTGTAGATCTAACAAAGGATCTTTGGTTCAAGGTTTAGCTTGTTCAACCAAAGGAACCCACTCTGATACCAATTGAAAGTGAGAGTTAGATCTGAAATACTCTAGAGGGGGGTGAATATAGTATTCTTAAAAAATTCTTAACGGCTATTACAGCTTTTGCTATAAATTAAAAGTGCAGAAATAAATATAGCTAGCACACAATAAACCTATAACACAAGCACATCAAGAACAAAAGAAAAAGGGCAACCAGACGATACAAGAATTTTATAGTGGTTCCCCAACCTGGGTACATCCACTCTTCTACCACCCTTGGTAGGAATCCACTCAGATTTTTGATCAGGTGCCTGACACCAATGAGCTTTTGATCAGGTGCTCCAAAACCAAATCCTCAAGTCTTTTGATCAGGTGACTTGTAACCATGAATCACTTTTAAAGGGAGATGACAACCCTTTATAGAGGTGGGGATGAGAGAATGATGGAAGTTTTCTTTTCTCAATCACAATGAGAAGACTATGTGGATTTTGTGATGTTGTCAAAGCTCCCCCTGAGATGTAGAAGAGTTCAGGAGAACTGGAGCTTTGCACAGGGTGATAGGCCTTCGGTTGAGAGACTTGATCCAGGAGATTTAGACTGGTGGTGCTTGAATGTCTTAGCAAGGTCCTGGAGAAGAAGAACGGGAAGACTCTTAATTTGAGAAAGGTGTTCTTCTTGCTTCCTCTTCAAATTACTGACAGACTGAGAAAGCCAATAAAGATATGCTTTTAAATATCTTTTGATAAAAAGCAGAAATGATCTTTTCTGTCTCTGTACTGTGTATGAGAAAAGAGAAAAATCTCTTTTTATATTTTCCTAGGGAACTTGGTCTTTTGAATTTTGAATTCCTTCTTCATTCAATGCTAACGGCCTAGAGAATAAGCAACATTGAATAATTTCCCCAACTATCCCGTGGAAAAATGGCAAATAATAATCCTGGAGAATATCCTAATCAATGCTCCTCTAACGGTTATATTCAGAGAATGTTAGAGCATTGATTACCAAGGAATTATTGCAGTAATAATGGGGACAGGGCTGGAAATGACTTAGTCTGGAATCGACGAACAGTTGACAGAAATCGTCGAACTGAGTCCACAGTTCGTCGAGCTGAGATGTTGTGTTCGTCGACCAGACGGCTTCTGTTTGTCGAGCTGAGTTCCATGATCGTCGAGCTGGAAACTGAACAACTGTCTCTTTTGAACTTTGTCTATTCTGTTTCTGAAGTTCGTCGAGCTGGTAAATGTGTTTGTCGACTGGAGTTCAGCAACTATTCTGGAGTTGTCAAATATTCTCTGTGTTGACACAAGTCTTCTATGTGGTGTCGACATAATCTTTCCAAAGTGTCGACTGATGATCTGGGTGTCGACATAAGTTATTGTAGTGTCGACTGAGTTGGTGTCGACATATACTCTGAGTGTCGACACAAGTCTTCTGGTTCTAAGTTGTTGAAGTAGATGATTCCAGAATTCGTCAGGCAGAGAACTGAGTTCGTCGACCTGAGTCTAGAGAACATAGTCTTGACAGAATGTTGTAGTAGTCCAAGGATTCGTCGACGAAAGAATAGAGTTCGTCAAGCTGAGAACTAAGTTCGTCGACCAAAGTCTGATACTAAGGACTTAGAATATCTGGATGTTTTTCTGAACTTGAAGTGTTGTTGTAGTGTCCAAGTTTTCGTCGACCTGAGTATCAAGTTCGTCTAACTCAGCTCAGAGAATTTACTCTGAGATCATCGAGCTGAGCACGACTATCGTCGACCTGAGTTCGGCAAACATCGAACTCACTTTTCAGAGTCTTGAAATCTTCTAAGTCTTGAGTCTCTGGTAATCTTATTGATAGCTTGTCCATGTGATTTTGACCCTAAGGACTTTGCCTAGACTCTAGGACATAACTATGACCCTGGCTATACATTGTGGGTCACATGATCCTAAGTTAGTGAACCTAGCCCAAATCAAACTATTGATCCAACACAGTCTACTTGTGGTGTGGCCTCAGCAGGACCCATATTATATAGTCATTACATGGGAGGTGTTCTAATTTTGTATCAGAGCCAAGTTAGTGTCCAAGGTAAGGTTTAGTGGTCGATTTGACGTAATCAGATCACTTAAAGAAGTTATCCACATATGAGTGTTGCGGGACCGTGAGTGTCCTTGTGTTCAAGTTTTGCAAATAGAACAAGAAGCAGGTTCTATGCTTAGTGCACCGAGACAAAACCGTAGATGAGTATGTGTAGGATTTTACTCGTCTTGGTCGTTATGCAGGAACGACCATTACTGATGATGAGGAGAGGGACCACCACTTCTATCATGGGTTGAGAGATAACTTGATACATCCACTTATAGCTCTAAAGAATGTGGGCTTCAAAGAGTTGGTTGAAGCCACTAGAACGTTGGAGAGTGACATGGAGCAAACCCAATACCATAAGTGTACAACCCCATATCCTATGAGTAGAGTTCGACAGGAGCCAGACCAGCCAAGTCCCAGGCAAGCCGAGCCCATGGAGTCGAGTACACTCGACGCCTTTCACCTCGATGTCGTGTGAGGCTTGTAGACTCGATGCCTCCCACCCTAGCGTTGAGTCCACTCGACGCTTCCCTCCTCGGCGTTGAGTGAGGCTTGTTCAACCGACGCCTCCCGCCACTACATTGAGTGGGGTGAGTTCTATCAACCCCTCTCTTGGCATTTAGTGAGATCTCAGTAGATCCGTCGGCTCGCCCAGATGGGGTGGGGCAATAGTGGGGCGAGTGGACTAAGTGTGATCGCACTCACCCATGGCTCTCTGCAGGTGATGCGTCGGCAAGTGTACCGATCATTGTGAAGTAATAAAGTTGGGGAGTCGAATCCCCGGATATTGATCTCTTGAAGAGTGCAAATAGGGAGTGTGATTTCACAATTGAAAAAGTGATTGCAAGTGTTAACGTAAACAAATGGGGTTTTGGTTTCGAGTTTCCTAAGTTCAACACTAATAAGCTGATTGCGGGTCGCCGTAACCGCATCTCTTTGGTGGATCACTCAAGAGAGTAATATGAAAGATGGACGAGCCAATGAGGGTCGCAATGACCTCTTCGACACGCACACCTCTAGCAATCACTAGAACAACACTATCTCAACAAGAACATGAAAAACTGAAGCTCAGCAACACAATCAAGATCTAAGATATAACAACACTTAAACATGCTGAAATACTTAAAATAAACAGTTTTCTTAAGCAATAATCAAACAACCACATGTTCAGAACAAAGAAACTACAAGAGGAGGGGGAGAAATATAACCAAACGCATGAAGGCTTTCCGAGATTCGCAGCCGGCATCACGGGTTGTCGGGCCTTGTTCGAGCTCAGTCTACGGATGATGTCCGGGGTCCAGAAGGGTTGTCACCTCCTTCATATAACCTGTCTTCTTCGTGAATAGTCGCTGGGCAAAATCTATCCGGAGAACTCCACGGATGCAACACCTTATGAGCTTGAAATGGAGCTTGGAGTTTGGAGAAGAAAATGGTGGCCGGAGATGAAGCTATTGCAAGCTTTTGGAGGGCGAAAGGTGGCCGTATCAACTATCCAAGGAGGAGAGAGAAAATATCGGCTGGAGGGATGTTTTCCCGCTCAAAGGAGCAGAAAAGGCGGGCTGGGTCGGACTGGATCAGAACTATCTTTAGGATGAAGAAATCTACGCTTTAAATAGAAGCATGTAAGAAAAATAGGCACACACAGTTTGGCGCACGACCATATACAAACCGTGCGATATTAACTTTCAGAATAAGCCTGTGGAAGGAGAAGCGTTGACCCGTGCGTTTTACTCGCGCACCGACACTTCCGCCCGTGCGTGAAGGAAATCTCACGGGTAGCAACAGATAGCTGGAATTCAGGACAATACAGGGGAACTGTGCTTTTTACTCGCGCACGGGCGCTGCCGCTCATGCGTGAACAAATTGCACGATTAACCACAGAATGGAACAAACAAACAAACAAGAAAGCTACAGGAAAACCGTGCATTTTCTTCGCGCACGGTCACAAAGAAACTGTGTGTCAACCGTGCGTGAAGATCGTCGAGCTCAGCCCGACGAAATTCATCAAGCTTAACTCGACATTTCTCCAGCTCAACAAAATGCACGATCGGGCACAAACCGTGCGTGAAAGAAATACACGACCGTGCTTTTTCCATAAATCAAAAATTCCTTCCTTGTGGAAAACGCACTACCTGCGCATCAAAACCAAAGCTGGAGCAAAAGCTCCCAGCACCAAACATACAGCATAGAATAGCCGGAAAGAGTCATGGGAAGCACCATGTGCATACCCGCAACAACAGAATGTGCAATTGCACACCCTCGAGCCAAAGCGGTGCACAGAATGGTCCATGACCGAACGATGCAAATATAACCGATAACCGGTTGAAATACAGTGCACTAGTGAGAAAACAAGCACAGATGATTCCGAAAAATACTATAAATATCGGACTCATCACACCACCAGACTTAAATATTTGCTCGTCCCGAGCAAATCATTTCTTCGTGAACTAGAAAATAGTTAGCTGGCTTAGAAATTTCCAAATAAAGTAAAGCGAGAAATCAAATACTTTCATGGGCGTAGAAAATATAATATATACAATTTGTAATTATGCTACGAAGTTTATAAATTTCGACAGACGTAAATAAGTATTGTAACTACTCAAAAATAGAATACTAGAGAATCGTTCGGTTATGCATAGGAAGAAAGTAGGCAGGCCACTCAGTTGAGCATTGACAAAGACAGGGGCTCGGGATCACCTCCAAAGAAATCCATCAATGTCTGGGACCATACGCTTGCCCGTTCACACTCTCTCCACAATGCTAGTTTGACTCAGGCGTGAATCAGTAGGACTTTAGGAAAATAAAGGGGCTTGGGTATATATGTAGGTGAGGATGCAAAAGGATAAAAATAATGGCTACGCATAACCCAAATGAGCTCATACAAATGAAATCCTCTTGCCAACAAAGCCTGCAGGTACACCACACCACTAGACTTGAACTTGAAAACACGGGTATGTGCACCGCCTACCACCATGACAATAACACAAATAGACTTTTCATTTTCACTTTCTTATTTTATATCAATCAACACATATTTTTTTCTTTTCTTTTTCCAGATTTTTATAATATACTTTCAACCAAATTTTCAAGAAAACTTCACCGCACAACCACAAAACAACATCGCAGCCACAACACCAAAGGAAGAATTAACATACTAATACATCGAGATTGGGGTGTGCACTGCGAAAAGCTTTTAGGCTCTGGTGATCGCGAAGTGGGGCTAAATCAAAAGGAGGGGTAGGCTCAAAATAGGATAATAAGCATTATCGTTAGGATGGGTACACGGCTCAATCGGGCCAAAAACATGGCCTACATCACCCTCACGCTAGACTAACCATGCACCAATGCTTCGAGAGTAGCTTGGGGCAAGTTCTTAGCCACCGAGAAAGGTAATCCTTCCTCCCAACTCAAGCAATACGACGCTAGTGATGGCTACACACATTTCTACACCACCGTTCGATTACTCCAGATTCAACACTTTCAAGTAGTACAAACAATATTCACAAATGCAGAAAAGTATAAATCTATGAGCATAAAGAAAAATTAAATCTATACTATTTATACACACCATGAGTACTCGATTAGGAGCACTGCACGAGTTTTGAACTACTCTATCCTAAAATCCTAAGTCAGCACCACTATTTTAAAGTTGACATAAAAGAAATAAATTTGACTTGAGCCGAGCGCGTGCTTAAGACCGCGCACATGTGGGTGCAGGTGCACTATGCAGACATGATAATATAGAAATAGAAAATGAAAATATACTTTTGGTATTAAAGTGCTAATAGTGCATGTGCATAGGTAACCCGCATAACACTCCCCCACCAGACTAAAACTAAACAACCTATTCAAGATTTGCAATAAAAATAGAGAAATATAAGTTGAAGGAGAGGTTACTCCATGCTCAGCAAATGAGCATACCAGAAGATTGGCGTTAATTTCATCAGAAAGTCCACGACCCAAACAAACTCCACCCGCATAAGAGAATATCTCCAACCACGCACACTATAAACATATAATCACAACAGCATAATTGAACAAATTAAAAGCAGGGAAATTAGTTTGTCTCCCATAAGCCCTTTTCTTTACCGTCTTTAAGGTGGACCAAATACCCGTATTAGCATTTACATAAATATTATTCAGAGCTGAAGTCCACAACGTAATGAAAAAGTCTAAAGTTACACACAGCATTAAGAAATAAATAAAACCAGAAAAAGCAGGAAAGGGGCCCCGGAGATCCTTCACTCCTCAACTGAATGCTGACATATGATAGATGCCCCCAGTCACGTGAGATGATGGCAAGGCATAGGCTTTAGGGCCCAAGGAAGACGAATCTCCCCTGCCCCTAACCTCTTCCTTCTTACACCGTGTAAGACACCCTTTTTTTATTTTTCAACACCAGGGTCTTAGGCCCAGAATCGCTGCTTTGCGGTAACTCCTTCACGCCCTGAAGGGTCATCACCACAAAGCGCCGATTCTGCCGGCCAATTCGATCACAGAAAAGTAGCACAATAAAGTAAATGCAAGCTAGCAGTCCACAGATAATCACATATTATAAAGATAATCTCCACGAAGGGAGTGTCCACAGAAAAACGCATCAGAGTAGTAAAATACAGGCTTATGCCCAGTACATCATGTCCTCACTACAAATCACTCATGCGGAAGCAAATGCTAAAGATCTACTCAAGGTCGAGACTCACGGTCCCGGTTGTATGAACTCTGGAGCTAGACTGCCCCATCTTCATGCGCACCGGTCTCTGGGGCTGCTCCTCCATGCTGAGCTCCACGGTTCCCTAAAATGATACGGTTCGAAAACCTTTAGTCTAAAAGACTAAGTCCTATCATCCCCCACCCCCTCCCCCATGCTCCTAGGCACCGAGCGGAGAGGAAGAAAGGGGATGACTTGAAGGTGGAGAATAATCAAAAACAGATGGCAGCGGACCTATACTAGCAATACTATAATAGGTATGGACAATAAGCTGAAATATGAAAAGTAACCTTCACTTATGTGAGAACATATAAGCCAAGGGGTCTTCTACAAGGCTCTCATCGTATAAAAAGTCTCATACCAATTTATACATTGGGGTGTCAGTTATCAAACAGCAGTAAATATATATCAAAATTGAACTTAATTTATAAACTTGCCCACACAAGCTTATAGACCAAGGGGTCGTTTTGCAGGGCCTAAAGTATAAGCATCATATTCCACTTATACTTTATGTGTCAGGGTTAAATGAATCGATTATGCTATGACATGCAAGTGGGTATGATGGATCATGCAAGTGCAACACACACACCCGACTATGTGCACACAGACCTTTAGTTCCTCCTTTCTGGAGCCGTAACGTCCCAGGATACCTCCATAGTGGCAGAAGGAAGCGGTGGGTTGGGCCTCGCCCACCTCTAAACCAGTAAAGCACTACCGGTCAGACCTATCGTACGCCTCAATGCTTGGTGCACGAAGCGGACTCCTGCATACTCTTGCCGACTACCGCACCAGAATTCTTTTGGCAAAGTGCTAGCCACACTTGCTGAGTTAGCGTATTGGCGTCGGTGCATCGACCCTCCAATACCGAAGACCCACTACCTTAATTTTCTTTCCTTTTATGCACATGCAGATTTAACGTGTACAAAACCCGAGCCGAAGCTCCCTAGACTAGAAATGTTCGTCTCAAACAATCGAGCCGAAGCCCCCCGGACCCAAACGTCTGTCTCTTAACCATCCAAGCCGAAGCTCCCAACTATCTTCCAGTGCTATCAGTGTTCGTGAAATGTACAACCCTAATTACTAAGTTAATCTTTTCAGCTTGTTAATACAGTTTACGTTAACCTAGGACTACCCCGGTATTCCCTATGAAGGGGGCTCTCAAGGGTTACTAGAAACTATGTTGGGATTACGCCCAGCGTTCCCTTTCACAAGGTACTTATTATTATTATTGGTTGATTCCATTACCCATTACCTTCTCATATTACGATAGGCTAATTCCTAGGGTGATTTGACTCTACCTCACCTCGAGGAGGACGATTTTTCGTCGAACCCGAGCGCCTCTAAACTCTAGCCAAACCAATTTCTCACCACTCTTCCCATCCTTCTATGATGAACTCACCCACCTCTATCAAAAAGGACTAACTCCTACACCATGTCCCAACGTGACTTATTGCAATTCCCCCATGCAGATCATCCTAGGCTATATGTCGGTCCGGATAGGAGATAATCCAAATTCTCATCCAAATGGCCTACCTTATTTACTGGAGACTTATCATGACACGAATAGACTAAATCCAGGAAATTATAATTTTCCTAACTTATCTGGTATTTAATTATTTTCCTTAAAGCTTCCAAAGGCTACCAGTTTGAACATGAACTACCCTAAGCACACATGCAAGATGCCTAACAAAATTATTATAAATATTAGGTTATCTCAATATGGTAAATTCATAGTATCATAATTTTTCCATCATCAAAAGGGCACTAAAATTATTTTTGCAATATTTACTATCTTCCGCTGTTTATGAACCAAGTATAGGAAATATCCATTCAAAAATTATAAAATAATTATACTATGTAGACACAACCTTAAAAGTATCATTGACCAAGTTTCATAATTTTTCAGTAAGTATTAATCCCTGAATAAAATAATTATCAAAAACCTCAATATTATGAAGTAAAGGAAGTATTGTAAACAACCCTCTAAAAATTATGAATAAATTCTTACAAGTATATTTTGGCCTGAAATCATCAGTACCTAAGTCTCATGATTTTTCAACAGCTATAACATCTATAAATAATTTTATACCACCAAAGCCCCTTTTTGAAACCAGTGAATGAAGTACTAAATATAATCAATTAAAAATTGTAACAAAATTCAGGGATATTCACCTAGACGTAGATTATCTTCTGACCAAGTTTCATCAGTTTCAAATGAATAGAATAATCAAATTAATTAAAAACACCATTTTGGGCCTTTTGATAATTAACAAATAAAGTACCAGAGATATAATCCATAAAATTCAAATAAAATCACAAGGGGATCTAGATGGTCTAAAACTTACTCTACCCAAATTTCACAAGCTTTGGATAAGGTTTAGTGGCTGAATTTACAATATTGTGCTTCTACCCTAAAACTAGGGTTAGGGTTTTGAGGTGTCTACCTTCCTCCAAATCTTCTAAGCTTCCTTCCAGTGAACTTAGGTTACTCTACCTTCAATTCTACTGAGTTTTCAAGGCCATACAAGGGCATTAGCCCCCATTTCCTTCTCAACCCCAAAAAGTCCTTCCTTAGGGTTTGAGGTTGAACCCTAGGGTAAATCAAGCCTAAATCATCCCATTTTCTTTTAGAGGGAGACATTGTGCATACTAAGTCAGTGTCCAAAACCTCAGCCTCTTTTGAGGGTAGGTAGCCACCCTAAGCACATGGTGTACCTTTAGTCAAAAATACCTCCTTAAGGCCAAACTAGGGTTTGGTGATTCCCTAACCAAAACCTATCCAAATGAGTTGAAAGTTTGTACAGAGCTAGGTATTGATTCCAGGGACCACTCACCAAAATTTGGGAGGGTTTGGAGGTCATTAGACCACTTAATTAAAATACCCTAGCATTATTAAAAAACAGTAAAAACTTTACGCAAAGTGTCTCTAAAAATTCTGAATTTTTGGCAACCCTAGGTATAGCTAGGGTGGACTCCCTGCCAAAATTTCAATAAATTTGGACCAAGGATGAAGTTTGGGCACTCAGTTGAATGTCTGCCTAGCCCTAGGTGTAGGTCCCACCAAAAGGGGTGCCCTGGTCAAACCAGAGGCCCAAATTGGTCCAAATCAATTTTGGATTAAAGTAGACCCATAGGGCTGTAATGTTCATGTTGACTAGATTAGGGGTTAGAGTTGACTTAGGTCGACATGACCATTTGGGTTGACCCCAAGGGGTCCTTGGTGAACCATTGACCTCACTTTAGGTCTAGGAAGGCATGGGTGGGGTCCACTTGGCTAGGGGTAGGTCAATTGACCCTAAGTAGGCTAGTTTGACCCATTTAGGGTTAGGGTTGACTTAGGTCAACTGAGTGTCTTTGATTGACCCCAATGGATCATTATGGCTCTAATGGGCATCCCAAAATGTTTGGGGGTGTTGTGGTAGGATCTTGGGGTGATGGTGAAGCCCTAAGGTCAAATCCTAGGTTTGGTGATGAGGTTGTGCCATAGGCAGACCATGGTGATCCTCACCTTGGCCTTCTATCTCTTAGCCCATTTCTGGCTTCCTAGGGTTTTGTCATGACCTAGTCATGGCCAAAACCACTCTTAGGGGTCTAGTTGGAAATGGGATATTACACACCGGCGGGCAAAATTCTGTGCCTTGCGCATGAGCAGTTCTTTCCTTTTCAGATCCACAAATGGTGATCGCCAGGGTGGTATAACCACACCCACCAAATCAGCAACATGCCTATCTTTCTCATCCGGGGCATCCTTTCCTCACTCGCAGTGGGTGAAAGATCAGCCCAAGTCACCTGTTTAACATTATTACAAACATTGTTAGGATAAATCTATGTTTTTAAATCAGTCTTCCACATGCTTTCTATATCCGTGCTCAGCTCATGTTTCTCCTCAACTGAATCTTGTTCCACGTCAAGTGACTCCGTCTCTGACTCTCTTTCAGCTAAAGTCAGCAAATCTACCACTTTCTTAACCCGATCTTGCTCATTAGGTAGATAACATGTCTCAGTAGCACTAGATAAATCATTAGATAACAAAACATTCAATTTCAGAAGTTCTCCAGGTTTATTTGAAATTATAGGGGAAGTGGCAGTGGTAAAGTCAAATCAACCTTGGAAGCCAAGGTGACACCACTTGCATTAAATTGCAATGTAGCTTCATTAGATTTTAGGAATGGGACCCCTAAGATGGGTTTTGATGTATTTCACATGGGTCCTAACACCTAAAAGTCAGTGACTATAGCAGCCCCATTCATAATCACTTCCACATCTTTAATCTCTCCATCAATCTTTACTATCGATCCATCAGCTAGCACTAGTGACTTCCGGACATCAGATTCGATATTTAAATTCAGTTTTTCAACATCTTGTAAAGCGAGAATGTTGCACGATGATCCAGAATCACATAAAGCTATCGTCTCCACTGCATTAATCTCACATTTAACAGCGATTTCATTTTTATCGCACTCCTCCGCATCCCCAGCACTCTTCCCTTGCTCACGGGGATTCTTGCCCCAGTTGTGTTTCCAAGTCCCTCATGGAAGTGGTTTGAGTGGCCATATTATATTGGGTCATATCCACAAACTTCTCCATCATTTCCTTCAGCGCACTCTTACGAGTCCCTTGAACGTTCGGATTATAACCCGTATGTGGCAGTCGCGGCTGGCTGTTTGGGGCATGAGCATCAAATTGATGTTTGCCACCCTGCCACCTTTGACCGGGAGCATTTTGATTCCACGATAATTTAGGATGATTTCTCACGTTGGGGTTATTTGCATTAATATAAGGAGCAGTGCGGTTTTGAATATTTATAAAATTTACATTCTCATCAAAAGTTATACCTGATGGCTCAGCAAAGGTCTCTCTAGCAGTGCACTCATAAGCATGATGGTCGGGGCTACCACAACCCTGACATGAAATGTCCATAAACCGAGCTGGAGGAGGGGCCGATCTGGTCCACATCGTCCTTCCATCCAAAGTATGATGGCTCGCCTCCGCTTGTTGCACCACCACATTCACTTCAAATAGGTTCCTCGCCCCTCTTGGAGCATTTCTTCCGGCGGTCCAGTATATGATGTGGGAGGCAGTGTCGTGAAGTAGCCTCAATTCTTTGTCAGGAGATAGGTTCATTATTGTGCCGCCAGCTACTGCGTCGATCATAGCCCTAAAATTAGGCTCAATAGCAAAGTAGAATATTTCAACTAAATTCCACGGCTCACAACCGTGTTGGGGGCATCGACGCTGCAGGTCAGCGAATCTCTCCCACGCCTCAGTCAACGTTTCTTGGTCCAAATGTCGAAAGGTTGCAATATCCCTACAGTCATTCACAATCTTATCCACCTAGTCGAACTTAGCCAAGAACATAGAGGACAGGGCCTCCCATGTGGTATGATGAGTTGTAAATATACCTATTTTTGTGTACATTAATTTAGTTATTTTCATTTATTTTTGTCGTTTTTACTTATTTTTATTCAATAAAATGCTCCTATTTTTGTAAATATTATACTAACTTATTTTATTTTATTTTTCAGGAAAAAATCAAAATCTGCCAAAAATTGACCTGTCACGCCCGTGACATATTGGTCACGCCCGTGACCAGGGCGTGACACGTCAAAAACCGTGAAATCAGCAAAATTTGAAGTGCAAAGCCTGACACACCCGGGGTCACGCCCGTGTCACCCGAGTCACGCCCGTGACCCATGCCCGTGACCATCCAGATCGACGAAATCGCGCTCAACGATCGTCGACCCAGCTGACACGCCCGTCGACACGCCCGTGTCACCCGACACGGGGCGTGACCCAAGCCCGTGTTCACTCAACTCGACACTTTCAGCTCGACGATCGTCGAGTGTCGACACCTGCCTGTCACGCCCAGAGTCACGCCCGTGACCTGGGGCGTGACCTTTCCAGCTAGCCCGACAAGACCTGCCCGAAGACTTTCGGCGCGCACCGCGCCCAGATCCACCTGCCTGTCACGCCCCCTGTCACGCCCGTGACCAAGGGCGTGACCACTGCGAGACCGACACGTGTCCAGCCAAAGTCAACTTTTCCGTCAAATCGCCGGCCGCCTTCTCAAATAGTACTGTCACGCCCCCGGTCACGCCCGTGACCAAGGGCGTGACCCATGAAAATTTTTTCTATAAATTCAGAGGTTCTGCTCTGAATTCCTGTTCCTTTTTTTTGAACCATTTTGTATAGGGGAAATGCTGCTCGGATGAGTCCAAATGTTATGTAAGGGAAATTTCTCCCCCTCTCCTTTATTTTCATATCTTTGTAATCTTCGTTTTTAGCTTAATAAAATTGTAGTTTTTCTCTCTTTTATGGATTTGGACTTCAACTATGTGGCTACCCTTATGCAATCTTATCTTTCTTCCTTGTTTTAACTTAGTTTTTTGTTCTTCTTTACATGTGTGTGTGTGTGTGTATGAGTTTAAATTAGTTTTATTGTTTTCATTATCTTCATAGTTTAGCTTTTCCGTTTTGTTCATCCTTATGAAAATATAAAAATGATTAAAAGGTGGTTTTGATTTTTCTTACTTAGTCGTTTTTTTTGTTATTTTTGTAAAACTTTTCATGCTTTTAACTTTTCTTCCACTTTTTAGGCATTATTATAGAATTATAAGAATGGATAAGTTGTTATTTTGCTTTTTCGAACACTTGCATTTTCAATTTTATTGTCAAAACTTTTGTCCGTTTAATTTTTTCGTTCTCTTTTTATGCATTTCTACCGCATTCTAGCGGTAGAAATGTATTCGTTTTTTTATTTTTCGAGCACTTTCATTTTGCGTTTATTTGCAAACTTTTTCGCTCCGTTTATTTTTTATTTTCCCTTTTTATGCATTTCTACCGCATTTTAGCGGTAGAAATGCAGTTGTTTTATTTTTTCGGTAACTTAGTTTTTTGCAATTTTTTATGTGTGCGCATTTATTTCCGCCTACTCGTTAAGAGTTAAATGGCGCTTTGCTTTATTTCAATTCTGTCGAGTGTGTGCGTGTGTTTTATTTTCTTGTAGAGTGTGTGTGTTTACTTTATGTCGAGAGAGTGTGTGCGTGCGTTGCATTTATTTTGTCCTACTCGGTTGAGTAGGTCCCGTATTTATTTTCTCCTACTCATTTGAGTAGGACTTGCGTGTGTGCGTTTTACTGCTTTCTTTCTCCCGCCCACGCATTCGCGCCGGGACTCGCAATTTACTGCTTTCTTCAGTCCTACTCGTTTGGGTAGGACTTGCAATTTACAGCTTTATTTTCCTGCTTTCATTTACTGCTTTCTTTCCTGCTTTCTTTATTGCTTTCCTCGCAAGCCGTCCCCATTCCGATGAGTGGCTAACAGTTCTTAGCCCTCGGCATCGAAGAGCATTGGGACAGATAAAATAGCTTAAAATAACTAAAGGTCTAATTTTTCTAATTAATTAAAAGTACTTAAGGTTTGCCCGGGGTTAACGACGCGTAGGACCACATATCGATGTGTGGGCCCTATTTCCGTTTTCCATACGCTCGCCGAGAGGCCGTGCGTATGGACAGATCACCCCGTGGCAAAGAGAGTTCCGCACTAACCCTCGAGAGAGGAGGCGCGCCAACTCTACCGGATTGGGTTCCCCACCCAATAGCGGGGTTCTTAGCGTAATGCGGGCGTTAAGAGGAATCCTTCGTCGGACGAGAGCCCGGTCGAATAGTCTTAGCGTTCAGGTGAGCGATAGCCCTATAGCTAGGTGAGCTCATTTTAGTGGAACCTCCACGGCCAAGTCTCCGCCTTAATTAATTAGAAATTTAGGATCTCTTTTTATTTAAAGTCTATTTTAGTTCAATTGTTTTTTCGGTGCCATCGAGCTAAGCTCTTCATCGGCACCACCTTCAAGCTTTCTTTTTATTGCTTTCATTTTCTTTCCGCCATTTTCTGTATTTTTATATAAAATATCCCGACAAGATAATTATCGGTAAAATAATAGTCCCCTCCAGGGAAGAGTAGAAATAATCGAACCGGACCCGAGAACAATACGACCTCGATATTCCACCCGGAATATCCTGTACTACTCACGATAGGTGCACTTGCCTCCTTTCGTTAAAACTCGATTTCTAAACCTTTTTTATATCCAAAATAAACAAAATAAATACGCGCGCCCCGTTTTCTTAAATAAATTCACTTCCGCCTTTTTCTCAAATAAAACCGCCGGGTCGCCGCGTGACCGCAAATAATTTCCGAGTTTTTAACCATCATGGTAGCCGTCCTAGGAACAATAGTATGGAGCCAGGTTTTGTCCTTGTCCCTCAGCGAAAATGGGAACAACCTCAGTTTTACTATGTCATCATAAATACCGGCATAACGGAATGTGCCGCAAATCTCCGAGAACTCCGCCAGATGGAGATGCGGATCCTCAATCGACAAGCCCGAGAAATGAGTATTATTTCGGATCGTATTCAGGATGGCGGGTTTAATCTCGAAGTGGTTGTTTACGATGGTCGGTCCGAAGCCAGGGTAAACACTTCCCGCAGTAGGGGTTATGAAATCATGCATTGTCCTAATGAGCGGTTGGACCACCTCTTGGCCCTCAACAACCCGTTCACCATGGCCATTTCCACCTTGGCCTAAATCGTCCATCCTTTCTTCAGCAGCAGCAGCACGCAGGCGAGCTCTCCTCGCACGTGCGGTTTCAAGCTCATACACAAGATCTTTAACCCAATCACTGGAGTTAGGATCTGTCATACAACACAAAAAAAACCTTTCAAAAATACCAAAAACACTTACAAACTTTCTCAAAAGAAAAATACATGCAACCGTTGCACTCCCCGGAAACGGCGCCAAAAACTTGATGCTTCGGCAAGTGTATCGATTGTAGTCAAGTAATAAAGTTAGGGAGTTGAATCCCCGGATATCGATCTCTTGAGGAGTGCAAGTAGGGGGTGTGATTTCACTATTGAAAAAGTGATTGCAAGTGTTAATGTAAACAAAGGGGGTTTTGGTTTGGATTTTCCTAAGTTCAACACTAATAAGTCGATTACAGGTCGCCGTCACCGCGTCTCTTTGGTGGATTACTCAAGAGAGTAATATGAAAGATGGATGAGCCAATGAGGGTTGTAATCACCTCTTCGCCACCCATGCTGCTAGCAATCGCTAGAACGACACTATCTCAACAAGAACACGAAAAACTAAGGCTCGGCAACACAATCAAGATCTAAGATATAACAACACATAGACATGCTGAAATACTTAAAATAAACATTCTTAAGCAACAATCAAACAACCGCAAGTTCAGAACAAATTAACTACAAGAGGAGGGGGAAATACCACCAAATGCATGATGGCTTTCCGAGATTCGCGGCCGGAGTCCAAGGGTTGTCGGGCCTTGTCCGAGCTCGGTCTATGGATGACATCCGAGGTCCAGAAGGGCTGTCATCTCCTTCCAATAACATGTCTTCTTCGTGAATAGTCGTTGGGCTAAATCTATCCGGAGAACTCCACAGATGCAACACCTTCTGAGCTTGAAACAGAGCTTGGAGTTTGGAGAATAAAATGGTGGCTGGAGGTTAAACTATTGCAAGCTTTTGGAGGGAGAGAGGTGGCCGGATCAACTCTTCAAGGAGGAGAGAGAAAATGTCGTCTGGAGGGATGTTTTCCCGCTCAAAGTAGCAGAAAAGGCGGGCTGGGTCGGACTGGATTGGAACTATCTTCACAAAGAAGAAATCTACACTTTAAATTAAAGTAGGTCAGAAAAATAGGCGCGCACGGTTTGGTGCACGACCGTGTGCAAACTGTGCGATATTAAATTTCAGAATAAGCCTGCAGAAGGAGAAATGTTGACCAGTGCGTTTTACTCATGCACGGGCGCTTCCGCACCTGCATGAAGGAAATCGCACGGGTAGCAATAGAAAGCTAGAATTCAGGACAATATAGGGGAACTGCGTGTTTTACTCGCGCACGGGCGCTGCCGCCCGTGTGTGAACAAATTTCATGATTAATAACAGAATGGAACAAACAAACAAACAAACAAGAAAGTTACAGGAAAACCGTGCATTTTCTTCACGCACGGTCACGAAGAAACCGTGCGTCAACCGTGCGTGAAGATCGTCGAGCTCAACTCGACGAAATTTGTCGAGCTCAGCTCGACGAAATTCATCGAGCTCAACTTGACGTTTCTCCAGCTCAACAAAATGCATGATCGGGCGCAAATCATGCGTGAAAGAAACGCACGACCGTACGTTTTCCACAAATCAGAATTCCTGCCTTGGGGAAAATGCACTACCTGCACATCAAAACCAAAGCTGGAGCAAAAGCTCCCAGCACCAAATATACAACAAAGAATAGTCAGAGAGAGCCATGGGGAGCACCATGTGCATACCAAAACAACAGAATGCGCATTTGCACGCTCTTGAGCCAAAGCGGTGCACAGAATGGTCCATGATCGAACCATACAAATAAAACCGATAAACAGTTAAAATGTAGTGCACGAGTGAGAACACAAGCTCATATGAGTCCGAAAAATACTATAAATATCGGACTCATCAGCAGGCAGTTGGCGAGTGGGGCAGGTCTAGCCTGCACTTGCCCAGGGCCCTAGGAGGTGGCGAGTGATAGCCCCATCGAGCACTCGCCACCCTATGCGAGTGGTGGTTTTCAAGGGCCGCTCGTCCAGTGTTGCATGATGTATTTTTATCATTTTCCCCCACTGGACTACACATAGCCTTTCAGAACAGTGGAGTTAAGCTATTGGCAGGCCAACTTGGGCTACACATAACTGTTTAGAACATCGGAGGTTGGCTGTTAGCAGACAGTTTTTATAAAGCTATAAATATACCCAAGGGGGTACCTCAGAAGGTATGCTTACCCGTGCCCTGGTCTTCTTGCGCTTTTTGAGGTATCCTTGGCTCATCACTTGGCAAAGGAGGGGAAGCGCTATAAGATCTTCCGGGTGTATGGTGGGACGTCCGTGCTACAACTTTTGGTAGGTTTCTTGTTCTAAGTCTCTAGCTGCTTGATCTTGTGAAGGAGACGTAAGTGTGAGATCACCCATTCCCAAGGGTTCAAACTCCACAGAAGCCGAATTTCGGTTTCAACAATTTGGTGCGGTGAGGGTGGAGAGTGATTAGCACCAAAGATCCTTCATGAGCTCGATGACTGGAGGTGAAGGACGGGGATCTAATAGGGCCGACTCACCAGACCCTCTCCACTCACCACCCTCGGGATGTTTGAGGATTTCAGGCAGGAGGTGCTTAGCCTCGTCAAGTTCGCACTTGGCACTCGCGCCGAGTGCTCGACGTTAGCGGTCCCAGTTGTCACAGCCCTAACCCTAGGCAAGAACACCCCCGATAGGCGTCCTGGGAAGGAGGTATTAGAAGAGCGGACGGAGGGAGATCTGATGGGGTGAGTTATGTTCCCCGGTGCGGCAAGCGCGGGCTGGTCTGGCAAGGTGGAAGTGCGAGATTGCCTGGCTCGGCCAGCAGGGGGTGGCAGCTCCTTTAGCAAGTTGGTTTCATCTTTCCCAATTTTAGATGGGTTTCGTGAGCCAGAGATTTTCTAATATACTGGAAAGGACAATCCAGTTCAACACATCAAGTGGTTTGAGGATGTGCTCTCGATCCAACAGATGTCAGATGCATTTAAGTGCAGGTTCTTCGCCATCATCCTCAAGGAGAAGGAAAGTGATTGGTTCCACCAGCTACCGACTAGCTCCATCTATTGTTCCGAGGACCTACACTAGGGTTCATGCTGAGTTTCACCACTTCCAAGAAGAGGAAGGAGTCTGAGTCCCTATTCCACATCAAGCACGGGGTGAACGAGACCCTGGGAAGCTATGTTGACCGGTTTCAGGAGGAGGTCCTTGAGGTCCAGGAGATTCCAGGGCACACCCTAATGACAGCCTTCACCTTGGGTATACAACAGGGCTTCGTCATGATGGAGCTGAAGAGGGTGCCTCCTCTATCCTATGAGGAGCTGATAGAGAGGGCAGGAAGGGAGGTCGACGGGGAGGCATCGAACCCCTAGTTTGCGAGGAAGTTGGCCAGGTGGACCGCGGAGGAGGAACCATGAGGTGGTAGGGTCCAAGAGGTTCGGAGGTCCGAGCCCAAGCAGAGGTAGCAGCAACAGCCACAACAATAGCAGCCGAGGTGGGGGCACCAGGAGCCCAATGATTGACTCGGCTGGAGGCAGCAGGAGTGGCAGGACCAGGGCTACCGGAGAGGTTTCTATGGAGGAGACAACCACCAAGGGGGCCAGGGTCACTTCAACCCTCCAGGTTGGATCAAGGGTCAGAGGACTCCTCTCCCCGATCAGCATCAGGCTATGGTGATAGCCTTGGGGAGGAGGAGATCCCAGCAGAGGAGAAGGCAAGGAGGAAGGGCAGAGCTGCCCTATTATGACTTACATCAGGAACAGGGCCATGCCACAGCCATGTGCCCAGAGTTCCTCGAGATGAGGTGAAATATGGAGCAGCAACAACAACCCCTTCAGGAGGTGCGGATTGAGGAAGTCCTGCCTGGGGTAGAGGAGGACAAGTGCGAAGATCGGGCCGATGTAGGGGGCCGAGGAGGGATTGGAGTGATCCAAGGGGGAGTGGGAGTCGAAGCTACCCACAAGGCGATCCTCCATACCATGTACTGCCAGAGCGTTGCTTCAATGTATCTAACTCCACCCAAAAAGAGAAGGTCACATTCTCAAAGAAGGATATGCCGGATCATAAGGAACCATTTTGCGACGCGCTGGTCATCCAGGCCGCGATCAATAATATCACGGTCTCTCAGATACTCGTTGATAATGAGAGCTCAGTCAACATCATCTTCAAGAAGGCATTTGACGAGATGAAGGTAGAGGCCTGGAGGGTGTTGGCCTCAGTTGCACCTCTGTTCAGGTTCTCAGGAGAGAGGAAGGAAGTGGAAGGAGGAGTGGGACTCCATGTCGTCCTGGGGTGGGGGGGGGCAGTCCAGGAATTGCATATTCGTCAGCATGGATGCCCTCGGCAGCTACGATGCCATTTTCGGATGGCCCCTCATCAGCACCTTCCACTGCGTACCCTCCTCCTTCCATCAGTGCTTGAAATTTAATGCCGAGGTAATCTAGGTCAGGGTCCGAGGAAATCCCAAAGTAGCAAGGAAGTGTTATGTCACTACGGTAAACTCCATTTCTTGGCAGGGTGGAGCCGAAGAGATGGAGAGGAGGATTGAGGAGCTATCCAGGCAAGAGGCCGTAGAAGAGGTAATGGATATGGAAGTGGATGAAGAGATCTACGCCCAGGTGGCGGCGGTAGAGGAAGTACAGGAGGAGCCGGCTGAGGTGATGGCTGTGGAGGAGGCTGAGGAGGAAGTTCTTGTCCCAGGCAAGGGCCCCCCATCAAGTGGGGAGACTAGTACCGGCTAGAGATGGCAGAATAGGTTGTAGAGATGGAGGTTCTCACCCATGCGGGCCAGGTGGAGAAGGTGCATATTAGTGGGGGGTTGAGCCTGGAGGACTAGGGGAGGATGTTGGAGTGCATCCAAAAGAACGTCGACATCTTCGCGTGGAGCATGACAAACATGTCGGGAATCGATGCGGATGTTGCCTGCCACCATCTCAACCTGGATCCAGAGGACGCCCCATTCAGCAAAACAAGAGATCCACTGCGGACAAGCTAGTCGAGCCCATCAAAGAGGAGCTGGCCAAGCTCCTCAAGGCTGGGTTCGTGTCCGAAATCCAATACCCCGGCTGGGTCTCTAATGTTGTGACGGTAAAAAAAGGATACGACCGGTGGAGGATGTGTGTTGATTTTTCGTTGTTAAATAAATCATGTCCTGATGATTATTATCCCATGACTCGGATCGACGCACTGGTTGACTCAGCCGTTGGTTTTTTTGTGATGAGTTTTTTGGATGCATTTTCAAGTTATTATCAAATTAGGATGCACCAACCTGACGTCAAAGATGTCTCCTTCACAACCAGGGATGGGTGTTACTGCTACAAGATGATGCCCTTTGGGGTAAAGAATGCTGTGGCGACATATCAAAAGATGATGATTAGAATCTTCCGAGAGAAAAAAAGGGAGGAATGTGGAGGTGTACGTGTATGATCTTATGATCAAGAGATGGGAGGTGGATTCTCATCTCCAGGATCTGGAGGAGACCTTCTGCACCCTATAGAAGTATTAGATGAGGTTGAACCCCTTGAAGTGTGTCGTCGGGGCAAGCAGGTGGAAGTTCCTGGGTCATCTTCTTACTCCTGCGGGGGTGGAGCCTAATCCTGACGAAGTCAAGGCGATCATGGAGTTGGGATTGTCGCGGAATGCCAAGGAGGTTTAGCAGTTGACTGGAAAGTTGGAAGGACTTAGTAGATTCCTCTCTCGGGCAGGAGGGAAGTGCACTCCCTTCTTCATGGCACTGAGAGGGGCCCAGAAGTTCGAGTGGTCCCGGGAATGCGAGGAGGCATTCCAAGCCTTGAAGAGACAGTTAACCCAGGATGCACTTCTCCAAGGGCCTAAGTAAGGGGAAGATCTGTCCCTATACCTTGGGGTCTTGATCGAGGTGGTAAGCTCCGTCCTGGTCCAAGAATAAGGGAAGAAGCAGCTGCCTATCTACTATGTGAGCAGGGTCTTGAGGAAAGCAGAGCTCTGATACATGATCTTAGAAAAGCTAGCCTTCGCTCTAGTCATCTTGTCCCGTAGACTCTGACCCTATTTCCAGGCACATCTCATCCGGGTGGTGACTGACCATCCCCTCCGCAACATATTTGAGGGGGTGGAGCATTCTGGGAGGTTGGCAAAGTGGTTGGTGGAATTGAGTGAGTTCGACATATCCTTTGTTCCCAGCCTCTCGATCAAGCCCCAGACGATGAGCGACTTTCTTGCTGATTACGTGGTCGAGGTGGTGGTGGAGGAACTCACTCGCCTGGTTCCTTGGAAGGTGATGGTGTATGGCACCTCGGGGATGCATTCCTTGGGGGTAGGGTGATCTTGGAGAGCCCCCAGGGAACAAGTATCGAGCAGACTGTGGTCATGCATTTTCCTATCACTAACAATCGGGTTGAGTACGAAGTAGTAATAGCAGGGTTGCGCTTGGCCAGGGAGCTGGGGGTACATGATGTGGAGGTCCTCACGGACTCTATGGTGGTGGACTCTCAGATCAATGGGGAGTTTGAGGCAAGTGAGCCTACTCTCCAACTATATTTGACAAAGGTGATAGGGGTCATTGGCATGTTCCAGACCTTCTCCATCCGGCTTGTGCCGTGGGAGGAAAACGAGCAGGTCAACCAATTGGCCAAGCATGGGCCCCATGTGGGAGGAACCTGTTGAAAATATCACAAGTCAATCAACTAGTAGTTCTGGTGTCAAGTAAACACTTCCAAAACTAACATGCTGATCACTTGATCAAGAAGAAATGAGAACTAGGCACAGAAACACTCCAACCGTAAATTGAGCTATGTATAAGAAAGTAATAAAGAGTAAACACAGATCTTGCATTAATCCACTATCAACTTTACAAGGCAAGGTATACATGGCGAGACATGATTTAGCCAAGTACAATGAGAAGAAAACAAACAAGAGCAAACTACAAGCTGGGAGCACTGCCGCCAAAACCGCTGAGTCCGCCAAGACTGCCAAGATGTTGCTGCTACTCTGATTCTACGGAGTACGCACAAGCCGCGCGGATAACCCGTTATTTTGCTGACGTCTGCTCTACAAGCCGCCATCAAACTGAATGAATAGACCGCCAAGTCCGCCTAGACCGACAACCTAGTTATTGAACTTAGATCAAATTGAGGAGAGAAACTGGTTGGTCGCCACCTGCGACCTGCTGAAACTGTTGATTGTAAACTGCAAGCTTCATTGCTTCCTGACCTTGATCAGAACCAGATGTCCGACTTCACAGTGCTAGTTGCACAACCTGCAAACAACAACCAGTTAAACTTATACCGCGCGACCTGGAAAATCGAGTCCGCAATAACTGATCTGCGCTCAACATACTGTTCACTATGTTACTGTAGACGTGTCGGGGGGGTCTATTTATAGGCGGGGTGAGGAGTGTGGTCACCGCCCTAATGAATATGGTCACCACGCCAGCTCGCAGCTAGTAAAGCCCAGTCCGCCGAGTCCGCAAGGACTTAGCCGGACTTCAAACAATCCTCCAGGCACCATGCAAAGGTCAGTCCACCACTAGGAGGACACCGCGCCAGTCCGCACACATGATGTACGTGGACATAGCAATATCCCACAAACAGCGTCAATCTGCAGGCTACATGCGGACACGGAGACAGCCCATATAGTCCGCAAGCACACCACCACTCTGCCACACTGCACAGCAGACGAACACAACCACAGCCGATACTGCATCAATTCGGATGCCATACACAGACATGGTGACAGTCTGTATAGCTCGAGAATAATGCCTCAGTTTGCCGAAAGAGTCCACAACCAAAAGGCAGACCGTCAGGTCAACAACGGACTCTGCGGACACTGCGAACACCCTGAACTTGTCACAGAGTGTGACTAAGTCCAGCAACCTACCAACAACTAGTACGAGCTTGGCGGACACGAAACCCAGACCACCAACTCCATGGACAGTCTGCCAGCATGAATGCGAATATCACCCACCGCATCACCGGAGAGCTCAGCAAGGAATAAACCCGGTCTCCAAAACCAGTCCGCAATAGCGGACTCCGCGGACTCTAATCAAGTCCGTCATATCTCCGTGAATATAACCTCCAAACCGCTCGGTTACTCCAAGAGTAAGATCTGCAGAACCACAGGACGAGCTGAGCACCGCAATCAGACTGCCAAAGACAGACTTCCCAGGCCGCTCCACTAGACCCCCAAGCCACCAAGACTACTCTGGCCACTGACCACCCAGGCCGCAACTTATGTCCTCCCAGGATGCGGATTCAGACCGCCCAGACTGCACGGTCTGCTCCATCACCCACTTTTACATCAAAAATTTTAACACTCCCCCTTGAAGTGAGAAGTGGTGATCAAGCACAATAATCCTCGTAATCGAGTAAACGGCACCTTCGACAATGACTTTGTGAAAATGTACGCGACATTATCCTCACTCCGCACATGTTGCTCCATCATAGAACCCTCCAACACCTTCTCCCATATAAAGTGGTGCTCAATCTCGATGTGCTTGGTCCGAGCGTGACAAACTGGATTATTTACCAGTTTCAGGGCACTCTCATTGTCACCGCTCAGCAGAGTAGGACCGCGCACTTCTTCATAGACGTCCTCTACCAGTCTTCTAAGCTAGATGGCTTCCCGAGCTGCCAAGGCCGATGCCTTGTATTCCACTTTTGTAGTAGAGATAGACACCGATTCTTGTTTCTCGCTGCACCAAGAAATACTCCCTGATCCACAAGTGAAGACGTAACCGGATGTTGGCTTCCGATCATCTGAATCTCCCCCGTAATCAGCATCCGAGTACCCTTGAATAACAAACTCCATGCCTCTCCTATACAGGAGACCCATGTCAGAAGTAGCCTTCACGTACTTCAAGATATTTCTAGCCACCATCAGATGAGGCTTCCTGGGTTCTGTCATGTACTGACTTACGCGGCCAACTGCATAAGCAATGTCTGGCCTTGTAATCGTCAAGTAAATAAGACTCTCAACTAGAGCCCGAAACACCAAAGGATCTGGAAGAATCCTCCCCTCATCCCTCCGAAGTTTGATGCCAGAATCAAATGGAGTAGAGCTACTCTTCCCCTCCTGCATGCTGAATCGCTGAACGATCCGTTCTGCATAGCCTTTTTGGGATATGAGTATGCCGTTCTCCTTCCTCTCCACCTCAAGTCCAAGGAAATGGTGGAGTTCACCCAGATCCTTCATCTCGAACCTGATAGCTAGCTCTGCCCTGAGCCTAGCTACTTCCTCCTTGAAATTTCCCGTGATGATCATGTCATCCATGTATAACAGCACCAGGACTAGAAGCTTCCCCTTCTTCTTGACGAAGAGACTCGAATTAGAGTTTAAAGCCAGATACCCGCAGAACTGAAGATATTCTACATACTTCCCATACCAGGCTCGAGGAACCTTCTTCAACCCATAGAGCACCTTCCAGAGCTTGCAGACGTAGTCCGGATGTTCTTCAGATATGTACCAGAGCGGCTAATCCATGAAGATTTCTTTGTCAATCTCCACGAAAAGAAAGGCATTCTGTTGGAACACCTATTACAATTTGGGTCAGGATCACTATGTCTCTAGGAAACCTGTCTTTGACCTCCTGTATAGATCTAAAGGTCAATTAGAATTGAGTCTAAGGGTTAGAAGTCTAGATTTGGAAGCTGCCCTCAAGACCCAGAATTTTCAGTTTGAGACTAAGTCACATCGTCGAGCTCAGCACGACGATTCGTCGATCTCCATTCGACGATCGTCTAGCTCAACTTCAACAGATTGTCGAACTCCATTCGACGATCGCCGAGCTCAACTTCAACAAATCGTCGAACTCCATTCGACGATCTGCGAGCTCAGTTCGACGATCTTGACTCAGTATTGGATCTCTATCTCTGAGCTCAGTTCGACGATCTTTGAGCTCAGATCGACGATTTCTGTTGCTGTATAAGTCCATATCGCTGAGCTCAGTTCAACGATAGCAGAGCTCAGTTTGACGATTTTCTGATGCCTTCAAGGAACTTTCAAGTTTCAAATTCAGAACAGTTAAGGAGTTATTCAGCAATTAATTCAGAAGATTTTCTAGCCGTTTTCATTTATTTCTGGACCAAGTTTCAAGGGATTATCAAGGAATGTTTCTTTGGACTTTCCTCCAGAAGACAATTGCAATTAAGGATGCAATTAATGACAGGCCAACGGCTATTCTTGACAGAGGATATTTTTCTATTCAGTACCAGAGAATAAAATACAAAAATTTTGAATCTCTATATCACTCAGAACACAGACAAGAACAAGAACAAAATATTTTCTGTCTCAAAGAATTCTCTCAAGAACACACATCCAAGGAGATCAACCATCTGAAATCTTCTGATCTCTTGTGATTCAAGTGTTCAAGGCCAACATCTTTCAAAGACTCCAGACACCTAACATTTCAGCTGTTGCTGAAATCATCATTTGCTGGAGATCAACTTCTGAAGGCCTATCACCCTACAGCAAAGCTTCATTTCCTGAACATCTCAAGAACTCAGGGGGAGCTTTGACAACATCAAATCCACATAGTCTTCTCAGCTGCTCTGAGAAAGAGAAGACTTCCATAACTATCTCATCCCCATCTCTGTAAAGGGTTTCTCAAACTCCCTTCAAAAGTTTGTGCTTGGTTTTTGAGCACCTTGTCAAAAGCTCATTGGTGGCAAGACACCTGATCAAAAAATCTGATTTGGTTTTTGAGCACCTTATCAAAATCTCATTGGTGCCCAGGACACCTGATCAACTCATCCTGCAGTGGATTCCTACCTAGGGTGGTAGAAGAGTGGATGTACCCAAGTTTAGGGGAACCACTATAGCTCCTTGTGTCTTCTGGCTTGCTTATCTTTATCTTTTGTTTCTGGCTGTGATTGTTTTGTGATTAGTTTAGATCTGTGATTAATTTATGTTGTAGGTTATTTTGTGATTAAATTTAATAGCTGCTTCCCTGTTCACTCAGATTACAACAATTGTTGTAAAACGTTTTCAAGCACCATATAATCTATTCACCCCCCCCCCCTCTAGAGTATATCATATCTAGCTGCACTTTCAATTGGTATCAAAGCCAGGTTGGTTAAACATACCACACCTTGGTGGTTGCACAAGCTAACACCTAAACCCAAAGATTCCTAGTTAGATCTATTTTCTTTTAAGTTTATTATTAGATTTTGTTTTCACAAATCATGGCCCAAAATAAAGATTATGCTAGCACCAGACCTCCAGTGTGCAATCTATCCAAGTTTGCACTTTGGAAAGTAAGGATCAGATTATACATGAATTCTATTGACGAGGATATTTTTAATTCTGTGTTGACAGTTTGCCCAAGACCTCCAGATAACTCAAGTACAAATGTTGTTCCACCTCCATCAGGAACAGATGCTGATATCAAGAAATGGAAGGTAGCTGATGCCAAGGCTATGAACATTCTAGCCCAGACCATGTCTGATGACATCTTTCAAAAGGTGGCTGAATGCAATTCAGCAAAGTAAATCTGGGATAAACTCTCTGAAATAGTCTCAGGTTCAGCTGATGAGAGAAAGGACAGGAGATCCCACCTCATATCTCAATATGAGAATTTCAAGAAGGGAGAAGCTGAATCAGTTGGAGATATGTACAATAGACTTAGTCTAATAGTCAGTGAACTCAGGACTTTGGATAAGGAGATATCACTAACTGAACTTAATGACAAAATTCTAATGTGCTTCCCTAGCACTTGGGATTCAAGAATCTGGCCAATCAAGGATGCCAGAAGTTTAAATGAGATCACCACAGAAGCTCTATTGGGTAAGCTCAAATCTTATGAGCTACTCATCAAGAATAGAGAAGAATAACAGAAGGCTGCCTCACCAGCCACAAGAAAAGAGAAGACAATAGCCTTCAAAGCAACAGAAGATCAGTCTGAACACAAAGTCACAGGCAATGATGAACTGCTCAGTCTGTTGGCCAAAAGATTCTACAAGATGGCCAGAAAGGACTTCAGAAAAAGATCATACAAGGAGCATGTAAGCCAAGGTATGATAAGTCTAATAATAAGGAAATTGTCTGCTTTGGTTGCAGGAAACCAGGGCACATTGTACCTGACTGTCCAGAGAACAAAAATAAGGACAGAAGGGACAAGAAAGAAAGAAGAAGAGAAAAGGACTTCAAGAAAAGTAACAATGGCAAGCCCTCCTCAAGCAAAAACAAACACACTAGGAAGGGATTTGTTGCTGAATCCTCGAGTGAAACTGAAGAGGAATCAGAAGCCTCATCCAGCTCCAGTGATGATGAAGATGATGCAGAAGAGAAGGAGTTCTGCATGATGGCAATCAATGCCTCACAACATAATTCAGATGAAGAAGAGTCAGAGTCAGATTCAGAGACTCAACTTGAAGAAGATCAGGTAATCAGTTCTTTTGATTTCAATTCAGAGGACTTTTAATCTGAGTTTAAAGCATTATGTTTAGACCTGCTAAAATCTGAGAAGGAAATTATCTCTCTCAGAAATCATTTATCTGAACATAATACCTTAAAGTCAGAAAACCTCAAACTCTCTCAGGAGTTGGAGTGCTGTAGGGAGCAGATAGCTTCACTGAAAAGTGAGCTATCTGAGGCCAAGAAGCTTGAAGAATCCCTTAATGGGAGAAGTATCAAGCTGATGGACATCACAAGCACAGTGAACTCCAGATTTAATAGTACACTGGGCTTGGGTGCTTCATCCAGCCAACCCATAGTTCTAACAACTCCAATCAAGTTCATTTCTGATAAAGGAAAGGAAGTTGTAGAGGTAGCTAGGAAAAATTCTGATCTGCCCAAGAAAACTAAGTTCCAGTAGAAATCGTCGAACGGAGCTCGATGATCGCCGAATGCAGATCGACGATCTCAGGCAAAATCGTCGAACTCAGGTCGACGATCTCAAGTTCCTGAACTTTGCCATAGTTGACCGTCGAACGGAGCTCGACGATCTGACCCAAGATCGTCGAACGCAGCTCCACGATCGTCGAACAGAGATCAGAGCTCTGGAAACTCTTTCAAGGGCAAATCAAAATCTAATCCTAGGGGTCCTTCATCCCAAATCTTTAACCCTTATACTGAATGGATTATACCTCCAAGGAGATATCATCCTAAAGGTTATAAGAGTCAACCTGGGATGTCTTTTATTTCAGATTTTAAAGGTTATCAACCTAGGCCCAAGGTAAACTGGGTCAAAAACAAATGAATTATTTTATGTGCAGGTGAAGACCTATCCAACATCTAACCAGCAATGGTACTTGGATAGTGGGTGCTCTAAGCACAAGACAGGAAATAAGGACAACCTCACATCCTTTAGAGCCAAGCTTGGACCCAAAGTATCTTTGGTGATTCAAACTTTGGACAAACTAAAGGATATGGTGCAGTCCAGATTGGATCAGTAACATTCAAAATGTTGCTTATGTGGAAGGACTGAAGCACAACTTAATAAGTATCAGTCAGCTATGTGATGAAGGCTATCCGTTGACCTTCAGCAAAGCATTATGCAAGATCAAGTCAGAGGACAACACAACTGTGTTGACATGTAAAGGAAAGGTAATATATATCTAGTAGATTTTCTTTCAACAGATGTAGATATTTGCCTGTTCAATTCTGCTTGTAGACCAAACATTTTATGGTATAAGAGACTAGGACACTTAAACCTTAGAACTATTGCTAGGCTATCCAAGGACAACCTTGTTAGAGGAGTACCTTCTGGCCCCTACAAGAAGGAAGGACTCTGCAGGGCTTGTCAATTAGGCAAGCAAACTAAAAACAGTTTTAAGTCACTTAATAAGAGTGATTCACCTAGGATCTTATATCTGTTACACATGGATCTTTTTGGACCCATTACAGTACAAAGCCTAGGAGGGAAATCTTAAACTTTAGTAGTTGTAGATGACTTCTCTAGATTCACTTGGGTGTCCTTTCTGAGGAAGAAGTCTGATAACTTTAAGTGTTTGACAGAGCTTCTCAAATGTATACAGATTGAGTTCAATACTCACATTGCCCTGATCAGAAGTGATCATGGGACAGAGTTTTATTCTCTTCTTATGCAAGAGTTCTGTCAGAGTGAAGGGATCAGGCATACTTTCTCAGCTCCTAGAACTCCTCAACAAAATGGGGTAGCTGAAAGGAAAAATAGAACCCTTATTGAATCTTCCACTACATTGTTGCCAGATGCTCACCTTCCTCTATCCTTCTGGGCAGAGGCAGTGAACACCTCCAACTATGTGCTGAATAGAAGTTTGGTACATAAACTAAAGGGAAAGACTCCCTATGAATTACTCAAAGGGAAGAAACCTAAAGTTGATTATTTTAGAGTTTTTGGCTGTATCTGCTATATACATAATAATGACAAGAAATATTTTGCAAAATTTCAAGCTAAAGCTGATGAAGGAGTGTTTCTAGGATACTCCATGATCAGCAAGGCTTATAGGGTTTATAATAAATCATCTCTAAAAATTGAAGAATCTGTTCATATATCATTTGATGAATCTAACATGTCTTTCAAGGAGAAGATCACTTCAACCATAGCACCTTTGCAGGAACATTCTCCTGTTGAAAACTTGAACAAGTTACAGGTTACTCAAAAGGATGAAAGCAGTGAAGATGAAGAAAGTATTCAACACATTGAAGAGAAACAACCTGAAGAGCCAGTTGTTGTACCACAAGAGGAAACAACAACACAGGTTGGTGAGCAATCAACACCCCCTGTTGATTTAGTAACATCAAGAGATCATCCAATTTCCAAAATAATTGGAGACATCTCAACTGGAGTGCAAACCAGAAATCAGGTCAATCAAAACCTGTTGCACACCTGCTTCCTATCTCAAATTGAACCTCAGTCCATTCAAGATGCAGAACAAGATCCACACTGGATCATTGCAATGCAAGAAGAGTTGCATCAATTTGAAAGGAACAAAGTGTGGGAACTAGTGCCAAAGCCTAAGGATCACTCCATTGTTGGAACAAAGTGGGTGCTCAGAAACAAACTGGATGATCAAGGAGTAATTGTAAGGAACAAGGCAAGGCTAGTTGCTCAAGGATATTCTCAAGAAGAAGGAATAGACTATGACCAGACTTTTGCACCAGTTGCAAGATTGGAAGCCATCAGAATCTTTTTAGCTTATGCAGCACATAAAGGATTCAAGGTATATCAGATGGATGTCAAAAGTGCATTTCTAAATGGAGACATCAAAGAAGAAGTATATGTCAGACAACTTCCAGGTTTTATCTCTCCAACTTATCCCGATTATGTTTTTAAGTTGAATAAAGTATTATATGGTCTCAAGCAAGCTCCTGGAGCATGGTATGAGACCCTAGCATGCTTACTTTTGGAAAATGGATTTATAAGGGGTAGAGTAGACCAAACTCTTTTCATTAGAACCCATAAGTCTCATACCCTACTAGTACAGATTTATGTAGATGATATTATTTTTGGCTCTACTGATTCAAAATTGTGCGGAAGATTTTCCAACCTAATGTATTCTAAATTTGAAATGAGTAGCATGGGTGAGCTATCCTTCTTCCTAGGATTGCAAGTCAAGCAACATGCTAAAGGCATCTTTATTTCTCAAACCAAGTATGCAAATGAATTGGTTAAGAAATTTGGCATGTCTGAAGTATCTTGTATGAAAACACCTATGCCTACCAATGCTGTATTGGATGCTGATGAACATGGGAAACCTGTTGATCAGACAACATATAGAGCAATGATTGGCTCTTTACTGTACCTTACAGCTAGTAGACCAGATATAATGTTTGCTACATGTATATGTGCTAGGTTCCAAGTAAGCCCTAGAGAGTCACACCTAACATTAGTAAAGAGAATTCTCAGGTATGTTAAAAGTTGTCCAAATCTATGTGTTTGGTATCGAAAAGATTCAGCATTTGATTTAACTGGATTTTCTGATGCTGATTATGTTGGATGCAGAATTGACAGGAAAAGCACCAGTGGAACTTGTCAGTTCCTTGGTGACAGACTTGTCTCTTGGTTTTGTAAGAAACAAACTTCTGTGTCAACTTCAACTGCTAAAGCTGAATATGTGGCTGCAGGCAGTTGTTGTTCACAAATCTTGTGGATTCAAAACCAACTCCTAGACTATGGCTACAACTTAGAGAAGTCTAAAATCATTTGTGATAACACCAGTGCTATTTCTATAGCTCAAAATCCAGTCCTCTATAGTAGGACAAAACACATAGAGATTAGGCATCACTTCTTAAGGGATAATGTTGAAAAGAATAAAATTGAACTGCAATATATCCCAACTGACTTACAAAGGGGAGATATTTTCACCAAGCCCTTGGATGAAAAGAAACACACCTTCTTCCTAAATCAGTTAGGAATGTTAGATGGAGGAAGTCTAAAATAATATCCAAGATTTTAAAAGTTTAAAATTGACCAAGACTAGGCAAACATCTTGATTTTTCTTAGTGTCTAGAGTTTTTCTGGTCTCTGAACTGCGCTCGACGATTTCCCCCAGATCGTCGAACGGAGATCGACGATTTCCGAAATCGTCGACCTGAGTTCAGCGTTTCTCAGATAGTATGAACTATCTCTTCCGGTCAACGATTGTCGAATGGCGCTCGACGATGTTGTTCTCTGAACGATCGTCGAACAGAGCTCGACGCTCTCCAATATCGTCGAATGGAGATCGACAATATTGAAGAATCTTCAGATTCCTTTAGAAGCCCCGATCGTCGAACTGAGTTCAACGATCTTTCCTTTTCTGCGTCGAACCCTAATATAAAATTCATTTTTCACCGTCGTTCTCCTTTTGCGCTTTCGATTTCTCAGCAAAACTTTCTTTCCCTCCAAACATTTCTACACTTGGTCGTTTTGTTTGTTGAATCTTTATAGGTAAACTTGGTCGTTTATGTTGCTGTTCTTGCCGCCATGAAATTCGATGCCGGCTTTGACATTGACATGGAGTCCTTCAGCACAACAGATCAGGTTTTCCAGGACATCTTGGAGTTGTTCAAGGAGCAGAAACTTGCCACAATTATGACCTCCATGATCAAACTTGCTGCTGATGAGATTAGAGAGTGGGTCTACACTTCCCACAATCAGGATCAAAACACAATCGTTGGATAAATTTCTGGCACCCAGGTACCCTTGACCCCAGCAATTCTGACAGAAGTTTTTGAGTTGAGCTCTGGTGGAGATTCTGCTGATTTATCTAGAGAGGAATATGCTGACTTGCTTGCAAGAATGGGTCATTCTGAGGCTAACCCTAGCAAGCCGCTGAAGAAAAATCTGTCTGTAGAATATAGATTCCTGTCTGATGTAGTTGGAAATGTTCTGTTGGCTAAGCACTCTGCCCATGATACCATTTCTAGGTATCAGCTCTGCTTAATGGGAGCCATAGTGGACAAGAAGAATTTGAACTGGGGAGAGGTCTTCTTTAACCTTATTAAAAAGAAAATTAATAAGAGTTTTGTAAATTTTGGGAGGATTTTAGGGCTTTTTCTGCAGAACAAATGCCCTGCATTGCTAGTGTCTTCTGGGATACACATTAATGCTTCCAAGAGACTGTCTTGTGCCCTATTTGGTAAATGGGACAGGCAGATCACCAAGCCCAACAGGCCCTCTTCCAGGACACCTTCAGGCACCAGGACTGCCATAGTCACTTCCCCTCAGGTCTCTGCCCCTGTAGATGACTTGCCTGCTGATGCCTCTCCACCTACTCCAATTCCATCCACCATTCCAGTTCCATCCACCTTTCAACCTCCATCCAAAATCATCATCTCCAGCCCATCTCCAACATCAATACCATCTCCAATTCCAACTGTCACAAAAGAACCATTCCATCCATTATACTCCTACCCTCAACCAGATATTGAAACATCACCATCCATTCCATCCTTCAATCTTATTGATGATTCCTTCATGGATGATTCACCCTCCTCACCTCCTGAGCTACCCTCCTCATCAACCTCTTACCAGGTACTTCTACAAGAGATCATTGATCAACCCACATTCATTCCATCTATCTCAATCCCAATGTCTTCCATCACCACTTTACCCACACCTCAACCATCACTTCCCCAATATACAAGCTCTCCTCTACCATCACCAATAGCTCCACCTCCATCCTCTACCTCTGCTCCAGTCACTGCTGAGCAAGTAGAGATTCCAGCCCTAGCTGACAGGATATATGAATTGCTAGCCCCCAGGCTATCTCTTCACTTGGAGACCTCCTTGGCTCCATTACTCCAGTCAGTGGCAGCTCTTTCTGCCAGGATCTCCTCCTTATTCCCTCAGGCAGCCCCTTCAGCAGTGTGCCTTGATCCAGCTTTGTCTGAATCTAGGCAGGGGGAGATGCCCTATGAAGTGAGCTTGCATGCTGTGTCTTCTGTTTCTGATGCTACTGTTGTTGTTGCTGCTGTTGTTCTTCCTCAAGCTCCAGTTCCACCTCCAGTTGCATTCTTTCCAGTGTACATCAGGTCCTTACTCTTAGTGTTTGATTCAATGTACTTCAGTTGTCTTCCAGAGAGAGTTGCTGTCCAGCCCCCAGAGGATTTCTCCAAGGCCCTTGTGCCCTTCTCATGCTGTGATACAAGTATTATAACTTCCTTGTTAATTCAGTATATGCTGCTGCTACTCCTGCTGAAAGCATTGTTGATGTCTCTGATGCTGCTGCCCCTCCTGCTGCTGAAAGTTTTGTTGATATTTCTGTTGCTGCTACACATGTTGCTGTTTCTGAGGATATGCAGATGACAAAGGCACATGATTTTGAGCCTTCTGTGTTTGCTGATGATATTCCTCCTGCTGCTGATATTGTTGTTTCTGAAAGTGAAACTGTTGCTGCCCCAACTGCTGTTATTACTGCTCCAGAACCTTCTGTATCTGTTACTACTGCTAATGCTTCAACTTCAATTACTACAAGTGTTGTATCTGCTGCTGCTCCAATCACTGCTGCTTCATCTGCTTCAACACAGCTCAAGAAAGAATTGATGAAAAAGATTGATGCTCTTTATGATGAGCAAAGCTCTGAAAGTGATGAGTTCAAGACTGATTCTGATGACTCCTCTGCCACTATTGCCAGGAAGAGAAAGGCAAGGAACAAAGTCATGAAGAGAGTACCTCCAGCCAAAGTCAAGGACAACAATGACATCCCATATTATATTCTTCATGACTGCCCCATAACTGAGCACTGGATGTAGTATTCAAAGAATCAAATCAAAGCCATGAAGAAAAAGAGGAAATATGAAAAAGGATCTTCTCAATTCCAATATCCTCATCCTCCTCCACCACCTCCTCCTGATGCAGGTGCAGGTGCAAGTTCAGATGCTCAACCCTCTGCTAAAAGACAAACCCCCTATCAGCCTCATGCCAGATCCTATCATAGGGGAAGCCAGTCCAGGGGTTCTCAATCCAAAAGAGGAAACTACAGAGGAAATCAAAGAGAAGTCCAGGTTTATTCTAAAGGTTACTCAAGGCAACATCCCTACTCCAGGGAAGGACAAATCTCATCTAACATAACCTCTGGTCCTTTTCCCTATAAGCTAAAGAAGTGGTTTCATCCAGGCCTCCTCAGGACAATCCATCAAATAGATATGAACCACCAGTGCCATTTGAAGATCCTGAAAATAATGCAACTGCTTGGACTGCAAGGATGAAAGAGCTTGCTGCACTGGACCAGATTAAGAAAGCTAGAGAGCAAGGGAGAGGCTCCTCCAACATCACTACATTGTCTGAACAGAGAAAGAAAGAGTTGGAAAGATATGCTTCAAACAAATTCTTTGATTCTGATAGATACATGGAGCTGCATGCTGAAGCTATAGTTCCAAGGCCCAAACAGCAAACCTCTTTAGGTGCAGCAGATGACACAAGATCAAAGAAGGAAGCTCTCAACCCCAATAGAGAAATCAAACTCATAAAGAGCAAGGAGAAGAAATAACTATGTAAGGTGACAATCATTTTGAATTCTGAATTCTGTCTGGGATGATATATATTTGTGGTTCTGCAATGCCCTGATTATTGTTTTTCTGTATTATTGATGTGTATGTTGTTATTTGATTTTTCCAAATTCTGTAAATAGTAATCCTAACCCAAATAGGGGGAGATTGTTGGAACACCCTATTACTAATTTGGGTCAGGATCACTATGTCTCTAGGAAACCTGTCTTTGACCTCCTGTATAGATCTAAAGGTCAATTAGAATTGAGTCTAAGGGTTAGAAGTCTAGGTTTGGAAGTTGCCCTCAAGACACAGAATTTCCAGTTTGAGACTAAGTCACATCGTCGAGCTCAGCACGACGATTCGTCGATCTCCATTCGACGATCGTCTAGCTCAACTTCGACAGATCGTCGAACTCCATTCGATGATCACCGAGCTCAACTTCAACAAATCGTCGAACTCCATTCGACGATCTGCGAGCTCAGTTCGACGATCTTGACTCAGTATTGGATCTCTATCTCTGAGCTCAATTCGACGATCTTTGAGCTCAGATCAACGATTTCTGTTGCTGTATAAGTCCATATCGCTGAGCTCAGTTCGACGATAGCAGAGCTCAGTTCGACAATTTTCTGATGCCTTCAAGGATCTTTCAAGTTTCAAATTCAGAACAGTTAAGGAGTTATTCAGCATTTAATTCAGAAGATTTTCTAGACATTTTCATTTATTTCTGGACCAAGTTTCAAGGGATTATCAAGGAATGTTTCTTTGGACTTTCCTCCAGAAGACAATTGCAATTAAGGATGCAATTAATGACAGGCCAACGGCTATTCTTGACAGAGGATGTTTTTCTATTCAGTACCAGAGAATAAAATACAAGATTTTTGAATCTCTCTATCACTCAGAACACAGACAAGAACAAAATATTCTCTGTCTCAAAGAATTCTCTCAAGAACACACATCCAAGGAGATCAACCATCTGAAATCTTCTGATCTCTTGTGATTCAAGTGTTCAAGGCCAACATCTTTCAAAGACTCCAGACACCTAACATTTCAGCTGTTGCTGAAATCATCATTTGCTGGAGATCAACTTCTGAAGGCCTATCACCCTACAACAAAGCTTCATTTTCTGAACATCTCAAGTACTCAGGGGGAGCTTTGACACCATCAAATCCACATAGTCTTCTCAGCTGCTTTGAGAAAGAGAAGACTTCCATAACTCTCTCATCCCCATCTCTGTAAAGGGTTTTTAAAACTCCCTTCAAAAGTTTGAGCTTGGTTTTTGAGCACCTTGTCAAAAGCTCATTGGTGGCAAGACACCTGATCAAAAAATCTGATTTGGTTTTTGAGCACCTTATCAAAAGCTCATGGGTGCCCAGGACACCTGATCAACTGATGCTGTAGTGGATTCCTACATAGGGTGGTAGAAGAGTGGATGTACCCAAGTTTAGGGGAACCACTATAGCTCCTTGTGTCTTCTGGCTTGCTTGTCTTTATCTTTTATTTCTGGCTGTGATTGTTTTGTGATTAGTTTAGATCTGTGATTAATTTATGTTGTAGGTTATTTTGTGATTAAATTTAATAGCTGCTTCCCTGTTCACTCAGATTACAACAATTGTTATAAAACGTTTTCAAGCACCATATACTCTATTCACCCTCCCTCTAGAGTATATCAGATCTAGCTGCACTTTCACATTCTTTACGTCCAGCTGCCACATCTTCCAACCTTGGCAAGCCGCCAAAGAGATCACCACTCGTACTGAAGTCATCTTCGCCACTGGACTGAATGTCTCCTCATAATCATCGTCGTACTATTGCGAAAACCCCCGAGCTACAAGCCGAGCCTTGTACGGCTCGATGCTTCCATCTTCCTTCTTCTTGAACTTGTAGACCCACTTGCAAGTAACAGGAGTAACACCATTCACCTTGGGCACCAAGTCCCAACTTTCATTCTTCCTGTTGGACGACATCTCCTCATCTATGGCATCAACCCACTCCTTTACTTCAGCGGCTTCTTCAAACTTTGAATGCTCCCGTTCATCCAAGGGGCTTGCGAAGAAACAAGTAACGAAGATCACATTATTTCCTTCACAATACCGAGCTGGTGACTCAATGATCCTCTTTGATCTCCAATGAGGCTGCTCCTAGCTCACCTCATCCGCTGCTTCTTCAGTACCAACTCTGTTCTCGGGCACACTTGGAGCATCGCTCCTGCTGCTTCCCAAACCAGAAGCTTCAGCCCCAGAGTTTGAACCACCTGGAGATCCTGGTGACACGGACAGCTCCACCTGCAGATCTTCAGCAGCTTCCTCCTGCCCTTCATCAACCCTTCTCTCCTGCAGTTCAACAGTGCCATATCCATATGACGTCAGCTCATCCAAGACAACGTCTCTTGAAAAAAAGAACATCTTTGTCGCAGGATCCATGCACTTCCACCCCTTCTTCCGCTCATCATATCCCACAAAGGCAAGCTTTCTTTCCTTTGCATCAAGCTTGGTCCTCTATGCTTCCTGGATATGAACATAGCAGGTTGATCCGAACACCTGAAGGTGTTCCACACTCGGCTTCTCCTTGAACATCATTTAAACCGGAGACATCATTTTGATCGAACTTAGAGGCATCTGATTGATGACATACATTGCGCAGGCCATTCCTTCCGCCCAAAAAGACCTAGGAATGCCCTTTGCATGAAGCTAGCATTTGCAGATTTCCATCAAGTGACGAATCTTCCTCTCTGCTACTCCATTTTATTGTGGAGTATGAGCACAAGTAAGCTCCCTCTAGATCTCATGCTTCCTGCAGGAACTAGAGAACTCAGATGAGACAAACTCACCACTGTTGTCTGATCTGAACTTCTTGATCCGCAAGCCAAGCCGGCCCTCTACCAGCTCCTTGAACTCCACAAATAATTGGAAAGCTACCGACTTTTCCTTCATGAAATACACCCAAGTGTATCTTGAGTAATCATCAATCAACACAAGCATATATCTGTTGCCTCCAAGACTAGCAGTTGTTGTTGGCCCAATCAAGTCACCATGAATGCATTCCAATGGTGCCTTGCTCCTCGTTTGAGACTTATTAAACGGAAGGTGATGAGACTTACCGTACTCACATCCCTCACAAACGTGGCCATCTTCATAGGAGGACAACTTCGGCAAGCCTCTCACCAGGCTCTTCATTGGCATAGCCTTAAGCTTGTCCATCCCCACTTGCCCAAGTCTCTCATGCTAGATAGTCGCGCTATCATTGGCTCTCATCTGATAAACATAAAAGCTTGTTGATAAAACAAACAAGTCTCTTACTCTTCTCCCGACATGATCAACATAAGCCTTTCCCGCTGATATATTGCGGAGAAACCTTACCTCTGTTGGGCCAAACAGAACATGAAAGCCCGCGTCGACCGCATTGATCACCGAGAAGAGGTTCTTTTTCATGTCGGGTACGTGATACACACTCCTTAGAGTAAGCGGACCCTGAGCACTCTCCAAAGAAACAACGCCCTCCTTCTCTACAGAATAAATAGAATCATCAGTTGTAATAATTGTTTCATTACCTCTAAATGGTTGTAGAGATGAGATCTTCGACTCGTCTCCAGTGAGGTGATGACCACACCCCGAGTCGACTATCCAGTAATCTTGGTAGTCAACAGTGGCATGAGCATGAACACACGTGCTTGTTAAGAAGGCTCCTCCCCACCCAGCTTCCTCAGAACTTGAACAAGCTCCCTCCTTGCCTGCAACATGCTCAGGTTGCAACTTGACCTTGCAGTAACGCTTGAAGTGGTCTGCCTGATTTCATCTGTAACACTTCAACTCTTTCTTCCAATTCTTCTTAAGAGTAGAGCTCCTCTCTTGCAGATAAGAGGTTGAAGGCCCTTCTTCAGTAGCAGGCTTGTAATACCCCGAAATTTGAGAGAGGGTCGATTTGCGTTTCTGGCCAATTTTAGTTTCTGGCAGGGGGCACACGGCCTGAAACACGGGCGTGTCCCCGGGCGTGTCAGGCTCCAGTCGGCGTTTTGGTCGTGAGGTCGATGATTTTTGGAGTCGACGATCGTCGAGCAGAGAACACGGCCTGAGACACGGGCGTGTCTCAGGTCGTGTCGGGGCCGTATCGACAATCGGCCCGGGAGTTGATGATTTTCGCTCGACGATGTGTCGAGACAAGGCACACGGCCTAGGACACATGCGTGTCCAAGGCCGTGTCAGTCAGTCGACGAACTTCGCTCGACGAATTTCACTCGACGAGTGTCGAGTTTCGAGACAGGGGCACACGGCATGTGACACGGGCGTGTCATAGGGCGTGTCCCGCTTGTTCGATGATCTTCGCTCGATGAAACATCGAGGCAGTGAACATGGCCTAGAGCCGAGGCGTGTTGAGGTAGACACGGGGAAGGACACGGGCTTGTCCCGTACCCGTATAGTGCTCGGGTTGTTTTCGGGGCTGTGTCTAAGGAGGCATACTGTTGGGTATTGTATCCACAATTACCTGGATTTAAGGAAGCCACCTGTCAAGCTAAGATGAATTCACAATGTATTTGATGAAACCTCTTAAGTTGTGCTTGCAGTTATTCCACGCTAAGTGCACACCAATGTCAGGGTGCAGTAGGTCAATATACACGGGTCTGCACGACGTAATCCCTCGTTGAGCAGATCAGTGTGTTGGCCTACGTGTACTCTCTCTATTGGAGTGCACTTACTTTCAAGTACAGGTTCATGTTTATGCAAGAGCAGATAAGGAGCAAGGATGGGTCAAGGAGCAGCTCTTTGGTGGAAGGACGAAAATTCGTCTAAGTCTAATTCGACGAGAATCACCAAGTGATTCTCGCCGATTCGGCGAGAATCACTAGTGAGTCTCGCCGAATCGTCGAGAATCATTAGTGATTCTCGCCGACTCTATCCGGCTACCTCAAAACGGTGCCAAGTAAGATTCGGCGAGAATCACTAGTGATTCTCGCCGAACCCATCTTTGAGCAGATCATGAAGACCAAGTAATATTCGTTGAGAATCAACAAGTGATTCGGCGAGAATCACTAGTGATTCTCGACGAATCGTCGAGAATCACTAACTGATTCTCGCCGATTCGTCGAGAATCACCTGCGATTCTCGCCGATTTTGACTTAGCAATTTCTCTGGAAGCTGTTGGACCGGATTCTGCCGCTGGGACTATGTTGAACCGGAACTAGGGTTTCCTTCAGGTGGGACCCACTACGGTCATTTAGGAGTATACGTGTGTATAAATACACGGGTATTTTTGAACAGTAAGAGAAGCGAAGAAGAAAAGAAAAACGTGAGCCGCGACGTGACCTAAATTGCCGTTTCCGCTCCGCCGCCGCCGCCGCCGCTCGCGCCAAGTTGTTCGCCGGTTGATCGTGGTTTCGCCCAGATCCTCCTGCGACAGAAGCCTAGCTAAGCTCAGCGTCTCACGTGTCTAACCAGAGATCTCTTATCTCTTGATTTGTTGATCGGGAAACTCTTCTCCATCCGAATCGATCGAGACGATTGATTCTAGTGTGACCGTTGGTAGACCTAGCTAGCTTCGCTACGAAGTTTGTATCTCCAAAGAACAGCCGCCGCACATAGTTGTTTCCGCCAATCCCGAGAACCTAGCCGCCGCCCATCTTGCCGCCGCCGGTTCCGGGGAGATTCACTCCAAGAGAGATCTAGGGTTGTAGACTCTTCGTTGTCTTCAAGAACACGTCGTCGAGCGAAGAGGAACGTCTTAGTCTCCAAACGTAGTTTGTATCTCTTTTACATACTAGTTTTACTTTTGTTGTAAAGGAACGTTTGTTCTGTGTTGTAAGGGTTGGGTGCAACCCGTGTTGTGGGAATTTTGACTCCTACGTGTGGAAGGGTTCCTTCCGATAGTGCAAGGATTGGATTTCAATCCTGTTGGTGAAGAGACCGAGTCGTCCCGTGTTGGGAGATAGGTCGAAGGGGGAAAGTGGATGTACCCAAGTCGGGGAACCACTATAAATAACTTGTGTACTCTGTTGTGCTGTGTTGTTTTATTTTTGTGTGCAGGTATAATTTAAATTCCGCAAAAACGCTGCACGTCACCTATTCCCCCCCCCCCCATAGGTGAAGATAGTTGACACTAGGTGGACTTTCAAGTGGTATCAGAGCCAGGTTACTCATCAAAAAGGTTTACACCTTGAGTAGTATCCTGCCACCATTGTCAGAAGCATGGAGCTGGATCATGAGATATGGCCACTAAGACTCCCCACATGTACAAAGGAGTATTATCCCGTCTGGAGGATGAGGGTGTCATATCACTTGGAGGCCATCGATCCTCGAGCATCTTTCATCCTGGAAGAGGGTCCGTTTATCCCTATGAAGACCTCCGACTCTGGAAAGAATATCCAAGTGCCCAAGTGCATTGCTAAGATGTCAGAGACAGAACTTTCATTATTCAATTTGGACAAGAGGATTCGTCAAATTATCATGGATATCTGGTCTGGAGCTTCTCGCTCTAGATTGGAAAAATGTAGGACAGCTAAATCTATGTGGGTGATGATCTCAGAGCTGATGGGGGGTCAGATAAATCTGGAATCTGCTGTCCACTAGAGGATGAAGCCTATGTGGGGGTCCTCGCCTCTGAAGATGAAGGCAAGGATCTATCAGACAGCATCAGAGCTCCAGTGTCCGTGTCAGAGATTGAAGAGGCTAGTGAGGAAAGCAGCTCTGATGAGGATGACACAACGGTCACTGGCTCTAATGACAATAACATTGAAGAGCAGGTAATTTCTTCATCCTGCCCCGTCTCTCTTGAAGTTTCTGAAGACAGGAACAGCTTTCCTCCAAAAAATTCTGATTCTCTAAAGAGAGCCCTTCAGTTAAGCAACCTACTTGCTGAGGAGCAAGCTCAAGAGATTGCTCGACTGAAGACCTTGTTGGTTCTCCAATTGGCATCCAACAGGGTCAAGGACTCTAAAATCTCAGCTCTAGAGAGTAGTCTAGAGAATGAGAAAAGAATAGTATCAAACTTTTCCAAGGTTGATGTTATAAAGAGAAAGCAAGAAAATGGGTGGATCTCCCGGATTATCAATTTGTGGAGAAATGGGGAAACAGTATTCCGACCCCCCACTCCAAGCAGGAAGGCAAATCATCATGCCTTCAGGTATGACCACAGGAATAATCGTGGTCACTATAAGGGTGATCTGTCCTCATGTGGAGACACCCGTAGTGCAAGGGCCGTCGTGGCCACCCATGAGAGAATACCTAAGGCTCATTCTGAGCCCTTTGTATTCACTGCCACTGCCTCAACTCGGTGTGAATCTGCATGTACCAGCTCACAGAACACTTCTCACCACCCGAGGACACAGGACAGGGAAGTTAGAAGTCATGGTGTAAGTTTTCATGGGGCCTCAGGAAGGGGGATGCCTGAAAGGAAGGCACCACCTCCCCGGCCTCATGATACTCGCAACATCCATTCCTTCCACCCTTCCACGTGTCACGGTGGAAGAGGAAATTTTGTGAGGAGATCATGCCCTATCCCGTTTAGACCTAGGACCGTGACTACCTCAGTCACTAGATCAGGTCAGAAACGGCGATACAACATTCACCCGTGTTGGTGATGTGGCAAAGTGGGACACTTTGCCATCGACTGTTGGCGCAACCCCTCTATGTCAATGGCAAGGGCCTATCCACATCTTTTGGGCAGAGGTAGTCTTCCTAACAGGTTTTCTGAAGGAAGGCAGTCGAGTGCTTATGCTAACAGGAACCTAGGACCAAATATGATTTGGGTTCCTAAGGTAAAGTAATTCTTTCATGCAGGGTAGTCTAGGTTCCCGTAACTATGATGGAAACTAGACAGTAGGTGTTTCAGGACTGAATTGGAACATGCATCTGGAATAACAGCAGTGATATCCATATGAGCAAACTCACATCGAGCACCTGGTATGTTATAGTCAGAGAGACGAAATGATAACTCTCATGTTCCCAGGTATTTTTCATCTGCTCCAAGACTTGAGTCGTTTTCCATCGACAGTTACATATATATATATATATATCTCTATATATATACATATATGTACGCGTATGTGTGCGCATCCAAGGATAGGGTAACACGATGTATATTAACCTTAGATACACCATTAAAGAGTTATCAGAACTTCCACTGGTAGACTCGAAATCTAACATCTACAGGCTTAAATTAGTTCACTTAAAAAACTAGCGAAGATTGCCATCAAGAAATGTATAGAAAAGTTGGTTCGAACCCCAAATAGTGGCTTTAAGAAGTATTCACATATTTGGAAGATTTTTAAATTAACTTATATGGAAAAGCCTGAAATCGTTAAAATCCCTTCTAAATCCCGCCGAACTCACCTTTATATATTTAGAATCCCGCCGACCCTTCACCTTCCGTAGGAATCCCGCCGAAGGACCATCACCGCAGGAAACTCACCGAATCCCGTCGAACTCCGCAGGACTCCGCAGGAAACTCACCGGGAATTGTGCAGGCTTCCGTCGAATCCCGCCGAAGGACGCTCTCCGCTGGTAAACTCGCCGACTCCCGCAAGACTCTCCCCGAATCGGTCTCCATCGAAGGTCTCCCGCCGAATCCCGCAGGAAACTCGCGGAATCGCGCAGGAAACTCACCGAATCCCGCAAGATTAACCGAAGGTTTCCCGCAAGTTTCTCTCCGACGATCTCTCCCGGTTTCGATTCTTCCTTTTAGGAATTTCTCCGCATGCACTCATCGGGTGTCCCTCGTCTTCATCGAACTAACACACCGTCTACACCTTTAGGTAACCACCCCCTCACCCTTACTTGGACTTGATCACTAGTGTCGCTTCCTTTTTGATTTTTGATTAAGCGTAGAGTAGGGCGTCTCTCCCTAGATCTGCAATGGCTCCAAGGACAACCGCTGGGCTGGTCACTGGATGCGAGCTGGTTCGCACAGGGTTCTCTCATGCCTCTGACGAATTCAGAAACATCATTCTTATGCTGGAAGAGGCTGGGCTCTCATTCGTACTGGAGCATCCGTGTAAAATCTTGGACAAAGAGGTGCTGGAGTTCTTCGCTACCGCCAGACTCCGAAATGAAGACTCTCTTATCAAGAGCAAGGTGGCTGGGGCAAAGATCAAGATGTCTGCCAGCAAGCTGACCCACTTCCTGCAGCTCTCTATCTCGGAGCACGAGGACTATCTTGAGGAAGAAGACAAAACCAGGACTCTCTTATTCTGTGGTCTCCCACGAGGAACTCGGTCAATAAAGCACAAGGATATGAATGAAGAAGGGAAGCTTCTGTCAGACATAATCGGAAAAGTACTCATCTGCAAGCCAGGCTCTCATGACCATATCTCTGCAGACATGTTCAAGATCCTGGTGGTAATTGTCTGCCGTAAAAGGTTCAACTGGGGGGCATTGCTGTTCGAGAAGATAAAGGACACCCTGAGATCTCCGAGCTTTGGACGAATCATCAGTCTGTATCTCAATCAGCTGAATGGAGATAAATATGACATGAGTAAAGGTATTCATATACATTACCTCAAGAAAATGGACTCGAGTGTCTTTGATAGATGGGAGAGGCGAATTGGGCAGGCTCCCTTGGAAGAACAACAGGACGTATCCCCAGCAGTAACCCCCAGTGAAATTCCTGATACTTTGACTGCAGGAATTGAGGGGGAGCCTCTACCCACTCATGCTGATATCGTATCTGACATCTCCCAAATGGCCAGAGATGCTGTGGCAGATATACAAGAAGACAGTGAAGCTGTGCCGGAGAATGAGGAGGCCCTGAACCGGAACGATCAAGGAGCCGAAGATGCTGTACAGGAGACTGCTGACCAAGAGTTGGAAGAGGATGCTGATGAAGATGATTTCATGGATGATGAAGGAGAGGAAGACGGCAATGAGGGACAAGAAGCATTGGAGACTCGGGATCTCATTGAACTTCCATCTGACAAGCACGCACCTGAAATCGTTCATGAAAACATTGGTGCACGAGTGGAGGGGGAGTCCGAGAAATCTACAGATGCTGCCAGTATTCCACCCTTAGAGGTTGTGCTCATGTCCAGCTCTACAGATGCATCTGATGAAGTGCAAGGCCAAGAAGTGCCTCCGGATCTTCCACTATGAGATAATCTAGCCACTCATACCGTGAATGTCATTCAGGGCATAGTGAATGAGCTTAAAGCCTCTTTTGATAAAGCTCAAAATAAAATGCTGAAAAGAATTAAGAAATCTGAAAATCTCATGCTCAAGAACACGGTGGAGATCAATCATAAACTTGACATGATGGAAAAGAAATTTGAAGATAAGTATTCAGCGGCCGGCCAAGCTGTCACACTTCTTATGGCCGGATTGAAAAAGAACACCGATACTCTTGCCGTAGTGAATCAGAATGCTCATGTTGTAGAAAATAACATTCAAAAGTTTGACGGTAATATGGTAACTCTCAACGCCAATCAGCAGGCCTTGGTCACTGAATTCTCCAGGACTACCAAGCATATTGATGACTCACTGCACTCCTATGCAAACTCCATCGCAGTTGAAGCCAAAAAGGGGGAGAAGGAATACATAGCTAAGATGGCTGAGCTTCGGGAAGTCATGATCAACAACTTCGAACAGTCAAACAAATATGTCTACGACAGCTGCTGGTGGATGCTCCAACAGGCGTTAGGCGTCGTTTTGCCTGAAAATCCTGCGGGTATTCATGCTCCTGAGACTTCTACGGCTACTGAGGGAGTAAGTGCTACTAAGGGAGTATGTGCTGCAGATGTTCCCATGAGTGAGTCTGATGCTAGGGCTATTTCAAAAGCAAAACGTATGGCCATGTTTGACCAAGAGGTCCTAGCAAAAGCCAGGGACAAGAGAAAGTTTCAAGAAGGGACATCAAAGGAAACCCAAGCTGAAAAGAGAATCAGACTGAAGGAGGAGGAAGTAAGAAATTAAAAGTGGAGTCCAGTATCCAGAAGTATCATATTGGACACATTCTGGCTACAAGAACAAGGGGAAATTAATCGAAACGATGTATACAGCCAGTATGAGTGGGAAATGCACAAGACGTATGAAGCGAAACGAAACATCTTTTTCAGGACCAATACTGCGGCAGATAAAGCTCCTCCTCCCAGATATTATCTGAAGCCCAAAGAGTATATGGAGAGGCAAAGAAAGAAGTATTTGGCGCAAAAACTCAACGATGACTTAGCCAAGGAAAAATAGGCAAAACATTTATAGCTTGTCATTCTCTCTTAAGAACAATTAATGGTTATTGTTATTATATGAACAATCTTGAGATTATGTATATATACATATATATATATGCATTTGAATTTATGAATGACTCAAGTCTTGATTTGTCTGCCTATATTCTCTTGTGCTGCATATGTAAATTCTGAATGTTGTTTATATTATCTGGTTGGTGTTATTCATCTTAGCTAGTAGGGTTTTGGCTTCGTCAAATAGGGGGAGATTGTTGGGTATTGTATCCACAATTACCTGGATTTGAGGAAGCCACCTATCAAGCTAAGATGAATTCACAATGTATTTGATGAAACCTATTAAGTTGTGCTTGCAGTTATTCCACGCTAAGTGCACACCAATGTCAGGGTGCAGTAGGTCAATATACACGGGTCTGCACGACGTAATCCCTCGTTGAGCAGATCAGTGTGTTGGCATACGTGTACTCTCTCTATTGGAGTGCACTTACTTTCAAGTACAGGGTCGTGTTTATGCAAGAGCAGACAAGGAGCAAGGATGGGTCAAGGAGCAGCTCTTTGGTGGAAGGACGAAAATTCGTCTAAGTCTAATTTGACGAGAATCACCAAGTGATTCTCGCCGATTCGGCAAGAATCACTAGTGAGTCTCGCCGAATCATCGAGAATCATTAGTGATTCTTGCCGACTCTATCCGGCTACCTCAAAATGGTGCCAAGTAAGATTCGGCGAGAATCACTAGTGATTCTCGCCGAACCCATCTTTGAGCAGATCATGAAGACCAAGTAATATTCGTCGAGAATCACTAGTGATTCTCGACGAATCGTCGAGAATCACTAACTGATTCTCGCTGATTCGTGGAGAATCACCTGCGATTCTCGCCGATTTTAACTTAGCAATTTCTCTGGAAGCTGCTGGACCGGATTCTGCCGCTGGGACTATGTTGAACCGGAACTAGGGTTTCCTTCAGGTGGGACCCACAACGGTCATTTAGGAGTATACATGTGTATAAATACACGGGTATTTTTGAACAGTAAGAGAAGCGAAGAAGAAAAGAAAAACGCGAGCCGCGACGTGACCTAAATCGCCGTTTCCGCTCCGCCGCCGCCGCCGTCGCTCGCGCCAAGTTGTTCGCCGGTTGATCGTGGTTTCGCCCAGATCCTCCTGCGATAGAAGCCTAGCTAAGCTCAGCGTCTCACGTGTCTAACCGGAGATCTCTTGTCTCTTGATTTGTTGATCGGGAAAATCTTCCCCATCCGAATCGATCGAGACGATTGATCCTAGTGTGACCGTTGGTAGACCTAGCTAGCTTCGCTACGAAGTTTTGATCTCCAAAGAACAGCAGCCGCACATCGTTGTTTCCGCCGATCACGAGAACCTAGCCGCCGCCCATCTTGCCGCCGCCGGTTCCGGGGAGATTCACTCCAAGAGAGATCTAGGGTTGTAGACTCTTCGTTGTCTTCAAGAACACGTCGTCGAGCGAAGAGGAACGCCTTAGTCTCCAAACGTAGTTTGTATCTCTTGTACATTCTAGTTTTTCTTTTGTTGTAAAGGAACGTTTGTTCCGTGTTGTAAGGGTTGGGTGCAACCCGTGTTGTGGGAGTGTTGACTCCTACGTGTGGAAGGGTTCCTTCCGATAGTGCAAGGATTGGATTTCAATCCTGTTGGTGAAGAGACCGAGTCGTCCCGTGTTGGGAGATAGGTCGAAGGGGGAAAGTGGATGTACCCAAGTCGGGGAACCACTATAAATAGCTTGTGTACTCTATTGTGCTGTGTTGTTTTATTTTCTTGTGCAGGTACAATTTAAATTCCGCAAAAACGCTGCACGTCACCTATTCCCCCCCCCCCCCATAGGTGAAGATAGTTGACACTAGGTGGACTTTCACATACGACCGATCACACGGTCGTGTCAGTGGGGACACGGGCGTGTCAGTACAAACACTGGCGTGTTGGATGCCCGTGTGCTGTTCCAGGCATGTCGATTTGTGACGGCGAATGAGGGACACGGCCCTGGACACGGGCGTGTGTCAGGCCGTGTTCGACCAAGGTGTTTTATTTTTCAGTCTGATCGTGGCCTTTCTTTCCCTGATTTTAGGATATGATGGTTCAGGACTGCTCTTGGGAAGTTAAGTCCGAGAATAGGATTGGAAACCCTTATTCTACTCCAAGCATTCTCTTACTAAAATTCTAGAGAGAAGGGATAGCAAGGAAGAAAGGGAAGGAAGGTTTTGGCTGTAGGAGAGGCTTCGGTGCTCCAAATCGCGAGCCGAGTCCAGATCCGTGGAGGCTAGATCTTTGCGAAGGTTTTCATCCGGCTATTTTTTGCCATGATAAGGAAGAGGAGTCAGAAGGTAACGACACTTCTCCTCTCGGTCTTAGGATGCATGTCTTTAGCATCATTATTTTTTCCTTTCTAGTTTTGGGCACCAAACACTCAAATGAGAGGGGTTTTGGGTTGCCAAGGTTCAAGAGGAACCTCCGGGTCGATTGAGTCCGTCCCCGGCATGTTTTGCATTAGAGATCCGCTCCGTTAGTGGATTAGTCATGGTGGGTGAAGCCATAGTCGCGACCGTTTGTCCGACTCGGTGATGTTGCATACGAACTTTAAGGATTCGTAGAGTTTCCATTGCGGCAAGATGTCATTTGTGATGTGGTGATGTTTTTCCCCCTTTTTCTCGAGTGAGTACGTGTAGTCGGAACCGGACAAGGTTAGCTCCTCGTGGCGGTAGATGGTTTCCTTGGTGGACAAGGTTAGCTCCGCATAAGTTGTAGATGGTTTCCTTGGTGCGCGGGAACGCTGCAGTACAAATGAGGGACTAGGGTGGAATTGTCTTGGTTTGTGATGTGCCAAGGCGTGGCTATATCTCCGTGGTCGGCTGGCTATCCCGTGACTTTCACGTCATATGTGGAGAGTTTCCCGGTGAGACTAGTCCCCTTCTGTGAGACTGACGAGAATGTCAAGCATGGGGGCAAGCCCGGGCAATGAGGCCATGATCGGGTGGGGTCCGACAAGGCTTCTTAGAATCGGTTAGTTTGTGTTTGTTGGAATCCTGACAAGAGACGTCAGAGCTTACAGGCAAGCCCGGGTCTAAGACCTTGAGCGGGTGGGGCCTAGGCAAGATATCCATGTGGCGGCTTGTGTGTCGTTGGGGGGGAATCGTGTCTCCCCTTTGTTTGAGGCTTTATGCCAATGGGGAAACGATGAGTACTCATGTGATGTGATGCTGTGCTAGATGCATACGAGATAGGGTGATGTAAAAGTAGCGAATAAGTAGCTAAGAAATGAACAAAAATTTGAATAATTGAAATTTTATTATCCAAAAAAGATATCATTTACAAAGGTATGACATCCCTTTTATAGAATGGAGGAGATATGAGAGAGTACAAACAAAAAATGTGGGACTAAACATGTACAGGGCTGAGCGGCTAGAATTTACAGAGACCGCACAGGCCACGCGGTTAGACAAATGGGGTAACCGCTCGGCAACTCCAGCAGAATAAGAACAAGTCGCAATATGAGACAGATAGACCGCCCGGTCTACAAACCGCCAGACAAGACCGTAAGGCCGCCCGGTCTAATACTTCAACACTCCCCCTCAAGCTGGAGCATAGATATCAATCATGCACAGCTTGTCACAAATGTGGAAGAAGGAAGTAGAGACCGGTTTTGTGAAGATATCCGCCAATTCTTTGTCAGAGGTGACAAACGGAGTACAAATTTGTTTCTTCAAAATCTCCTTCCGAATGAAGTGGCAGTCAACCTCGATATGCTTTGTTCTCTCATGGAAGACCGGATTTTTGGATATGTATATAGCAGCCTTGTTGTCACAGAACATAGGAAGAGGATAGTCATAGACCTCTCCTAGGTCAAGCATGAGAGCCCGCAACCACTTTAACTCACACGTGGTTGACGCCATACTCCGGTATTCGGCTTCTGCACTGGATCTGGAGACAAAGCATATCGAGGTTGACTTCCAATGAGGGATAGCAAGAGCCTCCTGATAGGTGCAGGGAGTCGAAGCAGCAGAGATAGCCAAGGCAAAACACCTGCGAGAAGGGGAAAGCCGATCATAGGAAACAACTGCCGCAAGCGGGTGTTGAGTATACGCCCGCACCCCTTTGCGAAGAGCAATGGGAAGATCCAGGTCGACGGGAGCCTCAGCGACCGGAGCATCCGTGGCGGAGAAGGCTGGCCCGGGACTAGAGAGAGACGGCCGCGGAGAAGAGGAAGGAGGGGTAGGGGGTGAGACAGACAGGGAAGGAGACGGAGAAGGAGAGGGGGGAAGGTGGAGACGTCAAGAGGCGTGGAAGGAATGGAGAGAGGCGGTGGAGAAGCAGAGACATCAGGAGGAAGAGAGGAGTTAGGAAAGAAGTAGGAAGCATTCTTGAAGAATGTCACGTCTGCGGAGACAAATTGTTTCCGCAAGACGGGGTCAAAACAACAATAGCCTTTTTGAGTGGTAGAGTACCCCAAAAAGACACACTTGGTGGAACGGGGGGAAAGCTTGTCGCGAGTAGCGGATGGGGTGTGAACAAAAGCCGTACACCCAAAGACACGAAGAGGGAGAGGAAAAGGTTCCTTGCGGGCGTAGAGAATGAAGAAGGGGGTCTGGCCGTGGAGAACCGTGGAAGGAAGACGATTGATGAGATAGCAGGCGAGTAGCACAGCGTAGCCCCAGTAGGAGCAGGGTACATGCATTTGCGTCATGAGAGTGCGAGCGACATCAAGGAGGTGATGGTTTTTACGCTCCACCACCCCATTCTGCTGGGAGGTGTAAACACAGGTGGTTTGATGAAGAATACCATGTTGCCGAAAGAAAGAGGAGAATTCATGGCTAAGATATTCCTTAGCATTATCAGATCGTAAAACTTTAATAGAAATGTCAAATTGAGTCTTAATCATAAAATAAGAGGATTGCCAGACAGAAAAGAGTTCAGAGCGATAATAGATACACCCAGGTACATCAAGAAAAATCATCTATAAAAGTGACAAAGTAGGAACTACCCCGACCAATGGTGAGGGTAGGAGCAGGACCCCAGACATCAGAATGAATGAGATCAAACGGGCAAGAGGAGCCACGACCTTGCTTCGGGGGGAGGAGGAGCGATAATGTTTGCCAAGCTGACATACATCACAGTCGAGCGGAGAACTGGTAGGAGATAAGTGGGGCAGAAGCTGTCGAAGAATCCGAGGAGGAGGATGTCCAAGGCAAAGATGCCATTGAAGCAGATCTTTAGAGGAGGAGGAGGCGGACAGAGCGGAAACGTTGTCGATGAAATAGAGTCCGCCGCTCTCAGTCCCAGTAGTAATCGTCTGCTTTGTCCTCGGGTCCTGAAAAGAACAAGCAGTTGGAGTGAATAAGACGGAGCACTGAACCCGCCGGCATAAAGTAGTAACAGATAATAAATTGCACGGGAACTTCGGGACATAGAGAGTATCCTCCAAGCAAAGCGATGGGGTAAGTTGAACCATGCCCAACCCATGAACCGGGGACGGTGAACCATCCGCCACACAAACCGGGGGCAAGCGGTCATGCGTCTCAAGAGAGAGAAGCAATGAGGGTTGTCAGTCATATGATTTGTAGCACCGGAGTCAATCAGCCATTTACCTTAGGTAACGACGTGGGCACTACCTGAAGTCATGGCCAGAGAGGCAAACGGCCGAGAGGAGGCGGAGGCCGAAGAAGGAGCATCACCGGAAGGGCGAAGATGAGGATGTTTCTGCCAGCAGCGGTCAACAGAATGGCCGGTACGACCACAGTGAGAGCAGAGGAACCTGGACGAACCCCGTCCGCCGGAGTGGCCGCGGCCACTAGGGCCCCCCTTCTGAGCTTGGTGAGCAAAGGAGTCCTGGGAAGGGGTGGAGGCCAACAGAGGCCGCTGGAGCAGCGAAGTAACAGCGGCAATGCGAGCCGCGGTAGCATCCAAAGTAGGAGATTCCGCCTCACCCAGGATCTGTTGGCGGATCATATGATAGGAATTGGGAAGTCGGAGAAGATAACAAACAACCAGGAGTTCCTGGAAGTGTTTGTGCTGTTGAGCCAAGTCCGCGAAGAAGGGGCGATTCTGGAGGATCTCTACGCCAAGAGCCTGAACCTGCTAATAAGCCGCAGCAGGAGACATGGAAGGGCGGGCGAAGAGGTCCGCATAGAGAGTATAAATGCGGGACGTCTAGCCCCCCTTCGAATAGAGAGCAGCTAGGTGAACCCAGGCGTCCTTGACCATCTCATCATGGCGAATGACGGGAAGGCACTCATCAGAGAGGCTGTTGGCCAGCCAAGTGCGGACAAGGGCATCACTCGCATCCCAATCATCAATTTCAGGAGAGTTACGAGGAGGAGGGTCATCGGTGAGGTGATGACGCTTGCACTGTGAGCGAAGAAGAAAGGTGAAAGAAACACTCCAATCGGGATAGTTGGAGCCTACAAGCTTAGAAAGCGTGCCAAGGTTGCCCGAAGGAGTAGGAGGAGCAGGTGCGGTGGATGTAGAGATAACAGGAGTGGAAAGACTGGAAGTAGCCATAGAGAAGGCAGGAAACCGCGCGAGAAGAAGATAGACCGCGGAAGAGAAAAACGGAGATCAAGCCGCACGACCTAAGGAGTAGGCCGGGACACGAGAAAGAAACCGTAGCGAACAAGGATGAAACCGCAGCGTGCTGAAGAGAAGAAGCTGCAGCGGCACGGGGGCAGAATACCAGCGGCCAGGAAGCAGACCACAGTGTAGGGAAGAGGTCGCGCGAACTGAAAGAGTCCAAGAGAACAGAAGAGAATAGAAAGCAAAGGAACCAAGCCGCGAAGACAGGCCGCGGAAAGAGACAGGCCACGAGAACAGGTCGCGGGAAGGGAGAAGCCGCGCGAATAAGAGCAGCGGGCAGAAGATAAATCAAGCCGCGAAAACAGGCCGCGGAGAAGAAAGAAAAGACTGCGAGATCAGAGAGAGCGTACTCAGGTGGAAAGGACCGAGCGCTTTGATACCATGTGAAAGTAGCGAATAAGTAGCTAAGAAATGGACAGAAATTTGAATAATTGAAATTTTATTATCCAAAAAAGATATCATTTACAAAGGTATGACCTCCCTTTTATAGAATGAAGGAGATATGAGAGAGTACAAACAAACAATGTGGGACTAAACATATACAGGGCTGAGCGGCTAGAATTTACAGAGACCGCGCAGGCCGCGCGGTTAGACAGATGGGGTAACCGCTCGGCAACTCCAGCAGAATAAGAACAAGCCGCAATATGAGACCGATAGACCGCCCGGTCTACAAACCGCCAGACAAGACCGCAAGGCCACCCGGTCTAATACTTCAACAAGTGCCTTGGGTGAAACCCGGGTTGTTGCATACATGTTGCATAAGTAGGCCCTTTTATTTATATGCTCAACCCGTAGAGAACATGTATGATGTGCGTGACATCCAAGCCTGTTTATGTAGTTGCTTTTCTTACTTATGATTATTACATACGAAGTGCTAACTTGCAAGTTGGAGGGGTACCCCGGGGTCCGTTAGGGGCGGCCGGGAGGAGATGTGTTGTTACACAGTTTGTGGTCAGCCTTGGCTGACCCACGTTACTAATAACTTTTACAGGGCAAGGATCGCATGCAGGAGCTAGCTCGCCGGCCAAAAAGGCCTAAGCCTCATGAAGTGCTTTTCTCTTTTGTAGCTCTACTTATATGATGTTGTATGTTTGAGACTCATGTTGTCAGGCTTACATGCCGAGGTAGAGTAGGAGTGTTATGCACTTTCTTGACTATTGTATCATTTGAGTTTGGACACTTGTTGTAAGGCCATATGACCATTGTTATTACTCTTTTTGTAGTGGATAACTTTTAGTCTTGCTTATGTTTTCGCTGTGCTGTGCAAAGTGTTTTGAGTGTGGGTAGCTATATCAACTTATAATACTAAAGCTGTGGCGTCCGTATGTTGTGGGGCCCCATCCGGACCCATATTATATTGTCATTACTGAGGAGGTGTTACAATTTGGTATCAGAGGGAGGTTAGATTCAAGGTCAATGCGTAGAGAAGTTATCCACATAAGAGTAACGCGGGACCATGAGTGTCCTTATGTTTAAGTCTTGAGATTAGAGACTGATTCCTTGTTTCTTGTTTTCTTGAAGAGTGCAAGCAACGAGGCGGGTACATTGAGAGCAAGAGAGGAACTCTCGGCAAGCAGTGCCACTACTCCAGGTCTTTTGGGCACGGGTGTTAACCCGGCTGATTTCTGTCGCATGCTTACAAAAGCGATGTTGGCGGCCCAAGCTGCAGCGGCAGCTCAAGTAGCAACCCCTGCTACACCGGATATAGCGACGGCCGTGCCGGGAGGAGAAGCCAGGCGAGTGGAGCCTTTGGCGGAAAGGGTGGTAGTCAGACATGGAGACCGACACCTTAAAAAGTTCCTGAGCTTCCATCCCCCGTCATTCAAGGGAGTTGGTACGCCAACGGATGCGGAGGATTGGTGGGTTCGCATTCAAGAGCTTTTGAGGGCGGCATAGATGCCAGAAGAAAAGAAATCTGAATATGCGGCGTTCATGTTGGAAGGAGACGCCAAGTTGTGGTGGATGAGCCATAGTGGCCGCCAGTTCCCTGGACGCACCCCGTCGGTGGAGGAGTTTGGGGATGCTTTTCTAAAGAGGTACATTCCCGTTTCTACACGGTTGGCACTTCAGAGGCAGTTCCTGCACTTAATGCAGCGGGACAAGATGGTGGATGAGTACGTGCAGGAGTTCACCCGTTTGGGTCGTTACGCGGGAACGACGATGGCAGATGATGTAGAGAGGGATAATCTCTTCTATTAGGGGCTGAGGGAGAACCTGAGGCAACCCCTCATTTCCATGAAGACAGCTGGTTTCAATGAGTTGGTTGAGGCTGCCAAGATGTTGGAGAGTGATATGGAGTGAACCCAGCGTCATAATGGTTTCACTCTGAAGCAAGGGGAAGGGAAGCCTTCCCAATCCCATGGAAAGTCTGAAGGGAGTAGGTGGAGGAATAAGCCTCACACATCCAGGTCCGACGAGAAGAGCAAGTGGACGCCTGGAGGTTCTCACTCTAGGGGACCGCCGACGTGCTACAACTGCGGTAAGGTGGGGCACATAGCTCGTGTTTGTCCCCAAGGAGGAGCGGGGCAAGAGGCAAGGCAGGAGCAGACTGTGCGCTCCGGCCCCAGTGCTGCGGAGAAAGGTAAGATGGCGGAGTCGAGTGCTTCTCGGTTCCAACCGGTGCAACCAAGGCCTTACAACCTTGGACAGCAAGAAGCGATCTGACAAACCGATGTGGTGACAGGTATGAAGAAAATTTAAGTTGAAATTGTATGCTTCATACTTTTAGACCCTTTTTGTGTGATGTCTATGTTGTAGGCTTTGTATTAGTTTCCGGATACCCCGCTAGGGTATTGTTCGATACGGGAGCATCGCACTTCTTTCTTGTGAAGAGCTTCATCCGTAGAATAGGAGTTGAGTCTTTCTCGGCGGACGCGGAGTTGAAAGTGCGCATGCCCAATGGGTCATCCATGACCACCGGGGCCAAAGGGTGAATCTGTTGGGAGATGGACGGAGTTGACTTCTTTTTGGTAGCAGCGATTTTGCCATTGGTTGAGTTCGATGTCATTTTGGGCATGGACTGGCTTGCAGAGTAGCGCGCCAGTATTGATTGCCTATCTAAGGTATTGACCCTAAAGAGCAAAGGGCAGGCAGAGGTCAAATTTGAGGGCCTTTGTGGACTGGCTTATTCCCTGATATCGGTCATGCAATTGATGCGAGCGGTTAACCAGGGTGGTGTAGCGCTTGTAGAGTTATTGGAGGTTCGTCTCTCTCACCTATCTTATGAGGAAGTGCCCGTAGTGGCAGAGTTCAAGGATGTGTTCCCGAATGAACTTCCTGGAGCGCCTCCTCGGAGGGAGATCGATTTCTCGATCGAGTTAGTGTCGGAGGCTAGGCCGGTGTCACGTCCTCCGTTTAGGATGGAACCAAAGGAGTTGGCCGAACTCAAAGTACTGCTACAGGAACTGTTGGAGCAAGGGTACATCAGACCCAGTTCTTCACCGTGGAGCACGCCGGTATTGTTTGTAAAGAAGAAAGATGGTAGTATGCGGCTATGCATAGACTACCGAGAGTTGAATAAATTGACCATTAAGAATAAGTATCTGATTCCTCGGATAGACGACCTGTTCGACCAGCTGGTGGGGTCGGTGGTGTACTCCAAATTGGACTTTAAGTCAGGCTATTATCAGTTGCGAATTCGGGATGAGGACATACCCAAGACTGCCTTTGGTACAAGGTATGGACACTTTGAGTTTACGGTGATGTCGTTCGGACTGACGAACGCACCATCTGTGTTCATGGATCTTATGAATCGAGTATTTTGGGAATACTTGGATTCTTTTGTGGTTGTCTTCATCGATGACATCTTGGTGTATTCCAAATCTGAAGTGGAGTATGAGACCCACTTGAGAGTGGTCTTGCAAGTGTTGAGGGAGAATCAGTTGTATGCAAAGTTCTCCAAGTGCGAGTTCTGGTTAGAGAAGGTGGCATTTTTGGGCCACGTGATTAGTGGGGATGGGGTGGCAGTGGATCCAACAAAAGTGGAGGCCATCAGAGATTGGCTAGTCTTGAGGACTGTGGCGGAAGTCCTAAGTTTTCTTGGACTAGCCGAGTACTATAGGAGATTTGTGGAAAATTTTTCGCGGATAGCTCTACCCCTCACCTCAGTCACTCGTAAAGATCATAAGTTTGTGTGGACTCAAGAGTGCAGTCAAGCAATTGAGGCACTGAAGGAGAGACTAATGATGGCTCCAATCCTAAGTCTACCGCAAGGGACCGCAGGATTTCAGATTTTCAGTGACGCATCGGGATGCGGTTTGGGTTACGTTTTGGTGCGACATGGAAAAGTGATAGCTTTTGGGTCTAGACAGCTGAAGCCTCATGAGTGTAATTACCGCGTCCATGACTTGGAGTTGGCAGGCTTAATTTTTGCTTTGAAAATATGGCGGCACTATGTTTATGGTGCAAAGGTGGAGATCTTCACGGATCATAAAAGCCTGAAGTATCTATTGGATCAAAAGGACTTGAACATGCGGCAAAGCAGGTAGGTTGAGTTTGTTGGAGACTATGAGGTGGCGATTCAGTATACGCCAGGTAAAGCCAATGTGGTGGCGGATGCTTTGAGTAGAAAGTACTTAGGGCAAGGGAATTGGATCGAAGCTCATGATGAGCGGTTGGTACGGGAATGAGAGTCCCTTGGTTTGGAATGTGTTGCGAGAGGCGAGTCCAGCGTGGCTCGGTTGAACTGGATTGAAGTGCAGAACGACTTGACCGATCGCATTCAGGAAGCGACTCGGTTGGATGCGGAGTTTCAACCATTTGTGTTGGAGGCTCAAACGGGCGAGAGCAGCTCCTGGGAAATGATTGATGGGATTCTGAGGAAGGATGGAAGGGTTTGTATACCGCAGTTCGGTAAACTCCGTGAGGAGTTGATGTTTGAGGCTCACTTCACAAAGTACTCCATTCACCCGGGCAGTACAAAGATGTACTTGGATATGAAGAAATCCTTTTGTTGGTCGGGGCTGAAGCGGGACGTACCTTTGTATGTGAATCGTTGCCAAACTTGTTCCTTGGTGAAGGTCGAATGTCAGAAGCCTGGCGGGTTCCTAAAGCCCCTTCCAATCCCTGAATGGAAATTTGATGACATCTCCATGGATTTTGTACATGGGTTGCCTAGATTGCAGCAGGGTAATGATGCTATTTGGGTGATCGTGGACCGCTTAACCAAGGTGGCCCACTTCATCCCAAATCGGAAAGAGGACAGCGGGGAGAAGCTGGTGGAGTTATATGTTCGCAACATTGTGCGACTGCATGGGATTCCAAAGAGTATAGTCAGCGATCGAGATGGACGGTTTACGTCCAAGGACTGGAGACTGGTTCAGAAGAGGTTGTGCACGAAGCTAAAGTTCAGTACGACGTTACATCCTCAAACTGACGGGCAAACTGAAAGAACGAACCGTACTATGGAGGATATGTTGAGAATGTGCGTTCTTGACATAGGCAAGAAGTGGGAGGATCACCTCTTCGTGGTGGAATTCACATACAACAACAGTTTTCAAGCAAGTATAAAAATGGCAACATTCGAAGCTTTGTATGGGAGACGGTGTCGAACACCGATATCTTGGGCATAAGCGGGAGACACCAAAATTTTGGGAAGGGAGGCGGTGGTTGACACTTGTGAGTTGGTACAAACCATTCAAGAGTGTATGAAGGTGGCGCAAGACCGGCAAGCAAAGTACTTTAATGCTCGTCACCGGAAGTTGGAGTTTGTGGTAGGTGATTGGGTCTATTTGAAGATCAAACCGTTCAAAGGCATCTCACAGATTCACCGACTCAAGAAGTTGAGTCCAAGGTTTTTGGGGGCCTTTTGAAGTTCTTGAACGGGTGGGAGAAGCAGCCTATCGGTTGGCGTTGTCCGCGGAGCTGAGTGGATTGCACAACGTCTTCCACGTCTCTGTTTTGAGGAAAGCCTTGGTGGAGGCTAGTGTGGTGATTTAGCCGGCATCGGTGCCGATAGAGGAAGACTTGAGGATGCGAGTCCATCTGATTGCTATAGAGGATTCAGAGACTCGACAGTTGCGGAATAAAGAGGTTAAACTCATGAAAGTCCGATGGGACAACTGCGGTCGAGAAGAGTTCTCTTGGGAGCGAGAACAGGCCATGCTAGAAGATTATCCAGAACTCTTCATTTCAGGTACCATTTAAGTTTTGTTCCCTTTTGTTTTGTAATTTCGGGACGAAATTCTGTTAAGGGGGGAAAGTTGTAACACCCCAAAATTTGAGAGAGGGTCGATTTGCGTTTCTGGCCAATTTTGGTTTCTAGCAGGGGGCACACGGCCTGGGACACGGGCGTGTCCCAGGGTGTATCAGGCTCTAGTCAGCGTTTTGGTCGTGAGGTCGACGATTTTGGGTGTCGACGATCGTCGAGCAGAGAACACGGCCTGAGACACGGGCGTGTCTCAGGGCGTGTCGGGGCCGTGTCGACGATCGGCCCGGGTGTCGACGATTTTCGCTCGACGATGTGTCGAGACAAGGCACATGGCCTAGGTCACGGGCATGTCCAAGGTCATGTCAGTCAGTCGACAAACTTCGCTCGACGAATTTCACTCGACGAGTATCGAGTGTCGAGACAGAGGCACACGGCCTGTGACACGGGCGTGTCACAGGGCGTGTCCCGCTTGTTCGACGATCTTCACTCGACGAAATGTCGAGGCAGTGAACACGTCCTGGAGCCTAGGCGTGTTGAGGTATACACGGGCAAGGACACGGGCGTATCCCGTACCCTTATAGTGCTCGGGTTATTTTCGGGGCTGTGTCGAAGGAGGCACACGACCGATCATACGGCCGTGTCAGTGGGGACATGGGCGTGTCAATGCGAACACAGGCGTGTCGGATTCTCGTGTGTTGTTCCAGGCGCGTCGATTTGTGACGGTGAATGAGGGACACGACCCTGGACATGGGCGTGTGTCAGGCCATGTTCGACCTAGGTGTTTTATTTTTCAGTCGGATCGTGGCCTTTCTTTCCCTGATTTTAGGATCTGATGGTTCAGGACTGCTCTTGGGAAGTTAAGTCCGAGAATAGGGTTGGAAACCCTTATTCTACTCCAAGCTTTCTCTTACTAAAATTCTAGAGAGAAGGGAGAGCAAGGAAGAAAGGGAAGGAAGGTTTGGGCTGTAGGAGAGGCTTCGGTGCTCCAAATCGCGAGCCGAGTCCAGATCCGTGGAGGCTAGATCTTTGCGAAGGTTTTAATCCGGCTATTTTTTGCCATGGCAAGGAAGAGGAGTCGGAAGGTAACGACACTTCTCCTCTCGGTATTAGGATGCATATCTTTAGCATCATTTTTTTCCTTTCTAGTTTTGGGCACCAAACACTCAAATGAGAGGGGTTTTGGGTCACCAAGGTTCAAGAGGAACCTCCGGGTCGATTGAGTCCGTCCCCAGCATGTTTTGCATTAGAGATCCCCTCCGTTAGTGGATTAGGCATGGTGGGTGAAGCCGTAGTCGCGACCGTTAGTCTGACTCGGTGATGTTGCATACGAACTTGTCGTAGAGTTTTCGTTGCGGCAAGATGTCGTTTGTGATATGGTGATTTTTTCCCCCTTTTTCTCGAGTGAGTACATGTAGTCGGAACCGGACAAGGTTAGCTCCTCGTGGCGGTAGATGGTTTCCTTGGTAGACAAGGTTAGCTCCGCATGAGTTGTAGATGGTTTCCTTGGTGCGCGGGAACGCTGCAGTACAAATGAGGGACTAGGGTGGAATTGTCTTGGTTTGTGAGGTACCAAGGCGTGGCTATGTCTCCGTGGTCGGCTGGCTATCCCGTGACATTCACGTCATATGTGGAGAGTTTCCCGGTGAGACTAGTCCCCTTCTATGAGACTGACGAGAATGTCAAGCATGGGGGCAAGCCCGGGAAATGAGGCCATGAGCGGGTGGGGTCCGGCAAGGCTTCTTAGAATCAGTCAGTTTGTTTTTGTTGGAAGCCTGACAAGAGACGTCAGAGCTTGCAGGCAAGCCCGGGTCTAAGACCTTGAGTGGGTGGCGCCTAGGCAAGAGTTTCATGTGGCGGCTTGTGTGCCGTTGGGGGGAATCGTGTCTCCCCTTTGTTTGAGGCTTTATGCCAATGGGGAAACGATGAGTACCCATGTGATGTGATGCTGTGCTAGACGCATACGAGATAGGGTGCCTTGGGTGAAACTCGGGTTGTTGCATACATGTTGCATAAGTAGGCCTTTTTATTTATACGCTCAACCCGTAGAGAACATGTATGATGTGTGTGACATCCAAGCCTGTTTCTGTAGTTGCTTTTCTTGCTTATGATTATTGCATACGAAGTGCTAACTTGCAGGTTGGAGGGGTACCTCGGGGTCCGTTAGGGGTGGCCGAGAGGAGATGTGTTGTTACACAGTTTGAGGTCAGCCTTTGCTGACCCACGTTACTAATAAATTTTATAGGGCAAGGATCGCATGCAGGAGCTAGCTCGCCGGCCAGAAATGCCTAAGCCTCATGAAGTGCTTTTCTCTTTTGTAGCTCTACTTATATGATGTTGTATGTTTGAGACTCATGTTGTCCGGCTTGCATGCCGAGGTAGACTAGGAGTGCTATGCACTTTCTTGACTGTTGTATCATTTAAGTTTAGACACTTGTTGTAAGGCCATAAGGCCATTATTATTACTCTTCTTGTAGTAGATAACTTCTAGTCTTGCTTATGTTTCCGCTATGTTGTGCAAAGTGTTTTGAGTGTGGGTAGCTATATCAACTTATAATACTAAAGCTGTGGCATCCGTATGCTGTGGGGCCCCGGCCGGACCCATATTATACGGTCATTACAGGGGAGGTGTTACAAGGCTTCTTCTTCTTCTCCCAACTCTTCTTCTTCTTCTTCTCAGTGATCAGAGCTTCACAACCTCCTTCAGAGATAGTCACACCGGCCATCTACCTGTCCAAGCTCTCCTATGATGCTAATAAGTTTTCCAGCTCCAGTAGAGAAGGTTGAGTGGCCCACCCTTGCACGGAAGTCAAAATGCCACATATTCCTTCCGCAGCCCGCAGACTATGTGCCTCTTCAACTTTGCTTCAAATATGGGCTCATCAGGATACAATGCTGATATTTCAGCACACAGATACTTCATCTTGAGAAAGAACTTTGAGACAGAGTGATCTCCTTTAGTTTCCTTAGCCAAGCCATTCTCTAAGAACTGCAGCCTTGCCACATTCTTCCTATTGAACTGTTGGGTATTGTATCCACAATGTACCTGATTTGAAGAAGCCCCTGGACAAGCTAAGGTCAATAGACTATGTATTTGATAAAGTTTTTCAAAGTGTACTTGCAGTCTCTCCACGCTAAGTGCACACCAATGTCAGGGTGCAGTAGGTCAATATACACGGGTCTGCACGACGTAATCCCTCGTTGAGCAGATCAGTGTGTTGGCCTATGTGTACTCTCTCTATTGGAGTGCACTTACTTTCAAGTACAGGGCCGCTCATATGCAAGAGAAGACAAGGAGCATGGAGGATCAAGGAGCAGCTCCTAGGTGGAAGACGAAAAATCGTCCAAGGCAAATTCGACGAGAATCACCAAGTGATTCTCGCCGAATCGGCGAGAATCACTAAGTGATTCTCGCCGAATCGTCGAGAATCGTCAGTGAATCTCGCCGACTCCTTCTGGCCATCTCAAAATGGTGCCAAGTGAGATTCGGCGAGAATCACTTGTAATTCCCGCCGAACCAGTGGTCAAGCAGCCCATGAATACAAAGTCCAATTCGTTGAGAATCTACAAGTAATTCGACGAGAATCACAAACGATTCTCGACGAATCGTCGAGAATCACTTGGTGATTCTCGCCGATTCGTCGAGAATCGTCTGCGATTCTCGCCGATTTTTACTTGACGTTTTCTCAGAATGCTGCTGAACCGGATTCTGCCGCTGTCTAATATCTGGACCGGGATTTGTGGATTATTCCTGTGGGTCCCACAAACGGTCTTATTGGGGGTAGCTACAGTATTTATACTCGGGTATTTTGAACAGTAAACAGACGGAGAAAGAACCCGAGCTCAAAACCCTAAAATCGCGATCACTCTTTTCCGCCGCCTCCGTCACCGCTCGCGCAAGTCCGTCGCCGCCACTGATAGATCTTCTTCCCGATCTCCGGCGACAGTAGCTTAGCAAGGCTTGAGTCTCACGCGTCTATCCAGAGATCCTTTGTCTCTCGATTTGTTGATCGGAAACACTTCCCATCCGAATCGATCGATACGACCGATCCTCGTGTGACCGTTGGTAGACCGAGCTTGCTTCGCAACGAAGTTTGGATCTCCAAGTTCAGCAGCTGCTCTTCATCGTAGCCGCCGATCCCGAAGCTAGCCGCCGCTCGTGTGCCGCCGCCGGTTCCGGGGAAATCCTCTCCAAGAGAGACCAAGGTCGTAGACTCTTCATCGACTTCAAGAACACGTCGTCGAACAAAGAGGAACACCGGAGTCTCCAAGAGAAGTTTGTATCACGTGTACATTCTACTTTTATTTTATTGTAAAGGAACTTTTGTTCAGTGTTGTAAGGGTTGGGTGCAACCCGATTTGTGGGAGTGTTGACTCTCACGTGTGGAAGGGCTCCTTCCGTTAGTGAAGGGATTGGATTTCAATCCCGTTGGTGAAGTGACCGAGTCGTCCCTTGTTGGGGAGATAGGTCGAAGGGGGAAAGTGGATGTACCCAAGTCGGGGAACCACTATAAATTTGCTGTGTTTTCTGTGTGCTGTGTCTGTTGTTTTTACTGTGCAGGTACATCTTTAAATTCCGCAAAAGAACCACACGTCACCTATTCCCCCCCCCCATAGGTGGACATAGCCGACACTAAGTGGACTTTCAAGTGGTATCAGAGGGAGGTTCCTCAACAAAAAGGCTAACACCTTGAGGTGAATCCTGCCACCAGTGTCAGAAGCATGGATCTGGATTATGACGTATTGCCACTCAAACTCCCTGCATGCACAAAGGATTATTATCCTATCTGGAGGATGAGAGTGTTATTTCACCTGGATGCCATCGATCCTCGAGCATCCCTCATCCTGGAAGAGGGTCCATTTATCCCTATGAAGACCACCGACTCGGGGACCCAAGTGCCCATGTGCATCCCTGAGATGACAGAGATGGAACTCTCATTTTTCCAACTGGACCAGAGGATTCGACAAATTATTATGGATGTCTGGTCTGGAGCCTCTCGCTCCAGGTTGGAAAAATGTAAAACGGCTAAATCTCTATGGATGATGATCTCAGAGCTGATGGGGGGGTCAGAGGAAGCTGAAATTTGCTGCCAATCTGAGGATGAAGCATATGTGGGGGTAATCACTTCTGAAGATGAATACAAGGATCCTTCGGATTGCATCAGAGCTCCAGTATCCTTGTCAGAGACTGAAGAAGATAGTGAGGAAAGCAGCTCCGACGAGGAAGAACCATTGGTCACTGATTCTAATGACAATAACCCAGATGAGCAGGTATCATCTTCATCCTGTCCCACATCTTTTGACTTTTCTGAAAACAGAAACTGCTCTCCTCCAGAAAATACTGATTCCCTGAAGAGAGCCCTTCAGGAAAGCAATCTACTTGCTGAGGAGCAAGCTCGAGAGATTGCTCGACTGAAGATCTTGTTGGTTCTCCAATTGGGGTCCAACAAGGTCAAGGACTCTAAGATCTCAGCTCTAGAAAATAGTCTAGATAATGAGAAACGTATAGTATCTAACTTTTCCAAAGTTGATGCTATAAAGAGAAAACAAGAAACCGGGTGGATCTCCCGGATTATCCAGGGATGGAGAAATGGGGAAACGGTGTTCCGACCTCCCACTCCAAGCGGGAAGGAAACTCATCATGCCTTCAGATATGACCACAGAAATATTCGTGGTCACTGCAAGGGTGAATTGTCCCCATGTGGAAACGTCCATAGTGCAAGAGGCGTCATGGCAACCCATGAGGAAATACCTAAGGCTCATTCTGAGCCCTTTGTATTCACGGCCACTGCCACAACAAAGTGTGGATCTGCAGGTTCTAGTTCACAGAAGAACTCTCTCCATTCGAGGACACGGGATAGGGAGAATAGAAGTCATGATGTCAGGCGTCATGGAGCCTCAGCAAGGAAGATGCCTGAAAGAATGGCACCACCTTCTCGGCCTCATAACGCTCACATCATGCATTCGTTCCACCCTTCATCATGCCTCGATGGAAGAGGAATTTGTGCAACAAGAACATGCCCTATCCCTTTGAGACCTAGGACCGTGACTACATCAGTCACTAGATCAGGTCAAAAACGGCGATACAACATTCACTCTTGTTGGTGCTGCGGTAAAGTGGGACACTTTGCCATTGACTGTTGGCACAACCTCTCTGTGCCCACAGCAAGGGCTTCTCCACATTATAGGGACAGAGGCAGTCTTCCAGACAGGTTTTCTCAAGGAAGGCAGTTGCGTGTTCATGCTAATAGAAACCTAGGACCCAATATGATTTGGGTTCCTAAGGTAAAGTAATTCTGTTTTGCAGGGTAGTCTAGATCCCCGTGAATACTTGGGAACTAGACAGTACGTGGCTCAAGGCTAACTTGGAACAAGCGTCTACAATAACAGACGTGCTACCTGTTGAGCATAATCACTTTAAGCTACTGATATGTTCTACCTGTGGGACTAAGACGATGACTCTCCATATCCCAGCCGAACGAAGCATATTGAAGTACGCTACCACTTCATTCGGGAGCACGTGGAGAACAAGGATATCTCTCTCTATTATGTCCCCACGGACAAGCAGATTGCTGATATATTCACAAAGCCCCTAGACGAGGCCAAGTTCAATCTTTTCAAGACTGAATTGGGAATGCTCAACTATGAGGAGTGAAGACTACAGAGGCTCCCAACTCGTGCATAATCTGAGGGGGAGCCGGGAACTCCAGCGTGAGTACAGATGCAAGAACTGAGGGGGAGCTAAGGGCCAAAGGTTCCTGACCCCGATTTGCCGAAGCCGAAAAGGGGGAGATAACCCTCTCGGGGTCCTCTCGGGGTCAAGGCTAAGGTGACTCCAGCTTGCTCCCAAGCACTCGGTATTGGTAAGGAATGTCTTCACTTAATGATGTTAAGTTTATGGTCTTCAATTGCTTTCCTTTTCATTTGCTCTATTCACCTTAGCTTGTAGGGTTTAGGCTTCTTCAAATAGGGGGAGATTGTTGGGTATTGTATCCACAATGTACCTGATTTGAAGAAGCCCCTGGACAAGCTAAGGTCAATAGACTATGTATTTGATAAAGTTTTTCAAAGTGTACTTGCAGTCTCTCCACGCTAAGTGCACACCAATGTCAGGGTGCAGTAGGTCAATATACACGGGTCTGCACGACGTAATCCCTCGTTGAGCAGATCAATGTGTTGGCCTATGTGTACTCTCTCTATTGGAGTGCACTTACTTTCAAGTACAGGGCCGCTCATATGCAAGAGAAGACAAGGAGCGTGGAGGATCAAGGAGCAGCTCCTAGGTGGAAGACGAAAAATCATCCAAGGCAAATTCGACGAGAATCACCAAGTGATTCTCGCCGAATCGGCGAGAATCACTAAGTGATTCTCGCCGAATCGTCGAGAATCGTCAGTGAATCTCGCCGACTCCTTCTGGCCATCTCAAAATGGTGTCAAGTGAGATTCGGCGAGAATCACTTGTAATTCCCGCCGAACCAGTGGTCAAGCAGCCCATGAATACAAAGTCCAATTCGTTGAGAATCTACAAGTAATTCGACGAGAATCACAAACGATTCTCGACGAATCGTCGAGAATCACTTGGTGATTCTCGCCGATTCGTCGAGAATCGTCTGCGATTCTCGCCGATTTTTACTTGACGTTTTCTCAGAATGCTGCTGAACCGGATTCTGCCGCTGTCTAATATCTGGACCGGGATTTGTGGATTATTCCTGTGGGTCCCACAAACGGTCTTATTGGGGGTAGCTACAGTATTTATACTCGGGTATTTTGAACAGTAAACAGACGGAGAAAGAACCCGAGCTCAAAACCCTAAAATCGCGATCACTCTTTTCCGCCGCCTCCGTCGCCGCTCGCGCAAGTCCGTCGCCGCCACTGATAGATCTTCTTCCCGATCTCCGGCGACAGTAGCTTAGCAAGGCTTGAGTCTCACGCGTCTATCCAGAGATCCTTTGTCTCTCGATTTGTTGATCGGAAACACTTCCCATCCGAATCGATCGAGACGACCGATCCTCGTGTGACCGTTGGTAGACCGAGCTTGCTTCGCAACGAAGTTTGGATCTCCAAGTTCAGCAGCTGCTCTTCATCATAGCCGCCGATCCCGAAGCTAGCCGCCGCTCGTGTGCCGCCGCCGGTTCCGGGGAAATCCTCTCCAAGAGAGACCAAGGTCGTAGACTCTTCATCGACTTCAAGAACACGTCGTCGAACAAAGAGGAACACCGGAGTCTCCAAGAGAAGTTTGTATCACGTGTACATTCTACTTTTATTTTATTGTAAAGGAACTTTTGTTCCGTGTTGTAAGGGTTGGGTGCAACCCGATTTGTGGGAGTGTTGACTCTCACGTGTGGAAGGGCTCCTTCCGTTAGTGAAGGGATTGGATTTCAATCCCGTTGGTGAAGTGACCGAGTCATCCCTTGTTGGGGAGATAGGTCGAAGGGGGAAAGTGGATGTACCCAAGTCGGGGAACCACTATAAATTTGCTGTGTTTTCTGTGTGCTGTGTCTGTTGTTTTTACTGTGCAGGTACATCTTTAAATTCCGCAAAAGAACCACACGTCACCTATTCCCCCCCCCCCCCCCCATAGGTGGACATAGCCGACACTAAGTGGACTTTCATGAACAAACCATCAATGGTTGTCCAAATCTCTACAGCAGACTCACATCCTAAGATGTGATCATAGAGCTCATGATAGACAGCCCGTTTGAGAGAAAACTCTACATTAGCATTAGTTCTTCTCCAAACTCTCACTGCCTCAACAGTACCAGTAGCAACAGTAACCTCATGCTTGTCCTCACCACCGACGACCTCCCATAACTCATCACCCAAGAGATAGCTCTTCATGAAGGACTTCCACTTCTTGAAGTTAGTCGCTGTCAGAAGCTCAATGCTAAGACCTCTTCTGTAGGCTCCTTCCATTGCAAATCACCACTGATCACAAAGCTTCCCGAAGCGCCGAGCACAATCTGAGGTTGATCACAGTTCACTGCTCAAGCCAATGATCCCTCTAATACCATGTTGAAAATTTTACAAGTCAATCAAATAGTTGTTCTGGTGTCAAGTAAACACTTCCAAAACTAATAAGATGATCACTTGATTAAGCGGAAACGAGAACTAGGCGCTGGAACACTCCAACCGTAAATTGAGCTATGTATCAGAAAGCAATGAAGAGCAAACACAGATCTTGCACTAATCGACTATCAACTTCACAAGGAAAGGAATACATGGAGAGAAATGATTTCGCCAAGTATAATGAGAAGAAAACAAACAAGAGCAAACTTTAAACCGGGCGGACTGCCTCCAAGACCGCTGAGTCCGCCGAGACCGCCGAGACCGCCAAGCTGCTGCTGCTACTCTGATTCTATGGAGTCCGCACAAACCTCGCGGACAACCCGTTATTATACTGACGTCTGCTCTACAAGACTCCACCGAACTGAATGAATAGAACGCTAAGTCCACCTAGACCGGTGAACTGGTTATTGAACTTAAATCAAATTGGGGAGAGAAACTGGTTGGCCGCCACTTGCGACCTGTTGCAACTGTTGATTGTAAACCACAAGCTTCACTGCTTCCTGACCTTGATAAGAACCAGATGCCCGGCTTCGCAGTGCTAGCCGCACAACCTACAAATAGAAACCAGTTAAACTCAAACCGCGAGACCTGGAAAACCGAGTCCACAACAATTGATCTGTGCTCAACTTACTGTTCACTCTGTTACTGTAGACGTGCCTGGGGGGACTTTTTATAGGCGGGGTGAGGAGTATGGTCACCTCCCTAATGAATAGGGTCACCACCCCAGCCTGCAGCTAGCAAAGCCCAGTCCGCCGAGTCTGCAAGGACTTAGCCGAACTTCAAATAACCCGTCAGGCACCAAGTCAAGGTCAATACACAACCAGGCGGACACCACGCCAGTCCGCATATATCTGCACGCAGACACAGTAATATCTGATACACTGCGTCAGTCCGTAGCTACATGTAGACACGGCGACAGCCCGCACAGTCTGCAAGCACACCACCAGTCATCCACACTACACGGCACACAGGCACATCCACAACAGATACTGCGTCAGTCCGCACGCCATACGCGGACATGGCGACAGTCCGCACAGCTCGAGAACAATGCCTCAGCTCGACGCAAGAGTCCACGACCAAAAGGCAAACCGCCCGATAAACACCGGACTCTGAGGACACTGCGAACACCCTGAACTTATCATAGAGTGTGACTAAGTCCAACAACCCACCAACAACTGGTGCGAGCTTGGCAGACATGAAACCCAGACCACCAACTCAATGAACAGTCCGCCACCATGAATGCGACTATCACCCACTGCATCACCAGAGAGCTCGACATGGACCAAAGCCGGTCTCCAAAACCAGTCCGCAATAGCAGACCCCGGGAACTCGAATCAAGTCCACAATATCTCCGTGGATATAACCTCCAAACCGCACGGTTACTCCTAGAGCAAGATCTACAGAACCGCAGGCCGGGCTGAGCACCGCAATCAGACCGCCAAAGACAGACCGCCCAGGCTACTCCACTAGACGCCGAAGTTGCCAAGACTACTTTGGCCACTGACCATCCAGGCCGCAACTTCAGTCCGCCCAAGTCGCGGACTCAGACCGCACAGACCGCACAGTCTGCTCCATCACCCACTTTTACTTCAAAAATTTCAACAGAACCATCACCGACTTATTCCGCACATCCATCGAGGAGGGGGAGCTGATGGAGGTGGACCAGCACCCCTCATGGATGGATTCTTTTATGACTTTTCCTATCAATAAGGGAGTTACAGGATGGGATGGATAAGAAGCGATTCAGGCATAAATCGGCATACTACCTCATGCGCGACAGGAAGTTATATTGTAAGACCCTCTCAGGTATCCTAGCACGTTGTGTGGCTGGGGGGAGGTTTAGAATATCTTGGAGGAAATCCATTTCGGCGAGTGCGGGGGACACTAAGAAAGTACGACTTTGGAGGGGAGAATTGTAAGGCAAGGGTACTTTTGGCCGACCATGGGTTAGGATTCCGTCGAGTTTTTCAAGAAGTGCCAGAGGTGCCAGCTATTAACCACGCTCCAACTGCTATCAGCTCAAAGGCTAATAAGTATCATCACGCATTGGCCCTTCTCCATCTGGGGAAGAACCTGGTGGGGCCTTTTCCTTAGGCTAGTGAGCAAAGGAGGTTCTAGCTAGCGATGATAGACTATTTTTTAAGTGGTTAGAGGTAAAGGCGCTAGCCAAGATGACCTCCGAGGTAATGCAAATCTTCGTATGGGGAGAGATCATTTGCAGGCACGGGTTGCCACAGGACATCGTCACGAACAATGGGCCTCAGTTCACTAACACTGAGTTCATCAGTTTTTCTGGACAGCTTGGGATTGATCTCAGGATTGCTTCGGTCCATCACCCCAAGAGCAACGGGAAGGTGGAGGCGGTGAACAAGATCATTGTAAACTTGCTGAAGAAGAAGGTGGAGAACTTGAAGGGGTGCTGGGTGGAGCAGCTCCCCTCAGTCCTATTGGCCCTTAGAACTACCCCCAATACGACCATCGGGGAGACCCCATTCAAGCTCTCCCATGCCTGTGAGGCAATGCTCCCAATCAAATTCGAGGTCCGAACACCACGGGTGGTGGCAGCAGAGGAAGGCAGGGAAGAATGGAGGGATGAGAATGAGGGTGATCTTCCACTCTCCTTGGATCTGACAGAGGAACTTCGGGATGTGGCCACCATCACAAAAGACGAAATCAAGCGATGGATGGCTAAGTACTTTGACAAGAATGTGAGAATAAAATAATTCATGGAAGGGGATTGGTCCTAAAAAAGTAGATGCAACAGGAAGATTAGCTGCCATGGGAAAAATCAACCACAACTGGGAGGGCCCGTACGTTATAAAAGAAGCATTGAGGTCAGCGGGTATCGCCTCCTGAATGTGGAGGGAGATACCATAAGTCACACCTAGAGTGGTGATGACTTGAAGCATTTTTACCCTTGAGCCATGTAAGTGATGTCCTTTTTCTAGTAAAGCTTCTTGATATTCTGACTGTCTTCGGCATTAATTCATATGAGCGGGTGAAGAGTTCACTTAGTAAACCCCAAGCAAATCCCTCTGTTAGGCTACCATTTAGATGGAAGGGCTGGATATTGTAACATCCCTCAAACTTCTGGACCCCTAAGATGGTTTTGTCATGATTGGGTCATGACGAAACCCTGGGAAGTACAAAAAGGTTGGGGTGAACTTGGGAATTAGTGTGTGAACCACCTTGGTCTGCAAATAGTACAATTCCAATTACTAACTTAGAGATGATCATAGGGCTTCACAATGACTCCATGACCCTACCACAACATCACTAACCAATTAGAGGGTCTAGTAGAGCCATAAGGACCCACTAGGGTCAACTAAAAAGGTCAAGTTGACCAAAGTCAACAAAAGCCCTTGTTAGGTCAAACTAAGCTCACACATGACCAGCTAACATCCCCTTAGCCAAATGGACCCACCTAGGCCTTCCCAATCCCTAAGGGAGGCCAACAGGACACTAAGGACCCATTAGGGTCAACCAAAAAGGCTAGGTTGACCCAAGTCAACCCTAGCCCTAAATGGTCAAAGTGCCCTAACTAAGGGTCAGGTGACATCCAAGATGCCAAACCAACCCTACCCAAGCCTTCTTAGACTTTAGGGGAGGCCAATGGGTCACCAAGGACCCATTGGACTCAACTCAAATGGTCATGTTGACCAAGGTCAACTATTCCCTAATACTAGGTCAAACTAGCTCAAATGGGTTAACCCAAGCTCAAGCCCAATCCACTTGGTCCAAAACCTTATTTCCATGAATAATATGGGTTAGTGGGGTGCCATTAGTCTGGAGTAGTCATCAAAATCAGCCTTGATGTCTAGGAGAGAGAACGCAGCATTTTCACCTAAAGGAGAGAGAAAGTGGGGAGTGAAGGCCATTCATGGCTTGGAAGGCCAAAGGCCCTCCCTTCTTGCTGGAATCTTCCTCCTTGGACAGTTAGGTGAAGATTAAGGGACTCTCTAGCCCTTTCCATTGGATGGGTGCAGTGAATTTACCATGGTTGAAGTTTGAGTTTTCAGGGCCATTAATGGCTTTGAAGCTATGGCCCTTCCCCTCCCCCCATTTGCCAATCTTAAAAGCGTCCCTTGGTCTATAGCAATCGTTTCCAATATTCCATTGAAGGAGCCGAGCGAGTTAGTAGTGTTGTTGCAGAACACCGATCGGCGCCACCACCATCCATGGCTTTCTGACGATCGTCCTGCCTCCAGCTCTCCCAACAGGTCCTCCTCTGCTCTTCTCTTCGTTGGCTAGCATCTTAGATCTTTTAGTAGAGAAATCGGGATCAATTGAGCCCGAACGGGAGAGAGAAATTTCTAGATTTTCATGATTTTTTCAACCTTGTGGGTTCGCCGGAAACCGCCCCTCCGGCGGCCGTGCCGCCTCCCGGCGATAGCCCCCACCTCAACGAAGGTGGTGGCGGTGGTGGCCGGCCATGGAGGTGGCTGGGTGGCCGACAAATGGGCTTGGAATATGCTCCAGGTCGGGTTGATCTCAGCCATTGGCTGGAGGAAGAAGACAATGCCATAGCCATTCAATCTGCTTTAAGATTTGTGCTAGATCTAGTGTATTTACTTTTGAATTTTGTATTTTCTATCACAGTTTATATGTTGTTTTAAATTAATTATTAAAAATACTTAAATTCCCCTACAGTACAAGTGGTCTACATGTAAGTTGTATCCATATGAAGTCATACCACAGAACGCATTTTGGTGAGGTCTATATCTAGGCTAGATCAGAGATTGTTTTGTGTGCCCTTATCAATCCAGCCATCGAAATGACTTGAAATTTTGGATGGGGGTCACTCTTACCTATATTCATAACATATCCAAAAATGGGAATTTTTGAAAAATATTTTCCAAAAGTTTTTGTAGAAAAGGTATAATCAATATATGAATTATTTAAAGGGAATAATGACCTCCAAAGCCTCCCAAATTTTGGTGAGTAGTTCTTTGGGTCAAGATAGGACTCTGTATAAAATTGCATCCCATTTGGAAATGATTTGGTTTGGAATTATTTAAACCATAGCTTAGGCAGAAAAGGGTTAATTAGGTTAAGATGTCCCTTGTGGTATTGAGTGACCAAATCACCTCAACAGAAGTTGAAACTTGGGCCACTGATCTATTATGACATTCAACGCTCTCATATGGAGTTTGGGGTGGATTAGGGTTGATTTGCCCTTGGACCCTAGTTCAAACCCTAAGGTTCAACTTTGGGGGTTTGTGAAGGGCATGGGGAGACATGTACTTGTATGGACTTGGTGTTTAGTATATGTAATCTTAGGGTGGTGAAATGCCCTAGTAAGGAATTTGGTGACATTTAGACATAGGCAAACAACTTAAACTTATTAGGGATAGTTTGGGCATATACCTTTTATGAAAATGTTGATGGGTCATATGATCTTGGATTTTCATGAGATTTTGGTAGGAGTAATTTTATTGCGCAATTGACCCCTGAAATTTATTATAAGATGTATAGAAAACAGTAGCCTATACTTGGATCATTTGGGCATTTCCTCTTAGTACTTCATGTGTAAAGTGAACTAGTGCACCTTATTTTGATAAATATATAATAAATATTATATCTTGTTGGAAAATTATGTTACTTGGCAAGAGAATCTTTTAGGGCATAATAAAGATTAGAAAATTATCACATGTCATTTGGATGAGTTTATAAGAATGTTTCTTCACAAAGTGCACTTTAATGGAATTGTTTAAGTATTTCTATACATGGCTCACTAGCCTTGGAATTGCATTAAAATTAGTCAGTAGTGTTTTATGATCATTATAAGGCTCTAGTAATTTTTATATAAATTTTGGACTATGAATTATGGTGCTCCCTTCATTAACTCTAAATATTTAAATTAATTTGAATTAATTATTTAGAGGTTATTACATTTATACAAGCCTGTGAAATTTGGAATTCATTGATATTTTGCTATCATATAGTGTTCATAATTTTTGGGTAGCCATAACTTAAGGAAATCTAGTACTTCATGTTCAAAATTACCCATGGCCTAAATTTTGGAAAATTTAATAAATGCTAAATTAATTAGGAAAATTACAAGTTTCTGTATTTCGGCTAAATGTGTCATGATAGACACTCATTAATTATATTAGGGCATTTGGATGAAAATTTGGAGTACTTCCTATCATGTACATCATATAGCTTAGGTTTGTCTGCATATAGTAAAACTACGAAATTATGATAATATGTGCAACGGACATAGGGAGATGGGGATAATAGTTTACTGATCTTTGTAAAGTAAAAAATAAAAAGAGAGCTTCATTTGAAGTCATGATAAGGAGAGTGATGGGTTGACTAGTATTAAGAGGTGCCCGGGATCGATGAAAGATCGTCTTTCCTGTGGAGAGAGAGAGTCAAATACACTAGGGTTAGATCCAGAATAATGTTAAAAGGGATCGGGAATTGGATAATAACCAATAATAGTAAATTCCTTGCGAAAGGAAGCTTTGAGCTTCATCCCATCGTAGTTCCTAGTGCCCTCGAGTGCCCTTCACAGGGAATGTCTTGGGTAGTCCAAGGTTAACATAAGTCGTAAGAATAAATAGAATGGAAGAGTAATTAGAAATAATCTAGGGTTACACTTACCCTCACACTCCCCAGTGTTGTGGGAGTTAGGTTAGGTCTCACGAGCGGTAGGCTCGGTGGTTTTGGGGGTGGGCAGGTTAGCCCGGTGTGCGGACGACTCGATGGATATTTGTGTCGGACGGGTTAGTCCAAGGAGGTTTGGCTCGATAAATATTTGTGACGGACGAGATTGTCCGGGGAGCTTTGGCTCCATGGGAAATACATTAATATTGTATGTGAATAAGATATAAGGTGGTGGGTCTTCGGTATTGGAGATTCGTCGAACGACACTAATACATTGACTCGGTAAGTGTCGTTTAGCACTTGGCCAAATAATGTCCTTTGCGATAACCGGCAAGAGTATGCAGGAGCTCCTCTTAGTGCACTAGCATCAAGGTGTACGATAGGTCTGACTGGTAGTGTTGATACCGGTTTAGAGGTGGGAGAGGCCCAACCCACCGCTTCTGTTTTCCACTACGGAGGTATCCTGGGAGGTTAGGCTCCAAAAAGGGGAAACTAAAGCTCTGTGTGCACAGACTCGGGTCTGTGAGTTGCATTTGCATGTCATACCATAGCATACTTGCATGATATAACATCATCATTGCATATAACCCTTGACACCTATTATATAAATTGGTATGCGACTCTTTATACAATAGGCCTTGCAAAACGACCCCTTGGTTTATAGGTTTGTATGGGAATTCCTATAGGTCATGCTTACTTGCTTAGTTGACCTCCTTGTACTTTTAATTGTTCACTATATTCATGTGTATACTCATACTACTTACCTACTATTTGCTTACTTATACTTATTATGGTTATATGCTCATGTTAGACTAGTTCCGCTGTCACCTGCTTACTTTGTTACTCTCCACCATCATTACCATCTATTTCCTCCTCCCCGCTCGGTGCCTAGGATCCATGAGGGAGGGGTGAGAGATGATATGACTTAGTATTTCAGACTAACGGTCGTTGACCAAATCATTTTAGGGGATCGTGGTGCCAAACCAGGAGATGCATCCCCAGAGGTCGGTGTGCATGGAGACGGGATAGTCAAGCACTGTGAAAGTGCAGCTAGATCTGATATACTCTAGAGGGGGGTGAATAGAGTATATGGTGCTTGAAAAATTTTTACAACAATTATTGTAATCTGAGTGAACAGGGAAGCAACTATTAAATCTAATCACAAAATAACCTACAATAGAAATTAATCACAGATCTAAACTAATCACAAAACAATCACAGTTAGAAATAAAAGATAAAGACAAGCAAGCCAGAAGACACAAGGAGCTATAGTGGTTCCCCTAAACTTGGGTACATCCACTCTTCTACCACCCTAGGTAGGAATCCACTGCAGGATGAGTTGATCAGGTGTCCTGGGCACCAATGAGCTTTTGATAAGGTGCTCAAAAACCAAATCAGATTTTTTGATCAGGTGTCTTGCCACCAATGAGCTTTTGACAAGGTGCTCAAAAACCAAGCACAAACTTTTGAAGGGAGTTTGAGAAACCCTTTACAGAGATGGGGATGAGATAGTTATGGAAGTCTTCTCTTTCTCAGAGCAGCTGAGAAGACTATGTGGATTTGATGTTGTCAAAGCTCCCCCTGAGTTCTTGAGATGTTCAGGAAATGAAGCTTTGCTGTAGGGTGATAGGCCTTCAGAAGTTGATCTCCAGCAAATGATGATTTCAGCAACAGCTGAAATGTTAGGTGTCTGGAGTCTTTGAAAGATGTTGGCCTAGAACACTTGAATGACAAGAGATCAGAAGATTTCAGATGGTTGATCTCCTTGGATGTGTGTTCTTAAGAGAATTCTTTGAGACGGAGAATATTTTTTTTCTTCTTGTCTGTGTTCTAAGTGATAGAGAGATTCAAAAATCTCTTCTTTTATTCTCTGGTACTGAATAGAAAAACATCCTCTGTCAAGAATAGTTGTTGGCCTGACATTAATTGCATCCTTAATTGCAATTGTCTTCTGGAGGAAAGTCCAAAGAAACATTCCTTGATAATCCCTTGAAACTTGGTCCAGAAATAAATGAAAACGGCTAGAAAATCTTCTGAATTAATTGCTGAATAACTCATTAACTGATCTGAATTTGAATCTTAAAAAATCCTTGAAGTCATCAAAAAATCGTCGAACTGAGCTCTGCTATCGTCGAACTGAGCTCAGCGATTTGGACTTATACAGCAACAGAAATCGTCGATCTGAGCTCAAAGATCGTTGAACTGAGCTCAGAGATAGAGATCCAATACTGAGTCAAGATCGTCAAACTGAGCTCGCAGATCATTTAATGGAGTTCGATGATTTGTTGAGGTTGAGCTCAGCGATCGTCGAATGGAGTTCGACGATCTGTCGAAGTTGAGCTAGACGATCGTCGATTGGAGTTCGACGAATCGTCGTGCTGAGCTCGACGATATGACTTAGTCTCAAACTGAAAATCCTTGGTCTTGAGGGCAGCTTCCAAACCTAGAGTTCTAACCCTTAGACTCAATTCTAATTGACCTTTAGATCTATACAGGAGGTCAAAAACAGGTTTCCTAGATATATAGTGATCCTGACCCAAATTAGTAATAGGGTGTTCCAACAATCTCCCCCTATTTGGGTTAGGATTACTATTTACAGAATTTGGAAAAATTAAATATCAACATACACAGCAACAATACAGAAAAGCAATAAGCAGGGCATTGCAGAAACACAGATATATATCATCCCATACAGAATTCAGAATTCAAAATGATTGTCACCTTACATAGTTATTTATTCTCCTTGCTATTTATGAGTTTTATTTCTCTATTGGGGTTAGGAGCTTCCTTCTTTGATCTTGTGTCATCTGCTGCACCTAAAGAGGTTTGTTGTTTGGGCCTTGGAACTACAGCTTCAGGATGCAGCTCCATGTATCTATCAGAATCAAAGAATTTGCTTGAGCCATATCTTTCCAACTCTTTCTTTCTCTGTTCAGACAATGTAGTGATGTTGGAGGAGTCTCTTCCTTGCTCTTTAGCTTTCTTAATCTGGTCCAGTGCAGCAAGCTTTTTCATCCTTGCAGTCCAAGCAGTTGGATTATTTTCAGGATCTTCAAATGGCACTGGTGGCTCATATCTATTTGATGGATTATCTTGAGGAGGCCTGGATGAAACTACTTCCTTTATTTTATAGGGAAAAGGACCAGAGGTTGTGTCTGATGAGATTTGTTCTTCCCTGGAGTAGGGATGTTGCCTTGAATAACCTTTAGAATAAACCTGGACTTCCCTTTGATTTCCTCTATAGTTTCCTCTTCTGGATTGAGAACCCTTGGACTGGCTTCCCCTATGATAGGATCTGGCATGAGGCTGATAGGGGGTTTGGCTTTTAGCAGAGGGTTGAGCAGCTGAACTTCCACCCGCACCTGCATCAGGAGGAGGTGGTGGAGGAGGATGAGAATGATGAAACTGGGAAGATCCTTTTTCATATTTCCTCTTTTTCTTCATAGCTTTGAGTTGATTCTTTGAATACTGCATCCAGTGCTCAGTTATGGGGCAGTCATGAAGAATATAATATGGAATGTCATTATTGTCCTTGACTTTGGCTGGAGGTACTCTCTTCATGGCTTTGCTCCTTGCCTTTCTCTTCCTGGCAATAGTGGCAGAGGAGTCATCAGAATCAGTCTTGAACTCATCACTTTCAGAGCTTTGTTCATCATAAAGAGCATCAATCTTTTTCATCAATTCTTTCTTGAGCTGGGTTGAAGCAGATGAAGCAGCAGTGATTGGAGCAGCAGCAGATACAACACTTGTAGCAATTGAAGTTGAAGCAGTAGCAGTAGTAACAGCAGATGCAGAAGTTGTAGCAGCAGTAATAACAATAGCAGTTGGGGTAGCAACAGTTTTACTTTCAGAAACAACAATATCAGCAACAGGAGGAATATCATCAGCAAACACAGAAGGCTCAAAATCATATGCCTCTTTCATCTGCATATCCTCAGAAACAGCAACATGTGTAGCAGCAACAGAAATATCAACAAAACTTTTAGCAGGAAGGGCAGCAGCATCAGAAACAGCAACCATGCTTTCAGCAGGAGTAGCAGCAGCATATACTGAATTGATAAAATAAGTTATGATGCTGGGGTCACAACATCAGAAGGGCACAAGGGCCTTGGAGAGATCCTCTGGGGGCTGGACAACAACTCTCTCTGGAAGACAACTGAAGTAGGCTGAATCACATGCTGAAAGTAAGGACCTGATGTCCACTGGGAAGACTGCAACTGGAAGGGGAACTAGAACTTGAAGAACAACAGCAGCAGCAATAACTGAAGAAACAGAAGACAAAGCAGGCAAGCTCACTTCATAGGGCATCTCCCACTGCCTAGATTCAGACAAAGCTAGATCAAGGCACACTGCTGAAGGGATTGCCTGAGGAATTAAGGAGGAGAGCCTGGCAGAAAGAGATGCCACTGACTAGAGTAATGGAGCCAAGGAGGTCTCCAAGAGAAGAGATAGTCTGGGGGCTAGCAATTCATATATCCTGTCAGCTAGGGCTGGAAGATCTACTTGCTCAGCAGTGACTGGAGCAGAGGTAGAGGATGGAGGTGGAGCTATTGGTGATGGTAGTGGAGAGTTGGTGTATTGGGGAAGAGATTGTTAAGGTGTGGGTAGAGTGGTGATGGAAGACAATGGGATTGAGATAGATGGTGTGAAGGTGGGTTGATCAATGATCTCTTGTAGAAGTTCCTGGTAAGAGGTTGATGAGGAGGGCAGCTCAGGAGGAGATGAGGGTGAGTCATGCATGAAGGAATCATCAATAAGATTGAAGGATGGAATTGTGGATGTTTCAATATCTGGTTGAGGGTAAGAATATAATGGATGGAATGGTTCTTCTGTGATAGTTGGAATTGGAGATGGTATTGATGTTGGAGATGGGTTGGAGATGATGATAGTGGATGGAGTTTGAATGGTGGATGGAACTAGAGAATATGGAATTGGAGGAGGAGGAGAGGCAGCAACAGGCAAGTCATCTGCGGGGGCAGAGACCTGAGGGGAAGTGACTATGACAGTCCTGGTGCCTGAAGGTGTGCTTGAAGAGGGCCTGCTGGGCTTGGTGATCTGCCTGTCCCATTTACCAAATAGGGTACAGGACAGTCTCTTGGAAGCATTAATGTGTATCCCAGAAGATACTAGCAATGCAGGGCATCTGTTCTGCAGAAAAAGGCCTAAAATCCTCCCAAAATTCACAAAACTCTTATTAATTTTCTTTTTAATTAGGTCAAAGAAGACCACTCCCCAGTTCAAATTTTTCTTGTCCACTATGGCTCCCATTAAGCATAGCTGATACCTAGAAATATTATCATGTGCTGAGTGCTTAGCCAACAGGACCTTCCCAACTACATCAGCCAAGAATCTATATTCCACATACAGGTTTTTCTTCAGCAGCTTGCTAGGGTTAGCCTCAGAATGACTCATTTTTTGCAAGCAAATCAGCAAATTCCTCTACAGACAAATCAGCAGAATCTCCCCCAGAACTTAACTCAAAAACTTCTGTCAGAATTACTGGGGTCAAAAGTACCTGGGTACCAGAAATTGATCCAACGATTGTGTTTTGATCCTGGTTGTGGGCAGTGTAGACCCACTCTTTAATCTCATCAGCAGCAAGTTTAATCCTAGTGGTCATGATTGTAGCAAGTTTCTGCTCCTTGAACAACTCCAAGATGTCCTGAAAAACCTGATCTATTGTGGTGAAGGACTCCATGTCAATGTCAAAGCCAGCATCGAATTTCATGGCGGCAAGAACAACAACAGAAACTGCCATGGTTACCTGCAAAGAATCAACAAACAAAACGACCAAGTGCAGAAATGTTTGGAGGGAAAGAAGGTTTTTGCAGAGAAATCGAAAGCGCAAAAGGAGAACGATGGCGAAAAATGAATTTTATATTAGGGTTCGACGCAGAAAAGGAAAGATCGTTAAACTCAGTTCGACGATCGGGGCTTCTAAAGGAATCTGAAGAGTCTTCAATATCGTCGATCTCCGTTCGACGATATTGGAGAGCGTCGAGCTCTGTTCGACGATCATTCAGAAAACAAAATAGTCGAGCGCCGTTCGACGATCGTTGACCGAGAGAGATAGTTCATACTATCTGAGAAACACTGAACTCTGGTCGACGATTTCGGAAATCGTCGATCTCCGTTCGACGATCTCGGGGAAAATCGTCGAGCGCAGTTCAGAGACCAGAAAAACTCTACACACTAAGAAAAATCAAGATGTTTTCCTAGTCTTGGTCAATTTTTAAACTTTTAAAATCTTGGATATTATTTTAGACTTCCTCCATCTAACATTCCTAGCTGATTTAGGAAGAAGGTGTGTTTCTTTTCATCCAAGGGCTTGGTGAAAATATCTCACATTTGTAAGTCAGTTAGGATATATTGCAGTTCAATTTTATTCTTTTCAACATTATCCCTTAAGAAATGATGCCTAATCTCTATGTGTTTTGTCCTACTATGGAGGACTGGATTTTGAGCTATAGAAATAGCACTGGTGTTATCACAAAAGATTTTAGACTTCTCTAAGTTGTAGCCATAGTCTAGGAGTTGGTTTTGAATCCACAAGATTTGTGAACAACAACTGCCTATAGTCATATATTCAGCTTCAGCAGTTGAAGTTGACACAGAAGTTTGTTTCTTGCAAAACCAAGAGACAAGTCTGTCACCAAGGAACTGACAAGTTCCACTGGTGCTTTTCCTGTCAATTCTGCATCCAGTATAATCAGCATCAGAAAATCCAGTTAAATCAAATGCTGAATCTTTTGGATACCAGAGACCTAGATTTAGACAACTTTTAACATACCTGAGAATCCTCTTTACTAATGTTAGGTTTGACTCTCTAGGGCTTACTTGGAACCTAGCACATATACATGTAGCAAACATTATATCTGGTCTACTAGCTGTAAGGTACAGTAAAGAGCCAATCATTGCTCTATATGTTGTCTGATCAACAGGTTTCCCATGTTCATCAGCATCCAATACAGCATTAGTAGGCATGGGTGTTTTCATGCAAGATGCTTCAGACATACCAAATTTCTTAACCAATTCATTTGCATACTTGATTTGAGAAATAAAGATGCCTTCAGCATGTTGCTTGACTTGCAATCCTAGGAAGAAGGATAGATCACCCATGCTACTCATTTGAAATTTAGAATGCATTAGGTTGGAAAACCTTCTGCACAATTTTGAATCAGTAGAACCAAAAATAATATCGTCTACATAAATCTGTACTAGTAGGGTATGGGACTTATGGGTTCTAATGAAAAGAGTTTGGTCTACTCTACCCCTTATAAATCCATTTTCCAAAAGGAAGCATGCTAGGGTCTCATATCATGCTCTAGGAGCTTGCTTGAGACCATATAATGCTTTGTTCAACTTAAAAACATAATCAGGATAAGTTGGAGAGATAAAACCTGGAGGTTGTCTGACATATACTTCTTCTTTGATGTCTCCATTTAGAAATGCACTTTTCACATCCATATGATATACCTTGAATCCTTTATGTGCTGCATAAGCTAAGAATATTCTGATGGCTTCCAATCTTACAACTGGTGCAAAACCCTGGTCATAGTCTATTCCTTCTTCTTGAGAATATCCTTGAGCAACTAGCCTTGCCTTGTTCCTTACAATTACTCCTTGATCATCCAGTTTGTTTCTGAACACCCACTTTGTTCCAACAATGGAGTGATCCTTAGGCTTTGGCACTAGTTCCCACACTTTGTTCCTTTTAAATTGATGCAACTCTTCTTGTATTGCAATGATCCAGTGTGGATCTTGTTCTACATCTTGAATAGACTGAGGTTCAATTTGAGATAGGAAGCAGGTGTGCAACAGGTTTTGATTGACCTGATTTCTGGTTTGCACTCCAGCTGAGATATCTCCAATTATTTTGGAAATTGGATGATCTCTTGATGTTACTAAATCAACAGGGGGTGTTGATTGCTCACCAACCTGTGTTGTTGTTTCCTCTTATGGTACAACAACTGGCTCTTCAGGTTGTTTCTCTTCAATGTGTTGAATACTTTCTTCATCCTCACTGCTTTCATCCTTTTGAGTAACATGTAACTTGTTCAAGTTTTCAACAAGAGAATGTTCCTGCAAAGGTGCTATGGTAGAAGTGATCTTCTCCTTGAAAGACATGTTAGATTCATCAAATGATATATGAACAAATTCCTCAATTTTTAGAGATGATTTATTATAAACCCTATAAGCCTTACTGATCATGGAGTATCCCAGAAACACTCCTTCATCAGCTTTACCTTGAAATTTTGCTAAATATTTCTTGTCATTATTATGTATATAGCAAATGCAACCAAAAACTCTAAAATAATCAACTTTAGGTTTCTTCCCTTTGAGTAATTCATAGGGAGTCTTTCCATTTAGTTTATGTATCAAACTTCTATTCAGCACATAGTTGGAGGTGTTCACTGCCTCTGCCCAAAAGGATAGAGGAAGGTGAGCATCTGACAATAATGTAGTGGCAGATTCAATAAGGGTTCTATTTTTCCTTTCAGCTACCCCATTTTGTTGAGGAGTTCTAGGAGCTAAGAAAGTATGCCTGATCCCTTCACTCTGACAGAACTCTTGCATAAGAAGAGAATCAAACTCTGTCCAATGATCACTTCTGATCAGGGCAATGTGAGTATTGAACTCAATCTGTATACATTTGAGAAACTCTGTCAAACACTTAAAGTTATCAGACTTCTTCCTCAGAAAGAACACCCAGGTGAATCTAGAGAAGTCATCTACAACTACTAAAGTGTATGATTTCCCTCCTAGGATTTGTACCGTGATGGGTCCAAAAAGATCCATGTGTAACAGATACAATATCCTAGGTGAATCACTCTTATTAAGTGACTTAAAACTATTTTTAGTTTGCTTACCTAATTGACAGGCCCTGCAGAGTCCTTCCTTCTTGTAGGGGCCAGAAGGTAGTCCTCTAACAAGGTTGTACTTGGATAGCCTAGCAATAGTTCTAAGGTTTAACTGTCCTGGTCTCTTATGCCATAAAATGTTTTGTCTACAAATAGAATTGAACAGGAAAATATCTACATCTGTTGAAAGAAAATCTACTAGATAGATATTACCTTTCCTGTTACCTGTCAACACAGTTGTGTTGTCCTCTGACTTTATCTTGCATAATGCTTTGCTGAAGGTCACCTGGTAGCCTTCATCACATAGCTGACTTATGCTTATTAAGTTGTGCTTCAGTCCTTCCACATAAGCTACCTTCTTGAATGTTACTGATCCAATCTGGACTGCACCATATCCTTTAGTTTGTCCAAAGTTTGAATCACCAAAGATGAGTTTGGGTCCAAGCTTGGCTTTAAAGGATGTGAGGTTGTCCTTGTTTCCTGTAATGTGCTTAGAGCACCCACTATCCAAGTACCATTGCTGGTTTGATGTTGGATAGATCTTCACCTGCACATAAAATAATTCATTTTTTTTGACCCAGTTTACCTTGGGCCTAGGTTGATAACCTTTAAACTCAGAAATAAAATACATCCCAGGTTGACTCTTATAACCTTCAGGATGATATCTCCTTGGAGGTATTATCCATTCAGTATAAGGGTTAAATATTTGGGATGTAGGACCCCTAGGATTGGATTTTGATTTGCCCTTGAAAGAGTTTCCAGAGCTCTGATCTCTGTTCGACGATCGCGGAGCTGCGTTCGACAATCTTGGTTCAGATCGTCGAGCTCCGTTCGACGGTCAACTATGGCAGAGTTCAGGAACTTGAGATCGTCGACCTGAGTTCGACGATGTTTCCTGAGATCGTCAATCTACGTTCGGCGATCGTCGAGCTCCGTTCGACGATTTCTGCTGGAACTTAGTTTTTTTAGGCAGATCAGAATTTTTCCTAGCTACCTATATAACTCCCTTTCCTTTATCAGAAATGAACTTGATTGGAGTTGTTAGAACTATGGATTGGCTGGATAAAGCACCCAAGCCCAGTGTACTATTAAATCTGGAGTTCACTGTGCTTGTGATGTCCATCAGCTTGATACTTCTCCCATTAAGAGATTTTTCAAGCTTCTTGGCCTCAGATAGCTCACCTTTCAGTGAAGCTATCTGCTCCCTACAGCACTCCAACTCCTTAGAGAGTTTGAGGTTTTCTGACTTTAAGGTATTATGTTCAGACAATTGATTTCTGAGAGAGATAATTTCCTTATCAGATTTTAGCAGGTCTAAACATAATGCTTTAAACTCAGATTTAAAGTCCTCTTAAGTGAAATCAAAAGAACTGATTACCTGATCTTCTTCAAGTTGAGTCTCTGAATCTGACTCTGACTCTTCTTCATCTGAATTATGTTGAGAGGCATTGATTGCCATCATACAGAACTCCTTCTCTTCTGCATCATCTTCATCAACACTGGAGCTGGATGAGCCTTCTGACTCCTCTTCAGTTTCACTCCAGGATTCAGCAACAAATCCCTTCCTTGTGTGTTTATTCTTGCTTGTGGAGGGTTTGCCATTGTTACTTTTCTTGAAGTCCTTTTCTCTTCTTCTTTCTTTCTTATCCCTTATGTCCTTGTTTTTGTTCTCTGGACAGTCAGGTACAATGTGCCCTGGTTTCCTGCAACCAAAGCAGATAATTTCCTTATTATTAAACTTATCATACCTTGGCTTATCATGCTCCTTGTATGATCTTTCTGAAGTCCTTTCTGGCCATCTTGTAGAATCTTTTGGCCAACAGACTGAGCTATTCATCATTGCCTGTGACTTTATTTTCAGGCTGATCTTCAGTTTCCTTGAAGGCTATTGTCTTCTCTTTTCTTGTGGCTGGTGAGGAAGCCTTCTGTTCTTCTTCTCTATTCTTAATGAGCAGCTCATAAGATTTGAGCTTGCCCAAAAGAGCTTCTGTGGTGATCTCATTCAAACTTCTGCCATCCTTGATTGGCCAGATTCTTGAATCCCAAGTGCTTGGGAAGCACATTAGGATTTTGTCATTAAGTTCAGTCAGTGATATCTCCTTATCCAAAGTCCTGAGTTCACTGACTATCAGACTAAGTCTATTGTACATATCTCCAACTGATTCAGCTTCTCCCTTCTTGAAATTATCATATTGAGATATGAGGTGGGATCTTCTGTCCTTTCTCTCATCAGCTGAGCATGAGACTATTTCAGAGAGTTTATTCCAGATTTCCTTTGCTGAATTGCATTCAGCCACCTTTTGAAAGATGTCATCAGACATGGTCTGTGCTAAGATGTTCATAGCCATGGCATCAGCTACCTTCCATTTCTTGATATCAACATCTGCTCCTGATGGAGGTGGAACAGCATTTGTACTTGAGTTCTCTGGAGGTCTTGGACAAACTGTCAAAATAGAATTAAAAATATCCTCGTCAATAGAATTCATGTATAATCTGATCCTTGCTTTTCAAAGTGCAAACTTGGATAGATTGCACACTGGAGGTCTGGTGCTAGCATAATCTTTGTTTTGGGCCATGATTTATGAAAACAAAATCTAATAATAAACTCAAAATAAAATAGATCTAACTAGGAATCTTTGGGTTCAGGTGTTAGCCTGTGCAACCACAAAGGTGTGGTTTGTTTAACTAACCTGGCTCTGATACCAATTGAAAGTGCAGCTAGATCTGATATACTCTAGAGGGGGGTGAATAGAGTATATGGTGCTTGAAAAATTTTTACAACAATTGTTGTAATCTGAGTGAACAGGGAAGCAACTATTAAATCTAATCACAAAATAACCTACAACAGAAATTAATCACAGATCTAAACTAATCACAAAATAATCACAGTTAGAAATAAAAGATAAAGACAAGTAAGCCAGAAGACACAAGGAGCTATAGTGGTTCCCCTAAACTTGGGTACATCCACTCTTCTACCATCCTAGGTAGGAATCCACTGCAGGATGAGTTGATCAGGTGTCCTGGGCACCAATGAGCTTTTGATAAGGTGCTCAAAAACCAAATCAGATTTTTTGATCAGGTGTCTTGCCACCAATGAGCTTTTGACAAGGTGCTCAAAAACCAAGCACAAACTTTTGAAGGGAGTTTGAGAAACCCTTTACAGAGATGGAGATGAGAGAGTTATGGAAGTCTTCTCTTTCTCAGAGCAGCTGAGAATACTATGTGGATTTGATGTTGTCAAAGCTCCCCCTGAGTTCGTGAGATGTTCAGGAAATGAAGATTTGTTGTAGGGTGATAGGCCTTCAGAAGTTGATCTCCAGCAAATGATGATTTCAGCAACAGCTGAAATGTTAGGTGTCTGGAGTCTTTGAAAGATGTTGGCCTTGAACACTTGAATCACAAGAGATCAGAAGATTTCAGATGGTTGATCTCCTTGAATGTGTGTTCTTGAGAGAATTCTTTGAGACAGAGAATATTTTTTTCTTCTTGTCTATGTTCTAAGTGATAGAGAGATTCAAAAATCTATTCTTTTATTCTCTGGTTCTGAATAGAAAAACATCCTCTGTCAAGAATAGCTGTTGGTCTGACAGTAATTGCATCCTTAATTGCAATTGTCTTCTGGAGGAAAGTCCAAAGAAACATTCCTTGATAATCCCTTGAAACTTGGTCCAGAAATAAATAAAAACAGCTAGAAAATCTTCTGAATTAATTGCTGAATAACTCCTTAACTGATCTGAATTTGAATCTTGAAAAATCCTTGAAGTCATCAGAAAATCGTCGAACTGAGCTCTGTTATCGTCGAACTGAGCTCTGCGATTTGGACTTATACAGCAACAAAAATCGTCGATCTGAGCTCAAAGATCGCCGAACTGAGCTCAGAGATATAGATCCAATACTGAGTCAAGATCGTCGAACTGAGCTCGCAGATTGTTGAATGGAGTTCGACGATTTGTTGATGTTGAGCTCAGCGATCGTCGAATGGAGTTCGACGATCTGTCGAAGTTGAGCTAGACGATCGTCGATTGGAGTTCGATGAATCGTCGTGCTGAGCTCGACGATATGACTTATTCGCAAACTGAAAATCCTTGGTCTTGAGGGCAGCTTCCAAACCTAGACTTCTAACCCTTAGACTCAATTCTAATTGACCTTTAGATCTATACAGGAGGTCAAAAACAGGTTTCCTAGAGACATAGTGATCCTGACCCAAATTAGTAATAGGGTGTTCCAACACACTGGAGTTTGGTAGTAGGGACAGTGACTCCCAATCATTAGTACTTATTATAGATTTGCTTCCGCATTGAATTACTTGTAGTGAGGATTATGATGTATCGGGCAGGAGCCCTTTTTATTAGTACTTGGATTTATCTTTACGATGAACTCTCCCTTTGTGGAGAATTTTATTACATTTCATGTGATTATTGTGTACCAGTATTTGAGTTTTCATGTACTCTTACATTTATTATACTCTTCTGCGATCAGTATGGACAGCAAGATTGACGTTTTGTAGTGACAACCTTCCCGGGTGTGTTGGTGTCACCACAAAGCGGCGGTTCTGGGCATAAGACCTTGGTGGTTTAAAAGAAAAAATGGTGTCTTACAAACCGGTATCAGATCGAAACCTCGATCAAAAGAATAAAAGTCCACTAACCCTGGGTCACCCCCGCTCGAGTTTAGTTTGGGGACAAACTAAGCAGCGGATGCTGTGATGTGCCCATATGGGGGATCACATGTAATTGTCCACTTTTAATTAGGTTTGATTCAAATTTCTTATACATGAGGTCTATCAGGTGTCCTTCGAGATTGTCGAGGTTAAGACAATGGTTACCGATATATCGATGGTGCGGGACTTTGTGGATGTGTTTCCAGAGAAGCTACCAGGATTGTCGCTGTATCGGGAGAAGGATTTTCAGATCCAGTTGGTGCCGGGAGCTAAGCCGGTGTGTATGACTTCCTATCAGATGGCTCCAAAGGAGCTGGAGGAGTTCAGGAGTCAGCTAAATGAGCTGGTGGAGGCTGGATTCGTCAGGCCAAGTTCCTCGCCTTGGAGAGCTCCGGTCTTGTTTGTGAATAAGAAGGATGGGACCCTCAGGTAGTGTATCGACTATCATGCACTAAACTGGTTGACAGTTCAGAACACATACCCACTGCCAAGGATCGACGAGTTATTTGACCAGCTAGATGGAGCACATTAGTTCTCAAAGCTGGATCTGAAGTCGGGATACTAGCAGTTTCGGATTCAGGAAGAAGACATCCCGAAGAAGGCATTTTGCAACAGATATGGCATGTACGAGTTTATCGAGATGCCCTTTGGGCTCACGAATGTGCCATCGGCTTTCATGATCTTGATGAACCGGGTGTTCGAGCCGTACCGCGATAGGTATGTCATTGTATTCATATATGACATCCTCATTTATTTGGGGAAGAAGGAAGAGCATGCACAACATCTGGCCTTGACTCTGGATAAGCTCAGGGAGCATCAGTTGTATGCTAAGTTCAGCAAATGCTCGTTTTGGCTGATAGAGGTGGCCTTTTTAGGCCACATTATCAGTGGAGCAGGATTGGCGGTGGATCCCGCGAAGATTCAGGCTGTGTGAGACTGGCCTTAGTTGAAGACGACCACGAATGTCCAGAGTTTTCTGGGATTGGCAGGGTACTATCAGAAGTTTGTGTAGAGATTCTCTCAGATATCCCTTCCACTCACTTCTTTGACGAAGAAGGACACTCCATTTGTTTGGACACCGTAGTGTGAGGCAGCCTTCCAGGAGTTAAAGGGTCGGCTTACGTCGGCCCCTCTCCTCGCTCTCCCATCTAGGACGGAGGGCTTTCAGGTGTACACTGATGCGTCATTTCAGGGGAAGGGCGATGTACTGATGCATCATGGACATGTGATAGCATACGCCTCCCGCTAGCTGAAGAAGCATGAGCAGAACTATCATGTGTATGACTTGGAGATGGGAGCAGTGGTGTTCGCTCTGAAGATTTGGCCGCATTATTTTTATGGTGTGCACTGTGAAATATTTTCAGATCACAAGAATTTGAAATATGTCGACACGTAGAAGGAATTGAATATCCGTCAGATACGTTGAGTGATGTTTCTATTTAACTATGAGTACACGATACACTATCACCCAGGGAAGGCAAATGTGGTGGCGGACGCACTGAGCCAGAGGACTACCGCTTCAGGAGAAGAGCCCCAGTTAATGACTATGAAGTTGATATGGATAATGGAGGATATGCAGATTACCTTGGTATCCTTGGATGACTCAGAGCTTTATGAGAAGTATCTGGCCGCGATGAGCACTACTGATGATATTCGAGATCGAATCAGGGCTGACCAGAGGAAGGATGACAAGCTGGAGCCAGCATTCGGGACCTTAGAGGCAGAGATGCAGGCCCATGGTTTTGACGGATTAAACTACGCGTTCTTAGGTTCGGTAATTAAATAAATACGTAGCGATCGGTTCCTCTAAATAACACTATCGATTACACAATCAATTATTAACACAATTGTCAACATTAAAAACGCAAAGGGACACTACCCCCTTTTATAGATTTAACAAGGGCTATAGGACAATGTTCGCTCAAACAAAAAGGACCCACACAATCCGGACAACTAGCTATTCAAATTAAATTAAACGCAATCATTTACAATTCCAAAATGAGAAAATCTGGACTAAAATAGTGATTTAAAATTAAGTCCAAATTAATCCCAAAATAGTTAATATGAGGGTAGCCAAATCACTTAAACACCAAAGAAATCAAGGCTAAGGAAAACCGATTTCTACAGGCGTTCACGAGATTTTCCCGCTCCAATTTATACGAAAAATATTCGGACAATTAACGCTTTAAAATTTACTTTTAATCTAGCATAATAGTCAATATAAATCAGGACAAAATACTAGCCTTCTAATTCCACCAACACCTCACAAATTTATAGAAGAAATCACACAAAGAGGCCTTAGTAAATCGTTACCCAATCCCAAGAAGTCCATTCCCAAGATGAGTGGAGGAATCACACACGATGGTGGTTGATTTTCTATTTTCACGCAAATTCCACGGATATGCACCGGAAAATGAAGACACGAGACATCTTCCCCTTGCAAACCCCAGAAGAGGGAAAATATTGAAAAGCCAATATATATGGAAGGTGCAGAGAGAAAAGGTTGTGAGAATAAATTTTGTTTCTCAAGATGAAAGGGGTGGTCGGTTTTGTGGAGATGTAGGAGGTAGAGGAATGAGGGTGGCGGCCAGGGAGGTGGCCAACTAGGATTTTTTTGGAGGGAAGAAAGTTGGCTAGGTTTTTGGAGGGGCACAGGGAGGGGGCCGAGAGAGATAAAAGAGGAAGAGGAGGTGGCAGTTTGGACTTGGCCGAGGGTGGAGGGTGCAGGTGGCCGACGACTTTTCTTGTGGAGGGAGTTGGGCTCGGGTTGGAAAAGAGGGAGGGGTGGCCGAGGGGCTAGGGTGATAGAGAGAGGGAGGTCGAAGCATAACAAGGAGGAGGAGAGGGGGAGTGGCCAGCTGCCAAGAGGAAAGGGACAAGGGGTGGCCAAAATTTTAGAGGAGGAGGAGAGGAGAGGAGGAGGAAAATCTCAAGGAATATTTAGGATTTCAATTCTTATTCATTCTCTAAACAATATGACAAATATCATGGCCTATATATAGGCTTACACCACTCAATCTCCTCCAATTCATAATTCAAAAATTCAAAATTCAAAATTCAAAATGAAACTATGATGGTTATATGCACTCATCTTAATACATGAAATAAAAATACAATAATGAAGTGCTTGTAAATAAAACAATTCTTAACTTAAAATTGCATTAAATAGAAATTGCTAATAATAATTGATAAAATATATAATTATAATTATTTAATTTATAATTATAAATTCTATTTAATGGCGGCGGATGTCGAGCAAAACATGTTGCGGCGGCGACATTGGCGAAGAAAACATCGTGGTAGAATTTCATATCCGAGCTTGCGGCATCGATCATCCCAATCCTCGAACTCTCTTTGACGGGGATCAACGGCCGCATCAGCATCATCGCCATCAATCGTCCCCCACTCAAAATTACTCATCACTGATGAGTGGCCTCTGAGGGAAGAACAGTCCAAAGCAGCAGCAACACATGGCAAATCTGGCCCCGCAATCCGTTTCGTAGTAGCATGAACATCCCATAGCACTAAGAACCTGTCAGGTGTAGAAACAGCAAAGCTCGAAACGGTGTCTGTTGGGTACATTGGAAAATGTGTACCAGATTTGGAGAAGCCTCAACGAACTCAATGATATTCATCAATGTGTATTTGATGGTGCTTTGAGTTTCATTATGCAGGTTAAGAAATTGCAAGGAAAAGTTTCTAAGTACAAGTTTCGACACATGGGAAAGGTTGTGTCGACACATGGGAAAGGCTGTGTCGACACATGGGAAAGGCTGTGTCGACACCAGGAGTCAGTTTGTGTCGACACACAGGACTTGTGTCGACACACAGAAAGCTTAGTCAACAAACAACTGTGTTGACGCACAGGACTTGTGTCGACACACAGAAAGTTCAGTCGACAACAACTGTGTCGACACACAGGACTTGTGTCGACACACAGAAAGCTCAGTCAACAACAACTATGTTGACACACAGGACTTGTGTCGACACACACCAAAATTTTTGTTGAAGTCAACTATGTCAAGACAAGAAGTGATTGTGTTGACACACAGGACTTGTGTCGACACATTCTGCAGAAGCTATGTCAAGAAGATAGAGAAGTGCTATGTCACAATTATGGGAGCTGTGTCGACATCACTAAGGATTGTGTCGACACATAGTCTATTTGTGTCGACACATTTAAAGAAATGTCTCGACACTTTGCTGACAGAGATAAAGTATAATAAAGTAACTGGTGACTTGACAGCTGTCATGACCAACAAGGTTGTTGCATCTGTTAGTGTTGTTAGAAGGTTGCTATGAACCGGATCAGCCGGTAACCTTAGATGAAGCCTATAAAAAGACATGTTCTATCATCAGATAAAAAGAGAGCTTGAAGCAAAATAAAAAACAGAACTAATCTAAGAAGAAGAAGAGAAGTCTTCATCCAGAAGTCATCAACTCTCTAGCAGATCTGGAACAAGTTTGCAAGAAGAATTCAGATTTAATTCTGAAAAAAGAGGAAGCTGGATTGAGGATCAACTCCACTTCACAAGAAGATCAACCCTACTTTGTTCAAATTCAAGAAGCTTTGAAGAAGCTAGGACAGGTTGATTCTAAAGTTATCTGTTCTATCAAGAACTGATCAAGAAACCTTCATCCCTTTCTCTCTCTACCTGGGTGAAGGATTTATTCTTTTCTATTATCAATTTACTGTAGGATCTATTATAGATATGAGTTGTAAGCCTAAACTATAAAGGCTGAGGTAGGGATGAGTTCCTGAGGTAGGGGATTAATATCTCTGAGTTGTAGGCCTGTGGAAGAGGTTGAGGTAGGGCCTGTGTGCCTGAGTTGTAGGAGTGTGGACTCACTCTGAGGTAGGATTCTTTGAGAGAATCTGAGCTGTAGGACTTGCTGAAGTCTGAGTTGTAGGAACCATTCAGGGTTCTGAGTTCTAAGATCTGAGGATCTGAGAAGGAAGAAGGAAGTTAGGTCGAATCTAGTATACTACTAGATAGGCGAAGGGGGGAAAGTGGATGTACCCATCACTTGGGAAACCACTATAAAACTGTGTGTATTCTGTGTGTGTTGTGTTTATTTTTATCTGTGTTGTGACAGTATGCATAACAGGTCTTATTGTTATAAATTTGTCTGCCTAAGAAATAAAAAAGATTTGTACCTATTCACCCCCTCCTAGGTGTTTAGGTCATCTTGAAACCAATTCTTTCACGTGGTATCAGAGGGAGGTTACTCAAGAAATAGACTTAACAGTCTGAGTAGATCTGTAAGGCAGTTACCATTAAGACAAAATGGGTTCAGGAGAAAATCACAAGGAACTTGGATCCATGAAGTTACCCATCTGTAGGAAAGAAATTTTTGGTATATGGAAGGAGAGAATCAGATTGTTTATGGAAGCATCTGATCCAAGAATCTATATTACAGTTAAAGAAGGGTCTTTCATTCCAATGAAAATCTCAGTTCTTGATGCAAATCTCAGAACTCCAAAAGAATATTATGAAATGACAAAGGATGAGATCATCTTAGCTATTATGGATAAGAGAGCACAGAATATAATAGTCAGTGTTATAGATGATTCAACCTTCCAAAACTTGATTCACTACAAGACCTCCAAAGAGATGTGGGACACTTTGATTGTCTACATGGAGGGATCAGAAGAAGTGAGACAAGACAGAAAGTCTATGCTTAATCAGGAGTATGAAAGTTTCAGACAAGCCAAAACTGATAGCATAACTGAGTGCTACAAGAAGTTTTTCAGAATAGTAAATGAACTGATGTCATATGGAAGAGTTTTTAGCACATATGAGCTCAATGATAAATTCCTTAGATCACTAACTAAAGACTGGGACACCAAGATATGTGACATCAGGGAAGTGACCAAACTTGTAGAAATTTCTCCTCCTACCCTATTTGGAAAACTTCTATCATATGAAATGCAGCTGATGGCCAGGAAAGAGGAAGAGAAAAGCAATAAGGATGAATACAGAGAAAAGTCAATGGCCTTCAAGGCTGAAGCCCCAAGAAAGGACAGGAGGATGTCTCCATCTCCTCCTAGGAAAGCTGTTGAAGTTATCTCAGAAAGTTCTAACAATCACACATCAGACATCCATAATTCTGATGCGGACTTTGCTGCTTTCATAAGGCAATTTCAATGATTCTTAAAGAAAACAGTGGAGATCCAAGCCATCCTCCTTATAGTCCAAGAATGCTTATTATCAGAAAAAGAAATCTTCAAGAAAGGACAGGTATGACATTAAACCTAGTAAATTATCTTCTACTAAGATTGTTTGCTATTGTTGCAACAGGCCTGGACATGTAGTTGCTGACTGTCCTGACAAAAGAAAGGAATCAAATGACAAGAAGAAATCGCAACATAAGGGCAAAAAGGAGAAATCCCTTGTAGCAAAGAAGGAGAAAAGCTGGACAGACTCCTCATCATCAGATTCTGAAGCTAAGGCTGAAGCAGAAGCATACATTGGATTATTTACAACTGAAGAGGATTCAGAAGAGACAGAATTCTTGGAAATAATGGACTATATCAAAGGGATTGAAGATCCTCATTGTAAAGGACTGATGGCTATGACTGATGAAGATCAATGCCAGGATCAACCTGGCCCCAGTAAGGTAAACAATATGCCATCATGTTCTGATTATTATACTGGATCAGAATCAGAAGCATCTGTATCAAGAGATGTGTATGGATCTGAATCTGAAGGGGTTGTTCATCAACTCATTGATGAATATGGTGATTTGTTGAAAGCACTTAAGAGAAGCAGGAACCTTGTTAAAAGTCAGACTAGGGAAATTGCATCTCTTAAGTTGGCTATATTAGATTCAGAAAAAATGCTGGATCTAAAGATGAATGAAGTTGCCAAATTGAAAAACATAACCGTTATTCAGATTGGTACAATTACATTCAAGAATGATCAAATCAAAAGTCTGGAAGTCAAACTTCAAAGAGAGAAGGATCTGGTGGCTAAATTCTCTAAGCCAAAATCAGTCTTACCCTTAATTGATGACTTTATTCCCCAAAAGGGCAAGACAGGATTAGGCTTTAAGGGAAATGCAAGGGCTGCCAATTCCAAAATAAAAGGCAAAGCCCCAGTTCAGCCACTAGCCTTCAAACCCCCCATTTCTTTCAGAAAAGTGTGGCAGCCAACTAACAGATATGATCGTGATATCACACATGGTCATCATGAATCATCAATGGTTGATGCTTCAACCCCAGCTCTCAAGAATAGAACCACTCAACCTACAGTTGTAAAGACTGATGAAAGTAATGCTGTTAAAACTGTATTGAAAAGAAGATATAATAGATATGAGTGCCGATGTTGTGGAAAGGTGGGTCATTATGCAATTGACTATTGCAATAACACAACTGTCAGGAAGAATGTCAGCTTACCTGTCAAAAAGACTGCTGGTAAGTTTGACAGGTTTCAATCTAACCTGAACCTAAGACCCAATAATTATTGGGGTTCTAAGGTTAAGTAATTTTATTTGATGCAGGTGAGTCCAAGTGTCCATACCCCTATATGGTACTTGGACAGTGGATGTTTCAGGCACATGACTAGAACAAGAAGAATGCTGAAGGACTACACTCCTATAGAGAATGGACCCAAAGTGATCTTTGGTGGATCTGAAAAAGGCGCCATCAAAGGGTTTGGTAACATTTCTAATAGTTCCATCACTATCACTCAAGTGGCTTATGTGAAGGGTCTAAAAAATAACCTAATAAGCATAAGCTAACTGAGTGATCTTGGTTATGACACTTCATTTATTAAGAATGATTGTTAGATTAAAAGGACAAGTGATCAGAAGGTCATCTTGTCTGGTTATAGAAAAGGAAATGTTTATTGCTTAAATTTTATGAGTGAGAATAATGATTCTCCTAGTTTTCTTGTTGTTGATGAGAAAGCCTCTCATTGTGTCAAATGGCATAAGAGGCTAGATCATCTTAACTATAAGACTATTGGACAACTCTTTAGTAAAGAGTTAGTGAGGAATGGTCCTCAAGTTAAGTGCATTAAGGGTGGTATATGTTTAGCTTGTCAAAAAGGCAATCCGACCAAATCCTACTTTCACAGTCTTGATACCAAAGACTCTGTGAGGTGTTTGTACCTCTTGCATATGGATCTATTTGGTCCTATGCCAGTTCATAGTCTAGGTAGGAAAGTCTATACCTTTGTGGTTGTGGATGACTATTCTAGATTTACATGGGTTTTCTTCCTGAGGTAGAAATCTAAAACCCCAACTATCTTCCACAATTTTGTTAAACAAATTCAGAATGAACTTAACAATTCAGTGGTCAAAATCAGACGTAACCATATAACTGAATTTCAGTCTGAAAGTATGACAAAGTTATGTGAAGAATTAGGGATTCATCAAGAATTCTCCTCACCAAGAACTACTCAACAAAATGGTATTGCTGAAAGAAAGAATAGGACACTTATTGAGGCTGGAAGAACACTACTGAGTGACACTTCTCTCCCAGAATATTTCTGGGCTGAGGCAATAAATACTGCATGTCATGTTCTCAATAGAGCTTCCATCACCAAAAGCCACAAAAAGACACCCTATGAGATTATGAAAGGCAAAAAACCAAATATATCCTATTTTAGGATCTTTGGTAGCAAGTGTTATATTCTTAACAATGGCAAGACTTACCTAATTAAGTTTGCTGCCAAATCCCAAGATGGGAAATTTGTTGGGTACAGCAACTGTAGTAGGGCATACAGGGTCTACAACTTGACTACACAAGTTGTAGAAGAATTTGTTCATGTAGTATTTGATGAATCTAAGCTAATTAACTGTGAGCTGTCTAACAATTCTTGTAGCTCTATAGGTTTAAAAGAAAAAATGGACATGCTAACTGTTAGTGAAGACCAAACTACAAGGCAGAATGAGAAAAATGTTGGTTACTGTCCAGGAGGAGTACAAGACTCACAAGTTACTGATGAAGACAATGAAGTACAACATGATGGGAAGAATGGAGAAGTTCAAACTATAGAAGGATTGCCTCCAGTAATAAGACATTTAATGGATCATCCAGCACACCAAATCATTGGTGATCCAAGACATGGTGTTCAAACCAGAAGCAAGAACATGAAGACGGTTCTTTGGTCAAGCTTCCTGTCTCAGTTGGAACCCAAAAGATTTGAAGAAGCCATACAGGATTCAAACTAGATTGATGCAATGCAGGAGGAGCTGAATCAATTCAGGAGATGTAAAGTATGGAAGCTGGTCCCAAAACGAAATAATCATAATGTGATTGAGACTAAGTGGATCTACAGGAACAAATTAGATGAAAATGGAATCATAGTCAAGAACAAACCAAGATTAGTTGCCAAGGGCTATAGGCAGGAAGAAGGAATAGACTTTGATCAGATATTTGCTCCAGTGGCAAGATTAGAAGCAATAAGGCTATTCCTTGCCTATGCAGCTTACCAGGGGTTCAAGGTATTTCAAATGAATATTAAGTCAGCATTTCTAAATGGTAACTTAAAAGAGGAAGTCTATGTTGAACAACCCTCGGGTTTTGTAGATCCACTTTATCTTAATTATGCTTATTGGCTTAAGAAAGCCTTATATGGGCTAAAATAAGCTCCTAGTGAAAGTCCACCAAGTGTCAACTAGCTTCACCTATGGGGGGGGGGATAGGTGACGTGCAGCGTTTTTGCAGAATTAAAATTGTACCTGCACACGAAAATAAAACAGCACAGCAAATAGCGTACACAAGCTATTTATAGTGGTTCCCTGATTTAGGTACATCCACTTTCCCCCTTCGACCTATCTCCCAACAAGGGACGACTCGGTCTCTTCACCAACAGGATTGAAATCCAATCCTTGCACTATCGGAAGGAACCCTTCCACACGTAGGAGACAACACTCGCACAACACGGGTTGCACCCAACCCTTACAACTAGGAACCAACGTTCCTTTACAACAAAAATGAACTAGAATGTACAAGAAATACAAACTTCTTTTGGAGACTAAGGTGCCCCTCTTCGTTCGATGACAATCGAAGAGTCCACAACCTTAGATCTCTCTTGGAGAGAATCTCCCCGAAACCGGCGGCAGCAAGAGGGGCGGCGGTTTGGTTCTCGGGATCGGCGGAGACAACGGTGTGCGACTGCTGTACTTTGGAGATTCAAACTTCTTAGCAAAGCTAGCAAGGTCTTCCAACGGTCACACTAGGATCGATCGTCTCGGTCGATTCGGAAGGGGAAGGTTTTCCCGATCAACGAATCAAGAGACAAGGGATCTATGGTTAGACGCGTGAGACGCTATGCTTGGCTAGACTTCTATCGCCGGGAGATCTGGAAGAATCTCGATCAAAAGCGGCGACCAACCAGCACGAGCGGCGATGGCGGCGGCGAAGCAGTTTCGCGATTTAGGTCAAGGTCGGCTGCTCTGCTTCGTTTTTTTCTATGTGTTTACTGTTCAAAAATACGCGTGTATTTATACACAAGTATACTCCTTAATGACCGTTGTGGGTCCCACCAGAAGAAACCCTAATTCCGGTTCAAAACAGTGCCAGCGGCAGAGTTCGGTCCAGCGGTTTCCAGGAAATTGTCCAAGTCAGATTCGGTGAGAATCGAAGATGATTCTCGACGATTCGACGAGAATCAGCCGGTGATTCTTGTCGATTCGGCGAGAATCACTAGTGATTCTCGCCGAATCACTTGATGATTCTCGCCGAATCACTTGATGATTCTCGACGAATATGACTTAGCGCCAGATTTGCACGCTTTAATTAGCAGGAAAGAAACGGCGAGAATCAGCCAGTGATTCTCGACGATTCGGCGAGAATCACTAGTGATTCTCGTCGATTCTCACTTAGACGATTTTTCGTCTTTCCGCCCAAAAGCTGCTCTTTGACCCATCCTTGCTCCTTGTCTGCTCTTGCATAATCACAGCCCTGTACTTGAAAGTAAGTACACTCCAATAGAGAGAGTACACGTAGGGCAACACACTGATCTGCTCAACGAGGGATTACGTCGTACAGACCCGTGTATATTGACCTACTGCACCCTGACATTGGTGTGCACTTAGCGTGGAATAACTGCAAGCACAACTTGAAATATTTTGTCAAATACATTGTCTATTTACCTTAGCTTGTTCAGGGGCTTCTTCAAATCAGGTACGTTGTGGATACAATACCCAACAATCTCCCCCTATTTGAAGAAGCCTAAACCCTACAAGCTAAGGTGAAAAAGCGTATGGGAATGAAAATCATAACCTTGAAATTTAGTTGAGAGAGATATTCAATACCAATACCAATTTCTTGAGAGCAAACTTGGAGAGCAAACTTGGAGCCACCTTATCCAACTTGGAGCCACCTTAGCCTTAGCCGAGAGGGTAATCTCCCCCTTTTGGGCTTCTTCAAATCTAGGTTTGTAGCATTTGACCCCTTGCTCCCCCTCAGTTCTTGCACTTGTACTCACACTGGAGTTCCTGGAAGAGGCTCCCCCTGGAGGAACGATCCTAGAGCTTCTATAGTCTTCATTCCTCATAGTTTAGCATCCCCAATTCAGTTTTGAAAAGACTAAACTTGGCCTCGTCTAAAGGCTTTGTGAATATATCTGCAATCTGCTTGTCCGTGGGGACATAACAGAGAGAGATGTCCTTGTTCTCCACGTGCTCCCGAATGAAGTGGTAGCGCACTTTAATATGCTTCATTCTGCTGTGCGATACCGGATTGTTGGCAATAGCAATTGCACTGGAGGAATCGCAGTACATTGGTACTTCTGTGAACTGAAGGTCGTAGTCGGCTAACTGGTTTCTGATCCATAGGAGTTGTGCGCAACAGCTTCCTGCCGAGATGTACTCAGACTCTGCTGTGGAGGTAGCTACATAATTCTGCTTCTTGATGTTCCATGAGATAAGCCTTCTGCCGAGGAATTGACACGTCCCGGAGGTGCTTTTCCTGTCATCCCTGCTCCCTGCAAAATCAGCATCTGAAAAACCTATTAGCTCGACATCATTGTTTCTCGGGTACCACAAGCCAAGATTGGGAGAACCTTTAAGTTATCGTAGAATTCTCTTTGCAGCGACATAGTGAGATTCCTTAGTGTTTACCTGATATCTGGCACAGACACATGTGGAGAACATGATATCTGGTCTACTGGCAGTAAGGTAGAGCAGGGATCCAATGATGCTTCTGTATTTGGTTTCATCGAAAGGTTTACCTTTCTCATCCTTATCCAGAGACATAGTGGATCCCATTGGAGTCCTCATAGAGGTTGCATTCTCCATACTGAATTTCTTGAGGAGTTCATTTGTGAACTTCGTCTGAGAGATGAAGATTCCATCCTCAGACTGTTTCACTTGAAGTCCCAAGAAATACTTTAGCTCTCCCATACTGCTCATTTCAAACTTTCCTTGCATAAGTTTAGTAAACGTTTTGCAAAGATTGTTGTCCGTTGAGCCGAATATAATGTCATCGACATCGATTTGCACCGGCAAAATCTTGCCTTTGACTTCCCTAATAAACAATGTCTTATCTATTTTACCTCTAGAGAACTTGTTCTCAAGAAAAAAACTAGATAAAGTCTCATACCAAGCTCGTGGAGCTTGTTTTAACCCATATAGAGCTTTATTAAGAAAATATACATGATTGGGATAAGTAGGATTGACAAAACCTGGGGGTTGAGCGACGTATACTTCCTCTTTCATGTTGCCGTTCAAGAATGTCGATTTCACATCCATTTGATAGACTGTGAATCCTTTGTGCGAAGCATACGCCAGGAACAGTCTGATAGCCTCGAGCCTTGTCACTGGTGCAAAAGTCTGGTCGAAGTCAATCCCCTCCTCCTGTCTGTAACCTTGAGCCACCAGCCTAGCCTTGTTCTTTATGATGACACCATGTTCATCCAGTTTGTTTCTGAAGATCCACTTGGTGCCAATCACATTCTGCTTGTGTGGTCTGGGAACTAGCGTCCAAACGTTGCATCGTTCGAATTGATGTAGTTCATCTTGCATGGCCAAAATCCATGCCGCGTCTTTTTTCGCCTCGTCGAACTTCTTAGGCTCAACCTGTGACAGGAAGCTAAGATGCAGAATCTCGTTAATAGTACCTCTTCGAGTTCTGACACCAGCACGAGGATCTCCAATGATCTGCTCTCTAGGGTGATCCTGCACATGCCAGAGCTCTAGAAGTCTAGCGTCTGGGGCTTCGACTACTTCTTGGGCTTCTCCTTCTTCTAAGAGATTTGTTCCATGTTGATCTCCAACATTCCCAGTTGACGTTGAGGTGGAAACTTTGACGTACTTAGGAGTTTCATCTTTAGCGATCTCATCGAGACTCAGCTGTTCAAGTCGTGCACCTGCATCTTCAAGAATACCACTGGAAGAATTGCAGTTAAGCAAACTTCCTTCATCAAATACAACATTAATTGATTCTTCTACCACTAGGGTTTTCTTATTGAAGACCCTATAAGCCCGACTATGGGAACTATAGCCCATGAATATGCCTTCGAAGCATTTTTCCCCAAATTTGGTACGTGGGTACTTCCCATTATTCAGTACATAACATCTGCAACCAAAGATCCTTAAATAGGACATGGTTGGTTTCCTGCCTTTTAGTAGTTTGTAGGGCGTCTTACGATGACTTTTGTTGATCAAAGCTCGGTTTTGTACGTGACAGGCCGTATTTACAGCCTCTGCCCAGAAGTATTCTGGGAGAGAAGCATCTTTCAGTATTGTCGTGCAAGCTTCAATGAGAGTTCTATTTATCCTCTCCGCGACTCCATTTTGCTGAGGAGTGCGCGGGGAGGAAAACTCATGAAAGATACCTTGTTCTTCACAAAACTCTGTCATAGCACCAGATTCGAATTCTGTTCCATGGTCACTTCTGATTTTGACCACTGAGCAGTTAAATTCGTTCTAAACCTGCTTGACAAAACTAGTGAAGATGTCAAACGTATCTGACTTTCGTTTTAAGAAGGACACCCATGTAAACCGAGAATGATCATCAACAATCACTAGCGTATAGGACTTGCCTCCCAAGCTATGAACTTGCATTGGACCAAACAGGTGCATATGTAGAAGATAAAGACACCGGGAAGAGTCTTTATCGGCTATGCTCTTAAAGTTAGCCCGAGTCTGTTTGCCCATCTGGCATGCAGGACAGGGGCTATCCTTGATGCACTTCATAACGGGAGCATCCCTTACTATGTTTTTTAGAAAACAGCATACTAATTGTTTTGAAATTAATATGTGTCAATCTCTTATGCCATTGTTCACAAAGAGATGCACTTCCTGTTGCCACTAGGCATATGGGGGTAGATGAATCTAAACTAAGAAAATTTAAGCAGAAGATATTTCTGCTCCTAATGCCTGTTAATACCGTCTCAGAGGAGGCACATGATATTATCAGGCATTTATCCTTGCAGAACTTAATGTCATAACCTTTATCACATAACTGACTTACACTGATCAGGTTATGGTTTAACCCTTCAACATAAGCCACGTCGGTGATAGAGATTATACCATTGGATATCATACCGTAACCTCTGGTGACTCCTCGATCTGAACCCCCAAAGATGACTTTGGGTCCATTCTCGAATGGAGTATAATCACGCAGCAGGCTTCTTGTCCCAGTCATATGCCGGGAGCATCCACTGTCCAAGTACCATATTGGCGTTTTGGTGGCCTTTGGACATTCCTGCAAAACAAAATTAATTTCCCTTAGGAACCCAATCGAACTTGGGTCCTAGATTCTTGGTTAGCATAATCCCCCTCGGGTGATTAACCCTACGAGTGGTTGGCCTCGCATTGCTAATATAGGGAGTCTCGTTATACCTCAGATTAAACCAACAATCCACGGCAAAGTGACCGACTTTTTCACAACACCAACAATCAAATCTGTTGTACCTTGTCCTAGGCTCCTGCTTTACCCTGGGAATGGTGGGTACTGCCGGGGCCTTGGATCTGGAGGTGGAGGCCTCATAGTGATTGCAGTCACATGACTTCTTCACTTTCTGTTCCTTCAGTATAACAGGCTTGGCTCTTGGTGCCTGCTTTCCATTATGGCCACTAGAGAATTGACCATAATTTCTCATGTGGATTTCCTCATAAGGTGCCTTGAAGGCACTCTCACCGAATTTGCGGGGAAAAGTCCAACCATCATATCGGCTCTTTGGCTTTGCAACCGAGGGCCGGAAATGATGACCAAAGGTTGATTCAAAGTCATGTTGGTTGCAAGGAAAGCTAGGCTTTCTGAACACAACTGGACTGAGCGGAGCCTTTCCCTTTTCAGCAGCAGAGGCCTTCTTGGCGGCCTTATTCTTCCTCTGGTTCCTGTTTCTCCTGGATGAGGAACCAGATACCCCTACATGCCCTAAGCCAGCTCCTTTGGCCTGAGCAGAGAAGGTATCAACTACTGGAAGAACTGTTTTTGGCATAGAGAAGCTCTTGACGATCTTCCTTTCTACCGCAAGTTGTTCTTCCAACTTGTCGACTTCCTCCTGCTTAAGATCAAGGAGCTTAAGAGAATCTGAATGCTTTGAAGTCAGGTCAAGGTGCTCCTGTGGGAGAGAAATCAGACTAGTGATCTCTTCCCTTAGGGAGACATTCTCACCCTTAAGGAATTTCACTTCCTTTTTCTCAGCCTTCAATCTCTTACGGCACTCCTCGAAAGTGTTGAGCAGAAGCTCATACTTCTCGAGGAGCTCCGCTTCACGGGCCGAAAGGCTATCCTCAGGGTCATCATCCTGAGACTCAGGATCAGATTCAGAGTCGGAGAGAGGGGTGTGAGCTTTTACCTTCCCAGTAAAAGCTTCTTGATGTTCCATGAGATAAGCCTTCCACCGAGGAATTGACACGTCCCGGAGGTGCTTTTCTTGTCATCCCTGCTCCCTGCAAAATCAGCATCTGAAAAACCTATTAGCTCGACATCATTGTTTCTCGGGTACCACAAGCCAAGATTGGGAGAACCTTTAAGGTATCGTAGAATTCTCTTTGCAGCGACATAGTGATATTCCTTAGTGTTTACCTGATATCTGGCACAAACACATGTGGAGAACATGATATCCGGTCTACTGGCAGTAAGGTAGAGCAGGGATCCAATGATGCTTCTGTATTTGGTTTCATCGAAAGGTTTACCTTTCTCATCCTTATCCAGAGACATAGTGGATCCCATTGGAGTCCTCATAGAGGTTGCATTCTGCATACCAAATTTCTTGAGGAGTTCATTTGTGAACTTCGTCTGAGAGATGAAGATTCCATCCTTAGACTGTTTCACTTGAAGTCCCAAGAAATACTTTAGCTCTCCCATACTGCTCATTTCAAACTTTTCTTGCATAAGTTTAGAAAACGTTTTGCAAAGATTGTTGTCCGTTGAGCCGAATATAATGTCATCGACATAGATTTGCACCGGCAAAATCTTGCCTTTGACTTCCCTGATAAACAATGTCTTATCTATTTTACCTCTAGAGAACTTGTTCTCAAGAAAAAAACTAGATAAAGTCTCATACCAAGCTCGTGGAGCTTGTTTTAACCCATATAGAGCTTTATTAAGAAAATATACATGATTGGGATAAGTAGGATTGACAAAACCTGGGGGTTGAGCGACGTATACTTCCTCTTTCATGTTGCCATTCAAGAATGCCGATTTCACATCCATTTGATAGACTGTGAATCCTTTGTGCGAAGCATACGCCAGGATCAGTCTGATAGCCTCGAGCCTTGTCACTGGTGCAAAAGTCTGGTCGAAGTCAATCCCCTCCTCCTGTCTGTAACCTTGAGCCACCAGCCTAGCCTTGTTCTTTATGATGACACCATGTTCATCCAGTTTGTTTCTGAAGATCCACTTGGTGCCAATCACATTCTGCTTGTGTGGTCTGGGAACTAGCGTCCAAACGTTGCATCGTTCGAATTGATGTAGTTCATCTTGCATGGCCAAAATCCATGCCGCGTCTTTGTTCGCCTCGTCGAACTTCTTTGGCTCAACCTGTGACAGGAAGCTAAGATGCAGAATCTCGTTAATAGTACCTCTTCGAGTTCTGACACCAGCACGAGGATCTCCAATGATCTGCTCTCTAGGGTAATCCTGCACGTGCCGGAGCTCTAGAAGTCTGGCGTCTGGGGCTTCGACTACTTCTTGGGCTTCTCCTTCTTCTAAGAGATTTGTTCCATGTTGATCTCCAACATTCCCAGTTGACGTTGAGGTGGAAACTTTGACGTACTTAGGAGTTTCATCTTTAGCGATCTCATCGAGACTCAGCTGTTCAAGTCGTGCACCTGCATCTTCAAGAATACCACTGGAAGAATTATAGTTAAGCAAACTTCCTTCATCAAATACAACATTAATTGATTCTTCTACCACTAGGGTTTTCTTATTGAAGACCCTATAAGCCCGACTATGGGAACTATAGCCCATGAATATGCCTTCGAAGCATTTTTCCCCAAATTTAGTACGTGGGTACTTCCCATTATTCAATACATAACATCTGCAACCAAAGATCCTTAAATAGGACATGGTTGGTTTCCTGCCTTTCAGTAGTTTGTAGGGCGTCTTACGATGACTTTTGTTGATCAAAGCTCGGTTTTGTACGTGACAGGCCGTATTTACAGCCTCTGCCCAGAAGTATTCTGGGAGAGAAGCGTCTTTCAGTATTGTCGTGCAAGCTTCAATGAGAGTTCTATTTATCCTCTCCGCGACTCCATTTTGCTGAGGAGTGCGCAGGGAGGAAAACTCATGAAAGATACCTTGTTCTTCACAAAACTCTGTCATAGCACCATATTCGAATTCTGTTCCATAGTCACTTCTGATTTTGACCACTGAGCAGTTAAATTCGTTCTGAACCTGCTTGACAAAACTAGTGAAGATGTCAAACGTATCTGACTTTCATTTTAAGAAGGACACCCATGTAAACCGAGAATGATCATCAACAATCACTAGCGTATAGGACTTGCCTCCCAAGCTATGAACTTGCATTGGACCAAACAGGTTCATATGTAGAAGATAAAGACACCGGGAAGAGTCTTTGTCGGCTATGCTCTTAAAGTTAGCCCGAGTCTGTTTGCCCATCTGGCATGCAGGACAGGGGCTATCCTTGATGCACTTCATAACGGGAGCATCCCTTACTAAGTTTTTAGAAAACAGCATACTAATTGTTTTGAAATTAATATGTGTCAATCTCTTGTGCCATTGTTCACAAAGAGATGCACTTCCTGTTGTCACTAGGCATACGGGGGTAGATGAATCTAAACTAAGAAAATTTAAGCAGAAGATATTTCTGCTCCTAATGCCTGTTAATACCGTCTCAGAGGAGGCACATAATATTATCAGGCATTTATCCTTGCAGAACTTAATGTCATAACCTTTATCACATAACTGACTTACACTGATCAGGTTATGGTTTAACCCTTCAACATAAGCCACGTCGGTGATAGAGATTATACCATTGGATATCATACCGTAACCTCTGGTGACTCCTCGATCTGAACCCCCAAAGATGACTTTGGGTCCATTCTCGAATGGAGTGTAATCACGCAGCAGGCTTCTTGTCCCAGTCATATGCCGGGAGCATCCACTGTCCAAGTACCATATTGGCGTTTTGGTGGCCTTTGGACATTCCTGCAAAACAAAATTAATTTCCCTTAGGAACCCAATCGAACTTGGGTCCTAGATTCTTGGTTAGCATACTCCCCCTCGGGTGATTAACCCTACGAGTGGTCGGCCTCGCATTTCTAATATAGGGAGTCTCGTTATACCTCGGATTAAACCAACAATCCACGGCAAAGTGACCGACTTTGCCACAACACCAACAGTCAAATCTGTTGTACCTTGTCCTAGGCTCCTGCTTTACCCTGGGAATGGTGGGTACTGCCGGGGCCTTGGATCTGGAGGTGGAGGCCTCATAGTGATTGCAGTCACATGACTTCTTCACTTTCTATTCCTTCAGTATAACAGGCTTGGCTCTTGGTTCCTGCTTTCCATTATGGCCGCTAGAGAATTGACCATAATTTCCCATGTGGATTTCCTCATAAGGTGCCTTGAAGGCACTCTCACCGAATTTGCGGGGAAAAGTCCAACCATCATATCGGCTCTTTGGCTTTGCAACCGAGGGCCGGAAATGATGACCAAAGGTTGATTCAAAGTCATGTTGGTTGCAAGGAAAGCTAGGCTTTCTGAACACAACAGGACTGAGCGGAGCCTTTCCCTTTTCAGCAGCAGAGGCCTTCTTGGCGGCCTTATTCTTCCTCTGATTCCTGTTTCTCCTGGATGAGGAACCAGATACCCCTACATGCCCTAAGCCAGCTCCTTTGGCCTGAGCAGAGAAGGTATCAACTACTGGAAGAACTGTTTTTGGCATAGAGAAGCTCTTGACGATCTTCGTTTCTACCGCAAGTTGTTCTTCCAACTTGTCGACTTCCTCCTGCTTAAGATCAAGTAGCTTAAGAGACTCTGAATGCTTTGAAGTCAGGTCAAGGTGCTCCTGTCGGAGAGAAATCAGACTAGTGATCTCTTCCCTTAGGGAGACATTCTCACCCTTAAGGAATTTCACTTCCTTTTTCTCAGCCTTCAATCTCTTACGGCACTCCTCAAATGTGTTGAGCAGAAGCTCATACTTCTCGAGGAGCTCCGCTTCACGGGCCGAAAGGCTATCCTCAGGGTCATCATCCTGAGACTCAGGATCAGATTCAGAGTCGGAGAGAGGGGTGTGAGCTTTTACCTTCCTAGTAAATGGGGGGCATTCTCCTTCTGAGTCGGAGCGACCCACCAGCCCGAAGTAGGCCTCCTCATCATCACTGGAGTCTGAGGAATCAGACTCACTCAGTGTCTTTGGCCTTTTGGCGATGTAGCTCCGCTCTTTCTTCTTATCTCTAGAGGATTTGTGCTCCTCTCCTTTCCCTTTTTCTCTCTTGCCTTGGTAGCAGTCGGCCACGACGTGTCCTGGCTTATTGCATCCAAAATAAATAATGTCAGAGGAGCGATGTTTGTTCGGTTTAGAAGCATACCTGTCAGAAGAATAATTTTTCTTCTGAAGTCTGGAGGAGTAGCCGTCTTTCTTTCTTTGATTCCTCATCTTGAGGAACTTCTTGAATTCTCGGGTGATGAGGGAGAAATCCTCCTCAGACAGCTCTGAGCTGGAGGAGCATGGCTCAGAGTCCTCCTCCTCATCCTTTTTTCTGTCACGGTATGAAGCCGCACCTTTGCCTTTTCTGGAGTGAATGGCTTTTAGAGCCATAGTCTTTTCTTTGACTGCATCCTTCTCTGCTTCTTCTTCTGCTTTCCTGGTGTTCAGTTGAAGCTCATTGGACATCAACTTCCCAAACAGAATTTACGGTTCTGTTTCAGCTAGTCTGCCAAACTCTCGGATGGCGCAGATCTTTGTGTCCCATTCCTTAGTGAGGGACCTAAGGAATTTATCATTAAGTTCACCATCAGTGAACACTCTTCCATATCCTTTGAGGGCATTGACAATCTTGAGGAAGTTCTCGAAGGTGACTCCGATCTCTTCCTTAGGCCCTTGTCTGAAGGCCTCATATTTCTGGTTCAGAAGGGATCTCCGATCATCCCTCACTTCATAAGTGCCCTCCATTAGGATAATCAGGCAGTGCCAGATCTCCTTTGCTGTCCTGCAATTGCAGAAGTTCTGCATCATTGAGTCATCGACCGCGATGACCAGAATGTTCTGCGCCTTCTTGTCAAGTCCCACCAGCACCATCTCATCCTTGTCCATTTCAGAAATTTTCCTTGGCACTTTCTTGGTAAGATCTATGGTGGAGACCTTAGTGGGGACATAAGGTCCCTCCTCCACGATCATGAAGAGTCGAGGACCAACTGCTTCCATGTAGAACCTGATCCTTTCCTTCCAGATAGGAAAGTTGAGCCTGGTGCACACTAGGATCTTGCCTGTGAACTTGAGCCCGTCCATAGTAGATGTTTGCCTTCTTCTTGACACTAGCGGCAGGATTCAACTCAAGGTGTTAACCTTTTTGATGAGTAACCTCGCTTTGATACCACTTGAAAGTCCACCTAGTGTCAACTAGCTTCACCTATGGGGGGTGGGGGAATAGGTGACGTGCAGCGTTTTTGCGGAATTAAAATTATACCTGCACACGAAAATAAAACAGCACAGTAAATAGAGTACACAAGCTATTTATAGTGGTTCCCCGATTTGGGTACATACACTTTCCCCCTTCGACCTATCTCCCAACAAGGGACGACTCGGTCTCTTCACCAACAGGATTGAAATCCAATCCTTGCACTATCGGAAGGAACCCTTCCACACGTAGGAGACAACACTCCCACAACACGGGTTGCACCCAACCCTTACAACTAGGAACCAACGTTCCTTTACAACAAAAATGAACTAGAATGTACAAGAAATACAAACTACTTTTGGAGACTAAGATGTCCCTCTTCGTTTGATGACAATCGAAGAGTCCACAACCTTAGATCTCTCTTGGAGAGAATCTCCCCGAAACCGGCGGAGGTAAGAGGGGCGGCGGTTTGGTTCTCGGGATCGGCGGCGACAACGGTGTGCGGCTGCTGTACTTTGGAGATTCAAACTTCTTAGCAAAACTAGCAAGGTCTTCCAACGGTCACACTAGGATCGATCGTCTCGATCGATTCGGAAGGGGAAGGTTTTCCCGATCAACGAATCAAGAGATAAGGGATCTCTGGTTAGACGCGTGAGATGCTATGCTTGGCTAGGCTTCTATCGCCGGGAGATCTGGAAGAATCTCGATCAAAAGAGGCGACCAACCAGCACGAGCGGCGACGGCGGCGGCGAAGCAGTTTCGCGATTTAGGTCAAGGTCGGCTGCTCTGCTTCGTCTTTTTCTGTGTGTCTACTGTTCAAAAAATACGCGTGTATTTATACACAAGTATACTCCTTAATGACCGTTGTGGGTCCCACCAGAAGAAACCCTAATTCCGGTTCAAAACAGTGCCAGCGGCAGAGTCCGGTCCAGCGGTTTCCAGGAAATTGTCCAAGTCAGATTCGGTGAGAATCGAAGATGATTCTCGACGATTCGGCGAGAATCAGGCGGTGATTCTTGTCGATTCGGCGAGAATCACTAGTGATTCTCGCCGAATCACTTGATGATTCTCGTCGAATCACTTGATGATTCTCGACGAATATGACTTAGCGCCAGATTTGCACGCTTTAATGTAGCAGGAAAGAAACGGCGAGAATCAGCCAGTGATTCTCGCCGAATCACTTGGTGATTCTCGTCGATTCTCACTTAGACGATTTTTCGTCTTTCCGCCCAAAAGCTGCTCTTGGACCCATCCTTACTCCTTGTCTGCTCTTGCATAATCACAGCCCTGTACTTGAAAGTAAGTACACTCCAATAGAGAGAGTACGCGTAGGCCAACACACTGATCTGCTCAATGAGGGATTACGTCGTGCAGACCCGTGTATATTGACCTACTGCACCCTGACATTGGTGTGCACTTAGCATGGAATAACTGCAAGCACAACTTGAAATATTTTGTCAAATACATTGTCTATTTACCTTAGCTTGTTCAGGGGCTTCTTCAAATCAGGTATGTTGTGGATACAATACCCAACACCTAGGGTTTAGTATGAAACTTTGTCTACCTTCCTCATTGAGAACAAATTCTCAAGAGGGAAAATAGACAAGACTCTATTCCTTAGGGAATCAAAAAGCAAGATCATCCTAGTCTAGATATATGTTGATGACATTATCTTTGGATCAACAGAAAACAACCTTTGTAGGAAGTTTGCAAAACTTATGCAAGGGAAGTTTGAGATGAGCAGTATGGGTGAGCTTAAATTTTTCTTGGGACTCCAAGTTAGACAGACTGATGATGGCTTGTCCATATCCCAGTCTAAGATCACCAAGGAGTTAATAAAGAAATATGGTATGGAGTCATCCTCCACCATGAGAACTCCTATGGGGTCAAGTATGCCTATAGGCAAAGATGATGCAGGAAAACCTATAGTTGAATCTTCGTATAGAGGGATAATTGGCTCTCTTTTATACTTAACTGCTAGTAGATCAGACATCATGTATGTTACATATGTTTGTGCTAGGTATCAAGCAAGTCATAAAGAATCTCATTATAATGCAGTTAAAAGAATTTTGAAATATCTCAAGGGAAGACCTAATCTTGGCCTTTGATAACCTAAGAATAGAGACTTTCTTCGGACAGGTTATTCAGATGCAGATTTTGCAGGATGGAAAGCAGATACGAAAAGCACAAGTGGCACATGTCAATTTTTAGGTGGAAGATTGGTGTCCTGGAGCCGTAAAAAACAGACTAGTGTGGCAATATTCACTGCTGAGTCAGAATATGTTGCTGCAAGCAGCTGCTGTGCTCAGCTATTATGGATTCAACATCAACTTGAAGACTATGGTCTCAAGGTAAGTAGAACTCCATTATTTTATGATTCTACAATTGCTATTTCTATTACTAAAAATCATGTTTCACATAGCAGAACTAAGCATATAGAAATCAGATTTCACTTCATTAGAGATCATGTAGAAAAAGAAGATATATGTTTAGAATTTGTCGATACTAATTATCAAATAGCTGACATGTTCACCAAACCCCTGGTTGAAACTAAATTCAATAATTTCAAAATTGAATTAGGAATGCTGAACATAGAATAGAATGACAAATTTCACTAAGTAATTCTATGTCGACACATAAAGAAGTTGTGTCGACACATCCAGAAAGGTATGTCGACACTTAGAATTTGGTGTCGACACAGAGAATTTCTGACACTTAGTTTGGTGTCGACACATGAAGTAAATTGTGTCGACATATCATGAAAGTTATGTCGACACTCAGTTTGGTGTCGACACATAGTAGTAAATACCTCTGTCGAGACCTTAGTAATCTGTGTCGACACCGTCTCAACAGTGTCGACACATTAAGTGTATTTCCACGCACCTTTTGAAATTATGTGTTTAAAAACATATAAATAGGTCGAAAACAAACCCTGTCGACACGCTCTCCAAATCCTCGAGACAAAATCCTTGTGTCGACAAATTCTTCCTCTTCCTAATCCAAAATTTCTCTCATTCCCAATGGCGCCCAAACAAGACGACAACATTAACGAGGGCTATGAACTCGTTCGTGATGCCTTTGACAGTGCGGAACCCGAAATCAAAGCTGTGATTACCCTAATCACAGTCAATGGATTAGAATATCTAGTGTCAGAAGCAACAAAGATTTGGAAGAAGGAGATCCTTGAATTTTATGCAGCAGCATCTCTGGATTCTACATGACTAAAGATTAGGTCCTCAGTTCAAGGCACAAAGGTCAAACTCACCTTGAAGAGTTTAAGAAAGACTCTACACCTGCCCAGAGTTCAAGAAGAATATCAAGTTGCATCTTCCAATACCAGGGAAGCTCTCCAATGGTGTGGACTGTATCCCACCACCAAGATTGGATCTTCTATGAATAGAAAGGGGATGAACTCCCAAGGAAAATTTGTTTCTGAAAAAGTTGGAAAAGTGATTCTATGCAAACCAGGAGGACATGATAGGATATCTGCCTACATGTTCAGCCTCATGACCAGAGTCATCTTCAGGATTAACACTAACTGGTCTGAAGTAATATTTGAGAAGATAAAATAAAGCTTCAAGAAACCAAACCTAGGAAGAATACTAAGTCTATATCTGGCTGAGACTATACATGAAGTGATGCACCAGAAAGCAGGATCTAAGATTAACCACATGAGAAGGATGGATTTAAGAATACTCTCTGGATGGGAAAGGGTGCTAACAAAAGATGTTCCTACTCCACAAAAACAACTACCACAGAAAAGGAGGAAACAAACCCCCAGGAAACCTGAATCTTCTAGTGATTCAGAAGAACAAGTGACCTTCAGTTCAGATGAAGAACAACAAGAATCTGCAAGGAAATCACCTACCCCTAAGAATGTAGATGATAGTCAGGTGCAAGGGGAGCAGATTCCAGAAAGCACCATCCAACTGGATCACATTCAGGAAGTGCCTCATCTAGGGGGAGCCAATGAGCTTTCTCCAGCTCAACAAGAGGCATTACCTTCAGAAGTTGCTCATGAGAAATAGCAAGCTGCATTAAAGAGTGAAATAGCCACTCAACCTATCCTTGAGGTAATACATGATATTAATCAAACTACACTAGATACTGAGCCAGATATACTAAATGTGCTTCTAACTAATGTTGAACAGACAAACCATGACAACATCCCTGCACAGGATATAAAAATGCATGATACATCTCCATTAGATGATGCCTCATTAACTATACAAGATACAGATGTTCCACCTGTACAAACTCAACAAGAATTCACTCTTGAAGAGTTATTTCCTGATATTCAGGAGGCAAGGACTGAGGGGGAGTTGCCTAGGACTGAGAAGGAGCTGCACTCTAGTCTTAAAGAGCCAGTTGATATAGATAGTTTGTCAGCTTCTGAAGATGATGAGGCCTCCAAAGCTAAGAAAAGGAAACTTATGGTTGTCAAGAAGAAGAGCTTAAGCTACAAGAGGGCTTTGCAAACAGTCACTCAACAACCAGCCCCAGCAGTTGACTATAGTTCACTGTTGGTGGATCTGCAAGTTAAACTGGATGAACAAAGAGCAGCCATGGAGAAATATATAGATGAAAGTCACAAAGACCTCCAGTTTACTTTGGCTCAAGACATTAAATCAATAAAATTCGAAGTCAATCAGAATAAGAAGGAGATGACAGATTGCTTTCATAAGGGAGGTAATGCTGTAGTTTATCTAGCTAAGCAGCAACAAAAGGCAAGGACACAGATTGATGATATAGTGTTAAAGCAAGGATATGTCCTAGAAAATCAAATTAGAATGAATGACAATCTTACTGAATCTCATAATGTGATTGTCACAGAACTTCAGAATACAGCAACTGCTTTAACTGCAAACATTGGTAAAGATAAGACTGAGTTTGATACCCTTCTCAAAGAAAACTTGACAGATATTAGCATTGCTATTCAAGAATCTCAGAAGATAATTTCTAATCAGCTCCTAAAGTTCAGAGCATTCTACAGGGAAGGAACAAATTATCTGGCTAATCAGATAAGGTTCCAAAAGGATGATCTCAGGGATCATGTTGAGAGAGAGTCATAAAGGGAGAGAGGTTGTTAGTCACTACAGGCTCTAATCATGCAAAATGGATAACTAATTCTATCAGAGACACTCTTGGATATCCACCCTTGTGTGATGATGATAATACAGCTGAGTCAGGCATTCAAACTGCAGGAAATTAAGGGGGTCAGCAGGAGGTAGCTCAAATCATATACACCCCCCCCTTCTAACTTTGAGGAAATTCAACAACTGGTTCAACAGATGTATAGCCCTCCAGAGGCTGCTAAGAATGTTATAATTGAGAAAGTGGAAATGTCTGAGGCTGCATTAAAGAGAGAACAAGAAGCTCAACTTTCCAAGAAATGATTTAGGGTCTGTTTGGCGCAGCTCTGGCGGCTGGAAAATCTCTATTCCAGCCACCAGAGCTGTTTTATATGTGTTTGGGATAGCTCTCTGTGAAGAGCTTTTCAATCCGCCAGAGCGGTTTTGCAGCTTTTCAGAAATCTCCCTCCCCCCAGCTTCTGCTCTTGCAAAATAGCTTTCTCTCTCACAGGTTTTGGAAATCTAATGGTTTCTTCAGATGGAACATGCTTAGAGGTCGTACGGCCTTCCTCCGGCGATTCCGAGCCCCTGACGGCCTTCCTCCGGCGATTCCGAGCCCCCGACGTCCTTCCTCGGGCGATTCCGAGCGCACTTCTGCACAGAATACCCAAACACTCTGCAGCTTTTCAAAACTGCTCCCCAGAAATCTATTTTAAAACAGCTCTATCCGGACAGCAGCTTTTCAATCCGCCAGAGCTGTCCCAAACAGAGCCTTAGAGAGCAGGCTGAATCAAAGCCAGATTTTGAAAGATGGAGTCCCACTTCAAGGAATATAATACTCACTGTCTGGCAAGCTGTGAAAGATAAAATGCATGATAGAGACAAGTGGTATTCTGAATTAGAGTGGAACAAGTATCAACAGAGGCAAGATGCCATATATCAGTTTAAAAGAGATCAAAAAGCTGGGAAGGTACCTGCTACTGCTGTGGATCCAAGTAAATACTTCCCTAAGGCTTACCATTATTTTGAAAGGCAGAAGATCAAATCTGAAGAGCTTAAGAAGAAAGATCTTAAAGGAAAGAAGCTAACTGAAGACACTGGAACTAGTGTACAAGCAAGGGTTCAATCTAGCAAAGGAATATTAATCAAGGAGCCTGATCAACCTTAGGATAGTTTTATTAGATTTTAACAACATGGAAATCTATATAACCATTTGAACGTTAAACACTTTTGTAATTCAACAAAAGTTTGATTCTTGTTCATTACATGTTATCATACTTTGTGTTGATATAGTTTGTTGTTTCTAGCTATGAATTACCCTGTCTGAGAATTATTTTCTTCTATATACATCATAATGTGTGTTTTATTATAAGTGATGTATATCATTGACTAAGGGTTATGACTTCTCTAAATAGGGGGAGAATGTTGGGTACATTGGAAAATGTGTACCAGATTTGGAGAAGCCTCACCTAACTCAATTATATTAATCAATGTGTATTTGATGGTGCTTTGAGTTTCATTGTGCAGGTTAAGAAATTACAAGGAAAATTTTCTAAGTATAAGTGTCGACACATAGGAAAGGTTGTGTTCACACATGGGAAAGGCTGTGTCGACACCAGGAGTCAGTTTGTGTCGACACACAGGACTTGTGTCGACACACAGAAAGCTTCGTCGACAAACAACTGTGTCGACATACAGGACTTGTGTCGACACACAGAAAGTTTAGTCGACAATAACTGTGTCGACACACAGGACTTGTGTCAACACACAGAAAGCTCAGTCAACAATAACTGTGTCGACACACAGGACTTCTATCGACACACACCAGAATTTTTGTTGAAGTCAACTATGTCAAGACACAAAGTGATTGTGTCGACATATAGGACTTGTGTCGACACATTCTGCAGAAGCTATGTTAAGAAGATAGAGAAGTGCTATGTCGATATTATGGGAGCTGTGTCGACATCACCAAGGATTGTGTCGACACATAGTCTATTTGTGTCGACACATTTAAAGGAATGTCTCGACACTTTGCTGACTGAGACAAAGTATAATAAAGTAACTAGTGACTTAACAGCTGTCATGACCAACAAGGTTGTTGCATCCGTTAGTGCTATCAGAAGGTTGTTATGAACCGGATCAGCCGGTAACCTTGGATGAAGCCTATATAAAGACATGTTCTATCATCAGATAAAAAGAGAGCATGAATCAAAAAAAAAGACGGAACCAATCTAAGAAGAAGAAGAAGAAGAAGAGAAGTCTTCATCTAGAAGTCATCAAGTCTCTAGCAGATCTGGAACAAGCCTGCATGAAGAATTCAGATTTAATTTTAAAAGAAGAAGGAAGCTGGATTGAGGATCAACTCCACTTCACAAGAAGATCAACCTTACTTTGTTCAAATTCAAGAAGCTTTGAAGAAGCTAAGACAGGTTGATTCTAAAGTTATCTGTTCTATCAAGAACTGATCAAGAAACCTTCATCCCTTTCTCTCTCTACCTGGGTGAAGGATTTATTCTTTTCTATTATCAATTTATTGTAGCATCTATTATAGATCTGAGTTGTAAGCCTAAATTATAAAGGCTGAGGTAGGGTTGAGTGCCTGAGGTAGGGGATTAATATCTCTGAGTTGTAGGCATGTGGAAGAGGCTGAGGTAGGGAATGTGTGACTGAGTTGTAGGAGTGTGGACTCACTCTGAGGTAGGATTATTTGAGAGAATCTGAGCTGTAGGACTTGCTGAAGTCTGATTTGTTGGAACCATTCAGGGTTCTGAGTTGTAAGATCTGAGGATCTGAGAAGGAAGAAGGAAGTTAGGCCGAATCTAGTATACTGCTAGATAGGCGAAGGGAGAAAGTGGATGTACCCATCACTTGGGGAACCACTATAAAACTGTGTGTATTCTGTGTGTGTTGTTTTTATTTTTATCTGTGATGTGACAATGTGCATAACAGGTCTTATTATTATAAATTTGTCTGCCTAAGCAATAAAAAAGATTTGTACATATTCACCCCCCCTCCCCTCTAGGTGTTTAGGCATCTTGAAACCAATTCTTTCAGTGTCAGGCAAAAGAAAATTAACTTGAATCTTACCATCCTATCCATGAACCAAGGAGTCCACGTGGAAATTAGATATGACAATTTTAACACTCCCCAACCCAAGAGAATATTTAGTGGTAGGAAAAAATGACGGAGAAAAACACTCAGGTGGAACAGAGACGTACAGTAAAAAGTGTGGAAACTTGAAATAAAGTGAAACACCCTGTGCTATACAAAAATCTGAAATAAAAGCTTGAAATTTGACGTTCTTCATAATCATCGATGGGTCGGCATTCTGATATATTAATTTATTACCGGAGCCAGAAGGCATCCGCTCGGGGACAGACCAGACCAAACCCAATTCACTAAATCTAGGGTCGGACGGTCTCAGAAAGGAGTGGAAGTGCGCGCGACATAATTTAAAATGAAATACTAACGTCCTAGACACATGAGGAGAGAATCCATGTGCTACATGACTAGAACCAAATGCGGAGAATAAGAGGGCTAAGTCAGGTGGCACGGGAGTCTTGTAATCAGAGATAATTTTTATGGCCTTCAACACCGCAGTTTTAATTTAAATTTTAATATTTTAATGCTTGTCAAGAAGATATGCCAAGGTGAACCCCTCATCATTAATAATTGAATTGGACGCTCCCGAATGTGAAAAGATGTGCAAGCGAAACAACTCAAGGGACCCAACTATAGTCACTAACGTGGGGGAAATGAGGGTCATCAAATGGCGGTGGATAAATGTGTGCGACCGGGTGTGGTATATAAGTATATCTAGGGGACACCACATCCAGAGGCACAATTGCCAAAGAAACAGAGTCAGTCGTAGTAGGGGACGGAACCGTAGGCGGACACGTAGAAAAATGAGTTGTCAAAAGTGTCGCATAGTCATGTCTGTGAGGTGCGGTGAAAAGTCCAAATACTAATGCCCTCAACATAGTAATATCTATAAGCTGATACAACGCCAATGTAGAACTAATAAAGTGGGCGTGACATAAAAATTCGGACTAGAACTACCGGTTTCACGTCCCAAAAAGTCATCCAAAGTGGTCAAATGAACAGGAGGAAGGGTTGGCAAAATCAAACCCAGGATAATATCATAATTTGTATAATTTTCACACAACGGTGATCTCATCAAAGAACTCTCATCCGGGTGTGCAATAATAGAATCGTCCAAAATTACCCTTCCCTTATATGGTAACTCATCCACAATAACACTTGGGACATTCTCACTCTCAGGCTCCTCAGATAACTCAGATAAAATCTCAGAAGGTGTAATTGTAGGCTCTAACATGATGGGGATCGTATCCTGGAGAGGGCACTCAATACTAGGGTGAACAGACACAACGCTAGTAGGGCACGTAATAGGCAATGTAATACTCTCACAAATCAGAACGTAATCATCTCATACATCTTCTTCTAAATCACTAGGGTATCCACTCTCAACTTCATACACATCAGAATCGTCGGGCACTAATGTACATGTTGTTAAATTTTCTCAATGTGGTCAGCAAGATAGCCCAAACGCCAAATTAATATCTTCGGAACTACCCAGTTCTCACGTTGAACCAGCGAAAAACAAAGGAACAAAGGGTTACACCCAACAAACAATGGAAGCACAAGCAGGTCTTTTATTCATTCACTTCTTTACATCACGAGGCATACATAGCGAGACATGATTTCGCTAGTATAACAGCTGTAAACAGAAAGCACCAAAAATTCAAGCCGGGCGGACAGAACCGGAGTCCGCCGAGACCGCCGAGGTTGCCGAGGTCACCAAAGTCGTCCGAACTAAGCTGCAATCCGCCGAATAGCCACGGAGTCCGCCGAAGCCGCGAGGCCGCGCGGACACACCGTTATTCGTCTCCTGCTGAACCTGAACTGAGTAACACCCCTTCCCGCCTGAAGCCGGCGGACAGGTTATTGAAGCTGGCAAAGATGAAACAGAACTGACAAGCCGCAGAGCGACCTCCTGCTGAGTCCGCAGAGACCGCACACTTCCAAGCACTTGACCGAAGTCACAGCCAAACCCCTGGCTCCTTGAAGCAAACCGCGCGACCTGCACACAGCAAATGTCAGCACTGAAACAATCCGCGCGGACTGATAAACAGAGACCGCAGCTCCTTGCACAACCCAACTTACTGTTCACTCAAGTTACTTAGGTTTGGTTACTGTAGACCTGCCAGGGGGGTCCTATTTATAGGCGAGGTGAGGAGTGTGGTCACCGCCCTAGAGATAGAGACACCGCCCCAGCTCGCGCGATCGCAGAACACCGTCCGCCGAGTCCGCAAGAACTTGGCCGGTTACCAAGGAAAACCGCCAGGAGGAAGGCAACCATTGACGAACCCTCTCCAGTCCGCCCAAGCTAAGCGGACAAGGCATCAGCCCGCAAATCTCCAACCACTGCAGGACAACAAACCCCCTTCAATGGCTGTCCTCACCAACCCGAGGCAGTCCGCAAGACTCACACCTCAATCCGCCACAAGTCCACGACCAAAGACAGCTAGAAACAGTCCGCCCGGTCACAGCGGACTTGGCGGATACGGCGGACACAATGAACTTGGCACAAGGTGTGACCAATCCCAAAACCATCAAGGGCCAATGCGAACATGGCGGACGCAAACCCCCTTCCGCCAAAATACCAAAGCACAGACCGCCAGCAGTCCGCGAGCTCCTCGCACTCCTGCCCCATTGCAGCGGTCATATCCCGGACTCCAAAACCAGGCCGCCAAAATAATCTCCACAGCAAACACCTGCTGTAACACCAGAGCTCGACAAGGCCTCATCCAAGCTCTAAGCTCAGTCCGCAATAGCCAATGTCGCAGACACATCAGTCCGCAAGCTTCCCGCGGACACAAGCCAACCCGCCTATCAGCACAAACTTGCACCACGGCCACTGAGCAAAGCACCAGTCCGCAAGCCTCTCTATTTGCAGATACCAGGCCGCACAAACCGCGGACTCCATGCAACAACCCGCTCAGAAAACAGCCGGCTTCCACCAGACTTTCCACCAGGCCGCACAACATAGTCCGCCCAGTCCGCCCAGTCCGCCCAGTCTGCCAATGCTGTCCGCCCAGGCCGCCCGGTCTGTCCCGTCACCCACTTCCACTTCACAAATTTCAACACTCCCCCTTGAAGTGATAAGTGGTGACCAAGCCCAGCATGCTGCGCAAGCGTTCAAAGGGCCCCTTCGACAGTGGCTTCGTGAAGATGTCAACAAGATTATCTTCACTCCGAACATGCCCGACCAGCAGAGATCCTTCTAACACCTTCTCCCTGATGAAATGGTGATCAATCTCTATATGCTTGGTCCTGGCGTGATACACTGGATTGTTAACCAGTTTGAGAGCACTCTCATTGTCACCCCGGAGTAAAGTAGGCCCTTGCACTTCTTCATGAACATCCTCTATAAGCCTCCTCAACCAAACGACTTCCCGAACAGCCAAGGTCGAAGCCTTATACTCCGCCTCCGTGGTTGAAACCGACACCGAGTCCTGCTTCTTGCTACACCACGAGATGCCAGCTGAGCCGCAAGTGAACACATAACTTGAAGTAGACCTCCGATCATCCGAATCACCGCCATAGTCAGCATCCGTGTACCCGAGCAACGCAAACTCCGTGTACCTTCCATGGAGGAGTCCCATCTCAGAATTCACCTTGACATACTTCAGAGTCCCCTTTGCCGCCACTAGATGAGATTGCCTTGGTTCAGCCATAAACCGACTTACTGGGCCAACGGCATAGGCTATATCCGGCCTTGTAATCGTCAGATAAATCAATCTCCCAACAAGAGCCCTGAACACCAAGGGATCATGAAGAACCCTTCCCTCATCTCGTCGAAGCTTCAGCCCAGATTCCAGTGGAGTAGAGCACTTCTTCCCTTCGCCCATGTCAAACATCTTCACAATGCGATCAGCATACCCTTTCTGGCTAATGAGAATCTCGCACTCCTTCCTCTCCACTTCCAGGCCGAGAAAGTGATGCAACTCTCCCAAGTCTTTCATCTCTAAGCGTATAGCAAGCTCAGCCCTGAGCCTTGTTACTTCCCCCTCCGAATTCCCTGTGATGATCATGTCATCCACATACAGCAGGACCAAGACACGAAGCTCTCCCTTCTTCTTAACGAACAAGCTTGAATCCGAGTTAGAATCAAAGTATCCACAGAATTGCAGGTACTCTGCAATCTTCCCATACCACGCTCTAGGAGCTTGCTTCAACCCGTAGAGAGCCTTCCTGAGTTTGCAGACATAGTCCGGATGCTTTTCAGAGACAAAACCAAGCGGCTGATCCATGAATATGTCCTTGTCAATCTCTCCGTAAAGAAAGGCATTCTTCACATCGAGTTTCCACAACCTCCATCCCTTGCTAGCAGCCAAGGTGATCACCACTCTTACTGAAGTCATCTTCGCAACTGGACTGAATGTCTCCTCATAGTCTTCTCCATACTGCTGTGAGAATCCTCTAGCGACCAGGCGAGCCTTGAAACGATCAATGCTCCCATCAGCCTTCTTCTTCAACTTATACACCCACTTGCAAGTAACCGGAGTAATGCCATCAACCTTGGGCACAAGGTCCCAGGTTTCATTCTTCTTCAGAGCATCAATCTCTTCCTTCATGGCACCTTCCCACTCCTTCACTCCAGTGGCCTCGTTGAAGCTTGCAGGCTCTCGCTCATCTAGAGGACCTGCAAAGAAGCAGGAGACAAAGCTCAATGCATTCCCATCACAGTACCGAGCCGGTGGCTTAACCACCCTCTTCGATCTCCGAAGAATTGGCTCCTTGCTCACGGCTTCTGTTGCTTCTTCAGGCTCCACTCCTACCCGGGGCAAGCATTGAGCAGTGCTCCCCCTGCTTCCTGAGCCAGAAGGCTCAGCCTCGGAGTTCGAAGCAACAGGAGCTGCTGGTGAAACAACAAGCTCCTCTTCCAAGCCTTCAGCAGCCACCACTGGTGCTTCCTCAGCCTTGCTACCTCCGGTTAGCTCCACTGAGCCACCTCCATATGACGTCAGCTCATCAAAGACAATGTCTCTTGATACCACGAACTTCTTCGTCACAGGGTACATGCATTTCCATCCCTTCTTCCGCTCATCGTAGCCAATAAAGGCAAGTTTCCTTGCCTTCGCATCCAGCTTTGTCCGTGAAGCATCCGGGACATGCACGTAGCAAGTTGAACCGAACACCCTAAGGTGTCCCACACTCGGCTTCTCCTTCAGCAACAGCTCAACTGTAGTCTTCATGTTGATAGGGCTGAGTGGCATCTGGTTGATAACATAAGCAGCACAAGACATTCCCTCCGCCCAAAAGGAACTTGGGATATCTTTCGCATGAAGCCAGCATTTGCAGGTCTCCGTCAGATGACGGATCTTCCGCTCCGCTACCCCATTTTGTTGTGGAGTGTGGGCACAAGTAAGCTCCCGTTGGATCCCGTGCTTCCTGCAGAAGTTAGAAAACTCGGAGGAGACAAACTCACCCCCGTTATCAGTTCTAAGCTTCTTAATCCGCAAGCCAAGCCGGCCTTCTACCAACTCCTTAAACTCCACAAACAAACGGAATGCTTCTGACTTCTCCTTTAAGAAGTACACCCAAGTATACCTTGAGTAGTCATCAACCAAGACATGCATGTATCTGCTTCCACCAAGGCTGACAGTAACCGTCGGTCCCATCAGGTCGCCATGAATGCACTCCAATGGTTTCTTGCTCCTTGTTTGTGATTTATCAAACGGAAGGCGATGTGCCTTACCATATTGACAGCCCGCACAAACATGCCCATCACCAAAGGAGGACAACTTCGGCAACCCCCTCACCAGACTTCTACTAGCCATCGCCTTTAGCTTGTCCATGCCAACATGCCCCAGCCTCTCATGCCAAATAGCAGCACTATCATTGGCTCTCATTCTATCAACATAAGCATTGGTGGAAAGAACAAACAAGTTCTTCACCCTCCTCCCAACATGAGCAACATCAGCCTTCATCGCTGATACGTTGCGAAGGAACCTCACGTTTGTTGGCCCAAACAGAACGTGATACCCAACGTCCACCGCATTGGTCACCGAGAAGAGGTTCTTCTTCATGCCTGACACGTGATACACACTCCTTAACGTGAGTGGCCCCTGATCACTACCCAAAGACATGACCCCCTCTTTCTCTACTGCATAAACAGTATTATCAGCAGTGATAATAGCTTCATTACCTGAGTATGCCTGCATGGAGGTGAACTTTGACTTGTCTCCGGTGAGGTGATGACCATACCCGGAGTCCACGATCCACTCGCCGTTGAAGTCCTCAGCAGACAAGGCCCGGACACAAGTGCCCGTCATAAAGGCTCCGCCCCATTCTGCTTCTTCACTTCTCGAGCAAGCTTCCTCCTTTCCCGCAGCATGCCTAGGCTGCAGTTTGACCTTGCAGTCCCGCTTGAAGTGCCCTCGCTGATGACACCGGTAGCACTTCAGGTTCTTCTTCCAGTCCTTAGGAGCATTGCTCCTCTCCGGCGGATATGAAGTTGAAGCCTCCTTCTCACCAGCGGCCTGCACCTTCTTCTTCTTCTTCTTCCCTTCCCATCCTTTCTTCTTGCCTGAGAAGAGAGCTTCGCTGCCTTCCTGATTCAGATTCACTCCAGCCATCTGCCTTGCTAAGCTTTCCTGTGAGGCAAGCAGATTCTCCAGCTCCAGCAAAGACGGCTGAGTAGCCCACCCTTGAACAGATGTAACAAAGGCCACATACTCCTTCCGCAAGCCGCGGATAATGTGTCTTTTCATCTTAGCCTCATAGATAGGCTCATCAGGATCCAATGCCGACAGCTCAGCACACAAGCTCTTCATCTTTAAGAAGTACTTGGAGATGGAAAGGTCTCCCTGAGTTGCCCTGGCCAACTCATTCTCCAGGAACTGAAGCCACGCCACATTCTTCCTATTAAACAACTCATCAATGGTTGTCCAAATGTCAGCAGCCGACTCACACCCAACGATGTGATTAAACAATTCTGGAGACACAGCTCTCTTCAGAATGAACTCCGCCTTAGCATTTGTTCTTCTCCAGAGCCTCACCTGCTCAGCATTACCGAAAGCAGCAGTCATTTCCTGTCTGTCGTCACCACCGACGACTTCCCACAGCTCCTCGCCAAGAAGATAACTTTTCATGCACGACTTCCACTTCTTGAAGTTAGTCGGCGTTAAGAGTTCAATTCCCAGACCTCTTGCAAAACTCCCTTCCATTGCAAACACCTGTTGGCACCCTTTCAGAAGCTCCGAGCAACAACACAGGTTGAGCACCACTCAGTCACTGAGTAACAACGCTGGTTGACTTCCGCTAACGCAACTGAACCTGGCTCTGATACCATGTTAAATTTTCTCAACGTGGTCAGCAAGATATCCCAAACGCCAAATTAATATCTTCGGAACTACCCAGTTCTCACGTTGAACCAGCGGAAAAAAAGGAACAAAGGGTTACACCCAACAAAAAATGGAAGCACAAGCAGGTCTTTTATTCATTCACTTCTTTACATCACGAGGCATACATAGCGAGACTTGATTTCGCTAGTATAACAGCTGTAAACAGAAAGCACCAAAAATTCAAGCCGGGCGGACAGAACCGGATTCTGCCGAGACCGCCGAGGTCGCCGAGGTCGCCGAAGTCTCCCGAACTAAGCTGCAATCCACCGAATAGCCACGGAGTCCGCCGAAGCCGCAAGGCCGCGCGGACACACCGTTATTCGTCTCCTGCTGAACCTGAACTGAGTAATACCCCTACCCGCCTGAAGCCGGCAGACAGGTTATTGAAGCTGGCAAAGAAGAAACAGAACTGACAAGCCGCAGAGCGACCTCCTACTGAGTCCGCAGAGACCGCACACTTCCAAGCACTTGACCGAAGTCACAGCCAAACTCCTGTCTCCTTGAAGCAAACCGCGCGACCTGCACACAGAAAATGTCAGCACTGAAACAATCCGCGCGGACTGACAAATAGAGACCGCAGCTCCTTGCACAACCCAACTTACTGTTCACTCAAGTTACTTAGGTTTGGTTACTGTAGACCTGCCAGGGGGGTCCTATTTATAGGCGAGGTGAGGAGTGTGGTCACCGCCCTAGAGATAGAGACACCTCCCCAGCTCGCGCGATCGCAAAACACTGTCCGCCGAGTCCGCAAGAACTTGGCTGGTTACCAAGGAAAACCGCCAGGAGCAAGGCAACCATTGACGAACCCTCTCCAGTCCGCCCAAGCTAAGCGGACAAGGCATCAGCCTGCAAAGCTCCAACCACTGCAGGACAGCAAACCCCCTTCAATGGCTATCCGCACCAACCCGAGGCAGTCCGCAAGACTCAAACCTCAATCTGCCATAAGTCCACGACCAAAGGCAGCTAGCAATAGTCTGCCCGGTCACAGCGGACTTGGCCGATACGGCAGACACAATGAACTTGGCACAAGGTGTGACCAAGCCCAAAACCATCAAGGGCAAATGCGAACATGGCGGATGCAAAACCCCGTCCGCCAAAACACCAACGCACAGACCGCCAGCAGTCCGCGAGCTCCTCTCACTCCTGCCCCATCGCAGCGGTCATATCCCGGAATCCAAAACCAGGCCGCCAAAACAATCTCCATAACAAACACATGTTGTAACACCAGAGCTCGACAAGGCCTCAGCCAAGCTCTAAGCTCAGTCCGCAATAGCCAATGTCGCGGACACATCAGTCCGCAAGCTTCCCGCGGATAGAAGCCAACACGCCTATCAGCACAAACTTGCACCACGACCACTGAGCAAAGCACCAGTCCACAAGCTTCTCTATCCGCAGATACCAGGCCGCACAAACTGCGGACTCCATGCAACAACCCGCTCAGAAAACAGCCGGCTTCCACCAGACTTTCCACCAGGCCGCACAACGCAGTCCGCCCAGTCCGCCCAGTCCGCCAATATTGTCCACCCAGGCCGCCCGGCCTGTCCCATCACCCACTTCCACTTCACAAATTTCAACACATGTTAGAATACTCTCACCTATGGGGTCATCCTCAGAATCAAGAGATACTACATCAACATCAGAGATCGACATATTCTGTTGTTTAATGGTAGCCAAATCATCTAACATCTGAGTTTGATGGTACGTAGGGACGTACTATTCTGTCAGCATGGTCGTCATGTCTGCCCAACCAATATGTAATTTACCGTTCTCGTCTCTCAGACGTCGTTCCTCATTTAACCAAAATATCTTAGCTCTACCTAGAAACTTTATTCTCGCCACTCGCACATTATCCACGTCTCTACATTTGTACCACTCAATGTAGCACTCTATTTCTTTAACCCCGTCTAGGAAAACTTGGGGACACCCTAAACCATCATAAATAGGTGCTTGTCTTTTAGCATACACATCATACGCCATTTTCTAGTGGTGAGGGGACATAAGATTCTACTCGAATCCGGTGCACATGTAATGAAAACAAAATGAACCTCACCCACTAAACTCGAGGAATGACGGAATTGTTCCCGCTTAGCAACTAGGGAAATAAAATATTATTTTTTGATTTTCTGGATGAAAAAATATAGAGATTATTAAATAATTGTTTAAAATTTTTTTTTGCAGAAAAATAAAAATATATACCATTATTGGCAGACCATAGAAAAAATTTTGTAGTTTTGATAAATAAATGTGCAAGGCAAGTGCGTGTCGACAAAATAATAAAAGAGGGAGGGTACCAATTAGGAAATTGACGTGAACCTCCATCTGATACCAAATTGATGCAAGATCATGGTTTCGACGGATTAAACTACACGTTCTTAGGTTCGGCAAGTAAATAAATACGTAGCGACCGGTTCCTCTAAATAACATTATCGATTACCCAATCAATTATTATCACAATTTTCAATATTAAACAACGCAAAGGGACACTACCCCTTTTATAGATTGAACAAGGGATATAGGCCAATGTTCGCTCAAGCGAAAAGGACCCACAGATCCGGACAATTAGCTATTCAAATTAAATTAAACGCAAACATTTACAATTCCAAAATGAGAAAATCCGGACTAAAATAGTAATTTAAAATTAAGTCCAAATTAATCCCAAAATAGTTAATAAGAGGGTTGCCAAATCACTTGAACACCAAAGAAATCAAGGCTAAGGAAAATCGATTTCTACAGGCGTTCACGAGATTTACCCGCTCCAATTTATACGAAAAATATTCGAACAATTAACGCTTTAAAATCTAGATTTAATCTAGCACAATATTCAATATAAATCAGGACAAAATTCTAGCCTTCTAATTCCACCAATACCTCACAAATTTATAGAAAAATCACACAAAGTGGTTTTAGTAAATCGTTACTCAATCCCAAGAAGTCCATCCACAAGATGAGTGGAGGAATCACACACGATGGTGGTTGATTTTCTATTTCCACGCAAACTCCACGGATCCACACCGGATGATGAAGACACGAGCCATCTTCCCCTTGCATACCCTAGAAGAGGGAGAATATTGAAAAGCCAATATATATGGAAGGTGGAGAGAGAAAAGATGGTGAGAATAAAATATTTTCTCAAGATGAAAGGGGTGGTAGGTTTTGTGGAGATGTAGGAGGTAGAGGAATGAGGGTGGCGGCTCGGGAGGTGGCCGGCTAGGATTTTTTTTGGAGGGAAGAAAGTTGGCTAGGTTTTTGGAGGGGGAGAGGGAGGGGGCCAAGAGAGATAAAAGAGGAAGAGTAGGTGGCGGTTTGGACTTGGCCGAGGGTGGAGGATCCGAAGGCGCTTGGCTCGGAGTTCGTCGAGGATACGGATGCTCAGGTGCGGTTGATTCGAGACAAGATGTTGGAGACCCGGAGAAGGCAGACCAAGTATTACAATGCTCGACATCGTCTGGTAGAGTTTCAGGTATGAGATCGGGTGTTTCTGAAGATACGACCAATGCATGGAGTCTCGCGGGTGCGTTGTCGGAAGAAGCTCAGTCCGAGATACATGGGGCCTTACAGGATCCTGGAGCGGATCGGTCCTTTGGCGTATAGACTAGAGCTGCTAACAGGGCTAGTGGGTTTGCACGAGGTCTACCATGTCTCCTCCCTCAGGAGAGCTCTACTTTTGCCGAAGCATCAGATTACGACTATAGATGGGCTTATAGCTTCTAATCGATCGGTGCACCTAGAGACGATCCGGATTGACGATACTGGGATGCGGGTCTTGCGACTAAAGAAGGTTCCGCTGGTCAAGTTCTTATGGAGGAATCATGGACAAGAGGAGCACATGTGGGAGCCACAAGACTTGATGCATCAAAGGTATCCAGAACTTTTCACATCAGGTATTCCCTCTAACCCCTCGAGATGTTACATTTTACTTCTCACACTTGAAACCCCGTAGGCCTAACTTGAATTTCGAGGATGAAATTTTTATTTTTATGTATAAGGATTTGTAACATCCCTCAGACTTCTGGACCCCTAGGATGGCTTTGTCATGACTGGGTCATGACAAAGCCCTGAGAAGTACCAAAAGGTTGGGGTGAACTTGGGAATTACTGTGTGAACCACCTTGGTCTGCAAATAGTTAAATTCTAATTACTAGCTTAGGGATGACCATAGGGCTTCACCATGATTCCATGACCCCACCACAACATCACTAACCTATTAGAGGGTCCAGTAGAGCCATAACGACCCACTAGGATCAACTTAAAATGTCAAGTTGACCAAAGTCAACCCATGCCCTAATTAGGTCAAATTAAGCTCACACATGGCCAGCTGACATCCCTTTAGACAAAGGGACCCACTTAGGCCTTCCCAAGCCCTAAGGGAGGCCAATTGAACACTAAGAACCCATTGGGGTCAACCAAAAAGGCTAGGTTGACCCAAGTCAACCCTAGCCCTAAAATTATCAAAGTGCCCTAACTAAGGGCCAGGTGACCTCCAAGATGCCCAACCAACCCTACACAATCCTTCCTAAACTTTAAGGGAGGCCAATGGGTCACCAAGGACCCATCGGAGTCAACCTAAATGGTCATGTTTACCAAGGTCAACTCTACCCTAATAGTAGGTCAAACTAGCTCAAATGGGCTAACACAAGCTCAAGCCCAATCCACTTGCGCCAAAACCTTAATTCCATGAATAATATGGGTTAGTGGGGTGCCATTAGGCTGGAGTAGTCATCATAATCGGCCTTTATGACTAGGAGAGAGAAATATCCATTTTCCCTTGGAGGAGAGAGAAAGTGGGGAGTGAAGGCAATTCATGGCTTGGAAGGCCAAAGGCCCCCTCTTCTTGTTGGAATATTCCTCCCTGGTGAGTTAGGGGAAGATTAAGGGAATTTCTAGCCCTTTTTAGTGGCTGGGTGCAGTGAATCTACCATGGCCGAAGTTTGAGTTTTCATGGTCATTAATGGTTTTGAAGCTATGACCCTTCCCCTCCCCCATTTGCAGATCTTAAAGGCATCCCTGGGTCCATATCAATCATTTCCACTATTCCATTTAAGGAGCCGAGTGAGTTGGTAGTGTTGTTGCAAAACACTGATTGGTGCCACCACCGTCCATGGCTTTCTGACGATCGACCAGTCTCTAGCTCTCCCAATAGGTCCTCCTCTACTCCTCTCTTCGTGGGCTAGCATCTTAGATCTTTTAGGAGAGTGAAAGTCCACCTAGTGTCAACTACCTTCACCTATGGGGGGGGGATAGGTGATGAGCAGTGTTTTTGCGGAATTAAAATTGTACCTGCACACGAAAATAAAACAGCATAGCAAACAGAGTACACAAGCTATTTATAGTGGTTCCCCGATTTGGGTACATCCACTTTCCCCCTTTGACCTATCTCCCAACAAGGGACGACTCGGTCTCTTCACCAACAGGATTGAAATCCAATCCTTGCACTATCGGAAGGAACCCTTCCACACGTAGGAGACAACACTCCCACAACATGGGTTGCACCCAACCATTACAACTAGGAACCAACGTTCCTTTACAACAAAAATGAAACTAGAATATACAAGAAATACAAACAACTTTTGGAGACTAAGGTGTCCCTCTTCATTTGATGACGTGCTCTTGAAGTCGACGAAGAGTCCACAACCCTAGATCTCACTTGGAGAGAATCTCCCCGGAACCGGCGGCGGCAAGAAGGGCGGCGGCTAGATTCTCGGGATCGGCGGCGACACGGAGTGCGGCTGCTGTACTTTGGAGATTCAAACTTCGTAGCAAAGCTAGCAAGGTCTTCCAACGGTCACGCTAGGATCGATCGTCTCGATCGATTCGGATGGGGAAAGTTTTCCCTATCAACAAATCAAGAGACAAAGGATCTCTGGTTAGACGCATGAGATGCTATGCTTGGCTAAGCTTCTATCGCCGGGAGATCTGGTAGAAACCACGATCAAATGGCCGGCGATCGACTAGCACGAGCGGCGATGGCGGCGGCGGAGGTATCGCCTTCTAGGTCACGTCGGCGGCTCGGCTTTTTCAAATCTTCTTCACGTCTTCATTGTACAAAAATACGCGTGTATTTATACAGTAGAATGCTCTTTTATGACTGTTATGGGTCCCACCTGAAGAAACCCTAAAAGCGGTTCAAAATAGAGCCTTAACATTTGATCCGGTCCAGTGGGATCCAGAAAGTTGCCCAAGTCAAATTCGGTGAGAATCGAAGGTGACTCTCGACGAGTTGGCGAGAATCAGTCGGTGATTCTCGACGATTCGGCGAGAATCACTAGTGATTCTCGCCGAATCTCTTTGATGATACTCGACGATTATGACTTAGCGCCAGATTTCCAGGCCTTGATGTAGTCGGATAGAGACAGCGAGAATCAGCCAGTGATTCTCGACGATTCGGCGAGAATCAGCCAGTGATTCTCGACGAATCGGCGAGAATCACTAGTGATTCTCGCCGAATCGGCGAGAATCACTTGGTGATTCTCGTCGATTCATACTTAGATGATTTTTCACCTTTCCACCCATGAACTGCTCTTTGACCCATCCTTGCTCCTTGTCTGCTCTTGCATGATCACAGCCCTGTACTTGAAAATAAGTACACTCCAATAGAGAGAGTACACGTAGGCCAACACACTGATCTGCTCAACGAGGGATTACGTCGTGCAGACCCGTGTATATTGACCTACTGCACCCTGATATTGGAGTGCACTTAGTGTGGAATAACTGCAAGCACAACTTAAAAGGTTTCATCAAATACATTGTGAATTCATCTTAGCTTGACAGGAGGCTTCCTCAAATCCGGGTAATTGTGGATACATTACCCAACAATCTCCCCCTATTTGACGAAGCCAAAATCCTACTAGCTAAGATGAATGCCACCATCCAGATAATATATACATCATATAGAAGTTAAAAATGCGGCACAAGGAAATAGAGGCAAACAGATCAAAGCTTGAGGCAATCATAAATTCATATACATGTATATATATAGATTCCCAAGATTGTTCATATAACAATAAGAAAAGATAAAAGTGTTCATGAGACAATGACAAGCTATAAATTTCTGTCTATTGATTTTTGGCTAGGTCATCCTTATGTTTCTGAGCCAAAAACTTCTTTCTTTGCCTTTCAACGTACTCCTTGGGCTTTGGATAGTATCTGGGAGGAGGAGCTTTATCTGCCGTAGTGTTGGTCCTGAAAAAGATGTTCCGTTTAGCTTCATATGTCTTGTGCAGCTCCCACTCATGCTGGCTGTATACGTCATTCCGATTGATTTCCCCTTTTTCTTGTAGCCAGAATGTGTCCAAGATGATACTCTTTGATACCGGACTCACCCTTTTTGTTTCTTACTTCCTCTTCCTTCAATCTGATTCTCTTTTCAGCTTGTGTTTCCTTAGATGTCCCTTCTTGTGATTTTCTCTTGTCCCTGGCTTTTGCTAGGGCTCCTTGGTCAAACATTGCCATCAGTTTTGCCTTGGAGGTGGCCCTAGCAGCCCTATGAGCATCAGCTTCACTTAAAGGAGCTTCTTCAGCACTGGCTCCCTCATCAGCCGCAGGGTTAATGTCAGGGGCAGGAGTACCCTCGGGATTTTCAGGGATGTTAGCGCCTAACGCTCTTTTGAGCATCCACCAGCAACTGTCATACACATATGTGTTTGACTGCTCAAAGTTTTTGATTATGATTTCTTGAAGCTCGGCCATCTTAGCTGTTTATTCTTTCTCCCCCTTTTTGGCTTCGACTGCAATGGAGTTTGCATAAGAATGCAGTGACTCATCAATGTGCTTTGTAGTCCTGGAGAACTCGGTAACCAAGGCTTGTTGATTGCTGTTAAGAGTCACCATATTGACATCAAACTTTAGAATGTTATTTGCTACGACATGAGCATTCTGATTTACTATTGCGAGAGTATCGGTGTTCTTTTTTAATCCGTCCATAAGAAGAGTTACATCTTGGTCGGCCGCTGTATACTTGTCTTCAAACTTCTTTTCCATCACGTCTAGTTTGTGATTGATCTCCACCACGTTCTTGAGCATGAGATTCTCAGATTTCTTAATTATTTTTAACATTTTATTTTGAGATTTCTCAAAAGATGCTTTGAGCTCATCCACGATACCTTGAATAACATTCACGGTGTGATTGGCTAGATCAACTCGTAGTGGATGATCCTGAGGCATTCCTTGGATTTGCTCTTCAGCAGATGCACTTCTAGAGCTGGACACAAGCACAGTCTCAAAGGGGGGAATACTTGCAGCCTCAGTAGATTTCTCGGAAGTTCTCTGCTGAGAGGACTCCCCCTCCACTATTGCACCAATGTTCTCAGGAACGATCTCAAGATCGTGCTTGTTAGATGGAACTCCAGTGATGTCCTGAGGCTCCAATGCTTCCTGTCCCACATTTCCTTCTTCCTCATCCTCATCATCCATGAAATCATTCTCAGCTGCATCATCTTCCAAACCTTCCTTAGCAGTCTCCTCTACATCACCTCCGGCTCCTAGATCATTCAGGTTCAGGGCCGCCTCATTTTCCATCACAGCTTCACTTTCTTCTTGTAGATCTGCAACTACATCTCTAGCTATCTGAGAGATGCCAGATATGATGTTAGCAGAAGCGGGTTGAGGCTCCCCCTCAATTCCTGCAGTCAGTGCATCAGGAATTTCACTGGGGATTACGAAGGAATCAGCCACAGTTCCGTCCTCGGCTGGAGATACTTCTGGTTGTTCTACCACGGCAGCCTGCCCAATACATCTCTCCCATCTGTCAAATACACTTGAGTCCATTTTCTTCAAGTAATGCAGTGGAACTCCTTTACTTATGTCATACCTATCTCCGTTTAACTGATTGAGATATAGACTGATGATTCGGCAAAAGCTAGGAGATCTGAGAGTGTCCTTTATCTTCTCAAAAAGCAATGCTCCCCAGTTGAATCTTCTTCTGCAGACAATTGCCACAAGGATCTTGAACATGTCCGCAGAGATGTGGTCATGAGAGCCCGACTTGCATATGAGTACTTTCTGATAATACGGTTTGCAGTCAATTTTATTAGGATATTTTCGGGGTTTTAAAGCCAATCATGTCTTGTAAAGTACTTATTATTGATTCCCCTTTGTATATATTTTTGTCGCTAATGCATTTTTTCTGTTTTTTGCAGGTTTTCACGGCTTTCAGCGGAAGTTTGCTGTGACACGCCCCAAGGTCACGCCCTACCAGGGCGTGTACCTAGGGCGGGTTCCCAGAGGAATGAAGCAATTGGTCTGAAACTGCATTCCATGGAAACTTAGTGTACACGCCCTCGGTCACGCCCGTGTCACACCCGACACGGGCGTGTACTAGAGGCGTGTCCCCAGGTTCCGAGGAATCGCCGCAGCGCGCTCGTTTTTCCCGCTCCACCGTCGCACCGAAAGTGTCACGCCCCAGGGTCACGCCTGACCCGGGCGTGACATATGGGCGTGTACTGCAGCAATTCCGCCCGTCACCTCCAGCATTCAATTTCAGCTCAACAAAGTCACGCCGCAAAGAACACGCCCCAGGTACACGCCCTACCAGGGCGTGACTTGTGGGCGTGTACCTCAACTACTTCGTCAGAATTCAATTCCTGCCCGAAAATGTCGCGCCGAATGTGTCACGCCCCAGGGTCACGCCCGACCAGGGCGTGACAGGGGGGCGTGACCCGACCCGAAAAATTCTATAAATAGAACCCAACTCTAAGGGTTCAGGGACAACTTTTCGCTTTGAGAGGGGAGGTTCTGTCCTTTGTATTTCTGAACTTTTTAAGCATGTCTTTCCATTTTTAGTTCGTAGCTCTAGCTTTATGCTTTCCCTGTATTAGCTCCTAGCTTATTTCTGTAGTATGATGCTAATGATAGTGTAGTTTCCTTTTCATGCACTTGTAATCGCTGGTTTTCATGTTATAAGATCCCTGTTTCTATTAATAAAAATTGCTGTTTTCTTTTACGTTTCTGCTCCATTTTCAGTATTTTTCTTCTACTCATCCCCCCTCTTCCACCTCACCATGATTAACTAATCCTCCATGTACTCGATCTTAATGATCCGAGGTTCGAGTGATTAGGTTATGATGCTTTGAATCTTACCTTTTCTTTTTAGGGTTTAGCTTTGAATTACTCTTGATTTATCACAGGTTGGAGGTATATTATCGATATATACTCTCCACCTTTGCTTTCATTCTGGGCTAGCCGAGAGGCCGAAAGTTTGAAATGAGCACTCAAGAGTAAAGGGAATTGTTCGCACCCCTCGAGAGAGGCAGACGATCAAATCTCCCGGATTGGAGTAAAATCCATTAGAGGGGTTCACCGCGTAAAGCGAGTTTTAGGCCTCCGATTTAGGCGAAAGTCGGTCGGACCTTCCTAAACTCAGTTAGGCACGGCCTTCGAGAGAAGCGTGTCAATATTCATGGAACCTCCACGGTCAAGGACCTTTACCCTAATTAGCTTAGGTTTATTTATCGTATTTTTCTAACCACTCTTGCCGAGGTGATTTCTGATCGAGTGCATTTTCCCTTCATTGTTACTAAGCTTAAGTTAATCGCTCTTTAGCTCTCTTTATCTTTTCATGCAAGTAGTTCTCTTCCTTTAGTACATTTAGCTTAAGAAAACCTTATTTTTCCGTCGATAAAATAATAGATTTCGTGTGAGTAAGCTTACTCAACTGTTCCCGGATTTCAATACGACACTTGTGTCCCCTAGCTGCATTTCGATAGGTATACTTGCCTTGATGAATTGTTAGTTTGGTTATTCTCTCTCCTTGCAGATATCTAAGAGACAATCAAGTTTTTGGCGTCGTTGCCGGGGAAGCAACGCTCGTTGATAAATTGAAAACGCGAATATATTAATTTTATCACTTCTCTTTCTCAGCCTCCTTCTTAAATTTTTTCCGCCTACTCACTTGAGTTAAATGGCTGGACTTTGTTAAGTGTGCGTATTTTTAATTTTTCCGCCTACTCACTTGAGTTAATTGGCTGGATTTATTTCAAGCAAGTGTGCATATTTTTAATTTTTCCGCCTACTCACTTGAGTTAATTGGCAGGCTTTATTTCAGTAGAGTGTGTTTACTTTCTGTAGAGTGGGTGTGTTTTAATTTTCTGTCGAGTGCGTGAGTGTAGCTTTTATTTTCCGCCTACTCGCACAGAGATAAATGGCTGGATTTTAATTATCGCATTCTTAATAGAAACCCACATCACAAAATTTTCTACACCACCTAACTCTCTCGAAAAGGGCAAAGTGGCTCTAAATGCCACTATCTTGTCTAGTACCTTGCGAACCCTTCACCGGGTAGCCCATGGGAAGTTCGGGAGTTAAAACATAAAAAAAAAAATCTATTTCAAAAAAAAAAAAAATTTCCAACTTCATTAGCTCTTTTACTTTTTAGTCTTGCTTCTCCTCTCTTCTTCTACTGTATGACCCGCGGAAGTCCGTCGGTTACTTTGGACCTGGACCACGAAATTGAGCGTACTCTTCGGAGAAGATCGCGATTTCAAGGCCCTACTACCCAAGTGCCAGTTGAGGATTCCGAGTCATTTTCTACCTTAAGAATGGCAGAACCCAACGTGGAGGAAGTCGTGCAAAGGCCTATATCCTATTATGCACGACTGAATCTCGAGGGTACAGAAACGAGTATAGTTCGCCCTGCAATAAATAATAATAATTTCGAACTGAAGCCTAGCATAATTCAAATGGTGCAGCAGTATGTGCAATTTGACGGGCTTCAAGATGAAGACCCGAACGCACACATAGCCAGCTTTCTTGAGATTTGTGATACCTTCAAGATAAATGGTGTCATAAATGATGCTATTAGGCTAAGATTATTTCCTTTCTCTCTTAGAATTAAGGCTAAGCAGTGGCTGAACACCCTTCCTAAAAATAGCATAACTACTTGGACGCAATTAACTGAAAAATTTTTGGCCAAGTATTTTCCGCCTGCTAAAACTGCCAAACTTAGGAATGACATTTCTGCCTTTGGACAAATAGACTCTGAGACCCATTACGAAACCTGGGAAAGATTTAAAGAATTATTAAGACAATGCCCACATCACGCTCTGCCTGTATGGTTGCAGGTGCAGACGTTTTATAATGGGCTAAATCAAAGCACGAAGCAAATGATAGACGCCGCTTCTGGCGGTACTTTAAACCATAAGACCCCGGAAGCAGCTCTTGAGCTGTTTGAAGACATGGCCATGAACACTTACCAGTGGAATGTGCCTAGGTCCCGCCCAAACAAACCTGCAGGTCTCTTTGAAGTGGACAACGTCTCCCAACTCGCACTGCAAGTCGAAATATTAAGCAAAAAAATTACGGAGATGACTGCTACCTCCGCCCCTCAGGTATGAGAATCTGCAACTCCTCCCGCTGAACATTTGGATTATGTAAATAATATGCCTAGAACTGCTTTTAATAATTTTTCTGCTGCGAATTATCATCCTCCTGGTTTTAATTTTCCGAATAGTTATAATCCTGCGTTAAGAAATCATCCGAATTTTTCATGGAGCAATCCATCGAATGTTGTGCGCCCGCCACCGCAAAGTGATTTTTCTGCACCACCACCACCTCCTCAAAGTTTTCCAAAACCTCCAAATTTGGAGGAAATATTTTCGAAATACATGAATGCTAATGACGCTACGATTAGAACGTTAACCGGAAGTGTTAAAAATTTAGAAAATCAGGTAGGACAGCTCGCTAAAATGATTTCTGAGCGACCCGTAGGGTCTCTTCCTTCCAATATCGAGCCCAACCCGAGAGAGCAAGCGAAAGCTATAACTCTTCGGAGTGGGAAGAAAGTTCCTGGTATGGTAAGTGAAGAACCCGAGGCAAGCTCCGCTCCCGTTTTAAAAAATCAAAACTCCGTTCCCGTTTTAAAAATTCCACCCTCTGCCGAAGAAATTATCACTCCTATTTTAGAAAAACAACTCACTCCACCACCCACCTTTAAAAATAATCCATCCCCGCCATACCCTTCCGAACTTAATAAACAACGACAGGATGATCAATACACCCGTTTTTTAGAAATGTTCAAACAAATCCACATAAATCTGCCTTTCCACGAAGCCATATCACAGATGCCTAAGTACGCAAAATACCTTAAGGACCTCCTAACCAACAAGAAGAAGTTAGAGAACCTTTCTCATGTCACGTTAAATGTCGCGTGCTCGGCGGTTTTGACAAACGGATTATCGAAGAAAATCAGTGACCCGGGTAGTTTCTCTATCCCGTGTGTCTTTGGTTATCTCTTTGTCAAACATGCTTTAGCCGACTTAGGTGCGAGTATTAATCTTATGCCCCTCTCGTTGTTTAAAAAGTTAGGAATTGGTAGTCTCAACCCCACACGCATGAGTATCCAGCTAGCCGACAGGTCAGTCAAATACCCGTTAGGAATAGTGGAGGACGTCCTAGTCAAAGTTGACAAGTTCATCTTCCCGGTGGACTTTGTCATTTTGGACATCGTAGAAGACGTCGAGGTTCCCTTGATCCTTGGCCGAACCTTCCTTACCACCTCCCGAGCTATCATTAACGTAAGCAATGGTAAGCTCTTCCTTCGAGTGGGCGATGATGAGGTAACTTTCTCCATCACCCCCTCGATGAAGAACACACTAGCTAATGATGACTCCTGTTTTTTCATGGATACCGTAAGTGAAGAATCCTTCTCTCACACCTCTGCTTTTGAAGAAGAATTTTCCAATTTTTGTTCCTCTCCTCCTCCTCCAACTGAATCTCTACACCTAAGTGAAGAATCCTCCACCCGCATTTCTGATTTTGAAAAAGAATTTTTTGATTTCTGTTCCTCTTCTACTTTTCCAACTGAATCGCTGCACGAAGCCGCCATGGCCGCTAGCAACACCCCTTTTAATTTTACATATAAAAAAGTGTACGAGGACATAGTTTTTGAAAAAGAACAAATTTCCAAAACCTCGTATGATGACCCCCCTACCTTGGAACTGAAAGAACTACCAGAGCACCTTCAATACGCTTTCTTAGAAAAGGACTCCAAGCTGCCTGTCATAGTTTCGGCCTACCTCACGGATGCACAAAAGGATAAACTTCTTTCAATTTTACAAAAGCATCGCCAAGCTATTGCTTGGCAGATATCTGATATTAAGGGCATAAGCCCATCGTTTTGCACTCATAAAATCTTAATGGAAGATAATTCACGTAACTCTATACAACCTCAGCACCGTATAAACCCAAACATGAAAGACGTAGTTAAGGGCGAGGTTATGAAATTGTTAGACGCAGGAATTATCTATCCTATATCCGACAGTAAGTGGGTTAGCCCAGTACAGGTAGTGCCAAAGAAGGGAGGGATAACGGTCGTAAGTAATGAAAATAATGAATTAATCCCGACTCGGACGGTGACCGGATGGCGAATGTGTATAGATTACCGTAAGTTGAATGACGCCACCCGCAAGGATCACTTCCCCTTGCCGTTCATTGATCAAATTTTAGAACGACTTTCCGGACATAGCTTTTATTGTTTTCTCGATGGCCTCTCGGGGTATCTTCAAATACCCATCTCCCCCGAGGACCAAGAGAAAACTACGTTTACTTGTCCCTTCGGCACCTTCGCCTACCGAAGAATGCCGTTTGGATTGTGCAATGCGCCAGCTACATTCCAACGATGTATGCTCGCTATCTTTGACAAGTACGTAGAAAGCATTATGGAAGTTTTCATGGATGATTTCTCCGTCTTCGGGAATTCCTTCAATAGTTGCTTAGAGAACCTTGAAAAAGTCTTAGAGCGATGCAAAGAAACTAACCTCGCCTTAAATTGGGAAAAATGTCATTTTATGGTAAGGGAAGGGTTAGTTTTGGGACATAAAATTTCTGAAAGGGGTATTGAAGTAGACGTTGCGAAAATAGAAGTTATCGAGAAACTGCCGCCACCTACGAACATAAAAGCCATAAGAAGTTTCCTGGGTCATGCGGGTTTCTACCGCCGCTTCATAAAGGACTTTTCCAAAATCACCAATCCCCTTACCCATCTCTTAGAAAAAGATGCCCCATTCATCTTCGATGACCTCTGTCTATCTGCCTTCAATTTAATAAAAGAAAAATTAGTTAATGCCCCAATCATGATAGCTCCGGTGTGGGATCTTCCATTTGAGATAATGTGTGATGCGAGTAGTTTTGCGGTGGGAGCCGTACTAGGTCAACGTATTTCCAAAAACTTCCACCCCATTTATTACGCTAGTAAAACACTCACATCAGCACAAGAAAATTACACCACAACCGAGAAGGAGCTATTAGCTGTAGTATTCGCTTTTGACAAATTTTGCCCTTATATTACTCTTTCGAAAATTATTGTTTTTACGGACCACTCGGCCCTCAAATATCTTCTCTCTAAAACGGATGTCAAGCCTCATCTGATTCGCTGGGTCTTACTCCTCCAGGAGTTTGACTTAGAGATCCGTGATAAGCGAGGTGCAGAGATCTTGGCCGCCGACCACCTTTTGCGCCTAGACAACCCGTTTATAGAACAATTAAATGAAAATTCATTTCATTACTATTTCCCTGATGAGAAGCTGTTCATAATTAACACATCTACTTCTCCTTGGTTTGCCCGCATCGCCAACTATCTAGTGGCCCGTGTCCTCCCAAAAGAGTTTTAATCTCAGCAAAAGAAGAAATTCTTTTCTGAGTTGAAGAACTACTTTTGGGAGGACCCGCATCTTTTTAAAGTCTGTGCAGACCAAGTAATCAGGAGGTGTGTTTCCTTTGATGAAGGATTAGATATTATTAAACATTTGCATGAAGGACCGACAGGTGGGCACTATCAAGCTGCTCGCACCGCTCACAAAGTGTTAAGCGCGGGTTTTTACTGGCCCAGCCTGTTTAAAGACGCGCATGCCTTTGTGAGTAGGTGTGATAGTTGCCAACGGTCGGGGAATATTTCGAATAAAAATGAAATGCCACAAAATTATTTCCTAGAGTGCGAAGTTTTCGACCTCTGGGGGATTGATTTTGTCGGCCCTTTTCCTTCTAGCTTCGGGAATAAGTACATTTTAGTTGTCGTTGATTATGTTTCGCGTTGGGCCGAAGCCCAAGCTCTTCCTACGAATGACGCCCGAGTCGTAGTTAATTTCCTAAAAAAATTATTTTCTCGATTCGGTACGCCGCGCGCTATCGTTAGTGATAGGGGTTCCCATTTTTGTAACGCACAATTTTCAAAAATCCTAACTAAATATGGCGTTACTCATAAGCTTTCCACTGCCTACCACCCCCAAACTAACGGACAAGTCGAAGTAGTGAATAGAGAAATAAAAAGAATTTTAGAAAAGGCTGTTTCAACATCTAGAAAAGACTGGTCCGCCAAATTAGACGATGCTCTCTGGGCCTACCGAACAGCGTACAAAACCGCCCTCGGATGTACGCCATATCGGTTGGTTTATGGAAAATCGTGTCATTTACCCGTAGAGTTAGAGCACCGCGCCTTTTGGGCCTTACGATTTTTAAACTTCGATCCCCACTCTGTCGGCAATTTTAGAAAATTTCAACTTAACGAACTCGACGAGTGGCGCTCTTACGCGTATGAAAATAACAGACTTTATAAAGAGCGGACGAAGCGTTTACACGATCGACATCTTAGGCACCCAAAAATCTTTAAGCCAGGCGATCAAGTGCTTCTTTATAATTCTCGTTTACGTTTATTCCCGGGTAAATTAAAATCACGTTGGTCGGGGCCCTTTACTGTTTTAGAAGTCTTTTCTTATGGTACTGTTTTAATTTCACACCCTGATAAGGGTACTTTCAAAGTGAATGGTCAGCGTCTTAAACTGTATTTCTGTGATGATGTCAGTCTCAACCCTGTTAACTCTATCTTTCCGGTCCTGACATTTGATTAATCTGAACTTTATTTTTCTCAAAAACTTTGACTTTATTCGAACTTTATTTTTAAACAATATTTGGGACATTATTATTTTGATGCGTCGAGCTCAAACGACGCTTTAAACAAAGGGCGCTCTTGGGAGGCAACCCAAGTTATATTTTTCTGTTTTCTTTATTTTCCACTTTTTGCCCCGAATGGCTCCGGCAAGCTGAACCTTCTGCGATCGCCTGCTACCTCGGTTCTGCTTCCATGACAAAGTCCACCGGACGACGTTTCATCCAGATCGACAGCTAAGGCATGGAGGAGCGGCATCACTCAGCTTGCCCTACAAATAAAACCGGGGAAGTTCCTGCTTTTCAATTCTGTCTTTTATTTCTGTACTGTACTTTTCTCTCGTTCTCCGACCTCCTTCTCCATTGAGGATAATGTAGACTTTAACCTTGGGGGATATGAGTTCCTCTTTTTTGCTTTTTGTAAATATCCAAATAAATCCAACAATATTCAAAAAAAAATTCAAAAAAAAAATTATTATATATAGCTGCATTTTGGTATTTCAATAAGTACCCCATGTTTATGATTTGTTTTTCCCAAACTTCTTTATAAACAACGTAGTTAATTATAATTTTTCTAATCATTCTTTTTAATCATATTTCACAAGTAAAATGTTGGTCATGCTGTGTTTCTAATTCACGGTAGCATGTTAAGGTAAAATATTTCTCTAAAACGTGCATTTCTATTATGGTTTTCCGTTCTTTATTTTCTTTACCTTCTCTAAAAATCTATCATCCATTATTTTCCTTTTCGTCTTTAGATAATTTTTGTAAGAACAAATTTTGAAACGTAGTAGATATGAACGATCCAAGTCACATATTATTCTTATTTTCAAGATAATTTCATCAATCTTCTTTTATTATCTCGAACTTGCTTTTTTAAATTTATCGACTCTATGTTTTAAATAAATTAAAAAAAAGCGTGAAAATGATTTAGGCCATTTTTGTTTAAGTTTGAGCTTTCCTGCCAACCTAAAATCTTTTACCACTAGTTAGCCGCTTTTGAGCCTTTTTTCCAAATTCATCTGATAACTCCACACAGCATTTCATTTTCACCAAAGCCCAAATTTCTACCTATCTAATCACGCTAATTTTTTTGATAGGAAATTTTGTATTATCTTTGGAGAAATGTTCAAAAAAAAGTGTACTCAAAAGCAATGTATTGAAAAAAAAAAGAAAAAAAAATGATACAAAAAAAAAAGATAAATAATTATAAAGAAAAAAAAACAAAAAAAATAAATTTATTTATACATATTTTGTTTAAAATAAATTTATTTTTTTTGAAACTCATTTTTTTGGTTTAGTGTGATTTTTAGGCCTCCATGTTTATATTTGAATTCCACTCCTATTCATATTCCTAAACCAAACGTTTCGGTCCTTTTAAGTCCTTTTGATTCACGCCTTTTTTTTTTAATTTTTATTTAACAACTAAGAAAAGAAGAAGAGTAAATCAGTTTTAGTTTTGGATTTAAACTTAGATTTTTATTATTTAATTGATATAATTATAATGCGTTGCTTGGATCTAGTAATAACTCAATACGTTCTTTTCATTTTCATTGCCTTGCTCAAATCTATTTAAAGAATTTCGTCAAAATTCTGGATGATTTATTTTTATTAAGTAAAGTTTACAAAAAGTTAAACCATACCTAAATAATTATTTTAGATTTAGGTTTTACATTCTCCCTACCAAGAATTTCGCATAGTACTTGTGTCAGTATGATTAAAACTTTTTGAATTAGTCACTTTTATGATTAGCTAGTCTTTATATCTTTGCTTGGGGATAAGCAAAATTTAAGCTTGGGGGAATTTGATAATACGGTTTGCAGTCAATTTTATTAGGATATTTTCGGGGTTTTAAAGCCAATCATGTCTTGTAAAGTACTTATTATTGATTCCCCTTTGTATATATTTTGTCGCTAATGCATTTTTTCTGCTTTTTGTAGGTTTTCACGGCTTTCAGCCGAAGATTGCTGTGACACGCCCCAAGGTCACGCCCTACCAGGGCGTGTACCTAGGGCATGTTCCCAGAGGAATGAAGCAATTGGTCCGAAACTGCATTCCATGGAAACTTAGTGTACACGCCCTCGGTCATGCCCGTGTCACACCCGACACGGGCGTGTACTAGAGGCGTGTCCCCAGGTTCCGAGGAATCGCCGCAGCGCGCTCGTTTTTCCCGCTCCACCGTCACATCGAAAGTGTCACGCCCCAGGGTCACGCCTGACCCGGGCATGACATATGGGCGTGTACTGCAGCAATTCCGCCCGTCACCTCGAGCATTCAATTTCAGCTCAACAAAGTCACGCCGCAAAGAACACGCCCCAGGTACACGCCCTACCAGGGCGTGACTTGTGGGCGTGTACCTCAACTACTTCGTCAAAATTCAATTCCTGCCCGAAAAAGTCGCGCCGAATGTGTCACGCCCCAGGGTCACGCCCGACCAGGGCGTGATAGGGGGGCGTGACCCGACCCGAAAAATTCTATAAATAGAACCCAACTCTAAGGGTTCAGGGACACTTTTCGCTTTGAGAGGGGAGGTTCTGTCCTTTGTATTTCTGAACTTTTTAAGCATGTCTTTCCATTTTTAGTTCGTAGCTCTAGCTTTATGCTTTCCCTGTATTAGCTCCTAGCTTATTTCTATAGTATGTGCTAATGATAGTGTAGTTTCCTTTCCATGCACTTGTAATCGTTGGTTTTCATGTTGTAAGATCCCTGTTTCTATTAATAAAAATTGTTGTTTTCTTTTACGTTTTTGCTCCATTTTCAGTATTTTTCTTCTACTCATCCCCCCTCTTCCACCTCACCATGATTAACTAATCCTCCATGTACTCGATCTTAATGATCCGAGGTTCGAGTGATTAGGTTATGATGCTTTGAATCTTACCTTTTCTTTTTAGGGTTTAGCTTTGAATTACTCTTGATTTATCACGGGTTGGAGGTATATTATCGATATATACTCTCCACCTTTGCTTTCATTCTGGGCTAGCCGAGAGGCCGAAAGTTTGAAATGAGCACTCAAGAGTAAAGGGAATTGTTCGCACCCCTCGAGAGAGGCAGACGATCAAATCTCCCGGATTGGAGTAAAATCCATTAGAGGGGTTCACCGCGTAAAGCGAGTTTTAGGCCTCTGATTTAGGCGAAAGTCGGTCGGACCTTCCTAAACTCAGTTAGGCACGGCCTTCGAGAGAAGCGTGCCAATATTCATGGAACCTCCACGGTCAAGGACCTTTACCCTAATTAGCTTAGGTTTATTTATCGTATTTTTCTAACCACTCTTGCCGAGGTGATTTCTGATCGAGTGCATTTTCCCTTCATTATTACTAAGCTTAAGTTAATCGCTCTTTAGCTCTCTTTATCTTTTCATGCAAGTAGTTCTCTTCCTTTAGTACATTTAGCTTAAGAAAACCTTATTTTTCCGTCGATAAAATAATAGATTTCGTGTGAGTAAGCTTACTCAACTGTTCCCGGATTTCAATACGACACTTGTGTCCCCTTGCTGCATTTCGATAGGTATACTTGCCTTGATGAATTGTTAGTTTGGTTATTCTCTCTCCTTGCAGATATCTAAGAGACAATCACTTTCCCAATGATGTCTGACAGAAGTTTCCCCTCCTCATTCATATCCTTTCGCTTTATCGATCTAGTTCCTCGAGCGAGTCCGCAGAATAATAATGTCCTGGTTTTATCCTGTTCCTCCAGATAATCCTCGTGAGCAGAGCTAGTGAGCTGCAAGTATTGGGTCAGCTTGCTTGCAGACATCTTGATCTTTGCCCCTGAAACCTTACTCTTGATGAGAGAGTCTTCATTCCGGAGTTTGGCGGTTGCGAAGAACTCCATCACTTCCTTGTCCAAGATTTTACAGGGGTGCTCCAGTATGAATGAGAGTCCGGCCTCTTCAAGCATGATGATAATGTTTCTGAATTCATCAGAAGCATGTGAGAACCCTGTTCGAACCAACTCACAACCAGTGACCAGGCCGGCGGTTGTCCTTGGAGCCATTGCAAGACTGAAATCCCAAGACTACGCCTAATCAGGAATCAAGAGGGAAGCTACACTAACAGTAAGTCACTGTAAGGGTGAGAAAGTGGTTACCCAAGAGCGTAGAAGGTGAGAATCGACGGAAACGACGGGAACCGGGAAGACGATTGCAACTTTGGTTGATCGAACTCGCCGAGATTTGGACGAACGCCCTGGACGCGAGAGGAGTGATCTCCGGAGGGAAGAATCGGCGAGATGTCTGCTTGATATCAACGGAAGAAAAAGCGGGATTCCTGCGGTGGTCGACGGAAGGGGAAGAGTCGGCGAGATTCCTTCGGCGAGTTTCCTTCGGCGAGTTTCCTTCGTTAAGTTTCCTGCGGAATGTGAAGGGTCGGTGGGATTCCTGTGCGATATCGACCGGTTTAACCGGTTGTTAAAAAAACGGGATTCCTGTGCTAAGGATCGGTGGGAATTTGTCTAAGTCGAGATCGAAGGGATTCTTTAATAGGAATCTACGGGTTAAGAGGCATGCAGGATTCTCGAAATCTTCTGATGTCAAGACAATTTAAAAATCTTCTAAATATATGTATATATTTCTTAATGCCAATTTATTGAGCGGGGTTTTTCGATACATTTCTTGATGTCAATTGTAACATTTAGTGATTTACAAGGACGCATCTTCTTTGAATTTCAGTGAACTGATTTATGCCTGTAGATGGTTGTTCTCGAATCTACCAGTGAATTTACAGATTAAATCTTTATTAATGTATCTAAGGTTCATTTTTTCAGTGTTAACCTTTTCTTAGGTGAACACATAAAAACATATATATACATGTAAATGTTGATATAATATGACTCAAGAATTTGAGCTGATCAAAAATACCTGGGATTATGAGATTTATAATTTAGCCCCTCTGGTTAAAGCATACCAGGTGTTCAATGAGAGTATCCCATTGTAACTAGTCCTTCTGTTATTCCATATATTTGTTCCAATGAGTCTTGAAACATCTTCTGTCTAGTTCCCATCATATCTACGGGAACCTAGACTACCCTGCAAAAGAGAGTTACCTTACCTTAGGAACCCAATACATATTGGGTCCTAGGTTCTTGTTAGCATAAACACTCGAATGTCTTCCCTCAGAAATCCTGTCAGGAAGACTACCTCTGCCCAGAAGATGTGGATAGGCCCTTGCCCTTGACACAGAGGGGTTGTGCCAACAGTCTATGGCAAAGTGTCCCACCTTGCCACAGCACCAACACGTGTGAATGTTGTATCTCTGTTTCTGACCTGATCTAGTGACTGAGGTAGTCATGAGCCTAGGTCCAAACGGGATAGATCTGGATCTGCTCCAAAAATTGCCTCTTCCCCCGTGACACGTTGAAGGGTGGAAGGAATGCATATAGCGAGCGTCACGAGGCCTGGGAGGTGGTGCCTTCCTTTCAGTTAGCCCCCTTCCTGAGGCCCCATGAGAACTTACAACATGACTTCTAACCTCCCTTTCCTGTATCCTTGGGTGAAGAGAAGCATTCTGAGAGCTGATACCAGTAGATTCATGCCGAGTAGGGGCAGTGGCCGAGAATACAAAGGCCTCAGAATGAGCCTTAGGTATTCTCTCATGGGTGGCCATGACGGCCCTTGCACTATGGGTGTCTCTACATGAGGACAGATCACCCTTGCAGTGACCACGATTGTTCCTGTGATCATACCTGAAGGCATGATGAGTACCCTTCCTGCCTGGAGTGGGGGGTCGGAATACCGTTTCCCCATTTCTCCATGAATTGATAATTCGGGAGATCCACCCATTTTCTTCCTTTCTCTTCATAGCATCAACATTAGAAAAGTTAGATACTATCATTTTCTCATTCTCTAGACTACTCTCTAGATCAGAGATTTTAGAGTCCTTGACCTTGTTGGATGTCAATTGGAGAACCAACAAGATCTTCAGCCGAGCAATCTCCTGAGCTTGCTCCTCAACAAGTAGGTTGCTTTTCTGAAGAGCTCTCTTCAGGGAATCAGGATTTTCTGAAGGGAGACAGTTCCTGTCTTCAGGAGCTTAAAGAGAGAAGGGGCAAGATGAAGAAGTTACCTGCTCTTCAGTGTTATTATCACTAGTGCCAGTGACCGTTGTGTCAGCATCATCAGAACTGCTTTCCCCAATTTCTTCTTCAGTCTCTGACAAGGACACTGGAGCTCGGATGCTGTCCGATTGATCCTTGCCTTCATCTTCAGAGGCGAGGACCCCCACATAGGCTTCATCCTCTAGCTGACAGCAATCTCCCTGCTTTCTTTGTGCCCAACATCTGATGGACTAATGATGAGTCCACTTTATATACCTATTTTCGGACTCATCTGGGCTAGTTTTCACGCATTTGCACTTCACTTTTAGTTCATTATCATATATATTTCATCTTGCCTATATTTCCATAGGAAGTGCACATTTAAGCCCATGGTTGTGTATTTTGTTGTTTTTATAGTTTGTACTCCCTTTTTCTGATTGTCTGGAATGTCTACACAGATTAGTGATTGGTTTTTCCTTTCGGTACAGGGGTCGTGTGCGTGTTCCGGGATGGTTGTGAAACAGGAATACTGCGCACGATCATGAGATATAATGCGCACGACCACCGGTCGTGCGCCCCTGATCGTGCACACTACGCTACGTTTTCCAGAATCAGCCTGGGGTAAGCTCACAACCACTGGACATATTGCGCACGACCACCGGTCGTGCGCCACTGATCGTGTGCATTAATTCCTCATTTCTGGAGTCCTGTCTGGGTAATCGCACGATCATTGGACTTAGTGCGCACGACCACTGGTCGTGCGCCACTTCTCGTGCGCATTAGATTTGTCCGTCCCACATTTTTCCAATCTAGAGCGAGAAGGTCCAGACCAGACATCCATGATAATCTGACGAATCAGCTTATCTAGATTAAATAATGAGAGTTCCGTTTCCGACATCTCAGCAATACACTTGGGCACTTGGATATTCTTTCCAGAGCCGGAGGTCTTCATAGGAATAAAAGGACCCTCTTCCAGGATGAGAGATGCTCGAGGGTCGATAGCCTCCAAGTGATACGACACTCTCATCTTCCAGATGGGATAATACTCCTTTGTGCATGTGGGAAGTCTTAGTGGAGAGATCTCATGATCCAGCTCCATGCTTTTGACACTGGTGGCAGGATTCTACTCAAGGTGTAAACCTTTTTGATGAGGAACCTCGCTCTGATACCACTTGAAAGTCCACCTAGTGTCAACTACCTTCACCTATGGGGGGGGGGGATAGGTGACGAGCAGCGTTTTTGCAGAATTAAAATTGTACCTGCACACGAAAATAAAACAGCACAGCAAACAGAGTACACAAGCTATTTATAGTGGTTCCCCGATTTGGGTACATCCACTTTCCCCCTTCAACGTATCTCCCAACAAGGGATGACTCGGTCTCTTCACCAACAGGATTGAAATCCAATCCTTGCACTATCGGAAGGAAACTTTCCACACGTAGGAGACAACACTCCCACAACACGGGTTGCACCCAACCCTTACAACTAGGAACCAACGTTCCTTTACAACAAAAATGAAACTAAATGTACAAGAAATACAAACAACTTTTGGAGACTAAGGTGTCCCTCTTCGTTCGATGACGTTCTCTTGAAGTCGACAAAGAGTCCACAACCCTAGATCTCACTTGGAGAGAATCTCCCCGGAACCGGCGGCGGCAAGAAGGCCGGCGGCTAGATTCTCGGGATCGGCGGCGACACGGAGTGCGGCTACTGTACTTTGGAGATTCAAACTTCGTAGCAAAGCTAGCAAGGTCTTCCAACGGTCACGCTAGGATCGATCGTCTCGATCGATTCGGACGAGGAAAGTTTTCCCTATCAACAAATCAAGAGACAAAGGATCTCTGGTTAGACGCGTGAGACGCTATGCTTGGCTAAGCTTCTATCACCGGGAGATCTGGTAGAAACCATGATCAAATGGCCGGCGATCGACTAGCACGAGCGGCGACGGCGTGTAACATCCCAAATTTTGGAAACAGGAAATTTTTGGGTGACACGGCCTGGGACACGGGCGTGTCCCAGGGCGTGTCAGCGGACACGGCCTGCGACACGGGCGTGTCACAGGGCGTGTCGAGGTTGTGTCGACGATCGGACTTTATCTCGACGATTTTTCGCTCGACGATGTGTCGAGAGGAGGCACACGGCCCATGACACGGGTGTGTCCAAGGCCGTGTCGTGTGCTCGACGATTTTTACTTGACGATCATCGAGTGTCGAGACGTGCGGGTTGAGTGTCGAGAGGTTGAACACGGCCTGTGACACGGGCGTGTCACAGGGCGTGTCAAATCAGGTCGACGACCTTAGCCCGCCGAAGGATTTCGACAGGGCGTGTCTTTGTGCCGTATCTGGGCACACGGCCTGGGACACGGGCGTGTCACAGGCCGTGTGAAGTCTCGGGATGTTTTGGGATTTTTTTCACCCAGGCACACGGCCACAGACACGGGCGTGGCTGAAGGCGTGTTGGTGACACGGCCCATGTCACGGGCATGTCCCATGGGCGTATCACTGGTTTGGATAAGTCGGTTGACCACCGCTTGAGGCACACGGCCTGGCACACGGCCGTGTCAGAGGCCGTGTCAGGTCAAATTTAGCATTTTTGGCAGTTTTGTGGCCGTCCATTCTTTCAGCTGGGATCCAAGGGCTGAAGCTTCTTCCTCTTTTTCTTAAAGGCCGAAATCAGAGAAGTGATTCTCATTTACTTTGCCTTGATCTTTCTTCAAGTTAAGAGAGAAAGAGAGAGAGAAAGGAGGAGGAAGAGGGAAAGGGGGCTGCTGCTGGTGGTGCTGCGGTTTACCGACGAGAGTTCCGAAGCCGGCGTTGCGGAGGAAACGATCTTGTGAGTCTTGCAAGCTAGCATTGAGTCCATGGCACCGAAGCGGTCGTCAAGGGTAACGACTTTTCTTCCTAGCCATGTGAAGGCTTCCTTTTGGCATATCTTGTGATTTCCCCCACCAAGAGGTGGTTGATTTTGGGAATCTTTGGGTGGATGCTTGAAATCCCCTTTTGTTAGCATATAGATCCGGAAATGGAGTACGGAATAAGCATGCTGTGTGAAGCCCATCTGGACAGGTTGGTCTGGATTGGTGATGTTGCATACGAACCGGAGAAGACTCCGTGATAACGTGTAGTGTAAGGAGTCTACGGGTTATACCTGCGAAAAGGAGTAGCAGGAAGTACTGGAGTGGTAGCCCAGTAAAAATAGCCATGTGATGTTTTGGGTCCAACCTGTGAATGAGGAACAGGAAGTACTGGTGTGACCAGGAAAGGCCCTTTTGTGATGATTGATGTCGTAGGATGTCCACCTGTGAAGCGAGTAACAGGAAGTACTGGCATGATAGCTAGGAAAGACCCCTGACATTTGTGCTTGTGCGGTGTCCACCTGTGGAGAGAGTCACAGGAAGTACTGGGAGGCCCAGGAAAGACCCGCTGTTGTGCTAAAGAAATGGGTATAGAGAAATACCCAGTCTTGAATGCCAAGAACAGGATTGGTGAGACCGACCCGCGCCTTTGACATAGCCATGAGTACGATGTACTCGGAGAAGGCAAGGCGATTTGAGCAACGGGGAGTGGAGGATCCGACCTGCGCTATGTCCGTCCGACGTGAGACCAAAAGGTGCGGTCTGTTGGAGCGCATAGCAAGAGTCTTCGGCCTGCGCGCCATGACACTAAGAAGATTAACTCCGGCTGCACGCCATGGAGTAAATGCTCAAGAGATTTACCGTTGGGTTGTGACCCTGATACGGTGGTGGGCAAGAGCTTTGCCAGAACACCAAGAATGTGCCCTGAGTGCACGGACCGTTGGGTCGGGTGGCGAACGGTTGTGATGGCTTTTGTGCATGAAAGCACATTTTGATGATATATCTTGCCATACTTGTGATCTCATATGCCTGCAGGGAAGAATACCGCTGCCCCGAGGTAAGGGGTAGGGTCGTTATAATTTGGTCAGCTGAACGCTGACCGTTGCTTTTGTTTGCCACCGGTGGGTGGATTGTCCCTTTACAGGTGCTGGAGAGCCGAGCGGGATGCATAGAGGTTGATGTTCCTGCTGGTGTTGCTGCTACTGTTGTTAGCCCTCGAAGGCTATAGCTTATGTTGTGTGGTTTCTTTTATTGTGGCCGGCCTGCGCGCCAATTTGTTTAGGCCACTGTTTGATAGCCATGTAAGGCCATAAGGCCAACTCTTTTGACTTGTTGTAAGACATTCCTATAGTTTATAAAATGTGGAGTTTTATGTTTGGACATTCATGAGGAGTTCCAGTTGTAGTCTAGGCTTCCGCTAGAATGCTTTGCGTTAGGTGCGATGCGCGACTCTGGTATCATCCTGTACCTTCAACGACTGTTTTGTGCTATATCCGGTGGGGCCCCGGCCGGACCTTCTAGAATATATCATATGAATGGATGGGGTTGTTACATTTTTGGTATCGGTCGTCTTGGTCTTTCCCTCTCGACGTCGTGGCCGACTTCTTTTGTGGGGTGGCGAGCACGTGTTTGTGCACACCAAAGTCTACGAATGAACTCCTGAATGTCCATGATAGGAATGCAAACTTGATGTGTTTGAGGAACCTGTGTGTTCTGATTTTGTGTTGATTGCTTGGGTACGACCGCTAATGTGTGTGTCTTGTCCACCTTTAGGTGACACGAAGTGGAGCTGGGTCGTCTGAGTCCCAGCATTCTGATGAAAGTACGGCACCAGCCGCGGTACCTACACCTCCACTGTCTGCGGAACATGTGCGCTTAGTTGCAGAGGCCTTATTTACCATGATCCAAGGCCAGCCACTTAGGCAGGAACAAGCGGCTGTGAGGCCAGAACAGGTGGCGGCAAGGCCTGAACCTGTCATGGATGTGGCTCCTCGAGCGGCTGAGAAGCAGCTAACGCGGTTTATGAGTTTCCATCCGCCTATGTTCTCGGGAGCGGGAACTCCGACGCAGGCTGAGGATTGGTTATCGCGCGTCAAGCGAGTGATGACGGCGATAGGAACGACGGAGCATCAGAAAGTTACTTTAGTTACCTTTTTGCTAGAAGGAGAAGCTCGATTATGGTGGGATGAGATGCAGTTGCATCACTTGGCAGGTCGTCCGTTAACCCAAGTATCGATGGAAGAATTCTCCCGGCTCTTCCTAGCGAAGCACCTTCCTGCGGCTCAACGGATAGCCATGAAAAATGAATTCCAAAGGTTAACACAAGGTGATGGCAGTGTTGACGCATACTTGCATGAATTTACTCGCTTGGGGCGGTATGCGGGTTCTATTTTTGCTGATGAGCAGAGGAAAACTAATCGGTTCTATGAAGGACTGAGGGACGAGCTAAGGTTCCTTGTGTCAAGTTCTGTGAACCAAGGTTTCCAAGCGTTGGTTGACACCGCGACCGTGTTGGAAAAGGATATGAAAAGGGTGCAAGGGAAGAGAGCTTTGGTTGTGATGCAACCGGAGTGGAAGGCGCCCCGATCGGGAAAACCATATTATAAGAAGAGATGGGGTAAGAAGTCCAAGCCTAGTGGACAAGCTCCTTCATCAGTTGCAACAGGAGCAACATCAGGGGCGACCTCCAAGCCAGACACTCGTATCTGATTCCATTGTGGCCGGATGGGGCATATTGCGCGAGATTGTCGGATGTCGCCAAAGAGTGAAAAGAAGGCGGGAGCATCTTATGCGGAAAAAGGAAAGGCGGTGGTGGATTCCTCTGCCTTGCAGGCGCAACCCCGGGTCTACAATCTTGGCCTGCAAGAGGCCATCAAGCAGAGTGACGTTATCACAGCTATGAGTTTAGTTTTGCATATGCTATTTGTTTGTATGCTTTGCTTAGTACCCCTATGTTTGCGGTTTGTGTGTGTGACATGGTTGTCATAGGCTTTGTGCTGATTCGGGATACGCTGGCGCGAGCACTGTTTGATAAAGGTGCATCGCATTCTTTTCTGTCTAGTGAGTTTCTTACGCGGCTTGGGATACCCAGTCGTGCAAAGACAGATAGCGTCAGAGTGGTGTTGCTGAATGGCTGTTGGATGCTTGCGGATCAAGCTTGCGATGTGGCGGGTCAGTTAGGAAGTCGGGATTTTCGTTTAACTGCATTTGTTTTGCCAATATCGGAATTCGATGTGATTTTTGGGATGGATTGGCTTGCGGAGCAGCATGCTATGATGGATTGCCAGTCCAAATAAATCACGTTGGGCCAGAATACCGAACAAGAGACCAAGTTCGCGGGTCTGGGAGGAGTGGGCGGGACGTTGATGTCTGCACTCCAGGTAGTCAAAGCTGTTCGGAAGGGTGCGGAGTGTTACTTTGTACTAATTCAGGCTGTTGAACCTAAGGCCACTTTGTGCGAGGTTCCGATTGTGGCAGAATTTACAGATGTGTTTCCTGCGGATCTCCCTGGGCTACCACCCCAGCGAGAGATTGACTTCACGATCGAGTTGGTGCCAGGTGTGAAACCTGTGGCCCGCTCGCCATATCGCGTTGCGCCTAAAGAGATGGCTGAGTTGAAGGTTCAACTACAAGAAATGCTAGAGCAAGGTTATATTCACCCAAGTATGTCACCTTGGAGCACGCCTGTGCTTTTTGTAAAGAAGAAAGATGGTGGGTTGCGGTTGTGTATTGATTACCGTGAACTAAATAAGCTGACCGAGAAGAATAAGTATCTGATACCCCGGATTGATGAGTTATTCGATCAGCTGGTGGGCTCGACCGTCTATTCGAAGTTGGACCTGAAGTCTGGTTATTACCAGTTAAGAATTCGGGAAGGTGACATTCCCAAAACCGCATTTGGAACGCGTTATGGGCACTATGAGTTCACAGTCATGCACTTTGGATTGTGCAATGCGCCCTCGATGTTTATGGATCTGATGCACCGTATTTTTCGTGAGTACCTGGATCTGTTTGTGATAGTGTTCATTGATGACATCCTGGTGTACTCGAAGTCCAAAGCCGAGCATGAGATTCACTTGCGGTTGGTGTTGAACATGAAAGAGCAGCTAGATCTGATATACTCTAGAGGGGGGTGAATAGAGTATATGATGTTTTGAATCTTTTTACAACAGTTGTTTTAGTATGTGTAAGAAGGGAAGCAGTAATAAAACTAATCACAGTACTAAGCTAAACAAAAGTCAATCACAGAGAAATCAAGGCGAGAAACAAAAATGAAAGCAAGCAAAACCAGAAGACACAAGGAAATATAGTGGTTCCCCAAACTTGGGTACATCCACTCTTCTACCACCCTAGGTAGGAATCCACTGCAGGATGAGTTGATCAGGTGTCCTGGGCACCAATGAGCTTTTGATAAGGTGCTCAAAAACCAAGGCAGATTTTTTGATCAGGTGTCTTGCCACCAATGAGCTTTTGACAAGGTACTCAAAAACCAAGCTCAAACTTTTGAAGGGAGTTTGAGAAACCATTTACAGAGTGGGGGTGAGAGAATGATGAAAGTCTTCTCTTTCTCAAACAACTGAGAAGACTATGTGGATTGTTTATGTCAAAGCTCCCCCTGAATCCTTGAGATCTTCAGGAAGAAAAAGCTTTGCAGAGGGTGATAGGACTTCAAAGATTGAACTCCAGCAATAGATGATTTCAGTAAGAAGAGACTGAAATGTTGAATGTCTGGAGTCTGGAAATATGTTGGCCTTGAACACTTTGAAGACTAAGGAGATCTAGAGATTTGAGAAGGCTTTATCTCCTTGGATGTGTGTTCTTTAGAATTCTTTTGTGACAGAAGATTTTTGAATGAGTCTGTGTAATCTATATCCTCTCTCTGTCAAGTATAGCCGTTGGCCTGCATTAATTGTATCCACAGATACATTCCTTGAAAAATCCCTTGAAACTTGGTCCAGAATTGAATGATAACGGCTAGGAAATCTCTGAATTAATTGCAGAATAACTCCTAACTGATTTGAATTTGAATTAAGAAATATCCTGGAAGTTGTCTAAAATCGTCGAACTGAGCTCTGCTATCGTCGAGCTGAGCTCAGCGATCCGGAAACATACGGCAGCAAAATATCGTCGATCTGAGCTCAAAGATCGTCGAACTGAGCTCAGAGATAAAGATCCAAAGCAGAGTCAAAATCGTCGACCTGAGCTCACCGATCGTCGAATGGAGTTCGATGATATTATGAAGTTGAGCTCAGCGATCGTCGAATGGAGTTCGACGATCTGTCGAAGTTGAGCTCAGCGATCGTCGAATGGAGTTCGACGATCTGTCGAAGTTGAGCTAGACGATCGTCGATCGGAGTTCGACGAATCGTCGTGCTGAGCTCGACGATCAAACTTAGTCTCCAGACAGAAAATCTTCGTCTTCAGGGCAGCTTCCAAACCTAGACTTCTAACCCTTAGACTCAATTCTAATTGACCTATTAAGCTATACAGGAGGTCAAGCAAAGGTTCCTAGAGACATAGTGATCCTGACCCAAATTAGTAATAGGGTGTTCCAACAATCTCCCCCTATTTGGATTAGGATTACTATTTACAGACTTTGGAAAAAAAAACTTAAATAACAACATACAATCAGTAAAACAAAAAAAACAACAGCTAGACATTGCAGAATCATCACAGAGATATATATATGGCATCCAGATAATCAGAAGTTCCAGAAATTGTCACCTTACAATATCATTTCTTCTCTTTGCCCTTAACCATTTTAATTTCTCTGTTAGGATTTAGGGCTTCCTTCTTAGATCTAGTGTCATCTGCTGCACCTAAAGATGTCTGCTGTTTAAGCCTGGGAACCACTGCTTCAGGATGTAATTCCATGTATCTGTCAGCATCAAAGAATCTACTTGAAGCATATCTCTCGAGTTCTTTTTGTCTCTGTTCAGACATTGTAGAAATGTTGGAAGAATCTAATCCTTGTTCTCTGGACTTTTTAATTTGGTCCAGTGCAGTTAATTCCTTCATTCTGGCAGTCCAAGCAGTTGGATTATTTTCAGGATCTTCAAAAGGTACAGGTGGCTCATACCTGTTAGAAGGATTGTCTTGAGAAGGCCTGACAGACACAGTCTCTTTCAGCTTGTAAGGGAAAGGACCAGAAGCTGTATCAGAAGAACCATGTCCTCCCCTAGAATATGGGGGCTACCTGGAGTACCCTTTAGAATATACTTGAATATCTCTCTGATTGCCCCTATATCCTCCTCTCCTAGAATGAGAGCCCCTGGATTGGCTTTCCCTGTGGTAAGATCTGGCATGAGGTTGATAGGGAGCCTGACTTCTGGCTGGGGGTTGACTTGCAGAGCTTCCACCTGCACCTGCATCAAGAGGAGGTGGTGGAGTAGGATGAGAGTGCTGGAATTGGGATGAACCCTTCTCATATTTTCTCTTTTTCTTCATGGCTTTTAGCTGGTTCTTGGAATACTGCATCCAGTGTTCAGTGATTGGGCAATCATGTAGAATATAATAAGGGATATCATTATTATCTTTGACTTTAGCAGGAGGTACCCTCTTCATAGCCTTGCTCCTTGCCTTCCTTTTTCTGGCAATGGTAGTAGAAGAATCATCAGAGTCTATTTTAAATTCATCAGATTCAGAACTCTGGTCCTCATAGAGAGCATCTATTTTCTTCATTAAATCCTTCTTAAGCTGAACAGAGGCAGATGAGGCAGAAATTGAAACAGCAGCAGCAGGTGTTGAGATGGTAACAGCAGGGACAGCAGCAGATGGAGAGGGTGAAGCAGAAGCAACAACAACAGCAATTTCACTAGCTACAGCAGAAACAACAGATTCACTAACAGCAGAAACTGGAGAGATGATAGCAGCAACAACTTTACTGACATCAGCAGAAATAGAAACATCATCAAAGTTTGCAGAAGGCTCAAATTCAGTGGCCTCTGTCATAAGAATGTCTTTGGAGATTGGTTCATCAGAAGTGGTAGGAACTTCAGCAGCAGCAGTATCAATAATCTCAGAAGCAACATCAATCCTTTCTTTAGAAGAAGCAGCAGCAGCAATGACTGAATGTACAAAAGAAGAGAGGATGCTAGGGTCACAGCCAGAAAAAGGCACAAGTGCCTTGGATAAGTCTTCTGGAGGCTGGACAGCATGAACCTCTGGCAGACAGCTAAAGAAAGCAGAATCAAAAGCAGATAGCAAAGACCTGAGGTCTATTGCAAGAACTGCAGTGAAAATCTGACTTTGTGGAGGCACAGCAACAGCAACAGAAGGAGCAGCAGAAGAAGCAGAACTAACAGAAGCAGCAGACAGAGAGCTTGCAGAAACAGCAGCAGCAGCAGCAGAAACAGCAGCAGCAGTAGCATGAAGATTCTCTTCATATGGCATCTCCCCCTACCTAGATGCAGACAGGTCTGGATCAAGGCACACTACTTTAGGTGCTGCCTGAGGGAAGAGGGAGGAGAGCCTGGCAGAAAGGGCTGCCACAGACAGGTGTAGAGGAGCCAAGGAGGTCTCCAACAGTAGAGAGAGCCTGAGGGCAAGCAGCTCATACAGCCTGTCAGCAAGGGCTGAGAGGTCTACTTGCTCAAGAGCTGGAGCAGAGGTAGAAGGTATGGAAGCAGCTGGAGGTTCTGGAAAGGAAGGGCTGGAGAATTGTGGAATGGATGGCTGAGGTGTTGGTAGGGTGGATATGGAGGATAGGGGAATGGATATGGATGGGGTGAAAGTTGGTTGATCAATGATGTGGTGTAGTAGGTCTTGAAATGAAGTGGAGGAGGAGGGTAACTCAGGAGGGGATGATGGGGAATCATCCATAAAGGAGTCATCCAATAGGGTGAAGGATGGAATAGAGGGTGAGGAGGTGACATCAGGTGGAGGGTAGGAGAACAGTGGGTGGAATTGTTCTTCTGGTGTAGAAAGAACAGGGACTGGAGATGATGTGGATGTTGGAGATGGGCTGGAGATGGTGATGGTGGATGGAGCTGGAATGGTGGATGGTAGGAGAAGGGATGGAATTGGAGGAGGAGGAGAGGCAGCAACAGCAGCCAGGTCATCTGCAGGGGCAGAGACCTGTGGAGGAGTGACTCTTTGAGTCCTTGTGCCTGAAGGAGCACTGGAGGAGGGCCTGCTAGGCTTGCTGATTTGCCTGTCCCACTTTCCAAAGAGGGCAAAGGTTAGTCTCTTGGAGGCATTGATATGAACTCCAGAGGAGACCAGCAAGGCAGGACACCTGTGCTGCAGAAATACTCCAAGAATTCTCCCAAAATTAACAAAACTTTTGTTTATTTTCTTTTTGATGAGGTCAAAGAAAACCTCTCCCCAGTTCAGACTCTTATTATCCATAAGAGCTCCCATGAGGCAGAGCTGATATCTTGATATGGTATCATGGGCTGAGTGCTTTGCCAGTAGCACTTTTCCCACCACATCTGCCATGAACCTGTATTCAATAGACAGGTTCCTTTTGAATAGCTTGCTAGGGTTTCCCTCTGGATGACCCATCCTGGCAAGCAGTTCAGAATATTCCTCTCCAGAGAGCTCAGCAGAATCTTCTCCATTTCTCAATTCAAAAACTTCTGAGAGAATGGTTGGGGTCAAGGGTACCTGAGTTCCAGCTATTGACCCAACTATGGTGCTGTTATCCTGATTATGGGCAGTATAAACCCATTCCTTGATCTCGTCTGAGGCCAGCTTGATCCTGGTGGTCATTATAGCAGTCAGATTCTGATCCTTGAACAGACCCAGTATATCTTGAAAAATCTGATCAGTCGTGCTGAAGGATTCTATATCAATGTCAAAACCGGCATCAAACTTCATTGCAGCAAGAACAGCAACGGACACAGCCATTGTACCTGCAAAAACTCAACAAACAAAATGACCAAGAGTAGAACTGTTTTGAGGGAAAGAAGATTCTTACAGAGAAATCGAAAGCGCAAATGAGAACGACGACGAAAAATGAGTTTTATATTAGGGTTCGACGCAGAAATGGAAAGATCGTTGAACTCAGTTTGACGATCGAGGCTTCTAAAGGAATCTGAAGAGACTTCAACATCGTCGATCTCCGTTCGACGATAGTGGAAAGCGTCGAGCTCCGTTCGACGATCGTTCAGAGAACAAAATCGTCGAGCGCCGTTCGACGATCGTTGACCGGAGGAGATAGTTCACACTATCTGAGAGGCGCTGAACTCAGTTCAACAATTTTGGAAATCGTCGATCTCCGTTCGACGATCTTGGGGCAAATCATTGAGCGCAGTTCAGAGATCAGAGAAATTCTAGACACTAAGAAAAAAAAAACATAATGATTGCTTAGTATTGGTCAATTTTTAAGCTTTCAAAATCTTGGATATTATTTAAGACTTCCTCCATCTAACATTCCTAACTGATTTAGGAAGAAGGTGTGTTTCTTTTCATCCAATGGCTTGGTGAAAATATCTCCCCTTTGTAAATCAGTTGGGATATATTGTAATTCAATTTTATTCTTTTCAACATTATCCCTTAAGAAATGATGCCTAATCTCTATATGTTTTGTCCTACTATGGAGGACTGGATTTTGAGCTATGGAAATAGCACTAGTATTGTCACAAAAGATTTTAGACTTCTCTAAGTTGTAGCCATAGTCTAGTAGTTGGTTTTGAATCCACAAGATTTGTGAACAACAGCTGCCTGCAGCCATATATTCAGCTTCAGCAGTTGAAGTTGACATAGATGTTTGTTTCTTACAAAACCAAGAGACAAGTCTGTCACCAAGGAACTGACAAGTTCCACTGGTGCTTTTCCTGTCAATTATGCCTCCAGCATAATCAGCATCTAAGAATCCAGTTAAATCAAATGCTGAATCCTTTGGATACTAGAGACCTAGATTCGGACAACTTTTAACATACCTGAGAATCCTCTTTACTAAAGTTAGGTGTGACTCTCTAGGGCTTACTTGGAACCTAGCACATATAAATGTAGCAAACATTATATCTGGTCTACTAGCTGTAAGATACAGTAAAGATCCAATCATTGCTCTATATGTTGTCTGATCGACAGGTTTCCCATGTTCATCAGCATCCAATACAGCATTAGTAGGCATGGGTGTTTTCATACAAGATGCCTCAGACATACCAAATTTCTTAACCAATTCATTTGCAAACTTGGTTTGAGAAATGAAGATGCCTTCAGCATGTTGCTTGACTTGCAATCCCAGGAAGAAGGATAGCTCACCCATGCTACTCATCTCAAATTTAGAATGCATTAGGTTGGAAAACCTTCTGCATAATTTGGAGTCAGTAGAACCAAAAATAATATCATCTACATAAATTTGTACTAGTAGGGTATGGGACTTATGGGTTCTAATGAAAAGAATTTGGTCTACTCTACCCCTTATAAAACTATTTTCCAAGAGAAAGCATGCTATGGTCTCATACCATGCTCTGGGAGCTTGCTTGAGACCATATAATGCTTTGTTCAGTCTAAAAACATAATCAGGATAAGTTGGAGAGATAAAACCTGGAGGTTGTCTGACATAAACTTCCTCTTTGATGTCTCCATTCAAGAAAGCACTTTTGACATCCATATGATATACTCTGAAGCCCTTATGAGCTGCATAAGCTAAAAATATTCTGATGGCTTCTAATCTTGCAACAGGTGCAAAAGTCTGGTCGTAGTCTATCCCTTCTTCTTGAGAGTATCCCTGAGCAACTAGCCTTGCCTTGTTTCTTATAATTACTCTTTGATCATCCAGTTTGTTTCTGAATACCCATTTTGTTCCGACAATGGAATGATCCTTAGGCTTTGGCACTAGTTCTCATACTTTGTTCCTCTCAAATTGATGCAACTCCTCTTGCATTGCAATGATCCAGTGTGGATCTTGCTCTGCATCTTGAATGGACTGAGGTTCAATTTGAGATAGGAAGCAGGTGTGTAACAGGTTTTGGTTGACCTGATTTCTGGTTTGCACACCAACTGAGATTTCCCCAATTATTTGGGAAATTGGATGGTCTCTTGATGTTACTAAATCAACAGGGGGTGTTGATTGTTCACCAACCTGTGTTGTTGTTTCCTCTTGTGGTACAACAACTGGCTCTTCAAGTTGTGCTTCAATGTGTTGAGCATTTTCTTCATCTTCACTGCTTTCATCCCTTTGAGTAACCTGTAACTTGTTCAGGTCTTCAACTAGAGAATGTTCCTGCAAAGGTTCTATGGTAGAGGAATTCTTCTCCTTAAAAGACATGTTAGTTTCATCAAATGAAATATGAATAGATTCCTCAATTTTCAAAGATGATTTATTATAGACCCTATAGGCCTTGCTGATCATGGAATATCCCAGAAACACTCATTCATCAGCTTTGGCTTGAAATTTTGCTAAATATCTCTTGTCATTATTGTGAATGTAGCAAATACAACCAAAAACTCTAAAATAGTCAACTTTAGGTTTCTTCCCTTTGAGTAATTCATAGGGAGTCTTTCCCTTTAGTTTATGTATCAGACTTCTGTTCAGCACATAGTTGGAGGTGTTAACTGCCTCTGCCCAGAAGGATAGAGGTAGATGAGCATCTGACAACAATGTAGTGACAGATTCAATAAGGGTTCTATTTTTCCTTTCAGCTACCCCATTTTGTTGAGGAGTTCTAGGAGCTGAGAAAGTATGCCTGATCCCTTCACTCTGACAGAACTCTTGCATAAGAAGAGAATCAAACTCTGTCCCATGATCACTTCTGATCAGGGCAATGTGAGTATTGAATTCAATCTGTATGCATTTGAGAAACTCTGTCAGACACTTAAAGTTATCAGACTTCTTCCTTAGAAAGAACACCCAAGTGAATCTAAAGAAGTCATCTACAACTACTAAAGTATAGGATTTCCCTCCTAGGCTTTGTACTGTGATGGGTCCAAAAAGATCCATGTGTAACAGATACAATATCCTAGGTGAATCACTCTTATTAAGTGACTTAAAGCTGTTTTTAGTTTGCTTGCCTAATTGACAAGCCCTGCAGAGTCCTTCCTTCTTATAGGGGCCAGAAGGTAGTCCTCTAACAAGGTTGTCCTTGGATAGCCTAGCAATAGTTCTAAGATTTAGGTGTCCTAATCTCTTATGCCATAAAATATTTGGTCTACAGACAGAGTTAAACAAGCAGATATCTACATCAGTTGAAAGAAAATCTACTAGATAGATGTTACCTTTCCTTTTACCTGTCAACACAGTTGTGTTGTCCTCTGACTTGATTTTGCATAAGGCTTTGCTGAAGGTCACCTGGTAGCCTTCATCACAGAGCTGACTGATGCTGATTAGGTTGTGCTTCAGTCCTTCCACATAAGCTACCTTCTTAAAAGTTACTGAACCAATCTGGACTGCACCATATCCTTTAGTCTGTCCAAAGTTTGAATCACCAAAAATAACTTTGGGTCCAAGCTTGGCTCCGAAAGATGTGAGGTTGTCCTTGTTCCCTGTCATGTGCTTAGAGCACCCACTATCCAAGTACCATTGCTGGTTAGATGCTGGATAGGTCTTCACCTGCACATGAGACAATTCATTTGTTTTTGACCCAGTTTACCTTGGGCCTAGGTTGATAACCTTTAAATTCTGAAATGAAAGACATCCCAGGTTGACTCTTATAACCTTCAGGATGATATCTCCTTGGAGGTATAATCCATTCAGTATAAGGGTTAAAGATTTGGGATGTAGGACCCTTAGGATTCAATTTTGATTTGCCTTTGAAAAGTTTTCCCGAGCTCTGACCTCTGTTCGACGATCTGTGAGCTGCGATCGACGATCTTGGGTCAGATCGTCGAGCTCCGTTCGACGGTCGACTATAGCTGAGGTCAGGTATTTGAGATCGTCGACCTGCGTAAGACGACTTTGGCTGAGATCGTCGATCTGCGTTCGACGATTGTGCCTGAGATCGTAGAGCTGCGTTCGGCGATCGTCGATCTTCATTCGGCGATCGTCGATCTCCGTTCGACGATTTCTGCTGGGACTTGGTTTTCTGAGGCAGATCAGAATTTTTCCTAGCAACCTCTACAACTCTCTTTCGTTTGTCAGAAATGAATTTGATGGGAGTTGTTAGGACTATAGGTTGGTTAGATGAAGCACCCAAGCCCAGTGTACTGTTAAATCTAGAGTTCACTGTGCTTGTGATGTCCATCAGCTTGATGCTTCTCCCATTGAGGGATTCTTCAAGCTTCTTGGCCTCAGAGAGCTCACTTTCCAGTGAAGCTATCTGTTCCCTACAGTCTTCCAACTCCTGAGAGAGTTTGAGGTTTTCTGACTTTAGAGTATTGTGTTTAGATAATTGATTTCTGAGAGAGATAATCTCTTTCTCAGACTTTAGCAGGTCTAAACACAGTGCTTTAAATTCAGATTTAAAATCTTCTGAACTAAAATCAAAAGAACCAATTACCTGATCTTTTTCAGGTTGAGTCTCTGAGTCTGACTCTGACTCCTCTTCCTCTGAATTATGCTGTGAGGCATTGATTGCCATCATGCAGAACTCCTTTTCTTCTGCATCATCCTCATCATCACTAGAGCTGGATGAGACTTCTGACTCTTCTTCAGTCTCACTCCAGGATTCAGCAACAAACCCTTTTCTTGTATGCTTGTTTTTTGCTTGAAGAAGGTATGCCATTACCATTCCTTCTGGAGTCTTTCTCCTTTCTTTTTTCTTTTCTGTCCCTTCTGTCCTTGTTCTTGTTCTCTGGACAGTCAGGAACTATGTGCCCTGGTTTCCTGCAACCAAAGCAAATAATGTCTTTATTATTACTAATGGACTTGTCATACCTTGGCTTGTCCTGCTCCTTGTATGATCTTCTTCTGAAGTCCTTTCTGGCCATCTTGTAGAATCTTTTGGCCAGCAGACTGAGTAGTTCATCATTGCATGTAGCTTTATCTTCAGGTAGATCCTCAGTTGCCTTGAATGCTATGGTCTTCTCTTTTCTTGTGGCTGGTGAGGCAGCCTTCTGTTCTTCCTCTCTATTTTTGATGAGCAGCTCATAATATTTGAGCTTACCCAATAGAGCTTTAGTGGTGATCTCATTTAGACTTCTGGCATCCTTAATTGGCCAGAATCTTGAATCCCAAGTGCTGGGAAAGCACATTAGGATCTTGTCATTAAGTTCAGTTAGAGAGATCTCTTTGTCTAATGTCCTGAGTTCACTAACAATTAGACTTAGTCTGTTGTACATGTCTCCCACTGACTCAGTTTCTCCCTTTTTGAAATTCTCATATTGAGAGATGAGATGGGATCTTCTATCCTTTCTCTCATCAGCTAAGCCTGAGACTATTTCTAAGAGTTTGTCCCAAATTTCTTTTGCTGAGTTACATTCAGCTACCTTTTAAAATATGTCATCTGACATTGTCTGGGCTAGGATATTCATAGCCTTAGCATTAGCTACCTTCCATCTCTTGATGTCAGCATATGTTCCTGATGGAGGTGGCACAGCATTTGTGCTTGTGTTCTCTGGGGGTCTTGGACATACTGTCAACACAGAATTAAAGATATCTTCGTCAATAGAATTCATGTAAAACCTAATCCTTGCTTTCCAAAGTGCAAACTTGGATAGATTGCACACTGGAGGTCTGGTGCTAGCATAATCTTTGTTTTGGGCCATGATTTGTGAGAACAAAATCTAATAATAAAATACTTAAAGAAAAACAGATCTAACTTGGGATCTTTGCGTTCAGGTGTTAGCCTGTACAACCAATCAGGTATGGTATGTTTAACCAACCTGGAAGATGTGGTATTTTTAACCAACCTGGAAGATGTGGTATTTTTAACCAACCTGGCTCTGATAGCAATTGAAAGAGCAGCTAGATCTGATATACTCTAGAGGGGGGTGAATAGAGTATATGATGCTTTGAATCTTTTTACAACAGTTGTTGTAGTATGTGTAAGCAGGGAAGCAGTAATAAAACTAATCACAGTACTAAGCTAAACAAAAGTCAATCACAGAGAAATCAAGGCCAGAAACAAAAATGAAAGCAAGCAAAACCAGAAGACACAAGGAAATATAGTGGTTCCCCAAACTTGGGTACATCCACTCTTCTACCACCCTAGGTAGGAATCCACTGCAGGATGAGTTGATCAGGTGTCCTGGGCACCAATGAGCTTTTGATAAGGTGCTCAAAAACCAAGGCAGATTTTTTGATCAGGTGTCTTGCCACCAATGAGCTTTTGACAAGGTGCTCAAAAACCAAGCTCAAACTTTTGAAGGGAGTTTGAGAAACCCTTTACAGAGTGGGAGTGAGAGAATGATGAAAGTCTTCTCTTTCTCAAACAACTGAGAAGACTATGTGGATTGTTTATGTCAAAGCTCCCCCTGAATCCTTGAGATCTTCAGGAAGAAAAAGCTTTGTAGAGGGTGATAGGCCTTCAAAGATTGAACTCCAGCAATAGATGATTTCAGCAAGAAGAGACTGAAATGTTGAATGTCTGGAGTCTGGAAATATGTTGGCCTTGAACACTTTGAAGGCTAAGGAGATCTAGAGATTTGAGAAGGCTTTATCTCCTTGGATGTGTGTTCTTCAGAATTCTTTTGTGACAGAAGATTTTTGAATGAGTCTGTGTAATTTGTATCCTCTCTCTGTCAAGTATAGTCGTTGGCCTGCATTAATTGCATCCTTAATTGCATAATCTCTTCTGGAGGAAAGTCCACAGATACATTCCTTGAAATATCCCTTGAAACTTGGTCCAGAAATGAATGATAACGGCTAGGAAATCTCTGAATTAATTGCAGAATAACTCCTAACTGATTTGAATTTGAATTAAGAAATATCCTGGAAGTTGTCTGAAATCGTCGAACTGAGCTCTGCTATCGTCGAGCTGAGCTCAGCGATCCGGAAACATACAGCAGCAAAATATCGTCGATCTGAGCTCAAAGATCATCGAACTGAGCTCAGAGATAAAGATCCAAAGCAGAGTCAAAATCGTCGACCTGAGCTCACCGATCGTCGAATGGAGTTCGACGATATTATGAAGTTGAGCTCAGTGATCGTCGAATGGAGTTCGACGATCTGTCGAAGTTGAGCTCAGCGATCGTCGAATGGAGTTCGACGATCTGTCAAAGTTGAGCTAGACGATTGTCGATCGGAGTTCGACGAATCGTCGTGCTGAGCTCGACGATCAGACTTAGTCTCCAGACAGAAAATCTTGGTCTTCAGGGCAGCTTCCAAACCTAGACTTCTAACCCTTAGACTCAATTCTAATTGACCTATTAAGCTATACAGGAGGTCAAGCAAAGGTTCCTAGAGACATAGTGATCCTGACCCAAATTAGTAATAGGGTGTTCCAACAGAACACGTTAAGGCAAAATCAGCTATATGCCAAGTTCTCGAAGTGCGAGTTTTGGCTATCGTCAGTGGCATTTTTGGGCCATGTGGTGAGTGGAGCAGGCATTGCAGTGGATCCAACAAAGATAAGAGCCATACAAGAGTGGTCAATGTTGTCTTCCGTGGCCGAGGTCAGGAGTTTCCTTGGACTTGCGGGCTACTATAGAAGATTTGTGGAAAACTTCTCGCGGATCGCTTTGCCGCTAACCACACTGACGCGAAAAGATCAGAAGTTCGTTTGGACGCCAGAGTGCGCACGAGCTTTTGAATAACTGAAGGTTCGGTTGACCACGGCGCTGGTGTTGTCTTCGCCACGTGGAACCGATGGATTTGTGATTTATAGTGATGCCTCCGGGAGCGGCTTAGGCTGCGTTCTTCTGCAGAATAGAAAGGTGATTGCTTATGGCTCACGCCAGCTAAAGGTGCACGAGCGAAACTATACCGTCCATGATTTGGAATTAGCGGCGGTGATATTTGCACTCAATTTGTGGCGACACTACCTTTATGGAGTGAAGGTGGAGATCTATACCGATCATAAGAGCCTAAAGTATCTTTTGGAGCAGAAAGACTTGAATATGCGACAACGAAGGTGGTTGGAGTTCCTTGGGGACTACACTTTCGAGATTCACTATACGCCCGGGAAGGGGAATGTTGTCGCGGATGCCTTGAGTCGGCGAGTTCCGGCTAGAGCAAATTGGTTGCCAAGGCATGATGAATGTCTTATCTAGGAACTGGAGGCATTGGAGATCTATTGTGTTGACAAGAATTCCATTGCCATTGCATGTTTGGACTGGACTGAGGTGCAATGTGACCATGCAGACCGAGTTCGACGGGCAACGGAGTTGGATGAAGATCTCTTGCGCTGTGTGAATGAAGGGCCAGAAGGCAAATTCAACTGGAATGACGGTCTTTTGCGAAAAGAGGGCCGTTTGTGCGTCCCTAATGTGGGGAAATTGAGGGAAGAACTGCTGTATGAAGCACATTATACAAAATATTCCATTCACCCCGGGAGCACAAAGATGTTCAACGATATGAAGAAGCTTTTCCGGTGGCCAGGGCTCAAGAAAGATGTTGTCCTTTATGTCTCTAAATGCCAAACATGTGCGATGGTGAAGGCGGAATGCCAAAAGCCGGGCGGTTACTTGAAATCACTACCGATCCCAGAGTGGAAATTTGATGATATTTCCATGGATTTTGTGCATGGGTTGCCAAGATCGCAGCGAGGAAATGATTCCATTTGGGTGATTGTTGACCGGCTAACGAAAGTGGCACATTTTCTCCCGAACAGGCGGGATGATTCAGTTGAAAGTTTGGCAAAGTTATATGTTGACCAAATTATGCGACTTCACAGTGTTCCTCGGAGCATTTTAAGTGATCGAGATGGGCGATTCACGTCAAATGATTGGAGGTTAGTTCACCGACTGTTGGGCACGAAATTGACTTTCAGTACAGCCTTTCATCCCCAAACGGATGGCCAAACTGAACGTACCAACAGAACAATGGAGGACATGCTCCGAATGTGCGCCCTTGACTTCGGAAAGAGATGGGAAGATCATCTATATATGGTGGAGTTTGCATATAATAACAACTACCAGGCGAGCATTGGGATGGCACCATATGAAGCTCTATATGGCAGGAAGTGTCGTACTCCCTTGGCTTGGGTAGAAGCGGGCGAAGCTCGGGTGTTTAAACCAAATGAGGTTGATGAAGCAAACTCAACCATTCGAACTATTCGAGAGCGATTGCTTATTGCTCAAGATCGACAAGCGAAGTACTACAACGCCAAGCACCGGAATGTAGAATTTGCGGTTGGCGACTGGGTCTACTTGAAGATCAAGCCATTCAAAGGGGTCTCCAGGATTCGACGATTGAAAAAGTTGAGTCCAAGATATTTGGGTCCTTTTGAAGTGGTTGAGCGAGTGGGCAAAGCAGCTTATCGGCTAGCTCTGTCGGCGGACTTGGGTGGGTTACATGATGTCTTTCACATCTCGGTGCTTCGGAAGGCCGTGAAAGATCCAGCTCAAGTGATCGCGGATGATCGTGTGCCAGTGGAGTATGGGCTAACAACGAGAGTTAGACCCATTGAAATCGAAGATCGAGCCGAGAAACAGTTGCGGAACAAGACGGTCGGTATGGTAAAAGTCCGGTGGGACAACTGCGGCCGTGAAGAACTGACATGGGAGCGAGAGCAAACCATGCGAGAAGAGTTCCCTGAGCTGTTTTTGTAATTTGTAGCAAGGATGTTGTAACATCAAATTTGGCATGTTGTAACATTTTTCTTGCTGGTTACTGTTGCCTTTCCTATGTCTGAATTTCGAGGACGAAATTTCTTGTAGGAGGGGAGGATTGTAACAGCCCAAATTTCGGAAACAGGAAATTTTTGGGTGACACGGCCTGGGACACGGGCGTGTCCCAGGGCGTGTCAGCTGACACGGCCTGCGACACGGGCGTGTCGCAGGGCGTGTCGAGGTTGTGTCGACGATCGGCCTTTGTCTCGACGATTTTTCGCTCGACGATGTGTCGAGAGGAGGCACACGGCCCAGGACACGGGCGTGTCCAAGGCCGTGTCGTGTGCTCGACGATTTTTACTCGACGGTCGTCGAGTGTCGAGACGTGCGGGTTGAGTGTCGAGAGGTTGAACACGGCCTGTGACACGGGCGTGTCACAGGGCGTGTCAAATCAGGTCGACGAGCTCAGCCCGCCGAAGGATTTCGACAGGGCGTGTCTTTGTGCCGTGTTTGGGCACACGGCCTGGGACACGGGAGTGTCACAGGCCGTGTGAAGTCTCGGGATGTTTTGGGATTTTTTTCACCCAGGCACACGGCCACAGACACGGGGGTGGCTGAAGGCGTGTTGGTGACACGGCCCATGTCACGGGCGTTTCCCATGGGCGTGTCACTGGTTTGGATAAGTCGGTTGACCACCGCTTGAGGCACACGGCCTGGCACACGCCCGTGTCAGAGGCCGTGTCAGGTCAAATTTAGCATTTTTGGCAGTTTTGTGGCCGTCCATTCTTTCAGCTGGGATCCAAGGGCTGAAGCTTCTTCCTCTTTTTCTTAAAGGCCGAAATCAGAGAAGTGATTCTCATTTACTTGTCCTTGATCTTTCTTCAAGTTAAGAGAGAAAGAGAGAGAGAAAGGAGGAGGAAGAGGGAAAGGGGGCTGCTGCTGGTGGTGCTGCGGTTTACCGACGAGAGTTCCGAAGCCGGCGTTGCGGAGGAAACGATCTTGCGAGTCTTGCAAGCTAGTTTTGAGTTCATGGCACCGAAGCGGTCGTCAAGGGTAACGACTTTTCTTCCTAGCCATGTGAAGGCTTCCTTTTGGCATATCTTGTGATTTCCCCCACCAAGAGGTGGTTGATTTTGGGAATCTTTGGGTGGATGCTTGAAATCCTCTTTTGTTAGCATATAGATCCGGAAATGGAGTACGGAATAGGCATGCTGTGTGAAGCCCATCTGGACAGGTTGGTCTGGATTGGTGATGTTGCATACGAACCGGAGAAGACTCCGTGATAACGTGTAGTGTAAGGAGTCTACGGGTTATACCTGCGAAAAGGAGTAGCAGGAAGTACTGGAGTGGTAGCCCAGGAAAAATAGCCATGTGATGTTTTGGGTCCAACCTGTGAATGAGGCACAAGAAGTACTGGTGTGACCAGGAAAGGCCCTTTTGTGATGCTTGATGTCGTAGGGTGTCCACCTGTGAAGCGAGTAACAGGAAGTACTGGCATGATAGCTAGGAAAGACCCCTGACATTTGTGCTTTTGCGGTGTCCACCTGTGGAGAGAGTCACAGGATGTACTGGGAGGCCCAGGAAAGACCCGTTGTTGTGCTAAAGAAATGGGTATAGAGAAATACCCAGGCTTGAATGCCACGAACAGGATTGGTGAGACCGACCCGCGCCTTTGATATAGCCATGAGTATGATGTACTCGGAGAAGGCAAGGCGATTTGAGCAACGGGGGGTGGAGGATCCGACCTGCGCTATGTCCGTCCGACGTGAGACCAAAAGGTGCGGTCTGTTGGAGCGCATAGCAAGAGTCTTCGGCCTGCGTGCCATGACATAATGGGGGGCTATGGGCCATCCCGGTGTAGGAAGACTAACTCCGGCTGCACGCCATGGAGTAAATGCTCAAGAGATTTAACGTTGGGTTGTGACCCTGATACGTTGGTGGGCAAGAGCTTTTCCAGAACACCAAGAATGTGCCCTGAGTGCACGGACCGTTGGGCCGGGTGGCCAACGGTTGTGATGGCTTGTGTGCGTGAAAGCACATTTTGATGATATATCTTGCCATACTTATGATCTCATATGCCTGCAGGGAAGAATACCGCTGCCCCGAGGGAAGGGGTAGGGTCGTTATAATTTGGTCAGCTGAACGCTGACCGTTGCTTTTGTTTGCCACCGGTGTGTGGATTGTCCCTTTACAGGTGCTGGAGAGCCGAGCGGGACGCATAGAGGTTGATGTTCCTGCTGGTGTTGCTGCTACTGTTGTTAGCCCTCGAAGGCTATAGCTTATGTTGTGTGGTTTCTTTTATTGTGGCCGGCCTGCGCGCCAATTAGTTTAGGCCACTGTTTGATAGCCATGTAAGGCCATAAGGCCAACTCTTTTGACTTGTTGGAAGACATTCCTATAGTTTATAAAATGTGGAGTTTTATGTTTGGACATTCATGAGGAGTTCCAGTTGTAGTCTAGGCTTCCGCTAGAATGCTTTGCGTTAGGTGCGATGCGCGACTCTGGTATCATCCTGTACCTTCACCGACTGTTTTGTGCTATATCTGGTGGGGGCCCGGCAGGACCTTCTAGAATATATCATATGAACGGATGAGGTTGTTACACGGCGGCGGCGGAGGTATCGCGATCTAGGTCACGTCGGCGGCTCGGCTTTTTCAAATCTTCTTCACGTCTTCACTGTACAAAAATACGCATGTATTTATAAAGTAGAATGCTCTTTTATGACCGTTATGGGTCCCACCTGAAGAAACCCTAAAAGCGGTTCAAAATATAGCCTTAACATTTGATCCGGTCCAGTGGGATCCAGAAATTTGCCCAAGTCAAATTCGGTGAGAATCGAAGGTGACTCTCGACGAGTCGGCGAGAATCAGCCGGTGATTCTCGACGATTCAGCGAGAATCACTAGTGATTCTCGCCGAATCTCTTTGATGATACTCGACGATTATGACTTAGCGCCAGATTTCCACGCCTTGATGTAGTCGGATAGAGACGGCGAGAATCAGCCAGTGATTCTCGACGATTCGGCGAGAATCACTTGGTGATTCTCGTCGATTCATACTTAGACGATTTTTCGTCTTTCCACCCATGAACTGCTCTTTGACCCATCCTTGCTCCTTGTCTGCTCTTGCATGATCACAGCCCTGTACTTGAAAATAAGTACACTCCAATAGAGAGAGTACACGTAGGCCAACACACTGATCTGCTCAATGAGGGATTACGTCGGGCAGACCCGTGTATATTGACCTACTGCACCCTGACATTGGAGTGCACTTAGCGTGGAATAACTGCAAGCACAACTTAAAAGGTTTCATCAAATACATTGTGAATTCATCTTAGCTTGACAGGAGGCTTCCTCAAATCCGGGTAATTGTGGATACATTACCCAACAGAGAGAAATCGGGCTCAATTGAGACCGATCGGGTGAGAGAATTTCTGGATTTTCATCATTTTTTCTACCTTGCGGGTTCGCCGGAAACCGCCCCTCCGGCGGTCGTGCCGCCGCCCGGCGATAACCCCCACCTCAACGAAAGTGGTGGCGGTGGTGCTCGGCCGGGGAGGTGGCTGGGTGGCCGGCTGAAAGTCAGGAGTTAGATCTGGAATACTCTTGAGGGGGGGGGGGGTGAATAGAGTATCCTTAAAAACTTTTCAATTTGTGTAGTAAATAAAATACTGCAGAATATAAACTAATTAAACACAAACATAGTTGTCCTAATTAGCACAGCCACAATAAGAACAAAAAGAAAAGGGCAACCAGACAACACAAGAATTTATAGTGGTTCCCCAACCTGGGTACATCCACTCTTCTACCACCCTGGTAGGAATCCACTTAGATTTTTGATCAGGTGTCGGACACCAATGATCTTTTGATCAGGTGCTCAAAAACCAATCATCAAGTCTTTTGGTCAGGTGACTTGCAACCAGGAATAACTTTTGAAGGGAGTTAAGAAGCCTTTATACAGTGGGGGGGATGATCTTTCTCAAGTTACAACTGAGAAGTCTTAAGTGGATATGATGTTAGCAAAAGGCTCTCCCTGAGATGTTGAATGGTTCAGGAAGATGGAGCTTTGCTTCAGGGTGATAGGCCTTCAATTTTTCAGCTTTGACCAAATAAAGTACAGGAACTTCTTGACAGATATAAGGTTTGTTGTCCTTTGAAGTGTCCTGGAGTGTAGAAGGAAGAAGACTCTTAATTTTGATTTGATGTTCTTCTTCTTCAGATTGATTATATTCTTCTGGTGTAGATCTTGTATGTTTTTATCAAATTTCTCTATCCGTGTATCATCGTTCTTTCGAGAGAGAGAGAGAGGTAGAGAAATCCTTGTTGCAGACTAATTGCTCTCTTCCTGACTTGTCGATCCACTCTTCAGGAAAAGAGAAAATCTCTTTTATATTTTCCAAATAAGTTTGCTTTTGAAATTTGAAATTCTTCTGCATTCAATGCCGACGACCTGGAGAATGTTTTGTATTGATTGAGTTTCCCCAACTATCCCATGGAAAAACGGCAAGCAATAATCCTGGAGAAGACCATAATTAATGTTCTGTCTAACAGTAATATTCAGAGAATATTTTAGCATTAATTACTCGGGAATTATTATAGTAGGAAAGGGATAGAAGGATGGAAATAACCAAGTCTGGATTCGTCGAATAGAGAACAGAAATCGTCAAGCTGAGTCCACAGTTCGTCAAGCTGAGGATTTGTGTTCGTCGAGCAGATGGCTTCTATTCGTCGAGCTGAGTTCCAAGATCGTCGAGATAAGAACAGATAACTGCATTCTCTAGAATGTTGCCTTTTCTGCACATCAAGTTCATCGAGCTGAGAATTTGACTTTGTCGACGAGAGTTCAGTGAAGTGTTTTGGGAATTAGATATTTCTGGAATGAAATGCTGAAGTAGAGTATCTAGAAATCGTCGACCTGAGAACTGGGTTCGTCGAACTAAGAACTAGTTTCGTTGGGCTGAGAACTTCTAACTGCTGCTACATAACTCTTACAAATGTGGTGTAAGTTCGTCAAGCTGAGTCCACAGTTCTTCTTTAACTTCTTGATACAGCTTCTGTGGAATATTTCGACACAAGTCCTGCGTGTCGACACAATTGCTTCTTGTCTTGACATAATTATTATTTTGACAGAAATTTGGAGTGTGTCGACACAAGTCCTGTGTGTCGACAAAATTGCTGTCGACGGATGTTCTGTGTGTCGACACAAGTCCTGTGTGTCGACACAATCTGGCTTCTGGTTTCGACACAATTATTGTCGACAGATGTTCTGTGTGTCGACACTAAGTCCCGTGTGTCGACACAATCTAGCTTCTGGTGTCGACACAGTTGATGTAGATAGATGTTCTATGTGTCGACACAAGTCCTGTATGTCGACACAATCTGGCTTCTGGTGTCGACACAGCATTTCCGAAGTGTCGACACAATTGCTTGAGTCTCTGACAGTCTGTTGAAGGCTGGTCCATGTGATGTTGACTCTAAGGACTTGGCCTAGACGCTAGGACACAACCATGACCCTGGCTATACATGATTGGTCAATCTAAACAAACATAATAGTGATCCTTGCACAAATCAGAACTAGGGTTCCAATAATCTCCCCTTATTTGGGTGAGGACACTATTTACTTAAAAACAAATAAAAATGCAAAGCAAAAATAATCTGCCTGATTTATAAGAATTTTCAGCAGATGTACACGGGTGCTTTTAAAAATAAAATAAAGCTATTTTTGCATCCTTCCAAGCAATCAAATAATCTCCCCCTAATAACTTTTCCTTGCACACATTCCTTGCCCCTAATCTGAGTAGTCTTTGTAATTTATTAGAATAAACAGTCTATCTCTACTGCTGTAGCCTTTCAAACAATCTCTCACTATACAGCCACTGATATATCCCCTGTATTGGCTGAGACTAAAGTCTTTTGGTTACTATCAATTACCGCGGTTTCTCTGTGGTAAGATAGGTCTTTTCTTGAAAAGAGATGTTAGGAGTTCTGGACCCAGATTTCCTTGGGTCCTGGTTCTCTCTTATAATAATTAGAAATAAAAAAATATCCAGGTTGATTTTTATAACCAAGTGGATGATATTTCCTAAGAGGGATTATCCACTCAGTAAAAGGATTTGTAAAATTTTGCATTTGATTATAATTCTGAAGAGAATAAAAATTTCCTTTCTGAAATTTTGAGTTCGACGAATTAAAGTAATTTCGTCAACCTGAGTTCGACGAATGGTATTGAGTTCGTCGAGCTCTGTTCACATAATGATAATAGTTGTTTTTTGTATTCCATTTTCGTCGATCTCAGTTCGACGAAGTGTATTTATTTCGTCGAGCATAGATTCCTGAACTGTTAAAATCAAAATCTCTGTTCATAGTTCATCGAGCTTTGTTCGACGAATGATGTTGTTTTCGTCGAGCTCGATTCGACGAATTATTTTGAACAAAGATTTTCTGAAGATTTTTAAGTTGATTTGCTTTATTCTTTTGCAATTTTCAGTATTTTTATTTATGTCCTCTAACTTTTCTTTTCCTTTAATTGATTCTAAATGACTTATTTGTTCAAGAGCATTTTTTAAATATTCTTTGAGTTTTATATTTTCAGAAGATACATTATTTATATTCTCTTTGAGAAGTTTTATTTCCTTCTCAGATCGAATCAAATCTTCACATAATAATTTAAAATCAGTTTTAAATTCTTCTGATGAAAGATCAAGGGTAGAGATTACCTGATCTTCTTCTGATTCACATTCTAATTCTTCATCTGAGTCTGATTCTTCATTAGGGTTGCTGCAGGAGGCATTTATTGCCATTAGGCAAAATTCTCTTCTCTTGACTTTTCTTCATCTTCAGTTGTATAGGATGAAGCTTCAGATTCAGAGTCACTCTAAGTGACAGCATCAAATATTCTCTTTTTAGCTGATCCAGCAACCGTAGTTGTGAGGGAGTCTCAAATATCTTTTGCTGATGAACATTCAGCAATTTCCTGAAAAATGTCATCAAACATTGATTGTGCAAGAATGTTCATTGCTTTTGCTTTAGCAATCTTTAGCCTTTTCTGGGCTTCTATCCATTGAGGTGATGGAACATCAGTGATGCTTGTTACCTCCACTGATTGATAAGGACCTGTAAATATGGAATTAAAAATATTTTCATCAATGGAGTTCATATAAAGCCTAATACAAGCCTTCCATAGTGCAAGCTTATCTAGATTGCACATAGGATGTCTGGTACTTGAAAACTCTTCATTTTGTGCCATGATAGACTCTTAAGAAATATAAGATCTATCAGATCATTTTGGTTCAGGTGTTAGCCTGTACAACCAAGAAAACCAGCTCTGATACCAATTGAAATATATGTATAGATCTTAACTTGCACTAGTTAGAGTTATATTTATATTCTCAGAAAAGAAAATCATAGCACAAAAGTAAAGAACAGAGTAAGCAACACAGAAGACACAAGGATATATAGTGCTTCCCCCTAACTGGGTACATCCACTCTTCTACCACCCTGGTAGGAATCCACTATAGGTTTTGATCAGGTGACTGCCACCAATTAGATTTTGATCAGGTGCTCAAAAACCAATCCTCGAGTATTTTGATCAGGAGACTTGCAACCAAGAATAACTTTTGAAGGGAGTTAAGAACTCTTTATACAGTGGGGGGATGAGAGATGATTTTGTCTTCTCTTTCTCAAGTTACAACTGAGAATACTTAAGTGGATATGATGTTAGCAAAAGGCTCCCCCTGATTTGATGATGTCAAAGCTCCCCCTGAAATATTGAGTTGTTTAGGAAGGTTGGAAGCTTTGCTTCAGGGTGAGTAGGCCTTCAGATTGATGATGTATCCATCAAGCTTCTTAGACTGATATTTATTATGTCTCTCTTGAGAAGCCTGGAGTAGATGAAGAACTCTGTGTTTCTTATTGTTCTCTTCTCTGTCGAGTTCAAACATTTGAATTCATTTATATTGAAGACGGGAGAAGCATTCCCGAGAGTAGAAGATGCCTTGGGAATTAATCCTGAATTAACTTCTAAAACAGCCCCATTTAATGTTGCCTCTGAACGGTTATTTCCTATTAGGAATGTTCAACATTAAATGTCCTGGGCATTAACTGTAGTTAATTCTGCCAACTGTAACTGATTGCACAGAATTCGTTGACCGAAGCTCGCAGATTATCGAGCACAGTTTCTTATTTCATCGAGCTGTCTTGAGTTCAGCGATCGTCGACCTGAGCTCGGAGTTCGTCGAGTTGAGTCCACAGTTCTTCTTTAACTTCTTGACATAGCTTTTATGGAATGTGTCGACACAAGTCCTGTGTGTCAACACAATTGCTTCTTATCTTGACATAGTTATTGTTTTGACAAAAATATGGAGTGTGTCGACACAAGTCCTGTGTGTCGACACAATTGTTGTCGACAGATGTTCTGTGTGTCGACATAAGTCTTGTGTGTCGACACAATTTGGCTTCTAGTGTCGACACAGCCTTTTCGAAGTGTTGACACAATTATTTGAGTCTCTGGCAGTCTGTTGAAGGCTGGTCCATGTGATGTTGATTCTAAGGACTTGGCCTAGACTCTAGGAAACAACCATGACCCTGGCTATACATGATGGGTCATATGATCCTAACTTAGTGAACCTAGCCCAAATCCAACTAGGGATTCAACAATCTCCCCCTATTTGGGTAAAGTCACTAATTATAGACTCAACTAAACTTGAACGTAATCAAAGTAAGAAAACATATATCTGGCAGAGAAAATTAACACATGCAGCAAATATATATATATATACAATAAGCTTTATATCAGAAATTAGAAAGCAGTTTTAAGAAAACTCAGAAAAACTAAAGATAATCAAAGTATCATTTCTTTTGCTTTTTCCCTTTGAGCTTCTCTTCTTTGCTTTTCTCTCCAGACTGAGTGAAAATGATTTCCCTATTGGGATCTGCAGCTTGCACCTTTGCCATTATCATATCGGCAGCCCCTATGATCTTTAGAGATGTAGCCCTATGCACTACTGCTTCTGAATGCAGTTTCATATAGTCATCAACATTGAAAAATTTATTAGCTTTTTCAAACTTATTGAGCTCGTCCTTCCTGTATTTTGGCATAGTAGTATATTCTGACGGATCCTTCCCTTCAGCTCTGGCTTTGTTGATCATAGAAAGGCCAACAAGTTCTTGGAACCTGGCCATCCTAGCTGTTGTTGCTGTTTCAGAATCCTCATATGGTACAGGTGGGGAAGCAGGTCTCTTGGGGTTTTCAGTTTTGATGTTTAGGGAGTTGTTGCTGTAGCTATTGTTGATGCTGCTGCTGTTGAGGTTGGTGCTACTTGCCTCAAGAGTAGTATCTCTGTTGGCTACTTCCTGAGGATGAGGACCTACCCTGATTCCTTTTATAAGTTTGAAACTGAGTAGTCCTTTGAGATGTTGTGCCTGAAGCACCAGCAGCTGGAGGAGGAGGTGGAGGAGGATCCTTTCTATATCTTTGAGTAGGAGGAGGTGAATACCTTCTGGTCTTCTTTCTCTCTTTCTGTTCATTCTTTGATAACCACATCCAATCAGGCATTCCCTTGTAAGGAGTGATCTTCTGGAGGATATAGTAAGGGGTGTCATTTGCTGGATTGGGCTTTGGAGCAGGAGGTGGAGGTGTTTTCCTTTTCTTAGAAACTTTCCTTTTCTTGGGATCTTCATCTGAGTCCTCATCTTCATCCTCATCATCATCAGAAGATTCTTGTGGATTATCACATAGTGAATCCAGTGCTTTGAGAGCCTTTGCAGAAATTAGAGGTTTCTCAGGCTGGAAGGGAGCTGGAGGAGGAACTGCAACTGGAGCTGGAACAGGAACTGGAGATCTGTACATGATAGTGCTTTCAGCAACTATCTTTTTTTCTTCTTCAATATCAGCCATGATCAGAGCATCAAGATCAGGCATGGGAGAATCATCCATTACAAAACTTGGAACAGAAATGGTTTCTGGAGGGGATGAAAGACTGACTGAATCAGCCTTAGGTGGAGATGGAATGGCTGTAGTCTTTGGAGCAGCAAAAATGTCTTTGAGTTGCTTGGCAACTTTAAGACTTATTGGAGAGGAATAAGGAATAATAGCCAAAGATGGCTTAGTACTCTCAGCTGGTGGAAAGCTCAAATAAGCTGTATCAAAAATTATCAAAAGACTTACCAAATCTACTGTGGGATTAATAATGAAATCACCAACAGTAATTATTTCTTCTGTTACTGACTCATCTATGTCCATATAAGTTTCAATAAAATGAATAAAATCAAATAAATCTTCATCATCTGCTGGAAATAAATCGGCATCATCTGCTGCTGCTACTGCATCTACTGGAACTGTTACTGCTGCAGCTTCTTCAACAAATATCTCCCCCTGCCTGGTTTCAGTGCTAACTAGAGCAGGCCCCTAACTGAAGAGGGGGCAGCAGAGAGGGCATTTATTTGAGCAGCAAGGGAGGATATAGAAGTAGCAAGAGGTGAAATAGCCTCTGCTATAAGATTTTTGAGGAGGGGAGTAAGTAGGGAAAGAAGAGAGGAAATGGTGGAGGGTTCCAAGGGTAGAGTTGTAGATGGTGGGAGGATAGCTGTTTGATTGGAAACAGATGGAGGAATGGAAGTTGATGGTGGAGAAGGAGGTGGAGCATCTTGCATTTGAATATCTTGTGGAGAAGGAGTGTTGAGAGGGGAGGAGAGTAAAGTGAATGTGGGTATGTTGGCTAGATGTGGAGGTAAGGGAGATGAAGGTAGTGAAGGTGCCGGTGCATCATGGGGAGAAGGAGTATGAGTAGGAGATGGGACTGGGGTATCATGTGGAGATGGAACATGAATTGGAGATTGATGAATGGGAGATGATGGAGGTGTGGGAATATAGACTCATTGTTGTGGGTGTTGTTATTGTGGTTGTTGAGTAGAGGGAATATGAACTGTTGTGTAGGATGTGGAGGGTGGTTGAGGTTGAGTTGCTGGAAGTGATGGAGGTGTAGGATGGATTTCTTCAGAAGGGTGGGGAGTGGCTGGAGCAGCCCTTATACTTTCAGAAGATGTGGTGGCAGTGGAGGAAGCCTTAGAGGGCTTTGTGATGGTCCTCTCCCACCTGCCCAAACAAGGCACAAGTGAGCCTCTTGCTGGCATTAATGAATATGGTCTGGGATACCAGGGATTCAACAGCTTTTTCTTTCAAGAAGATCCCCAGGATCCTTCCAAAACTGACTTCCTTTTTATTATTCTTTTTATTAATAAGATCAAACAAGATCTGTGCCCAGTTCACCTTTTTCTTGTTCACCACTGCATACATAACCAAAAATTAGTGCCTGGTTATATAGTCGTGTGCAGTATGCTTGCCCAGCAAGACTTTCCCTACATTATCCACTAAGAATTTAAACTCTGCAGACAGATGTTTCTTCAACAACTTGTTTGGGGTTTGTCCAGAATAACCCATTTGACTAAGCATCTCATCATACTCTTCAGTATCCATTTCTAAATCCTCTTCACCATTAATTAATCCAAAAATTTCAGTGAGAATGACGGGAGTGAGAGAAATAGTATTACCAGCTATAATGCTGGTAATGGTATTGTCATCTGTTGTGGCAGTGGTGTACACCTATTCTCTGATTTCTATGGCAGATATCTTGATTCTAGTCGACAGCAGAGTTTTCAGTTGCTGGTCTTCAAGTAGTTGCAGTATTCCCAGGAAGATGGGGTCGGAATGTTGGAAAGAGTCGAAATCCACATCGAATCCTGTGTCAAATTTCATTGCGGCAAGAGTTCCTGCTTGAATCGCCATGAGAGCACCTACAAGAGAAAAATGAAGATCAAGTGCAAGGGAACTGAATGCGTGGGACAGAGGTCGAAGAAAACCTAGATATAAGGTTTTCTAGAATATGAATCAACAAACTCCGTTCCACGAAAATTTAGAAATTCTTCAACCAAAGATCGACGAAATAATTGATAGTTAAATAATTCGTCGAGCTCAGTCTGAAGATTTGAAGACATTTCGTCGAGCTCCGTTCGATGAAAGTTTTCTGAAGCAGCTTCGTCGATCTCCGTTCAACAAACACAACTTCACTCACAGAGAGTTCGTCGACCTCCGTTCGACGAATATCTCAAAAACTTTCCCTAGTTCGTCGAACTCCGTTTGACGAACTTTGGCAAATTCGTCGAGTGCAGACAGAAACTAAACTAAGTCTTCTCCATTGATCATTCCAAGCTGATTTATAAAGAATAAGTGATTTCTCTCATTCAGAGGTTTGGTGAATATATAAGCTCTTTGTAAATCAGTGTAGATATAGACAAGTTTAATTTTGTTTTTGTCTACACACTCTCTAATGAAATGATGTCTAATGTTTATATGCTTGGTCCTACTGTGATGGACTGGATTTTTTGCTATGGCTATAGCACTTGTGTTATCACAGAATAGGGTTGAATTATTTAAGTTGAGACCATAGTCCAGTAGTTGATTCTGAATCCACAACATCTGTGAATAACAACTGCCAGCTGCAATGTATTGTGCTTCAGCAGTTGAAGTGGATACAGAGGATTGTTTCTTACAGAACCAAGACACTAATCTCATACCTAGGAACTGGCAAGTTCCTGAAGTTATTTTTCTGTCTACCATACATCCTGCAAAGTCAGCATCTGAATATCCAGTTAAATCAAATTCTGACTCAGTAGGATACCATAGGCCTAGACTAGGACAACTCTTTATATATCTCAAAATTCTTTTTAAGAAACTTAGGTGAGATTCTTTAGGGTTCACCTGGAACCTAGCACAAAGGCATGTGGCAAACATAATATCAGGTCTGCTTGCTGTAAGGTTTAGTAGGGACCCAACAATGCTCATATATAGTTTCTGATCCGCAGGTTTCCCATGTGCATCAGAGTCTATTACAACATTTGTAGCAATGGGTGTTTTCTTTGCTGAGGCATCAGCCATACCAAACCTCTTTATAAGCTCTTTAGCATATTTAGCTTGGGAGATGAAGATGCCATCAGGGAGTTGCTTCACTTGGAGACCAAGGAAGTAGGAGAGCTCACACATGCTACTCATTTCAAATTTTGAATGCATGAGTTTAGAGAACCTCTTGCATAATTTGGAATTAGTAGACCCAAATATGATGTCATCCATATATATTTGTACTAACAAGGTTTGATCCTTATGATGTCTAGTGAAAAGTATTTTATCTACTATACCTCTAATGAATTTATGCTCTATCAAAAAACTAGCTAGGGTCTCATACCAAGCCCTTGGAGTTTGTTGTAGACCATAAAGAGCTTTGTGCAATTTAAATACATGATAAGGATGAGTTGGAGAGACAAAACCTGGAGGTTGTTCAACATAAACCTCTTCTTTAAGTACTCCATTCAGAAATGCACTCTTCACATCCATTTGATACACGTTGAATTTCATGTATGCAGCATAGGCCAGAAAAATTCTAATGGCCTCTAACCTTGCAAGTGGTGCAAAGGTTTGATCATAATCTCTGTCTTCTTCTTGTCTGTATCCTTGAGCAACAAGCCTAGCCTTATTCCTCATAATTGTACATTGGGCATCTAGTTTATTATTGTATACCCATTTCGTTTCAATGACTGGGTAGTCTTAGGGTCTTGGAACCAAATTCCAAACTCTACATCTCTTAAATTGATTTAGTTCCTCTTGCATGGCAATGATCTAGTGTGGATCCTTCTCAGCTTCATGTATAGATTGAGGTTCAACATAAGATAGAAAACAGGCATGCATCAAATCTTGGTTAAGTTGATGCCTTGTTTGTACACCTGCTGATATGTCTCCAATCACTTGAGATCTAGGGTGATCCCTTGGTGTAACAAGATCATTTGGTGGAGTTAGTTCAGCAACAACATTTTGAATTAATTCCTCTTGTGGAATTATATTTCTGTTGGATGAGGTTCAACTTCCTCAGTGCTTTCTTCTTCACTTTCTTCATTAACTTGTGGAAAAGGATGTGTTGGAACCTCTTGGGTGAGGCTTAGTCCATCCAAATTCTCACACAAGTGAGGTACCTGCAAAATATTATTGGTAGAAATTTCTTTCTCCTTGCAAGACATGTTAGATTCATCAAAAGTAACATGAATAGATTCTTCAATTTTTAAAGATGATTTATTGAATACCCTATAAGATTTGCTTACTTGGGAATATCCTAGAAAAATTCCCTCTTCAGCCTTAGCTTCAAACTTTCTAATGTATTTTTTGTTGTTGTTATGTATATATCATATACATCCAAATACTTTAAAATAGTTGATTTTAGGTTTCTTCCCTTTAAGTAATTCATAGGGAGTCCTATTCTTTAGTTTATGTATCAAACTGCTGTTCAGGACATTGTTTGTTGTGCTTACAGCCTCTGCCCAAAAGGTTAGTGGCATGTAAGCATCTACAAGTAATGTGCATGCAACTTCAATTAGGGTCCTATTTTTCCTTTCAACTACCTCATTTTGTTGGGGAGTTCTAGGAGCTGAGAAACAGTGTCTGATACCTTCCTTCTCACAGAACTCATGCATAAGAAGAGACTCATATTCTGTACCATGATCACTTCTGATCAATGCAATATGAGTAGAGTACTCAATCTGTATGGTCCTGAGAAAATCTGTAAGAACTTTAAAAGTATCTGACTTAGATCTCAGAAAGAACACCCAAGTGAACCTTGAGAAATCATCTACAATAACTAAGGTGTAGGATTTCCCTCCTAGGCTTTGCACAGCAATAGGTCCAAAGAGATCCACGTGTAGCAAATACAAAATCCTAGGTGAATCACTTCTATTAACTGACTTAAAGCTAGTTTTAGTTTGCTTGCCTAGTTGACAAGCCCTGCAAAGGCCTTCCTTCTTGTAGGGACCAGAAGGTAAGCCTCTTACAAGACTGTCTTTAGATAACCTAGCAACGTTTTTCATGTTAACATGACCTAGCCTTTTATGCCAAAGTTCATTTTGAATGCAACTAATATTAAGCAAACAAATGTCTGATTTGGCAGAATAGAAATCAACTAAATATATATTTTCTTGTCTATTTACAATTAAAATAATTTGTTTTTCTTTATTAGAGATAGTGTAGGAGGTTGAGTTAAAGTGTACCTGATAACCTTCATCACATAATTGACTTATGGAGATGAGGTTATGTTTGAGTCCTCTGACATATGTCACTTTTTTAAAGGTGACAGCTCCAATTTTCACTTCTCTATAACCTTCTGACTGGCCACACTTTGAATCACCAAAGATTACCTTTGGCCACAGCTTGGACTTGTAGTTGATTAAATTATACATGCTACCAGTCATGTGTTTGGAGCATCCACTGTCGAGGTACCAAGTCTGATTAATCACTGGACAGCCCTTTATCTACAAAGAAGACAGTTAGTTGTTCTTGATTCTGGTTACCTTGGGTCCTTTTTATATTGCTGATATGAAAAACTAAAGATTACAGAAAATTCTGGTTGAGATTTGTATCCTAATGGATGATATCTTCTGGGTGGAATTATTCAATCAGCTAATGGATTAAATGGTTTTCTGGATTTAATAGAACTGGTGTTATAATTATGATTTTTGTTAAGTCTTTCTTGGTTCGATGAAATGTTGTGAGTTCATCGACTAGAGTTCGATGAATTGGGATGAGATTGTCTATCTCTGCCCAGAGAATGAACATAGTCATTTTCTATGCACCACGTTCGTCGATATCTGCTCAACGAACTATACAAAGTTCGTCGATCGCAGTGAGACGAATAATTATAGCTTAAGTTTGCGTTCAGAGTTCGTCTACTAGAGTTCGACGAACTGGCCACATTTCATCGATCTAAGTTCGACGAAATCTGCAGAACTTTGTTTTTACCTAAGGTTTTCTGATTTTTGTTATTTTGACCTTTTGATTTGGGAATTTCTTCTATGGTTTATTGTTTTTTTCCCCTTAGCTGAAACATGTTTGATGGGGGTTGTCAAAATATTCTTCTTGAGAATGGGGGGCAAACTTGATGAAGCACCCAAGCCCAGCTTGCCATTTAGTCTGACATTGACAATGCTTGTAATGTCCATCAGTTTGAGGCTTCTCCCATTGAGGGTTTCCTCAAGTTGTTTAGCCTCACATAACTCAGTCTTTAACAGGATAATCTGTTCATTAGCTAAATTTAATTCATCCTTTAACCTATTGTTTTCAGAAAGAACATTTTCTTGGTTTTCTAGTTTTTTCCCTAAGTGTTTTAATTTCTTTTTCTAAATTTATTAGATCTATGCACATGATTTTAAATTCAGATTTGAATTAATCAGAGTTATAATCAAATGAGGAAAATACCTAGTCAGCCTCAGATTCTGAAGCTTCTTCACTGTCTGGCTCTTCTTCATCTGAATGAGTTCTGGAAGCATCAAATGCCATGAGACAGACTTTTTATGCCCTTGCCTCTTCTTCTTCTTCGCTGGAGCTGGAGGATGTTGATTCATCTTCAGTTTCACTCCAGGGTTCAGCTATAAATCCTTTCTCCTTCTTCTTGTATCTGTTGGAGGAAGGTCTTGAGCTGTGTTGCCTTCTGGTATCCTTCTCTCTTCTCTTATCCTTCTTTTGATTTTCTGGACACTCTGAGATGAAGTGTCCAGGTTTCCTGCAACCAAAGCAGACCACTTCTTTAGTGGGGGTTTTATCATACCTTGGCTTGTCATCCAGCTTGGATAACTTTCTTCTGAAGACTTTCCTTGCCAGCTTGTAAAATCTTTTGGCAAGTATACCCATCAGCTCTTCATTTAGTGTTGGCACTTCTGTCTCCTCAACAGCTTTGAATGTAATGCTGTGCTCCTTCCTTGCTGGTGGAGGTGTTCTTTGCTCAGCTGCTTCTCTGGATTTGATTAGTTGCTCATAAGACTTAAGCTTTCCTTAAAGAGATTCAGTGGAAATCTCATTCAGACTCCTGTCCTCCTTGATGGGCCAGATCCTTGAATCCCATGAGCTTGGGAAACACATAAGGATTTTATCATTCACCTCTGTGAGGGTGATGTCCTTGTCCAAGGTTTTGAGCTCATTGATGATTAAGGTCAACCTATTGTACATGTCTGCTACTAATTCAGCTTCCTCCTTCTTAAAATTCTCATATTGGGATATGAGATTGGATCTCTTATCCTTTCTTTCATCAGCAGATCTAACCACCATTTGATTTAGGGAATCCCAGATGGCTTTGGCTGATGTGCACTCAACCACTTTTTGAAAAATGTCATCTGACATTGTTTGGGCCAGAATATTCATGGTCTTGGCATCATCAATTTTTTCCTTCTTCTGGGCCTCAGTCCACTCAGGTGGTGGAACTGCATTGTTGCTGGAAGCTGCTGTAGAGGTAGATGCTTTGAGGAGGACCTGCCACAATGGAATTGAAAATATCCTCATCAATAGAGTTCATATATAACTTGATTCTTGTCGTCAAGATGGCAAATCTATTTAGGTTGCAAACTGAAGGTCTGGTGCTTGCATAGTCTTTGTTTGTGTCATGCTGTGTGTATAATCCTAAATAAAAATAAAAGAAGAAATCTGATCTAACACATGATCTTTGGTTCAAAGGTTAGCTTGTACAACCAAGGAATCCAGGCTCTGATAACAATTGAAAGTGAGGAGTTAGATATGGAATACTCTAGAGGGGGGTGGGGTGAATAGAGTATCCTTAAAAACTTTTCAAATTGTGTAGTAAATAAAATACTACAGAATATAAACTAATTAAACACAAACACGGCAGTCCTAATTAGCATAGCCACAGCAAAAATAAAAAAAAGGGCAAGCAGACAACACAAGAATTTTTAGTAGTTCCCCAACCTGGGTACATCCAGTCTTCTACCACCCTGGTAGGAATCCACTCAGATTTTTGATTAGGTGTCTGACACTAATGAGCTTTTGAGCAGGTGCTCAAAAAGCAATCCTCAAGTCTTTTGGTCAGGTGACTTGCAACCAGGAATAACTTTTGAAGGGAGTTAAGAACCCTTTATATAGTGGGGGGATGAGAGATGATTTTGTCCTCTCTTTCTCAAGTTACAACTTAGAAGACTTAAGTGGATATGATGTTAGCAAAAGGCTCCCCCTGAGATGTTGAATGGTTCAAGAAGATGGAGCTTTGCTTCAGGGTGATAGGCCTTCAGTCTTTCAGCTTTGACCAGACAAAGTACAGGACTTCTTGACAGATAGAAGGTTTGTTGTCCTTTAAAGTGTCCTAGAGTGTAGAAGGAAGAAGACTCTTGATTTTGATTTGATGTTCTTCTTCTTCAGATTGTTTATATTCTTCTGGTCTAGATATTGTATGTCTGTATCAGATTTCTCTATCTTTGTATCAGCGTTCTGTCGAGAGAGAGAGAGACAGAGAAATCCTTATTGCAGACTAATTGCTCTCTTCCTGACTTGCCGATCCTCTCTTCAGGAAAAGATAAAATCTCTTTTATATTTTCCAAATAAGTTTGCTTTTGAAATTCTTCTGCATTTAATGCTGACGGCCTGGAGAATGTTTTGCATTGATTGAGTTTCCCCAACCGTCCCATGGAAAAACGGCAAGTAATAATCCTGGAGAAGTCCATAATTAATGCTCCGTCTGACGATAATATTCAGAGAATATTTTAGCATTAATTACTCAGGAATTATTACAGTAGGAAAGGGACAGAAGGATGGAAATAACCAAGTCTGGATTCGTCGAACAAAGAACAGAAATCGTCGAGCAGAGTCCACAGTTCATCGAGCTGAGGAGTTGTGTTCGTCGACCAGATGGCTTATGTTCGTCGAGTTGAGTTCCAAGATCGTCGAGCTGAGAACATATAAATGCATTCTCTAGAACCTTGCCTTTTCTGCACATCAAGTTCGTCGAGCTGAGAATTTGACTTCGTCGACCAGACTTCAGTGAAGTGTTTTTGAACTTAGATATTTCTGGAATGAAATGCTGAAGTAGAGTATCCAGAAATTGTTGACCTGAGAACTGGGTTCGTCAAACTGAGAACTAGTTTCGTTGGGCTGAGAACTTCTGACTACTGCTAGATAACTCTTGCCAATGTGGTCTAAGTTCGTCGAGCTGAGTCTATAGTTCTTCTTTAACTTCTTGATACAGCTTTTGTGGAATGTCTCGACACAAGTCCTATGTGTCGACATAAATGCTTCTTGTATTGACATAGTTATTGTTTTGACAGAAATCTGGAGTGTGTCAAGATAAGTCCTGTGTGTCGACACAATTACTGTCGATAGATGTTCTGTGTGTCGACACAAGTCCTGTGTGTCGACACAATCTAGCTTCTGGTGTCGATACAATTGCTGTCGACAGATGTTCTGTGTGTCGACATAAGTCCTGCGTGTCGACACAATCTGGCTTCTAGTGTTGACATAGTTGATGTCGACAGATGTTCTGTGTGTCGACACAATTCCTGTGTGTCGACACAATATGGCTTCTGGTGTCGACATAGACTTTCTGAAGTGTCGACACAATTGCTTGAGTCTCTGGCAGTCTGTTGAAGGCTGGTCCATGTGATGTTGATTCTAAGGACTTGGCCTACACTCTAGGACACAACCATGACCCTGGCTATACACGATGGGTCAATCTAAACAAACCTAATAGTGATCCTTGCCCAAATCAGAACTAGGGTTCCAACCCCGGCCAATTGGCTTGGAATATGCTCCAAGTCAGGTTGATCTCAGCCATTGGCTGGAGGAATAAGATAATGCCAGAGCCACTCGATCTGCTTTAAGATCTGTACTAGATCTAGTGTATTAAATTTTGATTTATGTATATTCGGTCACAGTTTATGGGCTATTTTAAAGTAATTAATAAATCTATTTAGGTTCCCATAAAGTAAAAGTGGTCTGCGGTAAAGTTGTAGCACTATGAGTCTAGTTTATTTTAAAATTTGTTTGAAACAATTTGGAGTTCAGGTCAGACTACAACACTCAATTTGGTGAGATCTATACCTAGGCTAGATCATAGATTTGTTTGAGTGCCCCATCAATCCAGCCATCCAAATGACTTGAAATTTTGGATGGGGTCACTATTACCTATACCTATAACATAGCCAAAAATGGGAATTTTTGGAAAAAAAAGGTTTTCTAAAGTTTTTGTAGAAATTTAATAATCCATGTAGGATTTATTTAAAGGGTCTAATGACCTCCAAACCCACCCAAATTTTGGTGAGTGGTTATTTGGGTCAATATAGGACTATGTATAAAATTTAATCCCATTTGGAGATGATTTGGTTTGAAATTTGGTATACCGTAGCTTTGGCCAAAATGGTTAATTAGGTTAAGATGTCCCTTGTGTTATTGAGTGACCAAATCACCTCAACAGAGGTTGAAACTTGGTCCATTGATCTGTTATGACATTTAACACCCTCACATGTAGTTTGGGGTGGATTGTAGTGGATTTATCCTAGCACCCTAGTTCAAACCCTAAGGTTGAACTTTGGGGCTTTGTGAAGGACATGGGGTGATATGTCTTTGTATGGTCTTGGTGTTTAGTCCATGTGATATTAGGCTGGTGAAATGCCCTAGTAAGGAATTTGGGGACATTTAGACTTAGGCACACAACTTAAACCAATTAGGGATAGTTTGTGTCACAACCCGCATTTTCACCACATAAATAGTTTATCAGAGTAAGGGAAAATGCATGTCATGATGCCACGTCAGCAGGGGATAACTGCAGACGCTCAGGCAAAAACCTACTTAATCATGGAGAAAGATCCTTTAAGTTATTTTAAGAAAAATCAGTTAAGTGCAACAGTTAGCCATATCCCTCGGCTTAGTGGCTCATTTAGTCCACGAATCAAAATATGGTTATACGCTGTGGAAAAATACTTGTTTAGATTGACTCAAACATCATACATGAGAATAAACGTCCCCAAAGGACAACTCATGCCATGCAGAACTCTAAATTTATTATAGTAGGAAAGATAGCTTTTACGGTCGCTAAAAATAACGGGTTAGAGTTTCAAATCATGTAATGTAAGAAGTAATAGTAGTAGATTTTATATTTGAAAATACCTAACATGCATTCCTAGCATAAATCCTCCTAGAGAGCAAGTAAACCACATCCACTTTTAAATAAATGAGCAGCTAGCAAGTATCAACAACTAACAAAATCAGTGGGCGCCAACAAACTGACACGAACCCACGAACAAAAGTATGTCTGAACTAGTAAAACTAAAAATAACCAACAAACTACCTCGCTAAGACGAGGCAACAACCATGGCCAACACTGCCGCTAGAAAACTACAAAACCAGCACTGCGACCTACTACAAATCTGAACCTGAGGCATTCCAAAGACAGAACATCTCAGCAAGAAGGTACAAGTAGTGGCAGGAAACAAATTAATAAGCCAAAATAAACAAAGGTCAACAGGGGTACCATCCCAAGACCAAAATTACTAAAGCAAAGTACAAAAGAAACAGGGCATCAACAGGAAGAGAACTCATACGTGACTTGCCACGTTCCACAAGAGTACACCAGACGCACAAGGCTATAAGGTGACTACATAAATATTTCCCCAGAAAGAAAAAAAAACAAAACCTTCATTAGGCACCTGTGGTCGACCCTACCCAAAATCACGGCGAAGTGGTCACTCTTGGACACACCACCCAAAAAATGCAGGAGAAGTGGTCACTCTTGGACACACCACCCAAAACAACGGATGTACAATCCGTCTAACTGCGAGGGAGTCTCATGCTCTCCACCATACGGCGCAGACATCCAAAAACTAGGTAGTCTTCCACAGGGCACTAATGAAGGTAACAAACACTACAGAGGTGGAATCACCCACTAACACCCGCATTCAAGAAATCCAAAAAAACCACAACACAAATACCTCGGGATTTGGCTCGACAAACTCTACTTGATATTACTAGATTCCGGACATGGTTGATCAACCCTTAGGACCGATTTACAACCCTAATTAAACTCTAATATGTTTGATAACGAGAGCTAAGGCACTTAAGCCATCGATAAGACACTTCAAGGACGATTAAACATAAATAGACAAGTTCAAGTTTATCATGGCAAAACAACATAACAACATGTGATCAACAAAGCGGTTAATCATAGCAATAATTTGGAAGAATAAGTGTAGAAAATTTTAGGGAACATGAAAACATAGCCGTTACCATCGAATCAGACAAGGAGAAAAGAGGAGAAACCACCACTTGCCTTGGTTTTTACCGGAAAAAATCCACTGAATCACTCCACGTCGTAGGTCAGGGCAAAAAGGATGCGGGAGAAGTTGAAATCTAGACAAAAATGGCCAAAATAGAGGTTAGGGCCGAAAAACTCTAATGAGAAATCTCAAGAAATGGGGAAGAAATTACCACGAGGGCGTAGCTCTCGGCGAGAGCTTTCCGGATCTATGTTTGGATGAAGATTTCGAGCACCGGAGCACCGTCGGCGGCCACCGAAAGATTCACGAAAAAGAACTCTCTCTCTCTCTCTCGCTCGCCACTCTGGTTTGGGAGGAAAGAATCGGAGAAGATGAAGTTAGGTTCTAAAACCTAAGTCAAAAAATATATATTTATATATATGTTTATAAAAAGTTTTGTCAAAACGGTTTATTCGAGCGGTTTTGCGGGATCCCAAAATAAAGGTGTAGGATGACTTCAAATCAACAGGTCGTCAACATAACTATTGTAGATCTCATCGAGACGAACAAATTTCATGTTGACTATTTGTTGATATGATGCTGTTTTGACCCTCAAAACGGCCTCTGAATACAGACAGAAACAGCCTACTCGAGTGGCAGCATACCTACTCGAGTAGCAACATACCTACTCGAGTAACAGCATACCTACTCGAGTAGTAACATACCTACTCGAGTAATACCATACCTACTCAAGTAGTAACATAATATACTCGAGTAGAGGCTCATTATCCGAGTAAAAACATGAATTACTCGAGTAGAAGCAGCATATACTCGAGTAGCAGCTCACCACTCGAGTTATAGCGGAACAAATGAAATTAGGGGTTTAAAACGACTTCAAATCGAAATGTGGTCAACAGGAAAGTTGTAGATCTCGTCGAGACGAACAAAGTTTATGTTTACCATTGTTTGATACGATGCCGTTTTGACCCTCAAAACGATGTCTGAACGTAAACTGAAACATCCTACTCGAGTGACAGCATACTTACTCGAGTAACAGCATACCTACTCGAGTAACAGCATACCTACTCGAGTAGTAACATAACTACTCGAGTAGTAACATAATATACTCGAGTAGAGGCTCATTACTCGAGTTAAAACATGAATTAATCGAGTAGAAGCAGCATATACTCGAGTAGCGGCTCACCACTCGAGTTATTGCAGAAACAACGGAATTAGGGGTTCAAAACGGCTTCAATTCGAAAAGTGGTCAACATGAAAGTTGTAGATATCGTCGAGACAAACGAATTTCATGTTGACTATTTTTTAATACAACGCGGTTTTGACCCTCAAAACGGCACCCGAGTAAAATCTAAAACGGGCTAATCGAGTAGAACAATAGCTTCTCGAGAACACTTAGCACGGAAGCCCAAACGAGCGCCAAATTAAACGAAACTTGCACCGAAGGCGAACACTAATGATACAAATCTAACGGCGAAATCAAAACCAGAATCCGACGAGCCATTCCCGAGATATTAATTTTCGAAGTATACGGCGAACATAAACAATTCAAAACTTCAATCGCGCGCCGAGACTCCAAAAATGCTCGGATTGCGATAAAACTTGACGAGCCAGTCCAAAATTACTTAACTTAAATTCCAAATGCAAAATCTTCTCATTACAACAATAATTCGGCCTACTCGACCGCACGGACGCGAAATTGCCTTAGCGGCATTGCGCCGTCAAATCGACGTTAAAAGTAATGCCACGACGTCATAAATCTGACGTTGCCCAAACAAATAAAATCATCGAAAAAAATCGGGGGCGTTACAGTCACTCCCACTAAAAAGAAGTTTCGTCCCGAAACTTAACACAACTCCAAAACCAATCAAAACGATAAAAATCAAACATAACTGAAAACATAACGACATACCTGAAACTAAGAGAAGAGGTGCGTGTGAGATCCCCTCATCACCGATTCCAATTCCCACGTCGCGCTCTCGACGTCTTGATTTCTCCAAAGAATCTTGACCATAGGGATGGTCTTTCTCCGCAACACCCGCTCTTGAAAATCCAGAACACGAACAGGTTCTTCCACATAAGTAAGGTTGGGCTGAATCTGGGGTATCGAGTCGAGTACTTGACGATCATTACGAACACATTTCCGCAACTAGCTCACATGGAACACATCATGGACACCAGGGAAGGTCGCAGGCAATTCCAACCTATAAGCTGACACTCCGATGCGCTCAAGAATCTGGAAAGGTCCCATATACTTGGGGTCTAACTTGTGGTTCCTACCAAATCTTTTAACACCGGACATCGGAGAAACCTTCAGAAACACCAAGTCTCCAATCGTAAACTCCAGATCGACCCTTCGAAGATTAGCATACTTCTCATAGCGCTCTTGAGCCATACGAAGCCTTTCTCGAATATGAGTCACAGCACAATTCATCTCTTCAAAAGCTTCCGGACTTAACAACGGCCTCTCACCAACTTCAGCCCAAAACAGTGGGGTTCTACAACGCCTCCCATACAAGGCCTCAAACGGAGCCATCTGTAGACCCTCTTGATAACTGTTATTGTAAGCAAACTCCATGAGTCTGAGACGCTCATCCCAAGCACCACCATGATCCAAAATATAACATTTGATCATATCTTCTACGATTTGATTTACTCTTTTCGTCTGACCATTAGTCTGCGGATGATAGGCAGTGGAATACCTTAAATCGGTACCCAACCCCTCCTGTAAACTCTTCCAAAAACGAGACGTAAATCTAGGGTCCCGATCTGATACGATGCTAATAGGCACACCATGCAACCTGATGATCTCTTCAAGATATAACTCAGTTATCTTCTTCATCGAGTACCCAATCTTAAATGGCACAAAGTGAGCACACTTTGTCAATCTGTCGACTATCACCCAAACAAAGTCATGCCCACTGGGAGATTTTGGCAGACCGGTGATGAAATCCATTGAAATACTTTCCCATTTCCAACTTGGAATATCAAGCGGTGTCAGCTTACCACCAGGACTTCTGTGATCAACCTTAACACGCTGACATGTATAACATTCCGATACAAACCTGACGATGTCATTCTTCATCCCTGACCACCAAACAATTTGCTTTAGATCTTTATACATCTTTGTGGAACCAGGGTGGTAGGCCACACTGGAACCATGAGCTTCAGCACAGATCTTAGCTCGAATATCGCCAAAGGCGGGGACGCAAAATCTACCCCGATACTTCAGGGTGTCCAACTCGTCCACAGAGAAATCGGGTAGCTCTCCCTTCACCATTCTATTCCGGAGATGTAACAAATCCGGATCATCCTTCTGATGTGCTCGAGTAAGGGAAATCCAAGAGGGTTCTTCTGCTTCTAGACTAGCATGCATAGTACTACTCCCAACCTCAATATCCATCAACAAAAATTCTTCTATCAAGGACTGCACCGATAGATTAAAAATCTTAACGGTCTTCCTACTCAAGGCATCAGCTATTACATTAGCCTTTCCTGGATGATAGAGAATTTCCACTTCATAATCCGCCACATATTCTAACCACCGACGCTGGCGCAGATTTAGTTCTTTCTGAGTGAAGACGTACTTCAAACTCTTATGGTCAGTATAGATCTTGCACATCGCGCCATATAATAAGTGTCTCCAGAGCTTCAGTGCATAAATTACGGTAGCAAACTCCAAATCGTGTGTCGGATAGTTTCTCTCGTGGATCTTTAGTTGTCTCGATCCATACGCAATCACCTTACCATCTTGCATTAAAACGCAACCAAGTCCGATATGTGAGCATCGACATACACAGTATACTCAACTCCTTCAGTATGTAAGGTTAAAATCGGAGCAGTACATAATCTCTTCTTTAGCTCTTGGAAAGCCTCTTCACATTTATCACTCCAGATGAGAGCAGTATTCTTCTGAGTAAGTCTAGTTAGAGAAGTAGACAACACCAAAAATCCTTCCACGAATCTTCTGTAATAGCCAGCTAGGCCTAAGAAACTCCTAATCTCCTTCGGCATAGAAGGTCTCTCCCACTCCAGTACCGCAGAAATCTTGGTCGGGTCTACAGAAATACCGTCCTTGCTTACCACATGACCCAGAAAGGACACCTGAGGTAGCCAAAACTCACACTTGCTCAACTTCGCATATAAATTATGCTCCCTTAGGGTCGACAAAACCAGACGCAAATGCTGAGTATGCTCCTCAACATTACGAGAATACACCAAGACATCATCTATGAACACAATAACAAATCGGTCCAAGAAATCCTTAAACACCTGATTCATCAAATCCATGAAGGCAGAAGGTGCATTGGTAAAACCAAAAGACATCACCAGAAACTCATAATGTCCATGTCATGAACGAAAAGCGGTTCGAGGAATATCTGCCTCTTGAATCCTCAACTGGTGGTAGCCTGAGCGAAGATCAATCTTTGAAAATACCGAGCTACCACGCAATTGGTCAAACAAATCATCAATCCTTGGCAGGGGATATCTATACTTAATTGTAACCTTGTTCAATTCCCTATAATCAATGCAAAGTCTCATCGATCCATCTTTCTACTTGACGAACAAAATAGGAGCACCCCATGGAGAAGTACATGGCCTAATAAAACCACACCTTAGCAACTCATCGAGCTGAGTACGCAACTCATCCAACTCACGCGGAGCCATAGGGTACGGTGCTTTAGCAATGGGATGAGTGCCCGGTTTGAGGTCTATCACAAACTCTATCTCCCTTTCAGGAAGAAGTCCTGGAAGACTATCAGGAAAGACATCTGGAAACTCTCGCACCACCGATACATCCTCAAGACGTGGCGTAACAAAAGCTATTTCCAGAGCAGAAATAGAAACCAAAAACGCCTCGCAACCAGACTCTATAGCACGATAAGCACGTACCGCAGAAATGGTAGGAGAAACTCTATCCTGAAATCCATAGACACTCATAGGTTGTCCGTCGTCCATTCTGAAATCCAATCGCTTAGCCTTACACTGCAAGACCGCATCATATTTGGACAGCCAGTCCATGCCCAGAATCACGTCAAAATCAGACAGATCCAAAATCATCAGATACGCATATGCCAGAAAATTGCTAAGACGAATAGGGCATCTCAGAACTCCTTGGTTAGATATCACAGAATCACCGGAAGGGAGCTTTACATTGAAGTAGCCTCCTAATTGGTCGACACTCAGACGGTGCTTATCAACAAATCTTCGGGCCACAAAGGAATGGGTGGCACCCGAGTCGAAAAGGATGCGAGCCCACCTATTCCGCACCTTAAACTCCCCTAAAACTGTAACATACGTAAATAAACGAACAATAACTAGGGCAACAAGGATAATTAATAAGGATAAATTAAACTGAGGCTAACTTGATATCACTTGCGTAGAGGTTTGGGCTTCCTCACTGGTCATCACGTTCAGCTTTCCCTTTCCTTTATCCAGGCTTGGCGGCGGCGGCAGAGCTCGAAGTGGGGCAGGCTGCAGTGGGGGCTGAGCCTGGGGGCACGAAGACTTTATGGTGTCCCTTCTGCCCACACTGGAAGCAAACCCTTTCTTTCATCCAGCAATGAGTCACATCATGTAACACCCCAGTTTTGCAAGAGAGTCAGTGTGCAGTTCTGGAAAATTTTGGGTTTCTGGCAGGAGGCACATGGCCTGCGACACGGGCGTGTCGTAGGGCGTGTCGAGGCTGTGTCGACACTCTATCCAAGTGTCGACACTTTTGCTTGATAAAGTGTCGAGAGTAGGGCACACGGCCTGCGACACGGGCGTGTCGCAGGGCGTGTCGAGGCCGTGTCGACACTCGGTCCAAGTGTCGACACTTTCGCTCGACATTGTGTCGAGAGTAGGACACACGGCCTGCGACACGGGCGTGTCGCAGGGCGTGTCGAGGCCGTGTCAACACTCGGCCCAAGTGTCGACACTTTCGCTCGACAATGTGTCGAGTTTGGGGCACACGGCCTGTGACACGGGCGTGTCACAGGGCGTGTCCCGCTTGGTCGACGATCTTCGCTCGATGTTTTTCCGCGGTGTCGACACAAAGCCTGTCGACGGGTGTCGAGACTTGGCACACGGCTTGGGACACGGGCTTGTCCCAGGCCGTGTCACCTCTCGGGTTGGTTTCGGGGCCGTGTCGTTGGAGGCACACGGCCGGCCACACGGCCGTGTCACTGGGGACACGGGCGTGTCAGTTTGAACACGGGCGTGTCGAAGGCCCGTGTGCGGTTCCAGGCGTGTCGATTTGAGATGGCGAATGAGGCACACGGCCCTGGACACGGGCGTGTGCCAGGCCGTGTTCGGCCCAGGTCTTTTATTTTCCAGGCGGATCATGGCCATTCTTTCCCAGATTTTAGGATCTGACGGTTCAGGACTATTCTTGTTGAGTTAAGTCCGAGAATAGGGTTGAAAACCCTCATTCTCTTCCAAGCTTTCTCTTACTAAAGATCTAGAGAGAAGTGAGAACAAGGAAGAAGGGGAAAGAGAGTTCGGGCTGTAGGAAGGGTTTCGGTGCTCCAAATCGCGAACTGAGTCCAGATCCGTGGAGCTTAGATCGTTGCGAATGTTTTTATCCGGCTATTTTGCCATGGCAAGGAAGAGGAGTCGGAAGGTAACGACATTTCTCCTCTCGGTGTTTAGGATGCATGTTTTAGCATCATTTTCTTCTAGATTTTGGGCACCAACCACTCGAATGAGAGGTGTTTTGGTTGCCAAGGTTCAAGAAGAACCTCCGGGTCGATTGAGTCCGTCCCCGGCATATTTTTGCATTAGAGATCCGCTCTGCTAGTGGATTAGGCATGGTGGGTGAAGCCATAGTCGCGACCGTTAGTCCGGCTCGGTGATGTTGCATACGAACTTAGGGATTCATAGAGTTTCCGATGCGGCAAGATGTCGCTTGTGATGTGGTGGTGATTTTCCCTTTTGCTTGAAAGAGTACGTGTGGTCGGAACCGGGCAAGGTTAGCTCCTCGTGGAGGTAGATGGTTTCCTTGGGGGACAAGGTTAGCTCCGTATGAGTTGGAGATGGTTTCCTTGGTGGACAAGGTTAGCTCCGCACGAGTTGGAGATGGTTTCCTTGGTGCGCGGGAACGCTGCAGTACAAATAAGGGATTAGGGTGGTTTAGTCTTGGTTTGTGTTGTGCCAAGGCGTGGCTATGTCTCCGTGGTCGGCTGGCTATCCCGTGAAATGTACGTCATGAGTGGAGAGTGTCCCGGCGAGACTAGTCCCCTTCTGTGAGACTGACGAGAATGCCAAGCTTGGGGCAAGCCCGGGCAATGAGGCCATGAGCGGGTGGGGTCCAGCAAGGCTTCTTAGAATTGGTCAGTTCGTGTTTGTTGGAATCCTGACATGAGACGTCAGAATTTGCAGGCAAGCCCGGGGCTAAGCCTTTGAGCGGGTGGGGCCTTGGCAAGATTCCATGCGGCGGCCTGTGTGCCGTTTGAGGGAGTTGTGTCTCCCTTAGTGTTTGCGGCTTTATGCCAATGGGGAAATGATGAGTACCCAATTGATGTGATGTTGTGCTAGATGCATACGCAGTACGGTGCCTTGGGTGAAGCCCGGGTGTTGCATTCATGTTGGATAAGTATGCCCTTTTATTAAATGCTCAACCAGTAGAGAACGTGTATGTTGATTGAGACATCCAAGCCTGGTTTAATGCATTTTTATTTATAGATATTTATATTGCATACGAAGTGCTGACTTGCAGGTTGGAGGGTTCCCCGGGGTCCGTTAGGGGCGGCCGGGAGGAGATGTGTTGTTACACAGTTTGAGTTCAGCCTTTGCTGACCCACGTTACTAATAAATTTTACAGGACAAGGATCGCATGCAGGAGCTAGCACGCCGGCCAGAAAGGCTCAAGCCCCATGAAGTGTTTTACTCTTTTGTAGCGCTACTGTTATGATGTTGTATGATTGAGACTCTTTTGTCCGGCTTGCATGCCGAGGTAGACTAGGAGTGTTGTGCACATTCTTGACTGCTATTGTTTTTACTTGAGTTTGGACATTTGTTGTAAGGCCCAAATCCCATTGTTGTGACTCTTATAGTGGTGGATAACTTCTAGTCGTGCTTTGTTTCCGCTGTGTTATGCAAGTGTTTTGAGTTTGGGTAGCTATATCAACTTATAATACTAAAGCTGTGGCGTTCTTATATTGTGGGGCCCCGGCCGGACCCATATTATACGGTCATTACAGGGGAGGTGTTACGATTTGGTATCAGAGCCGGGTTAGATTCAAGGTCAGTGCGTAGAGAAGTTATCCACATAAGAGTAACGCGGGACCGTGAGTGTCCTTATGTTTTAGTCTTGAGATTGGAGACTAATCCCTTATATCTTGTTTTCCTGAAGAGTGCAAGCAACGAGGCGGGCACTTCAAGAGCAAGGGAAGAACTCTCGGCAAGCAGTGCCACTGCTCCAGGTCTTCTGGGCACGGGTGTAAACCCGGCTAACTTCTGTCGTATGCTTGCAGAAGCGATGGTGGCAGCTCAAGCTGCAGCTGCAGCCCAGGTAGCAACCCCTGCTACACCGGACACGGCGACGGCCGTGCCAGGCGAAGAAGCCAGGCGAGTGGAGCCTTTGGCAGAAAGGGTGGTGGTAGGACATGGAGACCGACACATGAAGTATTTCCTGAGTTTCCATCCCCCGTCTTTCAAGGGTGTTGGAACGCCAACGGATGCGGAGGATTGGTGGGTTCGTATTCAAGAACTTTTGAGGGCGGCGGAGACGCCAGAGGAAAAGAAATCTGAGTATGTGATGTTCATGTTGGAAGGAGACGCCAAGTTGTGGTGGGTGAGCCTTAGTGGCCGCCAGTTCCCTGGACGCACCCCGTCAGTGGAGGATTTTGGGGACGCTTTTCTAAAGAGATATATTCTCGTTTCTACACGGCTGGCACTTCAGAGACAGTTCCTGCACTTAATGCAGCGGGACAAGACGGTGGACGAATACGTGCAGGAGTTCACCCGATTGGGTCGTTATGCGGGAACGACAATGGCCGATGATGTAGAGAGGGATAACATCTTCTACCAAGGGTTAAGGGAGAATCTGAGGCAACCCCTCATCTCCATGAAGAGAGCTGGTTTTAGTGAACTTGTTGAAGCTGCCAGGAGTTTGGAAAATGATCTAGAGCGGACCCAGCGTCGTAAGGGTTTCACTCCCAAGCATGGGGAAGGGAAGCCTCCCCAATCCCAAGGAAAGTCGGAAGGGAGCAGATGGAGGAAGAAGCCTCACTTTTTCGGGTCCGGTGAAAAGAGCAAGTGAGCGCCAGGAGGTTCTCACTCTAGGGGACCACCGACGTGCTACAACTGTGGGAAGGTTGGGCACATAGCTCATGTTTGTCACCAAGGGGGAGCGGAGCAAGAGGTGAGGCAGGAGCAGACTGTGTGCTCCGGCCCTAGTGCCGCAGAAAAAGGGAAGATGGCGGAATCAAGTGCGTCTCGGTTCCAACCGGTGCAACCAAGGGCTTACAACCTTGGGCAGCAGGAAGCGATCCGTCAAACCGATGTGGTGACAGGTATGAAGGAAATTTAACTTTGCATTTGCGCTCCATACTTTTTAGACCCCTTTTGTGAGATGTCTTGTTGTAGGCTTCGTATTAGTTTCTGGATACCCCGCTAGGGTATTGTTCGATACGGGAGCTTCGCACTCTTTTCTTGCGGAGAGTGTCATCCGAAGTGTAGGAGTCGAGTCTTTTTCGGCGGACGCGGAACTGAAAGTGTGCATGCCCAATGGGTCATCTATGACCACCGGGGCTAAAGGGCGCATCTGTTGGGAGCTAGACGGAGTTGACTTCGTTTTCGAAGCAGCAGTGTTACCGTTAGTAGAGTTCGATGTCATTTTGGGCATGGACTGGCTTGTAGAGCAGCGGACCAGCATTGATTGTTTATCCAAGGTAGTGACCCTAAAGAGTAAGGGGCAAGCGGAAGTCAAATTTGTGGGCCTTTGTGGAGTAGCCCATTCCCTAATTACGGCCATGCAAATGATGCGGGCAGTTAACCAGGGTGGTGTGGCGCTGGTAGCGTTGTTGGAGGTTCGTCTCTCCCAACTATCTATTGAGGAAGTGCCTGTGGTGGCAGAGTTCAAGGATGTGTTTCCGGATGAACTTCCTGGAGCGCCTCCTCGGCGGGAGATCGACTTCTCGATCGAGTTAGTGCCGGAGGCTAGACCGGTGTCGCGTCCTCCATTTAGGATGGAACCAAAGGAGTTGGCGGAACTTAAGGTACAGTTACAGGAACTGTTGGAGCAAGGGTATATTAGACCCAGTTCTTCACCGTGGAGCGCGCCGGTATTGTTTGTAAAGAAGAAAGACGGTAGCATGCGCCTATGCATAGACTACCGAGAGCTGAATAAATTGACCATCAAGAATAAGTATCTGATTCCTCGGATAGAGGATTTGTTCGACCAATTGGTGGGGTCAGTGGTATATTCAAAACTGGACTTGAAGTCAGGCTATTATCAGCTGCGAATTCGGGATGAGGACATACCCAAGACTGCTTTTGGGACAAGGTACGGACACTTTGAGTTTACGGTGATGTCGTTCGGGTTGACGAACGCACCATCGGTGTTCATGGATCTAATGAATCGAGTATTTCGGGATTACTTGGACTCGTTTGTGGTTGTCTTCATTGATGACATCTTGGTGTACTCCAAGTCTGAAGTGGAGCATGAGACCCACTTGAGAGTGGTCCTGCAAGTGTTGAGGGAGAACTAGTTGTTTGCAAAGTTCTCAAAGTGCGAGTTCTGGTTAGCCAAGGTGGCATTTTTTGGCCACGTGATTAGTGGTGATGGGGTGGTAGTGGATCCAGCGAAAGTGGAAGCCATCAGAGATTGGCCGGTGTTGAGGACCGTGGCGGAAGTCCGAAGTTTTCTTGGACTAGCCGGGTATTATAGGAGATTCGTGGAGAATTTCTCGAGAATAGCTCTACCCCTCACCTCACTCACTCGCAAAGACCATAAGTTTGTATGGACCCAAGAGTGCAGTCAAGCATTCGAGGCTCTGAAGGAGAGGCTTATGGTGGCTCCAATCCTGAGTCTACCGCAAGGGACCGATGGATTTCAGATTTTCAGTGACGCATCGGGATGCGGTTTGGGCTCCGTTTTGGTGCAACATGGCAAGGTGATAGCTTTTGGGTCTAGACAGCTGAAACCTCATGAGAGGAATTACCCCATCCATGACTTGGAGTTGGAGGCGGTAATCTTCGCGTTGAAAATATGGCGACACTATGTGTATGGCACAAGGGTGGAGATCTTCACGGATCATAAAAGCCTGAAGTATCTCTTGGATCAGAAGGACTTGAACATGCGGCAACGCAGATGGGTTGAGTTCCTTGGAGACTACGAGGTGGCGATTCAGTATATGCCAGGTAAAGCCAATGTGGTGGAGGATGCCTTGAGTAGGAAGTACTCGGGGCAAGGAAATTGGATCGAAGCTCATGATGAGCGGTTGGTACGGGAATGGGAGTCCCTTGGATTGGAATGTGTTGCGAGAGGCGAGTCTAGCGTGGCTCGGTTGAACTGGATTGAAGTGCAAAACGACTTGTCCGATCGCATTCGGGAAGCGACTCGGTTGGATGTGGAGTTTCAACCTTTTGTGTTGGAGGCTCAAAAGGGCGAGAGCAGCGCCTGGGAGATGATTGATGGGATTCTGAAAAAAGGACGGAAGGGTTTGTGTACCGCAGTTCGGCAAACTCCGTGAGGAGTTGATGTTTGAGGCTCACTTCACAAAGTACTCCATTCACCCGGGCAGTACAAAGATGTACTTGGATATGAAAAAATCCTTTTGGTCGTCGGGGTTGAAGCGGGACATGGCTTTGTATGTGAATCGTTGCCAAACTTGCGCCTTGGTGAAGGCCGAGTGTCAGAAGCCGGGCGGGTTCCTGAAGCCCCTTCTAATCCCTGAGTGGAAATTTGATGACATCTCCATGGATTTTGTACATGGTTTGCCTAAAACGCAGCAGGGTAATGATGCAATTTGGGTGATTGTGGATCGCCTAACCAAGGTGGCCCACTTCATCCCAAATCGGAAGGAGGACGGCGTGGAGAAGCTGGTGGAATTGTATGTACGCAACATTGTGCGACTACATGGAATTCCTAAGAGCATAATCAGTGATAGAGATGGATGATTTATGTCCAAAGACTGGAGATTGGTTCAGAAGAGTTTGGGTACTAAGCTAAAGTTCAGTACGGCATTCCATCCTCAAACAGATGGGCAAACTGAAAGAACGAACCGTACTATGGAGGATATGTTGAGGATGTGCGTTCTTGACTTCGGCAAGAAATGGGAGGATCACCTCTTCATGGTGGAGTTCGCATACAACAATAGTTTTCAAGCAAGCATAAAAATGGCGCCATACGAAGCTTTGTATGGGAGGCGGTGTCGAACGCCAATGTCTTGGGCAGAGGCGGGAGACACCAAACTTTTGGGAAAGGATGTGGTAGTTGACGCTTGTGAGTTGGTACGGACCATCCAAGAGCGTATAAAGGTGGTGCAAGACAGGCAAGCAAAATACTTTAATGCTCGTCACCGGAAGTTGGAATTTGCAGTTGGTGATTGGGTATATCTGAAGGTCAAGCCGTTCAAAGGCGTCTCACGGATTCGCCGACTCAAGAAGTTGAGTCCAAGGTTTTTGGGGCCTTTTGAAGTTGTTGAGCGGGTAGGAGAAGCAGCCTATCGGTTGGCGTTGTCCACAGATTTGAGTGGATTGCATGACGTCTTCCACATCTCCGTTTTGAGGAAGGCCTTGGTGGAGGCTAGCGTAGTGATTGAGCCGGCATCGGTGCCGATTGAGGAAGACTTGAGGACGCGAGTCCTTCCAATTGCTATAGAGGATTCGGAGACTCGACAGTTGCGAAATAAAAAAGTTAGACTCGTGAAAGTTCGATGGGACAACTGCGGTCGTGAGGAGTTCTCTTGGGAGGGAGAACAGGCCATGCTAGAAGATTATCCAGAACTCTTCTTATCAGGTACAATTTAAGTTTTGTACCCTTTTGTTTTAAAATTTCGGGACGAAATTCTGTTAAGTGGGGGAGAGTTGTAACACCCCAATTTTGCAAGAGAGTCAGTGTGCAGTTCTGGAAAATTTTGGGTTTCTGGCAGGAGGCACACGACCTGCGACACGGGCATGTCACAGGGCGTGTCGAGGCCGTGTCGACACTCAGTCCAAGTGTCGACACTTTCGTTCGACAAAGTGTCGAGAGTAGGGCACACAGCCTGCGACACGGGCGTGACGCAGGGCGTGTCGAGGCCGTGTCGACACTCGGTCCAAGTGTCGACACTTTCGCTCGACATTGTGTCGAGAGTAGGGCACACAGCCTGCGACACGGGCGTGTCGCAGGGCGTGTCGAGGCCGTGTCGACACTCGGCCCAAGTGTCGACACTTTCGCTCGATAATGTGTCGAGTTTGGGGCACACGGCCTGTGACACGGGCATGTCACAGGGTGTGTCCCTCTTGGTCGACGATCTTCGCTCGACGTTTTTCCGCGGTGTCGACACAAAGCCTGTCGACGGGTGTCGAGACTTGGTACACGGCTTGGGACACGGGCGTGTCCTAGGCCGTGTCACCTCTCGGGTTGGTTTCGGGGCCGTGTCGTTGGAGGCACACGGCCGGCCACACGGCCGCATCACTGGGGACACGGGCATGTCAGTTTGAACACAGACGTGTCGGATGCCCGTGTGCATTTCCAGGCACATCGATTTGAGATGGCGAATGAGGCACACGGCCCTGGACACGGGCGTGTGCCACGCCGTGTTCGGCCCAGGTCTTTTATTTTCCAGGAGGATCGTGGCCATTCTTTCCCAGATTTTAGGATCTGACGGTTTAGGACTGTTCTTGTTAAGTTAAGTCCGAGAATAGGGTTGAAAACCCTCATTCTCTTCCAAGCTTTCTCTTACTAAAGATCTAGAGAGAAGTGAGAACAAGGAAGAAGGGGAAAGAGAGTTCGGGCTGTAGGAAGGGTTTCGGTGCTCCAAATCGCGAACCGAGTCCAGATCCGTGGAGCTTAGATCATTGCGAAGGTTTTCATCCGGCTATTTTGCCATGGCAAGGAAGAGGAGTCGGAAGGTAACGATATTTCTCCTCTCGGTCTTTAGGATGCATGTTTTAGCATCGTTTTCTTCTAGATTTTGGGCACCAACCACTCGAATGAGAGGTGTTTTGGTTGCCAAGGTTCAAGAAGAACCTCCGGGTCGATTGAGTCCGTCCCCGACATATTTTTGCATTAAAGATCCGCTCCGCTAGTGGATTAGGCATGGTGGGTGAAGCCGTAGTCGCGACCGTTAGTCCGACTCGGTGATGTTGCATACGAACTTAGGGATTCGTAGAGTTTCCGATGCGGCAAGATGTCGCTTGTGATGTGGTGGTGATTTTCCCTTTTGCTTGAAAGAGTACGTGTGGTCGGAACCGGGCAAGGTTAGCTCCTCGTGGCGGTAGATGGTTTCCTTGGGGGACAAGGTTAGCTCCGTATGAGTTGGAGATGGTTTCCTTGGTGGACAAGGTTAGCTCCGCACGAGTTGGAGATGGTTTCCTTGGTGCGCGGGAATGCTGCAGTACAAATAAGGGATTAGGGTGGTTTAGTCTTGGTTTGTGTTGTGCCAAGGCGTCGCTATGTCTCCGTGGTCGGCTGGCTATCTCGTGACATGTACGTCATGCGTGGAGAGTGTCCCGGCGAGACTAGTCCCCTTCTGTGAGACTGACGAGAATGCCAAGCTTGGGGCAAGCCCGGGCAATGAGGCCATGAGCGGGTGGGGTCCAGCAAGGCTTCTTAGAATCGGTCAGTTCATGTTTGTTGGAATCCTGACATGAGACGTCAGAATTTGCAGGCAGGCCCGGGGCTAAGACTTTGAGCGGGTGGGGCCTAGGCAAGATTCCATGCGGCGACCTGTGTGCCGTTTGAGGGAGTTGTTTCTCCCTTAGTGTTTGCGGCTTTATGCCAATGGGGAAATGATGAGTACCCAATTGATGTGATGTTGTGCTAGATGCATACGCAGTATGGTGCCTTGGGTGAAGCCCGGGTGTTGCATTCATGTTGCATAAGTAGGCCCTTTTATTAAATGCTCAACCAGTAGAGAACGTGTATGTTGATTGAGACATCCAAGCCTGGTTTAATGCATTTCTATTTATAGATATTTATATTGCATACGAAGTGCTGACTTGCAGGTTGGAGGGTTCCCCGGGGTCCGTTAGGGGCGGCCGGGAGGAGATGTGTTGTTACACAGTTTGAGGTCAGCCTTTGCTGACCCACGTTACTAATAAATTTTACAAGGTAAGGATCGCATGAAGGAGCTAGCACGCCGGCCAGAAAGGCCCAAACCCCATGAAGTGTTTTCCTCTTTTATAGCGCTACTATTATGATGTTGTATGATTGAGACTCTTTTGTCCGGCTTGCATGCCGAGGTAGACTAGGAGTGCTGTGCACATTCTTGACTGCTTTTTTTTTTACTTGAGTTTGGACATTTGTTGTAAGGCACTAAGGCCATTGTTGTGACTCTTATAGTGGTGGATAACTTCTAGTCGTGCTTTGTTTCCGCTGTGTTATGCAAGTGTTTTGAGTTTGGGTAGCTATATCAACTTATAATACTAAAGCTGTGGCGTTCGTATGTTGTGGGGCCCCGGCCGGACCCATATTATACGGTCATTACAGGGGAGGTGTTACACATCATGACCCTTCCTTACACAGAACGAGCACACAAGCTCTCCCTTGGGTGCACCTTGGATGGCATGCATCTGCTGCTGCTTCAGGGTTGCAGTCCTCTTGAAGCACCTTTCGTAGGGGTGGCCAGGTCGACCACAGAAGCTACACACATCCTTACTTTTCTTCTTCGAAGAAGGGCCAAATGCCCTGGAGCTACCATCCTCAACACCTTTTCTTTTCTCCTTCCTTGCCGCAGCACCGCGATTCTTGGCATTTTCAATCGCCTCCACTTTTAAAGCGGCTTCCACTGCTTCAGCATAACTTTCAGCTTGGTAACCACATGCCAACTGCTGGACATCGCTTCTTAGTCCTCCCAAGAAATGTTTCACTCTACCCTCCTCAGAAGCTACCAAATCTGGAGCAAACCTGCTCAGTTTGCTAAACTCAATCTCATACTCGCTCACGGTGAGCTGTCTCTACTTTAGATGCAGGAAGTTATTCATCAGGCGGTCTTGCTCGACCGAGGGTAGAAACCTTTTCAGCAACATTTTCTTAAAAGATTCCCAAGTACAGCCTTCCTTCAGGCTCTCTCTTTCCCGAATCCACCAACTCTTCGCCAGACCTTTTAACTGATAGGCTGCAATCATCACTCGTTGGGCTTCTAGAATTCTGGAATATGAAAACATCTCCTCGATGGAGATGATCCAATCATCTAAAATCATAAAGTCAGCACTGCCGCCGTAGGTGGGAGGTCCCAATCGTTGGAAGTGCGATATGAAATTCCTTTCTGGGGGTATCACCATCGGGGCCACCAGAGGAGTAGTGGAATCGGGCACAGCTTGGCCCAAGGCAGGCTCTTGCACTAAGGGTTGCTGCGCGGGAGCAGCAGACAACAAGGACTCAATTTGCGATTGCATCGCAACTACTTGCCTTGACAGATCCTCATTGCTCTGACGCAGACTCTCGATAAGCGCATCGCTTTGCGCACCTGATGACTCACCCTCTGACTGGGGAGTCGACCTCGTTGCAGGACGCTTTGGCGGCATTTCTAAAAAAATCAAACGAACAACTCATCAAAATCCTAGCTTACAACAAAGCCACACAACTAGTTCAGACCATACTTAAAAGACACTTTCTTACGCTGCAACTTGCTCTGGGATTTTATAATGATGTTATGTCCTACTTAGGATGATATCCTCTCATCCTATTGACTCTTGTGCCTATGACATGAATGCATGCTTTTATATTCGTTTTCTGATTTAAAACCATGTGTGTATATATGTCATCCCGCAATCTTTAGCTTGGCACGTTGTGCTTGTGCAATGTTATGATATGCATGATTTTGCTATGCATTCTAAAAAGACCCTAATGCATGTTATGTGCGGCGTACGCATGAAAATGTTATGCATCCCATACTACATGACATTCTCATGCAACGAAAAAAAAACGTGCTAGTCGCATTCATGTGGTGAGGTTATGCATCCCATACTACATAACCCTCACATGTTGCCCCTAAGGGTGATCCATATACAGACACATATTATGCATCTCATACTACATAATATGTCTCATATACTTCATGATATGCTATGAGTGTAGTGTTCGGGCTTCAGCCGAGACGTGCTGATGACATATCGGTGTGTGGTATGATATGATGCTAAACACCTAATACCAACAAGGAAAGGTTGCCCGACAAATTATCAAGCAACCTCCCACTGATACCAACTGTCACAACCCGTATTTTCACCACATAAATAGCTTATCAGAGTAAGGGAAAATGCGTGTCATGATGCCACGTCAGCATGGGATAACTGCGGGCGGTCAGGCAAAAACCTACTTAATCATGGAGAAAGATCCTTTAAGTTATTTTAAGAAAAATCAGTTAAGTGCAACAGTTAGCCGTATCCCTCGGCTTAGTGGCTCATTTAGTCCACGAATCAAAATATGGTTATACGCTGCGGAAAAATACTTGTTTAGATTGACTCAAACATCCTACATGAGAATAAACGTCCCCAAAGGACAACTCATGTCATGCAGAACTTTAAATTTATTATAGTAGGAAAGATAGATTTTACGGTCCCTAAAAATAATGGGTTAGAGTTTCAAATCATGTAATGTATGAAGTAATAGTAGTAGATTTTATAGTTGAAAATACCTAACATGCATTCCTAGCATAAATCCTCCCAGAGAGCAAGTAAACCACATCCACTTTTAAATAAATGAGCAGCTAGCAAGTATCAACAACTAACAAAATCAGTGGGCGCCAACAAACTGACACGAACCCACGAACAAAAGTATGTCTGAACTAGTAAAACTAAAAAAACCAATAAACTACCTCGCTAATACGAGGCAACAACCACGGCCAACACTGCCGCCAGAAAACTCCAAAACCAGCACTGCTACCTGCTACAACTCTGAACCCGAGCCATTCCAAAGACAGAACATCTCAGCAAGAAGGTACAAGTAGTGGCAGGAAAAAAAGTAATAAGCCAAAATAAACAAAGGTCAACAGGGGTACCAACCCAAGACCAAAAGTACTAAAGCAAAGTACAAAAGAAACAGGGCATCAACAGGAAGAGAACTCATACGTGACTTGCCACGTTCCACAAGAGTACACCAGACGCACAAGGCTATAAGGTGACTACATAAATATTTCCCCAGAAAGAAAAAAAAACAAAACCTTCATTAGGCACCTGTGGTCGACCCTACCCAAAATCACGGCGAAGTGGTTACTCTTGGACACACCACCCAAAAAACGCAGGCGAAGTGGTCACTCTTGGACACACCACCCAAAACAACGGATGTACAATCCGTCTAACTGCGAGGGAGTCTCATGCTCTCCATCATATAACGCAGATATCCAAATACCAGGTAGACTTTCACAGGGCACTAATGAAGGTAACAAACACTGCGGAGGTGGAATCATCCACTAACACCCGCATTCAAGAAACCCAAAAAAACCACAACACAAATACCTCGGGATTTGGCTCGACAAACTCTACTTGACATTACTAGATTCCGGAAATGGTTGATCAACCCTTAGGACCGATTTACAACCCTAATTAAACTCTAATACGTTTGATAATGAGATCTAAGGCACTTAAGCCATCGATAAGACACTTCAAGGACGATTAAACATAAATAGACAAGTTCAAGTTTATCATGGCAAAACAACATAACAACATGTGATCAACAAAGCGGTTAATCATAGCAATAATTTGGAAGAATAAGTGTACAAAATTTTAGGGAACATGAAAACATAGCCGTTACCATTGAATCAGACAAGGAGAAAAAAAGGAGAAACCACCACTTGCCTTGGTTTTTACCGGAAAAAATCCACCGAATCACTCCATGTCGTAGGTCGGGGCAAAAAGGATGCGGGAGAAATTGAAATCTAGATAAAAATGGCCAAAATAGAGGTTAGGGCCGAAAAACCGTAATAAGAAATCTCAAGAAACTGGGAAGAAATTACGACGAGGGCGTAGCTCTCGGTGAGATGTTTCCGGATCTATGTTTGGATTAAGATTTCGAGCACCGGAGCACCGTCGGCGGCCACCGGAAGATTCACGAAAAAGAACTCTCTCTCTCTCTCTCTCGCTCGCCACTCTGGTTCGTGAGGAAATAATCGGAGAAGATGATGTTCGATTCTAAAACCTAAGTCAATATATATATATTTATATATATGTTTATAAAAAGTTTTTTCAAAAACGGTTTATTTCGAGCGGTTTTGCTGGAACCCAAAATAGAAATCTAGGATGACTTCAAATCAAAAGGTCGTCAACATGACAGTTGTATACCTCGTCGAGACGAACAAATTTTATGTTAACCATTTTTTGATACGATGCCGTTTTGACCCTCAAAACGGCCTCTGAACGCAGACAAAAACAGCCTACTCGAGTGGCAGCATACCTACTCGAGTAGCAGCATACCTCTTGAGTAACAGCATACCTACTCGAGTAGTAACATACCTACTCGAGTAATAACATACCTACTCGAGTAGTAACATAATATACTCGAGTAGAGGCTCATTACTCGGGTAAAAACATGAATTACTCGAGTAGAAGCAGCATATACTCGAGTAGCAGCTCACCACTCGAGTTATAGAGGAAAAACAACATTAGGGGTTTAAAACGACATCCAATCGAAACGTGGTCAACATAAAAGTTGTAGATCTCATCGATACGAACAAAGTTCATGTTGACCATTGTTTGATACGATGCCGTTTTGACTGTCAAAACGATGTCTAAACGTAAAACAAAACAGCCTACTCGAGTGGCAGCATACCTACTCGAGTAACAGCATACCTACTCAAGTAACAGCATACCTACTCAAGTAGTAACATACCTACTCGAGTAGTAACATAATATACTCGAGTAGAGGCTCATTACTTGAGTTAAAACATGAATTACTCGAGTAGAAGCAGCATATACTCGAGTAGCAGCTCACCACTCGAGTTATTGCAGAAACAACAGAATTAGGGGTTCAAAACGGCTTCAATTCGAAAAGTGGTCAACATGAAAGTTGTAGATATCGTCGAGACAAACGCATTTCATGTTGAGCATTTTTTGATACAACGTCGTTTTGACCCTCAAAACGGCGCCCGAGTAAAATCTAAAACGGGCTAATCGAGTAGAACAATAGCTTCTCGAGAACACTTAGCACGGAAGCCCAAACGAGCGCCAAATTAAACGAACCTTGCACCGAACGCGAACACTAATGCTACAAATCTAACGGCAAAATCAAAACCAGAATCCGACGAGCCATTCCCGAGATATTAATTTTCGAAGTATACGGCGAACATAAACAATTCAAAACTTCAATCGCGCGCCGAGACTCCAAAAATGCTCGGATTGCGATAAAACTTGACGAGCCAGTCCAAAATTACTTAACTTAAATTCCAAATGCAAAATCTTCTCATTACAACAAGAATTCGGCCTACTCGACTGAACGGACGCGAAATTGCCTTAGCGGCATTGCGCCGTCAAATCGACGTTAAAAGTAACGCCACGACGTCATAAATCTGACGTTGCCCAAACAAATAAAATCATCGAAAAAATCGGGGGCGTTACAGTTTGCGCCTATACCTTTCATGAAAATGTTGATGGGTCATAAGATCTTGGATTTTCAAGAGATTTTGGTAGTAGTAATTTTATTATTATATTGACCCCTGAAATTTATTATAAGATGTTTAGAAAATAGTAGCCCATACTTGGATCATTTGGGAATTTCCTCTTAGTACTTCATGTGTAAAGTGAACTACTACACCTTATTTTGATAAATATATAATAAAAATTATATCTTACTGGAAAATTGTGTTACTTGGCCAGAGAATCTTTTAGGGCATAATAAACTTTCAAAATTATCACATGTCATTTGGATGAGTTTATAAAAATGTTTCTTCACAAATTGCACTTTAATGGAATTGTTTGAAGTATTTTTATACATAACTCACTTGCCTTGGAATTGCATGAAAATTAGTGTGTAGTGTTTTATGCTCATTGTAAGACTCTGGTAATTTTTATATAATTTTTGCACTGAGATTTATGGTGCTCCCTTCATTAACTCTAATTATTTGAATTTACTTGAATTAATTATTTAGAGGTTATTACATTTATAAAAGCTTGTGAAATTTGGAATTCACTGATATTTTGCTATCATATAGTGTTCAAATTTTTTGGGTGGCCATAACTTAAGAAAATATAGTACTTCATGTTCAAAATTAGCCATGGCCTAACTTTTGGAAACATTTAATAAATGCTAAATTAATTAGGAAAATTACAAGTTTCAGGATTTAAGCTAAATGTGTCATGATAGACCCTCATTAATTATCTTAGGCCATTTGGATGAAAATTTGGAGTACCTCCTATCATGTACATCATATAGCTTATGTTAGTCTGCATATAGTAAAACTACGAAATTGTGATAACATGTGGAATGGACATAAGGAGATGGGGTTAATAGTGTACTGATCTAGGTAAAGTCAAAAAGAAAAATAAAGCTTCATTAGAATTCATAATGAGGAAACTGATAGGTTGACTAATGTTTAGAGGTGCTCGGGATCGACGAAAGATCGTCTTTCCTGTGGAGAGAGAGAGTCAAAATACACTAGGGTTAGATCCAGAATAATGTTAAAAGGGATCAGGAATTGGGTAATAACCAATAATAGTACGTGCCTTGCGAAAGGGAGCTTGGGCTTCAGCATATCATGGTTACTAGTGCCCTCGAGAGCCCTTTAGAGGGAATGCCTTGGGCAATCCAACGTTAATGTAAGCCATGAGAATAAATGGAATGGAAGAGTAATTTGAAATACTCTAGGGTTACACTTACACTCACACACCCCGGTGTTGTGGGAGTTAAGTTAGGTCTCACGAGCGATAGACTCTGTGGTTTTGGTGGTGGGCAGGTTAGCCCGGTGAGCCGATGACTCGGTGGATATTTGTATCAGACGGGTTATTCCGGGGAGCTTTGGCTCGGTAGATATTTGTGACGGACGGGATTGTCTGGGGAGATTTGGCTCGGTGGGAAATACATTAATGTTACATATGCATAAGATATAAGGTATTGGGTCTTCGTTATTGGAGAGTTGTCACACCGACACTAATACGTTGACTCGACAAGTGTGGTTTAGCACTTGGCTAAATAAAGTCTAGTGCGGCAACCAGCAAGAGTACGTAGGAGCTCCGCTTAGTGCACCAGTGTTGAGGTGTATGATAGGTATGACCGGTAATGTTGATACTAGTTTAGATGTGGGCGAGGCCCAACCCAACGATTCTGTTTGCTACTATGGAGGTATCCTGGGTGGTTAGGATCCAAAAAGGGGGAACTAAAGGTCTGTGTGCACATAGTAGGGTGTGTGAGTTGCATTTGCATGTTCATACCATAGCATACTTGCATGACATAGCATCATCATTGCATATAACCCTTGACACCTATTGTATAAATTAGTATGAGACTCTTTATACAATAGGCCTTGCAAAATGACCCTTTGGTTTATAGGTTTGTATGTGTATTCCTATAGGTCATGGTTACTTGCTTAGTTTATCTTCTTGTACTTTTACTTGCTCACTATGTTCATGTGTATACTCATACTGCTTACCTACTATTTGCTTACGTATACTTACTATGGTTATATGCTCATGTTAGACTAGTTCCGCCATCACCTGCTTACTTTGTTACTCTCCACCTTCATTACCTTCCATTTCCTCCTCCCCGCTCGGTGCCTAGGAGCCATGGGGGAGGGGTGGGGGAAGATAGGACTTAGTATTTTAGACTATCGGTCGTTGACCAAATCATTTTAGTGGATCGTGGAGCCGAACTAGGAGATGCAGCCCCAAAGGTCGGTGCGCATGGAGATGGATCTGTCTAGCACTGGAGTTCAGGCAGCAGGGACAGTGAGTCCCAATCATTAGTACTTATTATAGATTTGTTTCTGCGTTGAGTGACTTGTAGTGATGATTATGATGTATCGGGCAGGAGCCCTTTTTATTAGTACTTGGATTTATCTTTACTGTGGACTCTCTCTTCGTGGAGAATTATATTATATTCCATGTGATTTTTGTGGACCAGTATTTGAGTTTTCATGTACTTTTATATTTATTCTCTCTTTTGCAATCGGTATGGCCGGCAGGATCGGCGTTTTGTAGTGACGACCTTCCCGGGTGTGTTGGTGTTACGGCAAAGCGGCGGTTCTGGGCATAAGACCCCGGTGGTTTAAAAGAAAAAAAAATGGGGTCTTACAGATATCACTAGAGAGAGTCTACCCATACCCCGAGTAGATCGTGCTTCCAGGCTCTCATCTAGCTGGCAGGGCTGGTTTTCACTCGAGAGAGTCTACCTAGACCTCGAGCAAATTCCGCTGTCAAGCTCTCATCTAGCTAGCAGGGTTGGATGTCACTCGAGAGAGTATACCCAGACCCCGAGCAGATCTCGCTTCCAAGCTCTCATCAAGATGATAGGGCTGGATGTCACTCGAGAGTGTCTACCCAGATCCCGAGAATATCCCGCTGTCAGGCTCACATCTAGTTGGCAGGGTTTGATTTCACTCGAGAGAGTCTACCCAGACCCCGAGCAGATCTCGCTGTCAGGCTCTCATTAAGCTGGCAGGGCTGGATGTCACTCGAGAGAGTCTACCCAGACCTCAAGTAGATTCTGCTGTCAGTCTCTCATCTAGCTGGCAGGGTTGTATGTCACTCGAGAGAGTCTACCCAGACCCCGAGTAGGTCCCGTTTTCAGGCTCTCATCTAGGTGGCAAGGCTGGATTTCACTCAAGAGAGTCGACCCAGACCGCAAGCAGATCCCGATGTTAGGCTCTCATCAAGCTGGCAGGGTTGGATATCACTCGAGAGAGTCTACCCAGACTCCGAGCAGATCCTACTACCAGGCTTTCATCTAGCTGGCAGGGCTGGATGTCACTCGAGAGAGTCTACCTGGACCCCAAGCAGATCCCACTGTTAGGCTCTCATCTTGTTTGCATGGTCAGATGTCACTTGAGAGAGTCTACCCGAATCTCGAGCAGAACCCGCTGTCAGGCTCTCACTTGCTGGCAAGGCTAGAAGTCACACGGTGGAATTAGAAATGTTGGGCCCCAGGTGGTCCCGCTGACTGGGTTCTCATTATCCGGTAGGACCGGTTGACATCTCTGATAGGAGTTTGACATGTTGATATCGAGCAGATCCCGCTACCAGGCTCCTACTAACTGGTAGAGCTGGAGGTCGTTAGATGGTGTTCACCCAATCCCCAAGCTACCCTTTTTGTCGGGATTTCATCTAGCTGACAGGGCAGGGGCCATTGGTGGGCGTCATTGATGCTCTGGTACTAGGTCTCAAGCTGCTCTTGCCAATCAACTTGAGGCATTTGAAGTTAAACTTGGGAGAGAAGCTGGGAAAAAAAGATCATAAGGAAAACAAAGAGTTAGACCCTGCAATCTCCAGGAGAGCAGGTAGTGGCGAGCCAAGATCTCAATAAATACTAAGAGGTGGAACTATCTAAGTAGGGCGAGGTCAAAGTGGGCGAGCTGAGATCTCGGCATCTAGTAAGGAGGGCAAGCCAAGCCTGTCCTCGGCCACTGCATCGAGATTTTACTTAGGAAATTTTGGACCTAGAACGATTCTCTAAAAGGAAGGAACCTCGCAGGTGAGTAGGGTGGTCGCGAGCCCAGCGCGATGAGTGGGATGCTTTCTACTACCTAAGGCTGGCGAGATCTCGAGGTCTCAGAACAGGTATGTATCCTAAACTTACAGCGAGTCTACCCTAGCGAGATCGCTCGGTAAGGGGGAGACACACACATGAGTGTAGTACAAAGAATAAACAAAAGAAGGAATATTTTTCAAATTCATTAATGTACATTTCATTACAAAAGGGGGCTTGGAGATCATTACAAAAAGAAAGAGAAAATTGTGCATGTTAGCTCTCGCCCTCCCCTCTAAAATTGTCGTCGAAGCTGAAGACACCCTTAAAAAGTGAGCTGAAGCTGTCTTCCTTCATGCCAGGGGGGAAGAGGGAGGGGGAAACAGCTCTGGCACCAAGTCCCTTATTGTCATCTCCTCGTAATCTGCCGTCAACACCTGTATATCTTGCATGACCTGCAGGGTGTAGTCGGCAGTGCTGATGGAGTTTACCCGCAGCTTCTCGGCAATCCCGTCTTACAGAAGATTCTTGGCCTCTTGATTGGTGCGCCCAGTGATACGCCCAAAATAGATTTACGTAATAACATAAGTGCGCGTGCCGAATCAAGTAATAAAATGATGAGTTAAGATCGTTCCCTCGAGGAAGTGAATAATCTAGTGCTCGCAAATACTAGCTCTACCCTTTCTTTAAATTCGAGCGATGTGATAAAAAAGTGAATTTAGATTAACGACAATTAAAAGAAGACAAAATTAAAACTAAATAATACTTACTTAAAAGACTTTTATCAAGTTGGAGAAGTAGTCTTGTACGTAGATTACCTTTGCTTATTACGATGAGTTTTTAAAGTGGTCTTTTATGAAATGATTAATTACTATCCTACAATGATTTGAAAGTAGAAGTCATCATCTATCGATCTCAAAAATCTGTTTACCCTAATTCTCTTAGTTATCTCTAACTTAGGTAAAACGAGAATAACATAAAGCACTCAAATCAATGTTGCTAACATACAAGGAAATCTCTTTCTCTCTTTATGCTATGTCAAACTTTATGCTACACTTATGTCACTCCTCTCTCGAATCTTATAGCGCAGTATAAGGATGGAACTTTGTTTAAAGATCTACACGACTCCACTCTCGAATCTCGATGTGCAAAATAAAGGAATCAACCCTAAAATACGTAATTCCTCTCTCAAATCTCGCCACGTAAGTTAGGAGAATAATTCTTCATCCAAAAATTCCACAAAATAAAACATAAATTCAACAAAGATAGGTTTTCAGTCAATCATAAAAGAGAAATTACAAACACCACATCACAATAAGTTAAAGTACTCTCCACGTACATGATCAAGAAATTTAGTTGACGCTTGAGGAATGAAACCACACAATAAGGAAGATGTTACTAGACATGCCTTTAGAAATAAAAATGATGCAGGAGTTTGCTTGTAGATCTTGCTTTAGAGTCTTCTTCCTTCTCGCCAGTGCATCCAAACCCTAGTCGTTCCTCTCCCTCTCCTTCTCCAAGATGATGGCTCTTAGAACTGTCCTTCCCTCTAGAATTTCATCTCTCTCATATAGGCATCAGATTCACCTCTTAAAAACGAGCAGCCCCCTTCCAATAGATGCATCCTTCCATATTTGGCTTTGACGTAAAATTCAAAATTCAAATTTCAAACCTGCTCAGGACTTGTTATAACAACTGAAATAGGTTTATGAAATAACTGCACTGCCAAAATATAATTCCAGCTTTTACTTTCTCGGTTCGAATTCCATGGCATTTCTGGTAAGGAAAATATGAGCAAATTAGCTTAATTAACTTTAAATCATATAAATATAAATTTATGAATATTTATACTCATTTAATCATTTCTTTTTATTTATGCTCAATATGATATCAAAATTAAGAGTTAGATAACTTCCTTTTGGAAAGTTATCACACCTCCACACTTGAACTTTTTTTAGTCCCTAGCAAAGATAAATCATATCAATAGTTTTAATGAAGAAAGAATATCAAGATGCAAATTCAAATGATCCCTCTTGAAAAAAATAAACTAATCAAGGCTTACTGAAGAATTTCGCTTTACTTAACTGATAGGCATAAAAATCAATAAGAGCTCAAAATTCACAAATCCATTAGTTAGATAGAAGATAAAGCTCACATAAGTTCCTTAGTGCGATGTGTGCTTTTCTTTAAAAGTAATTTACTGCCATGCAATTTCCTCATCGTTCCTCCGCAATTATTGAAAAGGGAAAGAATAAGCTAAGCTTTTGATTTAGCCTCCACATGAGTTAGTAGTTTAATTGAAAATAGGATAGACATTGGACAGATTAGGAATTATGGATAAACTTTGATAGTGGAATGACATTCTCTAGTTAATAATCTTAGTAATTCACCATATTATGAGTTTTATCAACATATATATTTTTAAAACATATTCTATTCATAGTAGGGTTCATTCCAAGTATAAGTCCACATACCCGGGCCACATATCACTACGATGTTTAAACCATTTTTTTTCTCTTTGGTTTTTATCATAGTTGTGATCATTCCAAGTATGCATTCACATACCTAGGACGCATATCACTATGACACTTTTTTTTCTATTTTTTACCATCATAGTTGGGATAATTTCAAGTATGTAAACATATACCTTGGTCACATATCACTATGACATTTAACCCTTTTTTATAAAAATTAAACACTCATAAATGGCTAACGTACTAAGTTACAACTAGTAGAAATATAGGGAATTTAAGCATGGAGAACTGTGTATGAAAAAGTTCAAGCTCAACTATTCTAGTGAAGATCAAAATGAAATACTACCTAAGCTCAGTTTAGGTTTACATCATTGACTTTGTTCTTACTCATCCATCCCAATATTTGCAGAGGTCAATATCAAAAGATTACCTTGAAAGTAAACAAAAAAAATTGTGCATAAAAAAATGCTTAAGTGAGCTCTATCGGAAAAAAAACTTACTAATTTCAAATGCACTAATTTAACCCTTTAAATTGTTCATCCATATCAATTAATTATCATTGAATATATCTAGTATAGTCTATTGATTAATTGAAACAAGAATTAAGATCACTCAAATCATGATTAATGAATTATTCTTCATCCAAATGGTAGGAGTTGTAACACCCCCACCTCCACACTTAAATCCTTTGCTAGTCCCTAGAAAAAATATCTTTTTACCATGAAAATATTCTAAAATGGTTTTCTTAATAAGCATAATAGCATAGAGAAAAAAAAGAATTGAAATGTAAATAACTTTAATGAAATTGGTTTGCCCGAAACTCTATCCAAGTGTTCTTAGGATGGTCTTGGTTTTGTAGAGTTTCTTTTATCTTTTATTACTGAGCTTCTGTAACACCCCCTATCCGTCGCATAGTATATAGCAGTAGGTCCGGCCGGGGCCCGATGTCATATACCACAGACAGACCGGGTGGTTACTCAATGGAAACCATCCAACCAATCATAACGTCCTACACAGAGCATTCTAGCGGAAGCAGGTTTATAAGTTGCAATTAAAAGAACCCAGCACCAAGCATGAATGTCCACTAATACACCAAATAGGAATGTAGTACATACACAAGTACAGGCATTAAGGCCTTATAAAATGGTTTACTCAATATTACATGTTTTCTATACCATGGCATGCAGGCCGGTCATACATGAACAAAAGCAAGTAAACACTTCAATTAGGCCTTCAAGGGCCGGCTTCGCAATTTGGGCTTTAGCCCTCTATTGACCGCTTGGTCCAACAGCACCTGCAAGCAACAAACCACCGCATAGTGGCAAACAAAAGCAACGGTCAGCAATGCTGACTAAATTATAACAATCCCGCCCCCAATTCGGGGCGGCAATGCTCCTTCCATGCACTTATTAGAATAACCAAGCAGTATATAAATATACATTTCATCACAGGCGTTGTCACGCACGGCCACACGCCCTGTTGGGTATTGTATCCACAATTACCTGGATTTGAGGAAGCCACCTGTCAAGCTAAGATGAATTCACAATGTATTTGATACAATCTTTCAAGTTATGCTTGCAGTTATTCCACGCTAAGTGCACACCAATGTCAGGGTGTAGTAGGTCAATATACATGGGTCTGCACGACGTAATCCCTTGTTGAGCAGATCAGTGTGTTGGCCTACGTGTACTCTCTCTATTGGAGTGTACTTATTTTCAAGTACAGGGATGTGTCAAGGCAAGAGCAGACAAGGAGCAAGGATGGGTCAAGGAGCACCTCATGGGTGGAAAGACGAAAAATCGTCTAAGCATAAATCGACGAGAATCACCAAGTGATTCTCGCCGATTCGGTGAGAATCACTAATGATTCTCGCCGAATCGTCGAGAATCATTGGCTGATTCTCGCCGACTCGATCCAGCTACTTCAAAGCGAGCAACTCTGATTCCAAGTAAGAATCGACGAGAATCACCAAGTGATTCTCGCCGATTCGTCGAGAATCACTGGCTGATTCTCGCCGTCTCGACCCGGCTAAATCAGTGCGTGCAACCAAGTCAACTTCGACGAGAATCATCTTTGATTCTCGCCGAATCGTCGAGAATCACCTTTGATTCTCGACGATTCGACGAGACTCACCTTCGATTCTCGCCGATTTTGACTTGGGCAATTTTCTGGAAAAAGCTGGACCGGATTCTGCCGCTGGCACTGTTTTGAACCGGATTTAGGGTTTCTTTTGGTGGGACCCATAACGGTCATAAAAGAGTATTCCACTGTATAAATACACGCGTATTTTTGAACAGTAGATCAGCGAAAAAGAATTGAAAAAGACGAGCCGCGACGTGACCTAGATCGCGAGTTCCGCTCCGCCGCCGCCGCCGTCGCCGCTCGAGAGAGTTGATCGCCGGTCTTGATCGTGGTTTCTTCCAGATCTCCCGTCGACAAAAACTTAGCCTAGCTTAGTGTCTCACGTGTCTAACCGGAGATCCTTTGTCTCTTGATTTGTTTATCGGGAAAACCTTCCCCGTCCGAATCGATTGAGACGATCGATGCTAGTGTGACCGTTGGAAGACCTAGCTAGCTTTGCTACGAAGTTTGGATCTCCAAAGTACAGCAGTCGCACATCGTTGTCGCCGCCGATCCCGTGAACCAAGCCGCCGCCCATCTTGCCGCCGCCGGTTCCGGGGAGATACTCTCCAAGAGAGATCTATGGTTGTGGACTCTTCGTGGACTTCAAGAACACGTCATCAACGAAGAGGGACACCTTAGTCTCCAAAAGTAGTTTGTATTTCTTGTACATTCTAGTTCATTTTGTTGTAAAGGAACGTTGGTTCCGAGTTGTAAGGGTTGGGTGCAACCCGTGTTGTGGGAGTGTTGTCTCCTACGTGTGGAAGGGTTCCTTCCGATAGTGCAAGGATTGGATTTCAATCCTGTTGGTGAAGCGACCGAGTCGTCCCTTGTTGGGAGATAGGTCGAAGGGGGAAAGTGGATGTACCCAAATCGGGGAACAACTATAAATTGCTTGTGTACATTCTTTGCTGTGGTGTTTTATTTTCGTGTGTAGGTACAATTTTAATTCCGCAAAAACGCTGCACGTCACCTATTCCCCCCCCCCCCATAGGTGAAGGTAGTTGACACTAGGTGGACTTTCAAGTGGTATCAGAGCGAGGTTACTCATCAAAAAGGTTTACACCTTGAGTAGAATCCTGCCACCAGTGTCAGAAGCATGGAGCTGGATCATGAGATATCGCCACTAAGACTTCCCACATGCACAAAGGAGTATTATCCCGTCTGGAAGATGAGAGTGTCGTATCACTTGGAGGATATCGATCCTCGAGCATCTTTCATCCTGGAAGAGGGTCCTTTTATTCCTATGAAGACCTCCGGCTCTGGAAAGAATATCCAAGTGCCCAAGTGCATTGCTGAGATGTCGGAGACGGAACTTTCATTATTTAATCTGGACAAGAGGATTCGTCAAATTATCATGGATATCTGGTCTGGACCTTCTCACTCTAGATTGGAAAAATGTGAGACGACCAAATCTATGTGGGTGATGATCTCAGAGCTGATGGGGGGATCAAAGAAAGCTGGAATCTGTTGTCAACTAGAGGATGAAGCCTATATGGGGGTACTCGCCTCTGAAGATGAAGGCAAGGATCAATCGGACAGCATCAGAGCTCTAGTGTCCGTGTCAGAGACTGAAGAAGCCAGTGAGGAAAGCAGTTCTGATGAGGATGACACAACGGTCAATGGCACTAGTGACAATGACACTGAAGAGCAGGTAACTTCTTCATCTTACCCTGTCTCTCTTGAAGTTCCTGAAGACAGGAACTGTTTCCCTTCTGAAAATCCTGATTCCCTGAAGAGAGCACTTCAGAAAAGCAACCTACTTGTTGAGGAGCAAGCTCAGGAGATTGCTCGGCTGAAGATCTTGTTGGTTCTCCAATTGGCGTCCAACAAGGTGAAGGACTCTAAAATCTCAGATCTATAGAGTAGTCTAGAGAATGAGAAAAGGATAGTATCTAACTTTTCCAAGGTTGATGCTATGAAGAGAAAGGTAGAAAATGGGTGGATCTCCCGAATTATCAATTCGTGGAGAAATGGGGAAACGGTATTCCGACCCCCCACTCCAAGCAGGAAGGCTACTCATCATGCCTTCAGGTATGATCACAGGAATAATCGTGGTCACTACAAGGGTGATCTGTCCTCATGTGGAGACACCCATAGTGCAAGGGCCGTCATGGCCACCCATGAGAGAATACCTAAGGCTCCTTCTGAGCCCTTTGTATTCTCGGCCACTGCCCCTACTCGGCATGAATCGGCTGGTATCAGTTCTCAGAACTCTTCTCTCCACCCAAGCACACAGGAAAGGGGGATAAGAAGTCATATTGTAAGGTCTCATGGGGCCTCAGGAAGGGGGCTGACTGAAAGGAAGGCACCACCTCCCAGGCCTCGTGACGCTCGCTGCATGCATTCATTCTACCCTTCCATGTGTCACGGTGGAACAGGAAGTTCTGGGAGCAGATCCAGATCTATCCCGTATGGACCTAGGCTCATGACTACCTCAGTCACTAGATCAGGTCAGAAACGGAGATACAACATTCACGCGTGTTGGTGCTGTGGCAAGGTGGGACACTTTGCCATAGACTGTTGGCACAACCCCTCTGTGTCAAGGGCAAGGGCCTATCCACATCTCCTGGGCAGAGGTAGTCTTCCTGACAGGATTTCTGAAGGAAGGCAGTCGAGTGTTTATGCTAACAGGAACCTAGGACCCAATATGTATTGGGTTCCTAAGGTAAAGTAACTCTCTTTTGCAGGGTAGTCTAGGTTCCCGTAAATATAATGGGAACTAGACAGTAGATGTTTCAAGACTATATTGGACCAAATATATGGAATAACTGAAGTGATATCTACCTGGGCATACTCACATTGAGCACCTGGTATGTTTTAACCAGAGGGGCTAAAAGATAACTCTCATAATCCCAGGTACTCTTGATCAGCTCCAAGACTTGAGTCACATTGTATCGACATTTCCATATATATATATTTATATATACCTATATACACATATATGAGTGTACACCTAAGGATAGGTTAACTCGATAAATATAAACCTTAGATACATCAATAAAGATTTATTGGAAGTTCCACTGGTAGATTCGAGAACTAACATCTACAGGCGTAAATCAGTTCACTGAAAACTAACGAAGATACGTCATTGGAAATCTCGACAACTTACAATTGACATCCAGAAGTGTATGGAAACGCCCCGTTCAAACCCTAAATAGATTGTCTTTAAGAAATATATATATATATTTAGAGGATTTTGAAAATTGTCTTGATATCAGAAGACTTCGAGAATCTGGCGGGGCCTGAACCTTAGCGTTTCACTCTTCACACGGAAATCCTTTTTAAACTCGTCGATATCGCATAGTATCCCGCCGACCCTTCATATTCCGCAGGAAGCTCACCGAAGGAAACTCGCCGATCGACCGCAGGAATCCAACAGCAGGAATCCCGCCGACCCTTCATATTCACACGGAAATCCTTTTTTAAACTCGTCGATCGCCTCTTTCGTCGACAACAGCAGGAATCGACAACAGCAGGACTCTCGCCGATTCGTGAAGCATTCCTGCAAGATTCCCGCAAGCTTCTTCCCGAAGGACTCTCACCGAAGGACCCGTGATTCCCGGGTGTTCGTCTTCCGTCGACATCCCGCAAGATTTCTCACGAAGGACCCTTGCCGACTCTTCCCGATTCGCCGATCTCGTCGATTGCCTTCCGTGGATCTCTCCTCTCTCTCGTCCAGGGATTTCTCCACAGTTTCGATCACTCACAGTCAGGTGCACATCCCGGGTGTTCGTCGTCTTTATCAAACTAACTCACCGTCTACGTTGTTAGGTAACCACATCCTCATCCTTACAAGAACTTTATTACTAGTGTCGCTTCCCTTTTGAATTTTGATTAAGCATAGAGTAGGGATTCTCTCCCTAGGTTTGCGATGGCTCCAAGGACAACCGCTGGACTGATCACTAGATGTGAGCTGGTTCGAACAGGGTTCTCACATACCTCTGACGAATTCAGAAACATCATTATTATGCTGGAAGAGGCTGGACTCTCATTCGTACTGGAGCACCCATGTAAAATCTTGGACAAGGAAGTGCTGGAGTTCTTCGCTACCGCCAAACTCCGAAATGAAGACTCTCTTATCAAGAGCAAGGTTGCAGGGGCAACGATCAAGATGTCTGCAAACAAGCTAACCCAATACTTACAGCTCACTAGTTCGGAGCACGAGGATTGTCTTGAGGAAGAAGACAAAACCAGGACTTTATTATTCTATGGACTCGCTCGAGGAACTCGGTCGATAAAGCGAAAGGATATGAATGAAGAAGGGAAACTTTTGTCAGACATCATTGGGAAGGTACTCATATGCAAACCGGGTTCTCATGACCACATCTCTGCGGACATGTTCAAGATCCTGGTGGCAATTGTCTGCAGAAAAGGATTCAACTGGGGGGCATTGCTTTTTGAGAAGATAAAGGACACCCTCAGATCTCCTAGCTTTGGCCAAATCATCAGTCTGTATCTCAATCAGTTGAACGGAGATAAGTATGACATGAGTAAAGGTGTTCCTCTACATTACTTGAATAAAATGGACTCGAGTGTTTTTGACAGATGGGAGAGGTGCATTGGGCAGGCTGCCGTGGTAGAACAACAGGAAGTATCTCCAGCCAAGGACGGAACTGTGGCTGATTCCTTAGTTATCCCCAGTGAAATTCCTGATGCTTTGACTGCAGGAATTGAGGGGGAGCCTCTACCCACTTATGCTAATATCATATCTGACATCTCCCAGATAGCCAGAGATGCAGTGGCGAATATACAAGAAGAAAGTGAAGCTGTGCTGGAGAATGAGGAGGCCCTGAACCTGAACGATCTAGGAGCCGGAGGTGCTGTAGAGGAGACTGCTGACGAAGGGTTGGAAGATGATGCTGATGAGAATGATCTCATGGATGATGAAGGTGAGGAAGAAGGCAATGAGGGACAGGAAGCTTTGGAGACTCAGGATATCACTGAAGTTCCATCTGACAAGCACGCTCCTGAGATCGTTCCTGAGATCATTGGTGCAACAGTGGATGGGGAGTCCGAGAAATCTACAGAGGCCGCAAGCATTCCCCCCTTAGAGACTGTGCTCGTGTCCAGCTCTACAGGTGCATCTACTGAAGAGCAAGGCCAAAGTGTGCCTCAGGATCTTCCACTACGAGATGATCTAGCCAATCACACCATGAATGTCATTCAGGGTATAGTGGATGAGCTTAAAGCATCCTTTGAGAAAGCTCAAAATAAAATGTTGAAAAGAATTAAGAAATCAGAGAATCTCATGATCCAGAACATGGTGGAGATCAATCACAAACTGGACGTGATGGAAAAGAAGTTTGAAGATAAGTATACTGCGGCCGGCCAAGCTGTCACTCTTCTTATGGACGGATTAAAAAGGAACACTGATACTCTCACAATCGTAAATCAGAATGCTCATGTCGTAGCAAATAACATTCAAAAGTTTGATGGCAATATGGTAACTCTCAACACCAATCAACAAGCCTTGGTCACTGAATTCTCCAGGACTACAAAGCATATTGATGAGTCACTACATTCTTATGCAAACTCCATTGCAGTCGAAGCCAAAAAGGGGGAGAAAGAATATATAGCTAAGATGGCTGAGCTTCGGGAAATCATGATCAAAAACTTTGAACAGTTAAACCAATATGTCTATGACAGTTGCTGGTGGATGCTCCAACAAGCGTTAGGCGTCGATTTGCTTGAAAATCCTGCGGGTATTCATACTCCTGAGAATACTACGGCTGCTGAGGGAGTAAGTGCTGCAGAAGTTCCCTTAAGTGAAGCTGAGGCTGCTAGGGCCACCTCCAAGGCAAAACTGATGGCAATGTTTGACCAAGGAGCCCTAGCAAAAGCCAGAGACAAGAGAAAATCTCAAGAAGGGACATCCAAGGAAACACAAGCTGAAAAGAGAATCAGATTGAAGGAGGAGGAAGTAAGAAACGAAAAGTGGAGTCCGGTTTCAAAGAGTATCATCTTGGACACATTCTGGCTACAAGAAAAAGGAGAAATAAATCGAAACGACGTATACAGCCAACATGAGTGGGAGCTGCACAAGACATATGAAGCTAAACGGAACATCTTTTTCAGGACCAACACTGCGGCAGATAAAGCTCCTCCACCCAGATACTATCCAAAGCCCAAGGAATATGTTGAAAGGCAAAGAAAGAAGTTTTTGGCTCAGAAACTTAAGGATGACCTAGCCAAAAATCCATAGACAGAAATTCATAGATTATCATTGTCTCTTGAACACTTTTGTCTTGTCTTATTGATATATGAATAATCCAGATTATATTTATATATATATATATATATATATATATATATATGTATATGAATTTATGATTGACTCAAGCCTTGATCTGTGTGCCTATATTTTCTTGTGCCACATCTTTATATTCTCTATGTTGTATATATTATCTGGTTGGTGGTATTCATCTTAGCTAGTAGGATTTTGGCTTCGTCAAATAGGGGGAGATTGTTGGGTATTGTATCCACAATTACCTGGATTTGAGGAAGCCACATGTCAAGCTAAGATGAATTCACAATGTATTTGATACAATATTTCAAGTTGTGCTTGCAGTTATTCCACGCTAAGTGCACACCAATGTCAGGGTGCAGTAGGTCAATATACACGGGTCTGCACGACGTAATCCCTCGTTGAGCAGATCAGTGTGTTGGCCTACGTGTACTCTCTCTATTGGAGTGTACTTATTTTCAAGTACAGGGCTGTGTCAAGGCAAGAGCAGACAAGGAGCAAGGATGGGTCAAGGATCACCTCATGGGTGGAAAGACGAAAAATCGTCTAAGTATAAATCGACGAGAATCACTAGTGATTCTCGCCGAATCGTCGAGAATCATTGGCTGATTCTCGCCGACTCGATCCAGCTACTTCAAAGCGAGCAACTCTGATTCCAAGTAAGAATCGACGAGAATCACCAAGTGATTCTCGCCGATTCGGCGAGAATCACTAGTGATTCTCGCCGAATCATCGAGAATCACTGGCTGATTCTCGCCGTCTCGACCCGGCTAAATCAGTGCGTGCAACCAAGTCAACTTCGACGAGAATCATCTTTGATTCTCGCCGAATCGTCGAGAATCACCTTTGATTCTCGATGATTCGACGAGACTCACCTTCGATTCTCGCCGATTTTGACTTGGGCAATTTTCTGGAAAAAGATGGACCGGTTCTTGCCGCTGGCACTGTTTTGAACCGGATTTAGGGTTTCTTTTGCTGGGACCCATAACAGTCATAAAAGAGTATTTCACTGTATAAATACATGCGTATTTTTGAACAGTAGATCAGCGAAGAAGAATTGAAAAAGACGAGCCGCGACGTGACCTAGATCGCGAGTTCCGCTCCGCCGCCGCCGCCGTCGCCGCTCGAGAGAGTTGATCGCCGGTCTTGATCGTGGTTTCTTCCAGATCTCCCGTCGACAGAAGCTTAGCCTAGCTTAGCGTCTCACGTGTCTAACCGGAGATCCTTTGTCTCTTGATTTGTTGATTGGGAAAACCTTCCCCGTCCGAATCGATTGAGACGATCGATCCTAGTGTGACCGTTTGAAGACCTAGCTAGCTTTGCTACGAAGTTTGGATCTCCAAAGTACAGCAGCCGCACATCGTTGTCACCGCCGATCCCGTGAACCAAGCCGCCGCCCATCTTGCCGCCGCCGGTTCCGGGGAGATACTCTCCAAGAGTGATCTAGGGTTGTGGACTCTTCGTGGACTTCAAGAACACGTCGTCGACGAAGAGGGACACCTTAGTCTCCAAAAGTAGTTTGTATTTCTTATACATTCTAGTTCATTTTGTTGTAAAGGAACGTTGGTTCCGAGTTGTAAGGGTTGGGTGCAACCCGTGTTGTGGGAGTGTTGTCTCCTACGTGTGGAAGGGTTCCTTCCGATAGTGCAAGGATTGGATTTCAATCATGTTGGTGAAGAGACTGAGTCGTCCCTTGTTGGGAGATACGTCGAAGGGGGAAAGTGGATGTACCCAAATCGGGGAACCACTATAAATTGCTTGTGTACCTTCTTTGTTGTGGTGTTTTATTTTCGTGTGCAGGTACAATTTTAATTCCGCAAAAATGCTGCACGTAACTTATTCCCCCCCCCATAGGTGAAGGTAGTTGACACTAGGTGGACTTTCACGCCCCGTGCTCTCAGGTCACATTCTCGATGAACCGGCCAATGTCACGTCAATTTAAGCCATAGACATTCCGGACTCACCGCCGCCACTTTGACAGCCAAACATATGAGCATTTTGTCTTCTTGGCATGGGTCACGTCAATTTAAGCCATAGACCGCCGAAGACCCTCATCTATGCCAACAGCTCTAACCGAATGACATAGAACGGGTACGGGTCCATCTAACCCGTGCTCACATCGTAACGACAATTTAAGCCATATGCGCGGGTCAAACTTCTCCCGAGTCCCGTTTCCATCACAATTCACATAACCCGGTTATGTTCAAGTTGGCTCCCAGGCCACCAAGTTGGCAAGATCACGCATCCGCCCAGTTTTCCGGGTGCACCTTAGGGTTAATCCCCAAGGCTCCCTGTTGCAATCTACCACGCAGAAGACTCGAAAAACAAACAATCGCACGGAGTCTTCTCCGGCATTTATGCAATGCAACATCACCGATCCAGACCAACATGTCCGGATAGGCTTCACACATTATGCATATGTCCGTTCTCGAATACGGACTCTAAACAACGGGGACTTTACATATCTACCCGAAGGAACGCCTCCAACTCATCGCAAACTCGCGAGAGCGGGCTTCCTATGCAAAGAAGGAGAGCTTCACATGATCAAGAAGAGAATCGTTACCCTGGCATTCTTCTTCGGCACCATGGAAATGTAAGCAGATGAAAAGCACCACACTCTCTTTTCCTCCGTAGATCCGAAGTCGGCTCGCGCTTTGGAGCTTCGAAGCTCCTCCAATGGCCGGATCCAAGCTTCTTCTTCCTCCTTTGCTCTCCTCTCTCTCTTGACTTAAAAAGAGAACTACACAAAAGAAATGAGGGTTTCAAGGGTCCAATCCCGTGTATATCCCATCAGGAATAACCCCCAACCGTTGGATCCCAAATTAAAGAAATGAACGGCCTTGATTCGGGCATGAAATGCTAAAACTGGGTCGAACACGGCCTGCTACATGCCCGTGTCCAGGGTCGTGTCCCTCATTCGCCGTCAAAATAGACGCGTCTTGAACAGCACACGGGCATCCGACACGCCCGTGTTCGACCTGACACGCCCGTGTTCCAACTAACATGTTGTGTGGTCGGTCGTGTGCCTCCATTTACACAGCCACGAAAACAACCCGAGACTCACACGGGTCTTGGACACGCCCGTGTCGACGCCCGTGTCACACCCGAACATGCCTGGGCTTCAGGCCGTGTTCACAATCTCGACACTTTGTCGAGCAAAGTTTGTCGACCACACAACGCGGCCTTGGACACGCCCGTGTCCTAGGCCGCGTGCCTTCTCTCAACACATTGTCGCGCGAAAATGTCGACTTCGCGGGCCGATTGTCGACACGGGCTCGACACACCCTGAGACACGCCCGTGTCTCAGGCCGTGTGCCCCGTCTCGACACATCGTCGAGCACAAAATGTCAACTTCGCGGCCAAATCGTCGACTCGAGCCTGACACACCCTGGGACACGCTTGTGTCCGAGGCCGTGTGCTTCCTGCCAAATACTAGATTTGGCCCAAAATGCCTCCCATCGCTCTTTTGAGTTTCGGGGCGTTACAACTCTCCCCTCTTAAAAGAATTTTGTCCACGAAATTACATAAAGGAAAGACAAGTGCCAAAATTAAATTGTACCTGAGCGGAACAACTCCGGATACTCGTCAAGCATAGTCTGCTCTCGTTCCCAAGAGAGCTCCTCTCAACTGCAATTGTCCCATCGGACCTTGACCATCCTGATCTCTTTATTGCGTAGTCGCTTGACCTCCAAGTCTTCAATCCGCACGGGCTTGACCTTTGTCGTCAACCCACTATCCACCGGCACTTGATCAACCGCGATCACTTACGAAGGCTCTTGCACCGCCTTCCGTAGCACCGATATATGGAATACATCATGTAAACCAATAAGCTCCACCGAAAGCTTCAACCGATAGGCTGCTTCACCAACCCGCTCCAGAACCTCATACGGCCCAAGGTACCTCAGGTTTAGCTTTTTCAATCGCCGCACCCGCGAGACACCCTTGAACGGCTTGATTTTCAAGTACACCCAGTCGCCCACAGCGAACTCCACGTTCCTGTGCTTGGTATTATAGTACTTCGCTTGCCGATCCTGAGCAATAAGCAACCTCTCCCGAATGGTATGAACCAAAGACGTAGCACCTTCCACCTCTTGGCGCTTGTACAACTTTGACTCGCCCGTTTCTAACCAAGACAACATCGTGCGACATTTTCTACCATAAAGGGCCTCGAAGGGCGCCATTTGAATACTCGCCTGGTGGCTATTGTTGTACGCAAACTCTACCAAATAAAGATGGTCTTCCCATTGCTTTCCAAAGTCCAAGACACACATGCAGAGCATATCTTCCATAGTTCTATTGACCCTCTCGGTCTGCCCATCTGTTTGCGGATGGAAGGCTGTGCTAAATTTTAACTTTGTTCCCAACATTTACTGCACTAGCCTCCAATCATTGGACATGAACCGCCCATCTCAGTCACTCACGATGCTGTGGGGCACACCGTGAAGCCGTACTATATTATCCACATATAGTTTTGCCAACTTCTCCACCGGATCATCCTTTCTATGTGGAATGAAATGCGACACCTTCGTTAGCCGATCTACGACCACCCAAATTGCGTCGTTCTCCTTTTGCACCTTGGCAAACCGTACACAAAGTCCATAGAGATGTCGTCGAATTTCCACTTCGGAATAGGCAAGGTCTTCAGAAATCCTCCCGGCTTTTGGCACTCCGCCTTCACCAAGGCGCAATTTTGGCACTTCGCCACATAGAGCGCCGCATCCTTCTTCAAACTTAGCCACCAAAATAGTTTATTTATATCGCGGTACATCTTCGTGCTCCCCGGGTGAATCGAGTACTTGGTATTGTGTGCCTCGTACAACAATTCCACCCGCAAATTGCCCACACTGGGGACGCACAGACGACTGTCTTTCCAAAGCAATCTGTCCTCCTCAACGAATTAGGAATTTGACCCATCCAGAGCCTCTACCATGAACTGCTTCATATGGACATCCAAATCCAAAGCCTGCCGAATCCGATCAGCCAGGTCATATTGGACTTCAGTCCAATTCAGTACTGCTTCAGCACTTGATTGCTTATCTACACAAACAATCTCCAACGCCTCCAACTCCCGAACCAACTGCTCATCGTGCACCGATAGCCAATTGGCTTGAGCTGGGGCCCGACGACTCAACGCGTCCGCAACCGCATTACCTTTACCAGGCACGTAGTGGATCTTGAATGTATAGTCCCCCAGGAACTCCATCCATCTACACTGCTGCATATTCAGATCTTTTTGATCAATCAAATACTTCAGGCTCTTGTGATCGGTGTAGATATCAATCTTCACACCGTACAAATAGTGCCTCCACAGCTTCAAGGCAAAAATCACGGCCGCTAACTCCAACTCATGTACCAGATAATTTCTCTCGTGCACTTTTAGTTGTCTCGAGCCATAAGCTATCACACTTCCCTGTTGCAGTAGCACGCAACCCAAACTGCTGCCCGAAACATCGCTATAAATCTCATAACCTTCGGTCCCACTCGGCGAACTCAGCACAGGCGCCGTGTTCAACCGACATTTCAACTCCTCAAAAGCTCGCGCGCACTCCGGCATCCAAACGAACTTTGGCTCCTTCCCCGTCAAAGTAGTGAGAGGTAACGCTATCCGCGAGAAATTCTCTACGAAGTGCCAATAATAGCCGGCAAGCCCCAGAAAGCTCTGGACTTCTGCTACCGTAGAAAGCTCAGGCCACTCCCGTATCGCAACAATCTTTGCCGGATCCACTGCAATACCTTCCCCACTCACTATATGACCGAGGAACGCCACTGAGGATAACCAAAACTCGCACTTCGAGAACTTGGCATACAATTGATTCCTCCTTAGTGTCTCCAAAACCAAATGAAGATGTTTCAAGTGATCTTCCTCACTCTGCGAGTACACCAAAATATTGTCGATGAAGACGATCACAAAATGGTCCAAGTACTACATGAAGGTCCTATTCATTAAATCCATGAACACTGACGGCGCATTAGTCAGCACAAATGACATGACCGTAAACTCGTAATGCCCGTATCTCATACTGAACGCTGTATTCGGGATATCACTCTCCCTTATTCGCAGCTGGTAGTACCCTGACTTGAGGTCCAACTTTGAGTACACCATCGACCTGACCAACTGATCAAAAAGATCATCGATCCGGGGGATCGAGTACTTGTTCTTTTCTGTCAACTTGTTGAGCTCCCGATAATCAATACATAGCCTCAAGCTTCCGTCCTTCTTCTTAACAAAGAGGACTGGCGCGCTCCAAGGCGAAGAACTTGGGCGCACATACCCTTGCTCCAACTACTCTTGCAGTTGAACCTTCAGCTCCGCCATTTCCTTAGGCGCTAGCCGATATGGAGATCATGACACAGGCTTTGCACCTGGCACTAGCTCAATCGTGAAATCTATCTCCCGCTGAGGCGGGGCTCCAGGAAGATCTCTAGGGAACACATCAGGGTACTCTGATACCAATGAAATACAATCCAAAGCGGGCTTAGGCTTTGCAACCTCCACTAGTGTAAAGAACAGTTCTACACCGGCACGAACCTCCTTCACCACCTGAAGAGAAGACATCAACGTCTTGCTCGACCCCTTCAAGCCCATAAAAGTCATCTCACGACTTGCTCCCAACTTGACTTCCTTGCTACCTCAATCAATATGGGCTTGCTGCTCCGAGAGCCAGTCCATGCCAAATATAACGTCGAACTCCACCAATGGTAGTAACGACGCTTGCAGATCGAACTCTTGATTCCCAATGCGAATCTTAACACCGCAGATTCTATCCGCGTGCATCGAACACCCATTGGGCAACAACACATCCAACTTATCCTTCTCCATCGAAGAAGGGACTCCGATGCGTGATATAAATCCTTCGGACAAGAAGGAGTTTGAAGCTCCCGTATCGAAAAGTGCTCTTGCTGGATTTTCACAAATCAAAACAAATCCTAAACAAGCAGTGGTAAGGTAATATGTGCAGAACAAGTATTTTAAGAAATTAACTTGCTATAAATTAAACCGTACCTATCACCACATCCACCTGTTTGATGGCCTCCTGTTGGCCAAGATTGTATACCCTCGGTTGGGCCGGAGCATAATGGGACACGGTTGACTCCACCGCCTTGCCCTTCTCTTCATAAGTCGATCCCGGCTTACTTTCAGACTTGGGACGTCCGCTCCAACAATCACGGGCAAAGTGCCCCAACTTTCCACAAGTAAAACATGCGCCCGGGGTCCGACCAGTAGTCGCCCTAGAAGCACCAGAAGAGGGAGCTGGACCCGAAGTCCTATGCTTCTTGTGGAATCTTCGATAGCCGGACTTTGAATTTGTCAGCACCTTGAACTCAGATTTCTTATCACCCAAGCTTTTCTTTGCTTGTACATTCTTCATGTCCTTCTCCAAGGACCGGGCCGTGTTGACCAAGGTCAAGAAACCCTACATCATCGGCCCCGAGAGTACTAACCTCAACTCATCTCTCAATCCTTCGTCGAATCGATTCATCTTGCGCTCCTCATCCGCGATGGTGGAGCTAGCATATCGACTCAAACGAGTAAACTCGTGGAGATATTCATCCACTCTACTGTCCCCTTGTACCAACTTCAGGAACTCATTCTCCAATGCTATCCTCTGCGCCGAAGGGAGGTATCTAGCTAAGAAAAATCTCGAGAACTCCTCCATCGAGACGTCTACTAGTTGCCTACCTCTCAATAGATGCAGCTCCAATCCTTCCCACCACAATCTCGCTTCACCGTCCAAAAGGAACGTAGCAATGGTGGTCATTTGACACTCCTCTGTCTCCGTTGCTGTCATGACTCTCTTCACCCTAGAGAGTCAGTCTTCAGCTTGAGATGGGGTTCCCAACCCCGAGAATACCGGAGGATTAAAGCTCATGACATGTTTGAGCAGTCTCTCGGTTGCCCTCCCTGGCACCAACGGCTCCACTACTACGTTCTCCACTGCAGGAGCGGGCTGCTGCAGTTGCCTTGCAGGCTGCGCATTCATCATGGCCAACACTGCTTTGGCCACCAATCGTATGGTCTAAGCCGATGGATGTGTTACAGGAGCAACATCTGGTGCACTGCTAGCCACAGAAACTCGACGATCCGACGGCCCAGCACCACTTCTGGTCACCTATAGTGGTACAAAACATCGTTAAGCGACCAAACAAAATTGCAAAAGCAATTATAGGAACGCGAGGTTCCTCAAACACGTGTATTTTCATTCCTAAGTGGACATTCATGGGTTCTTTTGCTGTTATAACGATGACGCACACACATGTGCTCACCACACCTTAAAAGAATTCGCCCACGAATTCAGTTTAAGCCTGACCAAAACCAGTAGTCTGATACCAAATTATAAAACCCCTATCCGTCGCATAGTATATAGCAGTAGGTCCGGTCGGGGCCCGACTCCATATACTACAGACAGACCGGGTGGTTACTCAATGGAAACCATCCAACCAATCATAACGTCCTACACAGAGCATTCTAGCGGAAGCTGTTTTATAAGTTGCAATTAAAAGATCCCAGCACCAAGCATGAATGTCCACTAATACACCAAATAGGAATGTAGCACATACACAAGTACAAGCCTTAAGGCCTTACAAAATGGTTTACTCAATATTATATGTTTTCCATACCACGACACGCAGGTCGGTCATACATGAACAAAAGTAAGTAAACACTTCAATTAGGCCTTCAAGGGCCGGCTTCACAATTTGGGCTTTAGCCCGCTATTGACCGCTTGGTCCAGTAGTACCTGCAAGCAACAAACCACCGCACAGTGACAAACAAAAGCAACGGTCAGCAATGCTGACCAAATTTTAACGATCTCGCCCCCAATTCGGGGCGGCAATACTCCTTCCCTGCACTAATTAGCATAAACAAGCAATATATAAACATACATTGCATCACAGGTGTTGGCACGCATGGCCACACGCCCCATGCTCTCAGGGCACATTCTCGGTGAACCGGCCAATGTCACGTCAATTTAAGCCATAGACATTCCGGACTCACCGCTGCCACTTTGACGGCCAAACAAATGATCATTTTGTCTTCTTAGCATGGGTCACGTCAATTTAATCCATAGACCGCCGAAGACCCTCATCTATGCCAACGGCTCTAACCGAACGACATAGAAGGGGTACGGTTACATCTAACCTGTGCTCACATCGCAACGACAATTTAAGCCATATGCGCGGGTCAAACTTCTCACGAGTCCCGTTTCCATCACAATTCACATAACCCGGTTATGTTCAAGTTGGCTCCCAGGCCACCAAGTTGGCAAGATTACGCATCCGCCCAGTTTTCCAGGTGAACCTTAGGGTTAATCCCCAAGGCTCCCTGTTGCAATCTACCACGTAGAAAACCTGAAAAACAAACAATCGCACAGAGTCTTCTCCGGCATTTATGCAATGCAACATCACCGATCCAGACCAACATGTCCGGATAGGCTTCACACATCATGCATATGTCCGTTCTCGAATACGGACTCTAAACAACGGGGACTTTACATATCTACCCGAAGGAATGCCTCCAACTCACCGCAAACTCGCGAGAGCGGGCTTCCTATGTAAAGAAGGAGAGCTTCACACGCTCAAGAAGAGAATCGTTACCCTAGCGTTCTTCCTCGGCGCCATGGAAATGTAAGCGGATGAAAAGCACCGCACTCTCTTTTCCTACATAGATCCGAAGTCGGCTCGCGATTTGGAGCTTCGAAGCTCCTCCAATGGTCGGATTTAAGCTTCTTCTTCCTCCTTTGCTCTCCTCTCTCTCTCTTGACTTAGAAAGAGAACCACTCAAAAGAAATGAGGGTTTCAAGGGTCCAATCCCGTGTATATCCCATCAGGAACAACCCCCAGTCGTTGGATCCCAAATTAAAGAAACGAACGACCTTGATTCGGGCCTGAAATGCTAAAACTGTGTCGAACACGACCTGCGACACGCCCGTGTCCAGGGCCGTGTCCCCCATTCGCCGTCAAAATCGACGTGTCTGGAACAGCACACGGGTATCTGACACTCCCGTGTTCGACCTGACATGCCCGTGTTCCAACTAACACGGTTGTGTGGTCGGCCGTGTGCCTCCATCGACACAGCCCTGAAAACAACCCGAGACTCACACGGGTCTTAGACACGCCCGTGTCACACCCGAACACGCCTTGGCTTCAGGCCGTGTTCACAGTCTCGACACTTTGTCGAGCGAAGTTCGTCGACCACATGACACGGCCTTGGACACGCCCGTGTCCTAGGCCGTGTGCCTTATCTCGACACATCGTCGCGCGAAAATGTCAACTTCGCGGGCCGATTGTCGACATGGGCTCGACACGCCCTGAGTCATGCCCGTGTCTTAGGTCGTGTGCCCCATCTCGACACATCGTCGAGCGCAAAATGTCGACTTCGCGGCCAAATCTTCGACTCGAGCCTGACACGCCCTGGGACACGCCCGTGTCCCAGGCCGTGTGCCTCCTGCCAAATACCAGATTTGTCCCAAAACGTCTCTCGTCGCTCTTTTGAGTTTCGGGGCGTTACAGCTTCATAATTAAAATTAGAGTAAAACCTGTAAAAAAAAATTATACACAATTCCAAATTAAGCTGCTCAATTGATAAGTCAAATGAAGGTACAATGTAAACAACATGTGATATGCTGATATACGAGTGTCATAAACATTACAGTCAATAACCAAAATAAACCAGAGGCTGTGAGTCACATATTGTATCTCCTAATACGCATTTATTTTGATTTGTATGTCAAACCTTCTTAAAATGTACATAGGTCTGAATATAAGATATATTGTTGTCGGATTTCATGGGAATCATCACAAAAACTCAGCATTATCATTATCAAAGACATTCCCATGGCTTAATCATACTATCATTTCAAGATATTAAGTCTTATTAATAATACATTTCAACCAAAAAATAGTAAGTTCAGAGCATCATAGATATCATCCAAAATTAACATCCTATGGATATTATCAGAATATACATTATAATGTCCCAAAATGTAGCATCCAAAGTGTCACATCATAGCATATATATCACCAAAATATATCTCAAGTGTAGCGCAGTTAGCATACTAAACATATTATCAAAATACAAATTATAATGTACCAAAATGAAGCGTCCACAGTGTCACACAAAATATAAATCACCCAGAATATAGTTCATACCCATAACACAGCCAGAAGTAGTGTAGAACAAAATATGGAGGATATAACCTACAGCAAAATATAGTCAAAACTATGCAAAAGTAAAGGGGGATATGGGGAAATCCTACTCCTCCTCCTCCTTATCCTCTGCATCCTCGTCATCTTCAGCCTCCTCATCATCATCTTCATCCTCATCATCATCTTCATCCTCATCATCTTCTGCAACCTTCGCTGGATCAACTCTCATCTTGTTTGATGTCAATAGGTAGCCTTCATCGTCGAATTAGCCCAACATCCTAAAGGTTGGCTCTGACACCAGAATCTTCCTTTTCTCCATGATTTTAAGGATGTTTGTACGGATATCTTCAAATTGCGATTTTGCATATAGGTGTTGACACCTCTGATAAGCCTTGATGTACTCAATATGCTCCATCAAAAGGTCAGGGTTTGTGCCATTGTCCGCCACTGGAATATTAATATGAATAGGGGTTGCTGATGGTGCCATTGAGGTCTGAGAATCACCTCTTGGCCTCCAACTACTCCCCCTCTCCTGGGCTCCCGCAGCAACCTTGACATTGACTTCCAAAACCGTTTCAGTAATATGGCACTTCATAGGTGTAACCATGTCCTCCTCATCATTTCCCATGCCAGCACTAAGACACAACTCAGTTATGATGGTTGGAAACCAAAGCTGCCGAGGCTTCTCCTCTCTAATTTTTTGTCGAAGTTACAATGTAATAATCTTCCCTAAATCAAACTGCAGTCCTTTTATAATACCGTAGATCAAAGCTACTTTGTCCAAGGCAATAGTGTTCGGGTGTCGGGCGGGCATAATACTAGCATTAATAAATAAAAACCACACCTTAGCCTACCGAGTTAAACACGACATCTTTACTACTTTTTGTGTTTTACTCGCCCACTCCGGTGTCAGTGTGCAACACACAGTGTCCGTTATTACCTTAAGAGATACCTTATTCAGAATTTTTGCATAATCGTCATGGTCGTGATCCTCCAAACCGAACATGCCACTAATCCTTTCTGCAGAAAACTCAACCTCCTTTCCTCTAACAGTCACCATCTCTCCCTCTATGTTTTTTTGCATTTGCATAGAATTCATAAACCTTGGGCAGGATAGCTTAAGTCCTCGGGTGACAGAACATCTCCCACTACAGATTCTGAATCTTCTCAGCGTAAGTGACACTCCACGCCCTCTTTTCCATTTTGAATCTTCTTTCAGAGATGAAAGGGAGCGTTTTCAACGACTGGAACCAGTACCCAGCCGCCTCACTCAAAAATTTGACTGCTTTCTCTCTAACAACCTCCTTCGCCTTCCTCCTCTTATCTTTCCTTTTGGATGACATAATTCTAAGCTAAAACAAATGCACAGCAAAATAAGGAGAAAACAACACAAATAAATTTTTCCCTCATTTATTCTTCTCCATGTGTGCAAAGTTAGGTGTTATACCTCAGAAATCGTATTGCCTGTTGTACCTTCGGTTAGTAGTATCGAGCTAACTGACTACTTATTTTGATGTAGGTTGCAAGGCCTCACCACTCTCTACTAGTCCGTCCCCCTCAATGCTTTTGTGCCCTTGCCGTTCGCCACACTCTCAGTCGCTGCTTGCGCAGAGTAAAGTGGCACAACAAGGTTGATGGCATCGCCGCTTATAATCACAAAATCGCTCAGGGGTGCGAAGCTGCCTCTTACTTCGAAACCATCAGGATAGGGTGTTTCTGCCGCCGACTGGTTCGAGACCGCTGAAATGCGGAGTTGTTGTCGCCTGCTTCTCTCCCTCTATTCTTTTCAAGGCCGTCGGGATGTCCCTCTCTTGCACTAAATTGCGGGTTGGGGTTTTGGGAATAAGGTTTTTTTTTATTTGCAATTGTTTAATTAGGTGCATTAAGGAGATTTGTTAAAATTGGACCGGTTTTGGAATGAAGTAATTGCGGATCAAAACATTTCTTTTCTTAATTTAACCAAACCCAAACTGCCGGTGTGGCGATTCACACGTGCCGGTTCAGTCGAACCGGCGCTAGCTGGCAGCAGCGCCCTTCTCAAGGCATGTGGTCAGAAATTTAATTTCCCCTACATATGTTTTCATGCTATTGTAGCAACTAGCCGCTATTTGACAATTTCTTTTTCCTTCAAAAATCCTGCAAACTTTGCCCGATTTTTTTATCACTCATCCGGATTTTTCGTTCCTGCTGATTATTGGGTAAAGTTAGATTGGATCAAGTGGTTTCGCTCCCTCCAACAACTTTTTTACTAATGAAAACAACCGAATAATTTTTTTGTTATTATTATTTATTTATATATAATCTATATATATATATATATATATATATATATATATATATATATATATATATATATATATATATATATATTCTACGATACGATGGGGTGCCTCCCACCAAGCGCCTCATTTAAAACTTCTCGGCCGGACGTTTTCTTTTACTATCAACTTGTCATTGTAAATTTATGACCATCTCCACACTATGATCATTATCTACATAATAATCCTTCAATCTTTGGTAGTTCACTTTGAACTCAGAGCCATCCTTCTCCTTGCAAATTGTTACCACTCCAAATGGGTGCATCTCTTTTACTCGAAACGGTTACGACCATCTAGACTTAAGTTTGCCTAGAAATAATTTTAGTCTCGAGTTAAATAGAAAGAGTAATTGTCCCATCTTGAACTCTTTTGCAATTACTCTTGAATCATGCCATTTCTTTGTCCTTTCCTTATATAACCGCGAACTCTCATATGCGTTCGATCGAATCTCATCCAGCTCATTCATCTGGAGTAGTCTTTTCTTGCCTACTTCTTCAAAGTCGAAATTCAATTTTTTTATGGCCCAAAAGCTCTATGCTCCAGCTCCACCGAAAGATGACACGCCTTCCCATAAATCTTTTTGTACAGGGTCAATCTTATAGGAGTCTTAAATGTCATTCCATAGGCCCATAATGCATCATTTAGCTTTTGCGACGAATCCTTGTGAGTAGCGTTTATCGTTTTTTTTAATATTGACTTAATTTCTCGATTTGAAACCTCCGCTAGGCCATTGTTTTACGAGTGGTAGGTTAGGGCAACTTTATGAGTCACTCCATATTTATTTATCAGTGATTTAAATTGCAAATTGCAAAAGTGTGATCCTCCGTCACAAATTATAGCCATAGGTGTACCAAATCTAGTGAAAATGTTAGACCTTAGAAATTTTAGTACAACTTTGGCATCATTTTTTTGCGTGGCTATCGCCTCTACCCACTTTGAGACATAATCTACGGATAACAAAATATGCAGATTCTCATTTGATTTTACGAAGGGACCCATGAAATCTATCCCCCATACGTCAAATATTTCTACTTCTAGGATATTAGTCATAGGCATGCTTGCACCATGATGGATATTTCCTACTCTTTGACATCAGTCGCATTGTTCTACAAAGATATGAGCATCCTTAAATACTGTTGGCCAATAAAAACCCGCTTCTAAAACCTTCATAGCAGTCCGATCTCCCCTAAAATGTCCTCTGTATGGGGATACGTGACACTTTTCCAAAATGCTTTGGACTTCAACTTCGGGTACACAACTACGAATAACTTGATCTGCACCAATTCTGAATAGGTATGGTACATCCCATAGGTAGAATTTGATCTGTTGGAGAAACTGTTTCCTTTGTTGATAATTAAATCCGGGGGAATGACTCTACTAATGATGTAATTAACAAAATCTTCATACCATGGAGTGTTACCTTCTGTGATTGCTAGTAATCTTTCATCAGGAAAACTCTCCTTAATCTCAACATGAACGTCTTTCTCACACTCATGCTCTAGTCACGATAAATGGTCAGGAATTGGGTTCTCAGCTCCCTTACGGTCTTTGATCTCGAGATCAAATTCCTGCAGGAGAAGGACCCATCTTATAAGTCTGGGTTTTGCGTCTCGTTTTTCCATTGAATATTTGAATAACTGAATGATCTGTAAAGACCACAACCCTTGAGTTTATCAAATATGAACGAAATTTTTCAAATGCAAAGACCATAGCTAGTAACTCTTTTTTGGTGGTTGTGTAATTGATTTAAGCACTCATAAGCGTTTTACTAGTGTAGTAAATGGTGTGAAAAATTTTGTTATGCACTTGACCCAATACCGCTCCTACTACATAATTGTTAGCATCATATATTAAAGTAAAAGGAAGAGACCAATTAGGCGCAATAATAATAGGTGATGAAGTTAGCTTTTTCTTCAAAGTATGAAATGCATCTAAATAGCTTTCATCAAAAATAAAAGCATCATCGTTTTCAAGAAGTTGACTTTAGGGTTTAGATATTTGTGAAAAGTTTCTGATAAATCGCCTATAAAATCCTGCATGGCCTAAAAAAGTACCAATGTCTTTTACATTGGTTGGTGGAGGCAGCTTTTCAATGACTTCTATCTTTGCCCGGTCTACTTCTAATCCTTTATTAGACACCTTATGCCCGAGCATAATACCATCACGAGCCATGAAGTGGAACTTCTCCTAATTCAGAACTAGATTAGCTTGCACACACCTACCCAAGGCCTTCTTCAATACCTCTAAGCAAACATCAAATGATTTTCCAAAAATAGGCAAGTCATCCATGAAAATTTCAATACCATCATCCATCAAATCCGTGAAGATGGATATTATACAACGTTGGAATGTGGCGGGAGCATTACATAATTCAAACGGCATTTTACGGAATGCAAATGTCCCATATGGGCACGTGAATGTCGTCTTCTCCTGATCTTCGGGTACTACCATAATCTGGTTATAACCGGAATAACCATCTAAGAAGCAAAAGTACTCGTTCCCCGCTAATCTGTCTAATACCTGGTCGATGAATGGTAACAGGAAATGATCCTTTCTTGTTGATTTATTTAGCTTTCTCTAATCCATACATATTCTCCAACCTATTACTACTCTAGTGGGTATTTGTTCATTATTATCGTTTTGTTGGACAGTCATGCCTCCTTTCTTAGGTACACATTGAACTGGACTTACCCATTTACTATCTGAAATAGGGTAAATAATGCATGCATCTAGCCACTTAATTATCTCCTTCATTAATACCTCTTTCATGGGAGGACTAAGTCTACGTTGGTGCTCTATGGATACTTTAGAATTATCTTCTAGTAATATTTTGTGCATACAAATAGAGGGGCTAATTCCACGGATGTCGGCAATAGTCCATCCCATTGCCTCCTTAAACTCACGGAGCACGTTCAACAATTTTTCCTCATTCTCATGCTCTAAAGATGAGTCGATGATGACTGGCAAAGTATGTTTTTCTCCTAAGAAATCATATTTCAGATTTTTTAGGTAAAGGTTTTAATTCCAATATGGGAGGTTCAAGATTAGAAGGTTTTAAAACTTTTGAGTCGCTTGGCCTAATTAATGTCTCAAATTTTTTAAAGGGCGGTAGCCGCTCACATACCTCAAAGGCCTTCTCATACTCCTCAAATTCAAACTCGTTTGTCCACTCTTCGTTGGTTAAAAGCTTTAACAGTTTTAGATCTATGTCCACCTCGTTATGTATTAATTGAGGATGCACTTCTACTTACTCGATGAGATGACATTCTTTCGTATCGTTTGAGAATTTTATTGCTTTAAGAATATTAAATGTCACCTCTTCCTCATTAACTGTCATCGTTAACTCACCTTTTTGGACATCTATTAGTGTCCTCCCCGTTGCTAAAAAGGTCTTCCTAGAATAATAGGAACATCCTTATCCTCGTCCATGTCCAATACTACAAAATCAGCCAGAAAAATGAATTTCTCTACCTTGACCAGTACATCCTCAATAACTCCCTTAGGAAATACGAAGGATCTATCGGCCAACTAAAGAGTGAGATATGTTGGAGCAAACTCTTCGAGACCTAACTTCATATAGATAGATAGAGGCATTAGGTTTATACTAGCCCCCAAATCACACAATGCTCTCCCGACAAACTTCACTCCTATTGAACATGGTATTGTGAAGCTTCCGGGATCTTTTAGTTTTGAAGGTAGTTTCTTTTGTAGTATTGCTCTACACTCCTCCGTCAATGCAACTATTTCTTTATCTAGAAATTTTCTCTTCTTAGATAGAATATCCTTCATAAACTTAACATAACTTGGCATTTGTTCCAATGTCTCGGCAAACGGAATATTTATAGTTAACTTCTTGAAGATATCCATAAATTTTTGAAATTGTTTATCTAGCTTAGTCTTTGCTAGCCTAGATGGGAAAGGTGGTGGAGGATAAATGATTTCTTTTGTCTTATTTGTTGGTGGTTGAATTTCTATCACCTCCGGTTCCATATTATATACAGGTTTTCCTTCGTATGACTCTTCTAGTTTACTCTCTTATTCTCTCCTCTCATCATTTTTAGCTTTTTCTAGTAACCCATCTCCACTTAGAATTTCTACCCCACTCCTCAGAGCGATGGCATTGCAATGGTTATTTCGCTCCTCTCTTGTTGGATTAGGTGTAGTATCCGATATCATTGAACCCATCGGCCTTTTACTTAAAGTAGTTGCTAGTTGACCCAATGTGGTTTCTAAAGATCTTAGAGACGACTCGATACCTCCCATCCTAGACTCATTCTTTTGAAACATCCCTACAATGTATTCATCGGTTAATTGGACTATCTTTGATTAACAAAGCTAAAGCAGAAGGCAAGGATCCCTCTCAATATTCTACCATGTCTTCCTACAAAAAAGAAGAGCTAAAAATGTATGATAAAGCAAATCAATTTTTCAATGTAGATGCTTACATGAGTCTTCACCCAAAAGCAGTTGTTCCAAGAGCAACTTCTTGCAACATTATTGGAGCAGCTGATATGACAACGTCTAAGAAAGAAGCTGCCAATCCCAATAGGGAAATTATCTTCAGACAACCTTCTGACAAAGCTGAGAAAGACAATTCCAAGATACCTAAATAACTTTTTTATTAGTTTATTTTCTGAACTATTTATGTTAGTTTGTCACAAAGCACTTGTTGTATATATCTGCTAGATTTTTTATTTTATGCCAGATATTTGTTGTCTTGCTTTGTGATTATTTCTTATATTTTTTTATTAGTGATCTCACCCAAATAGGGGGAGATTGTTGGATCCCTCGTTTGGATTTGGGCTAAGGTTCACTATTAGGATGTTTTGACCCACCTTGTATAGCCTGGGTCAAGTTTTTCAGTCCTAGAGTTTAGGCTAGTCTTTAGAATCAAGCTTCATGGACCAGCCTGTAGTGGACTTCAGGAGACTCAGACTTAGAAGAATTCAGAGTTCAAATTATTAGTTCGAAGTTCTTCAAACTCATCTCTACAATCGTCGATCTCGGATCGACAAACTCAGAGTTCTTTCTCTGAGTTGAGCTCGATGATATTCGAGCTCATGTCGACGAGTTCTTCCCTCAAGACAGATTCTTTGATCGACAAACTTGGAGCTTAGAATTAGCAAGATATTTCCAGATTGATGTTCGCTGAGCTCAGGTCGACAAAGACGATTTCTCAGCTCGAGTAAACTTTGAGTTCAGGTCGACGAAATCTGTTCTGAGGTCGACGAAATCTATCAGTTCAGTATTTCCTTCTTTGCAATTCATTTCCAGATTGATCAAGGCTGATTTAATATATTATTGTCTATATTGCTCTGAATAATTAAATGCATATATTCTTATGAATATAGCTGTTCATTGGTAGCATTAATTACTGGATTTCACAGAGTAAAAATTCGGCTTAATAACTGGGACAGTTGAGGAATCAAATTAATGCCCTTCTAGCCGTTTGTCCAAGTTCCAAGAATTCAGCAGTCAATCAAGGAGTAAAATTCAAATTCAGAAGAGATACAGATAAGAATGATCTGCTATCAACAACACAAGAGAGAAAACGAGAAGTTAGAGAATCTACTAAGTAATACGTGTAGACACAAAAAGTTTTTTTTTTAGTCTGCAAATTCATTCTATCTTCATCATCAGCAAATCCTCTCCAAACTTTCAAGATACATCGAATACAATTAGTCTAAAAAGCATGTTGGAGATCAACATCAATCTGAAGACCTATACCCTAAAGCAAAGCTTCCTTCTTTCCTGAACTACTCTACATCTCAGGGGGAGCTTTGACAACAAAGATCCACTTTTGTCTTCTCTGTTGTTTAGAGAAAAAGAGAAGACATCATCAACTTTTCTTTCACTATATAAATGATTTATTAACTCCCTTCAAAAGTTTATTGTTGGTTTTTGGGCACCTTATCAAAAGCCTAAAGGGTTGTGAGATCTCCCTGCAAATAGATCTTATGGTGACAGGGCACCTGAGCAAAAACCTGTGGTGGCAGTCACCTGGTCAAAACCTGCTAGTGGATTCTTACCAGGGTGGTAGAAGAGTAGATGTACCCAGTTTGGGGAACCACTATAAAATTTCTTGTGTTGTCTGGTTGCCTCTTTTCTTTTTGTACTATATTGTGATAGTTAGCTTTAATATATTTACATAATATTTGCTATCACCTATTTTACAGCTAAATCATATAAATATTTAAAAAGTTTGTAAAGCACTATTCACCCCCCCCCCCCCTCTAGAGCTAATTAGATTTATCCCCTTGACTTTCAATTGGTATCAAAGGATTATCAATTGCCTAAGTCACTTTCAATTGGTATTAGAGGTTTACCATTTCTTTCAAATAGCATCAAGAGCTAAAAGGTTGGAATTTCTGTTCCTCCAGTAAATTCTTCTTTATGTGTCCCTCTTCTCCATCTTATCCCATTCCATTTTATTGTATCATTTTCTTCTATCTGACCTTTTGTTTTTGACATGATCCCAAGCTAGCAGAATGATAAATCTGGACTCTGGAACCATTGCTCGAAATCAGGCCTTTTCTTCATTTCTTCTCTGTATTTCCACTTTCTCGACCTAACTTCCTCTTCAGTTTCAGCAGTTGCAATCATTTCTTTGTTCTGTAATGCCTACTATATAGTGGGGCTGAATGAAGGAATTTCAGCAGTAGTGGACTGCACTCCCCACTGATTTCCAGCACTATCACCTTTTTCTATATAAAATCCATACTCGTCATTATGTTTAGCGGGTTCTTTGTTCAAATTCTTAGCACTTGAGCAGGAATCATTGGGATGTTATCATATTGCACTGGCTCTAATCCCAGTGAGCCTCTCACCACATTAGTTACCCAGACCATATTTTCTGTGTTAGTCCTCATAGCTTCTCCCTCCCCCTTTTGAATTCTTCAATTACTTGAATGGTCTGGGAGGTTCTTTCCTTGCTTCTTTCATTCTCCAAGTAGGTCACTCCAGCAGTAACATGATTTTTGACTTCCAGCATGTTGTCATCAAGTAGCTTAGTTCAGGCATCCATCTTGGTAAAGATTTTAGTGTTCTATTCATTCCTCGGAACTTTATCATTTTCATGAATGGTCACTGAGTTCTTAGCCTGAATCTGTTGATTTTCTATGATTATAGCTATGTTCTGTCATGACACATCCAGCTTCTCCATGGTATAGTCTATAGCTGGAGCAGCTCTTGTAAAGAATTTGACAGTTTCCCCTTTCAGCAGGTTTACTTCAAATCTGATTGACTTGATTTTAGTTGCTAGATCATTTCTGATATCCTTGAGGGCTTCATCCACATAATTTTCAAAAGCTCTCCTATATTCATCCAACAACCCCTTTAGTTGGGCTAAGAATGTTGGTGGCAACTGATTTATTCTGGCAGATGTGCCTTCATTTAGAGCTTCCTATACTGGCTTGCTCCTTGTTCCTTGAGTGGTGTCACACTTGAACTGTCCATTCTCTGGATTTGCTGAGGAGTGTGTTTTCTCATGACTAGATCCCTCTTTTTCAGATTCAGAGGGGACTAATTCATGTACTTCATGAGCAGGGAGTTCAAATGGTATCTCCCCCTCAACCTCTGCCATGCCTTCTTTTGCATGCAGGTCAGCAGTAGGAGCAGTAGTATCAACTGTAGGCTGAAATTCTGTTGCGGGGATCTAAAATTGCTCACCCACAACTATTGTACCTTGCATTATTTCTTCTGCAAGATGCACCCCCTCAGTCATTGCAGTCTTGTCCTCACCAAATGTAATTTCCATGAATTTATCCAGTGGATGCTCATCTTCAGACATTATCGTCTCTCTATCAGAAGCTAGATTGATCTCCCCCTCACTCTAAGGCCTGGGAACATCATTATCATCAATTCTGGAAGCATCTTCCTCCATCCATGTAGAGATCTTGTCAACAACTATCTTTGCCACTGCTTCAGCCATCTCAGCAGTAGGCACATCATCTCCAGGAAACTCAGGTCTGCTTACAAGACTCTGTTTGGTTAATTCTTAAGTAGCTGATACCTGAGCGTTAATGTCTTTCTTATACTCTTCAGCAGAGGGCGATAGTTCTGGATTATGAGGTTCTTCCTCCTCAGATGAGCTGTTGGAGGAGCTGGGCTCAGAAGCAGCTATCTTCTTTCCTTTCCTTTCTATAGCTGATGGTCTTTGGGGTTGAAGTACCCTGCCCCACCTTTCCAGCATCTTGTAGTGCATTCTTCTCATGTGGTGTATTCTTGCTCCAAGCTTCAAGTATAGGATTTCTGGGACAGTTTGTCGCATAAATAGGGAAAGAATTCTCCGTAAGTTTGGTTCAGCAAGGCATTCTACGATCTTGTAAAATACTACTTTGCCATAGTCAGTTCTTTTGGACAGAATGACTCTATCCATGACTTCAAACATCTTCTTTGAAATTTTATCCTTGGAGCCTGTTTTGCATAGCATAGCCTTCCCGATGACATCAGCCAAGAACTTTCCCTTTAGATTCGGTTCCTTTCTCAAAATGTAGTTGGAGGTGTCCTTAGATAATTTGCACCATTTTACTGCAGACTTTATGTCTTTCTGTGATAATTCATCTTCATCATCAGTTGTGGGGAACTTTGTCAGCTTTAGGGCGTTGGCCATCCTTCTTGGTATTATCTTGACTCTTGTTCCACTTACAGTAGTCTTGATTTTCTCAGCTAAAGCATCTCCCCTGATATTGGAGAATAATTCCAGAATCTCCCGCTTCTATAGTAAAAAGGGTTCCGACAGGATGAATTCTATGTCAGAAGTTTGGAGATGATGAAGAACATATTGTACCTCTTCAGGAGCATCCTTGAATCCATTTCTCACCAATTCCGAACCATCGAATAGGAAATCTTGTCCTTTGGGTGCCATTTCGCTGGAGAATTTGAGAAGGCTAGCAAGAACGGCTTTCCGTCGATTCGGCGAATTCGGGCGGGAGAGGGCAAGGAACGGTGACGTTGCTTTATACACAAGCTCTATTATTTATAGTTATGTCTTAAGAGAAGGAGGAAAGTCACTTACCTATTTTGTTGATCAACTTTGATCAACGGCTGGGATTGAGTCCCGAATTTTATCCGCAGATTGATTAATCAATTGATTTAGTTTAGTAGGCTTGTTTTCCTTAACCTTTGACTTCTTGGTCTTAATTGATTGACCATTTCTTTAGCAATTGAATTGCCTTTGACACTTTTAGTAATACTAAATTTGCCTAACCAGCATGGGTTAAGAAGACCTGTAATTCTCATTATAGTATGTGTTCTAGTTGAGTGCAATTTGAACTAGCTTCAACATGCCCATGTCAATTTTGAGGGTGTTGAATGTAATTACATCTTGTGGCATAGTGAACATGTGAGCCACTGGCATATTTATTGAGAAGAGTTTTTAGACAATTGTCTCACTCCATCTCAGACTTCAATTTCTGCTATCTTATCTCTAAAATTCATAATTTTAGTAATTGAGCAATTATTTAGTAGAATTAAAAGCTAGGTGAATTCTACTTATCTCTGCCCTGTAGACTTGAAGCAGATACTGGATTCACAGTCTCTGAGCACACCAGCATCCTTTCTCCTGATCTTTAGCCTTTGATGTGCATCTGGCTTTCCTTGGCTAGCTCCCCCTCAATAATTGCACTTAGAGGGTAAGACACTTGCCTCTCTGACTTCACATGTCTTTGACAACTTGAGCTTGATGGTCAATGCATCATTCCTTGTACCAATACTTAAGTTAGGTACATCTCTGTCCGAGGACCATAATTGGGCATGGCCACTTAGAATATCCTGTAAGACAAGATTTACCTTACCTTAGGAACCCAAGCTGACTCAGGTCCTAGGTTTCTGTTAGCATAAGAATGCATATGTCTACCTACAGGAGTCATGTCAGGAAGAAACTGACTTTCCCTTGGCATACAGGGGTTGTGCCAACAATCTATGGCAAAGTGGTCCAATTTGCCACAACACCAATATTCATGGATGTTGTATCTCCTTTTCTGAACACACATTGAAGTGTGCAAGCCATTTCTGGATGCCTGTTTAGTGGGGATAACTGAGGCCTTCCTCTTGTTTCTCTCAGCAAGAGCTTGATCGAAAGTGAATCTGCCAGTAGAAGCACTTGTCTTGCCCTGAACTTCATTAGTAACAACCTTCTTTGTATTTGACATGTTCTTAATGGCTTCAGAGGCAGCCAAGTCAGACTTACTGACTGTGGTACTTTTGGGTTGTGTTCTTGCGTGAAGAACCTTAAAATAGGCCACTGCCTTGTCCTTGAATGAGGGGGCTAAGACACTAAATATAAAAGATGCAGGATGGGCCTTCTGGATTTTTACATGGGAAGCCTTCTGAGCACTCAAGCCTGTGACCTCTCTTCTTCCAATGTAAGGTACTTTTGTAATATTACAAGGAAGATTCCCACACCTCCAGTGACCACACTTACAGTCATGTTCATACCTATTGGATGAGAGAATTATCTTGTGAAATGTTGACTGAGGCCTGACAGGAGCTTGGCCTCTTCTTTGAGATTGAATAACTTTAGAAATCCAGCCAGACTCATATTTTCTCTTGATAGCATCTATCTTAGAGAAATTGGCCACAATCCTCATCTCCCTTTCAAGTTTCTCTTCAAGATCCTTGACAATAGAGTCCTTATATTTGATGGACTCAATATGGATATCTACCATGGTCTTTAGATGAGCTATTTCCCTCTCTTTTAGATATAGCAAAGATGAAGTTTTATCTTGCTGGGAAGCAGCCAGCTGTAGGGAGACAATTTTCTCTACTTGTTTCTTAACAAGCATCTTGCTTTTCTTGAAAGTCTTCAGAAGTGCAGCATGATTTTCAATCAGTTGATTGGTATCATCTTCTGATAGAGGACTCTCATCATCACTTGATGAGGATGCATCAGAATCTGAGCAGGATATATATCTTGACTCTGAGGATGAGCTAGATGGGGAATGTACCTGATTATTTCGAGGATGAACCTGAAAAAAAATCTTTTTATGGTGTAGATATCAGCCTATAGAATTTGCATTCACCTTCCTCAGCTTCATCCACCTCTGAGTCACTATCTGAATGTGACAAAGGGGCCCTAATCTTTGCTCTTGTATCTAGATAGACTGTGTCTTCTGCAAGAGCTGCTAATAGTCCAATGTTGTTCTTGTCATTTCTGCTGATTTGAAGCTCCATTGATCTCCACACCTTATGGTTCACTTTTGAATACATAAGTTTAAACCTTTTTAGCTATACTTTGAGGTCTACTCATAATGTTAGGTCCTTTTTGAGTAACCTCCCTCGGATACCACTTGAAAGTCTTTGACTTCAAGGATAGCTAAATCACCTAGAGGGGGGTGAATATGTTTCTTGGTCCTTAGTGTCTATCTTTTATTTTCTTTTAGTTGGATGTTTTATTGGTTGATTATATTCTGCTTTCAAGACATGCAACCTGCAATAAAGCCAACACATAGAAAACACACAAAGCACACAAGATTTATAGTGGTTCCCCTAACTAGGGTACATACACTTTCCCTCCCACATACCAACTATCTTATTGGACTATGTACTTCTCAAATATTCTGCTCCAAAGAGCTTACACCTCAGATACCTCAGGATCTCTCAGTCTCCTCCAAGACTTACAGCTCAACAACAAAGGGCTTACAACTCAATGGTCAGCATGCCACCTACCTCAGGCCAAAGGCCTTACACTCAGGCTAGGAGGACAACCCTACCTCAGATCCAAAGGATCCTACCTCAGAGATTCACACTCTCCTACAGCTCAGTGATCAATTGACCGCCTACCTCAGACTTGAAACCAAGTCCTACAACTCAGATTCTCAACAGAATCCTACATAAGAGCAAACTTGCTCCTACCACTCAGATCCAAAAGGATCCTATAGGATGGAAGTGAGTTGGTGAGGCCTTTGGTTGGACACACGAGAAATTTCTCTATGCCAGTCTAGCTTTACTGAGATAGGCTCAAACCAACTTTGACTCCAGGAATATTTTTCTCGAGTCTTCCTTTACTTGAACTGAGATACACTCAATCATAGCATTCTTCTTCACAGCACCAGGAATGTTTCCTAGTGAATCTGCGAAGTGACTATAGCACGGCTTGCTGCTACCTGAGTTGAAGAATTCTCAGCTCAACTTCTTCACATCAATAAGGATACAGAAATTGTTTTAGTTTGTGCTTGAAGTAACTTGCAGAAAGGAGTTCTGCTTCTACTTTATTTCATGGGCTGAGGATGTTTAGCCCTAAATTCTTCTTCACAGCCTCCAGTAGATGTTCTTCTGTGTTATGCCGCTGGATCTATGAAGAACCTGCTGGTGAAGATGGAAAATGCCACCAGTTAACTTTCTTTCTCCTATTTAGAGATTTTCTCTAATCTTATTGTAGTCAAGGATGAAGAGAAACAACTAACTTGTTGAGCCTTTATAACTCGTCTTTTTGCTCTATGTTCTTCACTTCACAGCAATAATGGTGATGAAAAAGAACTATCTCGACAGCTTCACTCCAAGAGTTGTCCTTTCCTCTAAAGGCTTCTCCTTTTATCATTTGTCCAAATGACTCTTTGAGTAGTTGACCCCACACATTTAATGCCAGCTACATCCGTGCTTTAATGCCTAACTATCGTACAGTAGGTATGCGGTGCCTTTTGTCATGTATTGTAGCTTTGCCGCTAAAAATTTGAATATAGTTGACTTGTTGACTTGCTGACGTCAGCACCTGTGGACTTAGTCAAAAATCAGGCATCAGTAGAATAGGCGTTGAGTGAATGAGCTTCACTCAACACCAAAGTACTTAGACAATTTTGTCTATCTAGGCGTTGATAGTGTTGAGTGAGTAAATCTCACTCAACGCTCTTTGCCTTAACCATTTTTGCAGCCTTTTTTTATGCCTAGCATTGAGAGCATTGAGAGAGCACACCTCACTCAACACCTTGTGCCTTAGCCATGCTTTCTGTCATTTAGGTGTTGAGTGTTAAAATTCAACAAACCCGCAGACGCCACCTCGGATATCCTGTTGAAACTCAACAACATGGAGGAGGATACGTCCACTTATAATGTTGAACGTTTTCCCGGATATTGGAGTTAGCAGGGGTTATCTCAACAAAGCAGTAACAACCAGCAACACATGCAGCACAAGCGTCTTTATTGATCAAGAGCAAACTTCATTACAAGGCGAGACATACATGGCGAGACATGCTTCACCAACAACCCAACCAGGAGAACAGAGACAGTTACAAAGACAAGAAACAAAACAAGCCGCACAGACTCAATCAACAAGCCGCCGGTCTACTGCTGTGGAGTCCGCTCAGTCCGCCAGGTCGCCAGACCGCAACCCAAGCCGCGCGGACTACCACTTATTCCAATGCTTAGCACTTCACCGCCGATCTGCAGGCCGCCTGACCGCGAGGTTGCCTACCCGCCAGACCGCACACGCTGCGCCACCAAAAGGAACAGTTCGCCTGAAGCAGACGACTTCCTGAACTCCGAACCAAGTTGCCAAAGAGAAGACTGCCTAGTCGCTATCCGCGACTTGCTGTTTACCGCTTGTTGCTTAACCACAGAGTCCGCACTGTCCCTGACCGCAATCAGAGCCAAGTCCCGGCTTTCCAGCGCTATCCGCACAACCTACACAGCACAGCTCAGTCAACTCTCAAACCGCGCGGACTCCAAGGTCCAGTCCAGAGCAACTTACGCGAGCTCAAATACTATTCACTTACTTCGGTTTAGGTCACCTTGGTTCTCTATACTTTCCTGATGTGACATGGGTCCTATTTATAGGCACGATGATGAGTATGGTCACCTCCCTAGCCGATAGGATCACCGCCACATCCCGCAGCAAGAACAAGTGTATCCGCAAGCCCGCGGATACACACACCAGTCCGCCACTCCCGTGTAGATAGCCAGCCCGCCTAGCTTCTCCAAGGCCGGACTCCAATCTCCAGTCTTCCTTGTCACCAAAGGCCAAGCCGCCAAGACATCACCAAGGCCGGACAACATACCAGTCTGCCTTGTCACCAAGGGCCAAACCAGGACCACCACAGCTGGACGCGGCAACAGCTATGTCCGCCAATCTACAGACAAGGCATCAGCCCGCATAACCCGAGCCCGCAGCCTCTCCATCAAGGCACCTGCCGGACTCAGCGGACACCCGGCTTCCGTCCGCACATCCCGAGTCCATTGCCTCATCTCCAAGGCATCGCCGGACTCAGCGGACACGCCGATCCAGTCTGCTTACACAGTAAACTCCAGTCTGCATTCCTGAATTCATAACCTCACCACAAGGCTAAACCGAACTCAGCGGACTCTAGCTCCAGTCCGCATGCTCTTGCACAGGCAATCCTCCAGTCCGCATATCCCCAAGCTAGCAATCAAGGCAACAACACTTCTACTAGGCTTGGCGGACTGAGAAAGCAGCCCGCTCTCCACTGCGCGATCTCCCCGGACTGAGCCAACCTGGACTTGGTTCATAACCCACCAAGTCCAGTCCACTGGCCATAAGGGCCAGTCCGTACTTACTCGCGGACACTGGATCTAACTCGCCATACCGGGCGACCTCCAGCTTCTGTCCGCACTGACCGGCGGTCTCCGCGGCTTCCACTTGCCGCTTCACTAGAGCAAGACCAAGGCAACTGCCAAACCGGTCTGCTGAGCTCCAGTTCATCAGTCTGCTTCATGTCGTACTCTGTGGATAGGATTTCTATCCGCCCGGTTACTTCTTGGGATCCAACTCCCTGCTGAGTATTCACCGGCCTGACAGACCGCTGCTGCTGTCCGCGTAGTCCACGCAAACAGACCGCCCAGGCCGCCACAGAGCAAACCGCTTGCAACATCCCAGCCAACTTAGCAGTCTGCCAACCCTGTCCGCGTAGTCCGCGCGGATAGGTTGCCCAAGCCTTCCATTCACCCACTTTCACTTCACAATTTTCAACATTGAGAGTGTTGAGTGAGCATGCCTGACTCAACGCTTTCTGCCTGTAGAAAGTTGCGAATAAGAAAGAACAAACGGATAGACTTTGGAATAATTGAAATTTTATTATCCAAAATTAATTACAATTACAAAGGTATGACCTCCCTTATATAGAATGGAGGAGATAAGAGAGAGTATAAACAAACAATGTGGGATTAAACATGTACAGGGCAGAGCGGCTAGAAATAAAGGAGACCGCACAGGCCGCGCGGTTATACAGATGGGTTAACCGCACGGCACCTCCAGCAGGATAAGAACATGCCGCACTGTGAGTCCGATAGACCGCCCGGTCTCCAAGCACCAGAGGAGACCGCCAGACCGCTCGGTCAAACCACTAGAGAAGACCGCAAGGCCGCGCAGTCTACAAACCGCCAGATAAGACCGCAAGGCCGCCCGGTCTAATACTTCAACACTCCCCCTCAAGCTGGAGCATAGATATCAATCATGCCCAGCTTGTCACAAATGTGGAAGAAGGAAGTAGAGACCGGCTTGGTGAAGATATCTGCCAATTCCTTGTCAGAGGTGACAAAAAGAGTATAAATCTGTTTCTTCAAAATCTCTTCCCGAATGAAGTGACAGTCAACCTCTATATGCTTTGTTCTCTCATGGAAGACTGGATTTCTGGATATGTATATAGCGGCCTTGTTGTCACAGAATATAGGGAGAGGACAGTCATATACCTCGCCCAGGTCAAACATGAGAGCCCGCAACCACTTTAACTCACACGTGGTTGACGTCATACTCCGGTATTCGGCTTCTGCACTGGATCTGGAGACAACCAACTGTTTCTTGCTCTTCCAACTTACGAGATTACCTCCAGCAAAGGTACAAAAACATGATGTGGATTTGCGATCGCCTTTGTCATCCACGTAACTTGAATCTAAGTAGGCCTCAACCCTCAGATGTCCATTCTTCTGAAAGAGTAACCCTTTGTCTGGTGCTGCTTTGATATACTCTAAAATCTTCAGGGCAGACTGAAGATGGCACTCCCTGGGAGCTTGCATAAACTGACTGACCTTGCCTACAGCATAGGCGATGTCGGGTCTAGTCACCGTGAGATAGATGAGTTTGCCTACCAAACGTCTGTATCGTGTGACGTCAGACAGAAGAGGCGAGTCGTCCGTCCACGTTTTGTCTTCTCCAATAGTCATGGGAAACCGAGCCGGTTTGGCACCTGTCAATCCTGCTTCTTGTAGAAGATCAAGGGCATACTTCCGTTGGGAGAGAACCAACGAGTCAAGTTTCCGAGAGATTTCTATCCCCAAAAAGTATTTCGGGGAGCCCATATCCTTTGTGACCAAGTGCTGACGGAGGTGCTTCTTCGTCAAGTCCACCCCATCTCGGTCATCGCCAGTAAGAAGAATATCATCCACATACACTGCCAAAATCACCAGTCCCGAGGCCGTTTTGCGAATAAATAAGAAGTGATCGGCCGAACTCCTTCTAAAGCCGATGGTAGCCACAATACCACTGAATTTGTCGAACCATGCCCGGGGGCTCTGCTTTAGGCCATAAATGGACTTCTTCAAATGACATACGTGTGTCTCCCCCTGAGCAACATACCCAGGAGGTTGCTCCATATAGACGTCCTCCTGAAGATCGCCATAGAGAAAGGCATTCTTCACATCAAGCTGGGAAATAGCCCAATCCCGGTTAACAGCCACAGGAAGGAGAACCCGGATGGTGCTAAGGCGAGCAATCGGAGAAAAGGTATCAAAGTAATCAATGTCGTAAGTCTAAGTGAAGCCCTTGGCCACCAGTCGGGCCTTGTAGCGATCCACAGTGCCGTCGGGGCGAAATTTCACAATGAAGACCCAGCGACAGCCAACCATATCAGTGCCCACGGGAGGAGGAACAAGGGTCCAGGTACCCCGTTCAGTAAGAGTAGTCATCTCCTCATCCATGGCAGACTTCCAATGAGGGAGAGCAAGAGCCTCCTGGTAGGTGCGGGGAGTAGAAGTAGCAGAGATAGCTAAGTCAAAACACCTGCGAGAAGGAGAAAGCCGATCATAGGAAACAACTGCCGCAAGCGGGTGTTGAGTACACGCTCGCACCCCTTTGCGAAGAGCAATGGGAAGATCCAGGTCGACGGGAGCGTCAGCGACCGGAGCGTCTGTGGCGGAGAAGGCTGGCCCGAGACTAGAGAGAGACGGCGACAGAGAGGAGGGTGGAGGAGTGGGTGGGGAGACGGACTGGGAAGGAGTCAGTGGAGGAGGAGACGAAGGTGGGAAAACGTCGAGAGGCATGGAAGGAACGGAGATATCAGATGGAAGAGTAGAGGGAGGAGAGAAATAGGAAGCATTCTCGAAAAAAGTCACATCCGCGGAGACAAACTGCTTGCGGAGAAGGGGGTCAAAGCAGCAATAGCCTTTTTGAGTGGTAGAGTACCCCAAAAAGACACACTTGGTGGATTGGGGGGAAAGCTTATCGCGGGTAGCGGAGGGAGCGTGAACAAAGGTCGTACAGCCAAAGACACGGAGAGGGGGAGGAAAAGGTTCCTTGTGGGGGTAGAGAATGGAGAAGGGGGTCTGGCCGTGGAGAACTGTGGAGGGAAGGCGATTGATGAGATAGCAGGCGAGGAGCACAGCATAGCCCCAATAGGAGCGAGGGACGTGCATCTGTGTCATCAGTGTACGAGCAACATCAAGAAGGTGACGGTTTTTACGCTCCGCCACCCCATTCTGTTGGGAGGTGTAAACACAAGTCGTTTGATGAAGTAGGCCATGGTGGTGAAAGAAAGAGGAGAACTCATGATTCAGATATTTCTTGGCATTGTCAGAACGTAAAACTTTAATAGAAATAGCAAATTGAGTCTGAATCATAAAATAAAATGATTGCCAAACAGAAAAGAGTTCAGAGCGATCTTTTAACAGATACACCCATGTATAGAGCGAAAAATCATCTATAAAAGTGACAAAATATGAACTACCCCGACCAATAGTGAGGGTAGGAGCAGGACCCCATACATCAGAATGAATAAGATCAAACGGGCGAGAGGAGCCACAGCCTTGCTTCGGAGGGAAGGAGGAGCGATGATGTTTGCCAAGCTGACACGCATCACAGTTGAGCGGGGAACTGGTAGGAGGCAAGTGGGGCAGAAGCTGGCAAAGAATCCGAGGAGGAGGATGTCCAAGGCGAAGATGCCATTGAAGGAGATCTGGGGAGGAGGAGTAGGCGGTCAGAGCGGAAACATCGTCGAGGAAGTAGAGGTCGCTGCTCTCAGTCGCAGTAGCAATCGTCCGCTGGGTCCTCGGGTCCTGAAAAGAACAAGTAGTAGGAGTGAATAAGACGGAGCACTGAAGTTGCCGGCATAAAGTAGTAACGGATAGCAAATTGCACGGGAACTTCGGGACATAGAGGGCGTCCTCCAAGCAAAGCGAGGGGGTGAGTTGAACCATGCCCGTCCCATGAACCAGGGACAGGGAGCCATCTGCCACACGAACCGGGGGTAAGCGGTCATGTGTCTCAAGACGGGAGAAGCAATAATGGTTGCCAGTCATATGATTTGTAGCACCGGAGTCAATCAGCCATTTACCTTGGGTAACGACGTGGGCACTACCTGACGTCGTGGCCACAGAGGCAGACTGCCGAGAAGAGGCGGAGGCCGAAGAAGGAGCATCACCGGAAGGGCGAAGATGAGGATGTTTCTACCAGCAGCGGTCAACAGAGTGGCCAGTACGACCACAGTGAGAGCAGAGGAACCGGGATGAACCCCGTCCGCCGGAGTGGCCGCGGCCACTAGGTCCCCCCCCCCCCCCCCTCTGAGCTTGGTGAGAAAAAGAGTCCTGGGAAGGGGGGGAGGCCACCAGAGGCCGCTGGAGAAGCGAAGTAACAGCGGCAATGCGAGCCGCAGTGGCATCCAAAGTAGGAGATTCCTCCTCTCCCAAGATCTGCTGGTGGATCATATCATAAGAATCGGGAAGACGAAGAAGATAACAAACAACCAGGAGTTCCTGGAAGTGTTTGTGCTGTTCGGCCAAGTCCGCGGAGAAGTGGCGATTCTGGAGGATTTCAGCACCAAGAGCCTGAATCTGCTGATAAGCCGCAGCAGGAGACATGGAAGGGCGGGCGAAGAGGTCCGCATAGAGAGTATAAATGCGGGACGTCTGGCCCCCCTTCGAATAGAGAGCAGCGAGGTGAAGCCAAGCGGCCTTGACCGTCTCATCATGGCGAATGACGGGAAGGCACTCATCAGAAAGGCTGTTGGCCAGCCAGGTGCGGATAAGAGCATCACTAGCATCCCAGTCATCAACTCAGGAGAGGTACGAGGAGGAGGGTCATCGGTGAGGTGATGATGCTTGCGTTGAGAGCGAAGTAGAAAAGTGAAAGAAACGCTCCAATCGGGATAGTTGGAGCCAACAAGCTTAGAAAGGGTGCCAAGGTTGCCCGAAGGAGGAGGTGGAGAAGGAGCAGCAGGAGTAGTGGTAAGACCGGATGTAGTCATAGAACACAGCAAGAAACTGCAGTGGATAGAAAAGGAAGAAGCCGCACGAACACAAGCGGCTAGAAAGCAGTCAAAGGCACAGCGGGGAAGAGGTCGCGCGGACTGAAAAGGCCGAGCGAACAGAAGAGGAGTCAAGGAGCAGCGACCACAACAAGTCGCAGGCCGTGCGAACAGAAACAGGCCGCAACGACTAGGAAGTCGGAGAGGCAAGAATGAACCAGGAGCGCGGTGACAACGAAACAGGTCGCGGCGACGAAGAGCAGCAGGAGAAGAGAAGCAAGCCGTGCGAACAGGGCAGCGGACAGAAACAAACCGCGCGAACAGGGCAGCGGACAGAAGAGAAGGCAAGCCGCGAGAAAGGTCGCGAAAAGCGGAAAACAAGCCGCGAGAGACAGAGAGCGCACACAATTAGGAGGAAATGACTGTGTGCTTTGATACCATGTAGAAAGTAGCGAATAAGAAAGAACAAACGGATAGACTTTGGAATAATTGAAATTTTATTATCCAAAATTAATTACAATTACAAAGGTATGACCTCCCTTATATAGAATGGAGGAGATAAGAGAGAGTATAAACAAACAATGTGGGACTAAACATGTACAGGGCAGAGCGGCTAGAAATAAAGGAGACCGCACAGGCCGCGCGGTTATACAGATGGGTTAACCGCACGGCACCTCCAGCAGGATAAGAACAGGCCGCACTGTGAGTCTGATAGACCGCCCGGTCTCCAAGCACCAGAGGAGACCGCCAGACCGCTCGGTCAAACCGTCAGTGAAGACCGCAAGGTCGCGCGGTCTACAAACCGCCAGACAAGACCGCAAGGCCGCCCGGTCTAATACTTCAACACTGCCTGAGCCAATTTTTCTGCTTCTTCAGCATCTTTAACGTTGAGAGCGTTGAGTGAGCACGCTTCACTCAACGCTTTTTGCTTTAGCTATATTTTTGAGTTATGGCGTTTAGAGCGTTGAGTGAGCATGCCTCACTCAATGCTTTCTGCATTAGCCATATTTTTCTACACCTTGGCGTTCAGTGAGTAAGCTCCACTCAATGCCAAACAACTTAACATATTTTCTTCTATTATCTTGCATTGAGTGAATGAACTACAATCAACGCATTTGGACTTAGACAAATTTATATGTCTAAGAAACAACACTGACTTTGAGAATTAGTCAACAGGTTATCACATGGAGTTGAGTGAGCTTGCCTCACTCAACGCATGTGGACTTAGTAAATATCCACAGTTTTCCTGTGGCGTTGACTGACTGAGCTATACTCAATGATTGTAGAGCTATGACGTTGAGTGAATGATCTTCACTCAATGCCTGTGGACTTGGCCACTTTTTTGTCCCTTTTTTCTTAGGCTTTAACTATATTATCCTATCTCACAGTATTTTGTTGTATGGCGTTGATTGAGTTGACTTCACTCAACGCCTGTGGACTTGGCCACTTTCTCAGCTTGCCACTTCATGGCTTTGACTGTATAGGCTTCACTCAGTGCTATAAGTCATCTAGCGTTGAGTGAGTGACCTTCACTCAATGCCCGTGAACTTAGACAGTTTTCTGTCATTCCACACCTTAGGTAAGTGTTTACCAAACCTAGACACTTAGGCTATCTGTATCATCATTGCTACTAGGACATCCTGCAATCATTAAACTTGAGCACAAGTTAGATCACCACATGTGTATACATTATTTACTAGGCCTTCTTCAAATCTAGGATGTTGGATCCCTAGTTTGATTTGGGATAGGTTCACTAACTTAGGATGATATGACCCAACATGTATAACTAGGGTCAAAGTTGTGTCCTAGAGACTAGGCCAAGTCTTAAGAGTCAACATCGCATGCACAAGCTAACATCAGACTGCTAGAGACTCAAGACTTAGAGTTTTTCCAGAGATTCAGAGATTGCTCAAGAAACCAAGAAAAATGAGTTCGACGTTCGTCGAACTCAGGTCGATGTTAGTCGTTCTCAGCTCGACGATCTTAGAGAAATATTCTCTGAGCTGAGCTCGACGAACTTTAGTCATAGGTCGAGGATCCTTGGACTTCACCTTCAGCATTCTAAGTCCAGACTATTCTCTAGACTCAGGTCGACGAACCTAGTTCTCAGGTCGACGAACTTCATTCTTTTCTCGACGAATTCTGGACTTCCACTTCAACTCTATTGCCAGAGGTTCATCAATTTTTCTCTAAGTCCAGAATCATTTTCAACTCGATGAATTCAAGGTTCTCCAGACTTAGCTCGAGGAACACCATTCTTTGGTCGACGAATCTTTGGACTATTACAGCATTCTATCGAGACTATGTTCTCTAGTCTCAGGTCGACGAACTCAGTTCTCTGCTTGATGAATTCTGGAACCAGAAGACTTGTGTCGACACTTAGAGCATATGTCGGCACCAACTAAGTCGACACTAGAAGCACTTGTGTCGACATCCAGATCATCAGTCGACATTGTGGAAAGGTTATGTCGACACCACACAGAAGACTTGTGTCGACACAAAATATTTGATAACTCCAGAATAGTTGCTGAACTCCAGTCGACGAACACATTTACCAGCTCGACGAAAAGGCAAAGATCAAAAGAGACAGCAGTTCAGTTTTCAGCTCGACGATCATGGAACTCAGCTCGACGAACAGAAGCCCTCTGGTCAACAAATACAACATCTCAGCTCGACGAACTGTGGACTCAGTTCGACGAATTCTGCCAACTGTTTGCCGATGTCAGACTTAGTTATTTCGGCCTTCTGTCCCCACTCTAATGCGATAATTCCTGAGTAATTAATGCTCTAACATTCTCTAATTATAACCGTTAGAATGAACATTAATTATGGTCTTCTCCAGAATTATTGCTTGCTATTTTTCCACGGGACAGTTGGGGAAATAAATCAATGTCGATTATTCTCAAAGCTGTCAGCGTTAAATGCAGATGCATTCAAATTTTTGAAATACAGAGAAGAAGAGAATAATGCACACACAAAGATGTATAGACTGAGAAGAGAATCAAGCACAACAGAAAAAGTTTTACACAGAGCACAACTTACTGAGAAGTATACAGTGACACCGAGAAAAAATATTCAGTCTTGAACAATCTGCTCTGTCAACAAGAAGCATTTTCTGATACACATAAGATCTTGACCAGAAGCTCATCAGCACTTGAAGAAGAACAACAACAATACCTATATCAAGAGTCTTCTTTCTTCAAGCACTCCAGGACACTTCAAAAGGACAACTTCAGTTCAATCTGTCAAAGAAGTTCCTGAGGATTATTGCTGGTCAAGGATTCAGCTTGAAGACCTATCACCCTGAAGCTTAGCTCCTGATTTTCCCTGATTCATTCTACATCTCAGGGCGAGCCTTAAGCCATAATCAAATCCACAGTCTTCTCGGTAGTATATTGAGAAAGAGAAGACAAAATCATCTCTCACCCCCACTGTATAAAGGGTTGTCATCTCCCTTAAAAAGTGATTACTTGGTTGCAAGTCTCCTGATCAAAATACTTGGGTTAGTTTTTGAGCACCTGATCAAAAGCTCATTAGTGTCAGGCACCTGATCAAAAACCTGAGTGGATTCCTACCAAGGGTGGTAGAAGAGTGGATGTACCTAGGTTGGGGAACCACTATAAAATTCTTGTGTCGTCTGGTTGCCTCATTTTCTTGTGTTCTTGCTGTGCTTCTGCTTTAGTTTTATTGCTTGGTAGTTTATTAATTTTGCACTTTTAATTTACAGCAAAAGCTGTAATAGCTCTTAATAATTTTTTAAGCACACTCTATTCACCCCCCCTCTAGAGTATTTCAGATCTAACTCTCACTTTCAATTGATATCAAAGAAGGTTCCTTTGGTTGTACAAGTTATATCTTGAACCAAAAGATCCTTTGTTAGATCTACACATCACTTTATTCTCATTTAAATTATAAACACATCCATGGCACAGAACAAGGATTATGCAAGCACTAGACCGTCAGTTTGCAACCTTAATAGGTTTGTCATCTGGAAGGCAAGAATTAGGTTATACAAGAATTTCATTGATGAAGACATTAATAATTCAATTTTGACAGGTCCCCCACAGACATCTACATCTACAACATACTCCAGCAACAATGCAGTCCCACCACCTGAGTGGACTGAAGCCCAGAAGAAAGCAAAGATTGCCGATGTCAAAGCTATGAATATCCTGGCACAAACTATGTTAGAAGATATTTTCCAGAAGGTTGTTGAGTGCACATCAGCAAAATCCATTTGGGACTCTCTAAACCAAATAGTGGATGGATCAGCAGATGAGATAAAGGATAGGAGATCAAATCTCATATCCCTATATGAGAACATTAAGGAGGAAGTTGAGATAGTTTCTGATATGTACAATAGGTTAAGCTCAATTATCAATGAGCTGAAAACCTTGGATAAGAACATCACTTTTACTGAAGTGAATGACAAGATCCTGATGTGCTTCCCAAGCTCACGGGATACAAGAATCTGGCCCATCAAGGAGGCCAGATGCCTGAATGAGATTTCAACTGAATCTCTATTGGGTAAAATGAAGTCATATGAACAGCTGATAAAGACCAGGGAGGCAGCTGAACAAAGAACACCTCCAGCAGCCAGAAGAGAACAAAGTATTGCTTTCAAAGCCACTGAAGAGACAGAGACTGCAACATCAAATGAAGAGCTTATGAGTTTCTTTGCTAAAAGATTCTTCAAGATGGCCAGAAAGGATTTCAGGAGAAAGTCAGCAAGAAAAGATGAAAAGCCAAAATATGATAAACACCAACCAAGGAAGTTGTGTGCTATGGATGCAGAAAGCCTGGGCATTTCCTCTCTGAATGTCCAGAAAACCAGAAGAAGTAGAAGAGAAGAGAGAAGGAAACCAGAAGACAGCACACCAGCAAACGCTCTTCCAGCAAGCACAAAAAGAAGGAAAAGGGCTTTGTGGCCGAGACCTGGAGTGAGACAGAAAATGAGTCAACATCTTCAAGCTCTAGTGAAGATGAGGAAGAAGAAAGAGAAAAGGTGGTTTGCCTCATGGCAATTGATGCCTCCAGAAGTCACACAAAAGAAGAAGAATCTGAAGATGAAGGAGTGTTTGAATCAGAGGCAGATCACGTAATGTCCTCTTTTGACTGCAGCTCTGAAACATTCAAATCTGATTTCAAATTAATGTGCATATATTTGATTAACTATGAAAAAGAAATTAAAACTCTTAGAGAAAAATTAGGAAACTTAGAGGATGTTCAATCTGAAAACATTAGGTTAAAAGATGAATTAACCTTAGCAAATAAAAAGATAATCTCACTAAAAACTGAGCTTTGTGAGGCCAAACAACTTGAGGAAACTCTCAATGGGAGAAGCCTCAAGCTGATGGATATCACAAGTACTATTAATGTCATACTTAATGGCAAGCAAGGCTTGGGTGCTCCATCAGGTTTGCCCCCCATTCTCAGGAAGAACATTTTATCAACTCCAATAAAATTTGTATCTGCTAAAGGCAAAGAAAAAGTAAATGACAAACAAATAGTAGAAAACATCTCTAAGACAATAGGACAGAAAACCAAAAACCAGAAAACACCTAATAAAAACAAGGTTCAGCAATTTTCGTCGAACTCAGATCGACGAAATGGGGCCAGTTCGTCGAACCTAGATCGACGAACTCTGAACGCAAACTATAGTTATATTTATTCGTCTAACTGCGATCGACGAACTCTGTATGGTTCATCGAGCAGAAGTCGACGAACGTGGGGCACAGAGAATGAACATGTTCATTCTCTGGGCAGAGATCGACGATCTCAACCCAATTCATCGAACACTGGTCGACGAACTTACAGCAATTAGTCGAACTCAGGAAGACTTAATCAAAACTATAATTCTAACAGCAACTTAAATATTTCTATGAAACTATTTAATCCACTAGCTGACTGGATCATACCACCTAGGAGATATCACCCTCCAGGATATAAATCCCAACCTGAATTCTCTATTATTTCTAGCTTTTCTTATCACCCATATAAAGGACCCAAGGTAACCTGGGTCAAAAACCATTAACTGTTTTCTATTGCAGGTGAAGAGTTGTCCAGGGGTAAATCAAACTTGGTACCTGGACAGTGGCTGCTCCAAACACATGACTGGCAGTAAGGACATCTTAACCAACTACAAGTCCAAGCTGGGGCCAAAGGTTATCTTTGGTGACTCCAAATGTGGTCAGTCAGAAGGATTTGGATAAGTAAGAATAGGAGCTGTCACATTCAAAAAGGTGACATATGTAAGTGGACTCAAGAATAACCTCATCTCCATAAGTCAGTTATGTGATGATGGTTATCAGGTATACTTTAACCCATCCACTTGTTCTATCATTGATAAAAATAACCAAACAGCTTTACTGGAAGTAGACAAGGCAACATATACTTAGTAAATTTTCTTTCTACCAAAACTGATATCTGCTTACTTAACTTAACTAGTAATCAGAATGACTTATGACACAAAAGACTAGGTCATGTAAATCTGAAAAACATTGCTAGTCTATCTAAGCACAACCTTGTTAGAGGTCTACCTTCTGGTCCCTACAAGAAGGAAGGTCTCTGAAGGGCTTGTCAATTAGGCAAGCAAACTAAAACTAGTTTTAAATCTGTTAATAAGAGTGATTCACCTAGGATTTTGTACTTGCTACATTTGGATCTCTTTGGACCCATTGCTGTACAAAGCCTGGGAGGGAAATACTACATTTTAGTTATAGTGGATGACATCTCCAGGTTCAGTTGGGTATTCTTTCTGAGATCAAAGTTAGATACATTCAAGGTTCTTACAGATTTTCTCAGGACCATACAGATTGAGTTCTCTACTCATATTGCATTGATCAGAAGTGATCATGGCACAAAATTTGAGTCTCTTCTTATGCATGAGTTCTGTGAGAAGGAAGGTATCAGGCATTGCTTCTCAGCTACTAGAACTCCCCAGCAAAATGGGGTAGCTGAAAGGAAAAATAGGACACTCATTGAAGCTGCAGGTACATTGCTTGCAGATGCTTACATGCCCCTAACCTTTTGGGCAGAGGCTGTAAGCATAACAAATTATGTCCTGAAGAGGAGCTTAATCCATAAACTAAAGAACAGGACTCCTTATGAATTGCTCAAAGGGAAGAAATCTAAAATAAACTATTTCAAAGTATTTGGTTGTACCTGTTATATACACAATAACAACAAGAAATACATTAGAAAGTTTGAGGCTAAGGCTGAAGAGGGAGTCTTTCTAGGATACTCCTAAGTAAGCAAGTCATATAGGGTTTTTAATAAATCAATATTAAAAATTGAAGAGTCTATTTATGTTTTATTTGATGCGACTAACATGTATTGCAAGGAGAAAGAAGTTTCTACCAATAGCAACTTGCAGGTACCCCACTTGTGTGAGACCTTGGATGGACTAAACCTCATATAAGAGATTCCAACTCATCCCTCTCCACAAGCCATTGAAGAAAGTGAAGAAGAAGTAGCTGAAGAAAATGAATCTCTACCAACAACAAATACAATTCCACAAGAGGAATTAATTCCAAATGTTGTTGCACAACCAACTCCACCCACTGATTTTGTCACACTTAGGGATACCCCCAGATCTCAAGTAATTGGAGACATATCAGCAGGTGTACATACAAGACATCAACTCACCCAAGATTTGATGCATGCCTGTTTTCTCTCTCAGGTTGAACCTTTATCCATTCATGATGCTGAGTAGGATCCCCACTGGATCCTTGTAATGCAGGAGGAACTAAATCAATTTGAGAGATGTAGAGTTTGGGATTTAGTTCCAAGACCCCAAAAATACCCAGTTATTGGAACCAAATGGGTTTTCAGAAACAAGCTGGATGCCCAAGGAGTCATTGTGAGAAACAAGGCTAGGCTTGTTACTCAATGATATAGACAAGAAGAAGGAATTGATTATGATCAAACCTTTGCACTTTTTGCAAGGTTGGAATCCATAAGAATATTCCTTGCCTATGCAGCATACAAGAGGTTCAAGGTCTTCCAAATGGATGTGAAGAGTTATTTTCTAAATGGAGTGCTACAAGAAGAGGTTTATGTAGAACAAACTCTAGGTTTTGTTTCTCCAACTTACCTCTCTCATGTTTTTAAATTGTATAAGGCACTTTATGGTCTAAAGCAAGCTCCGAGAGCTTGGTATGATACCTTAGATAGTTTTCTATTAGAGCATAAATTTACAAGAGGAACTGTAGATAAAACTCTTTTCACTAGACATCATAAGAACCAAATCTTATTAGTACAAATTTATGTGGATGATATTATATTTGGCTCTACAGATTCCAAATAATACAAGAGGTTTTCTGACCTCATGCATTCCAGATTTGAAATGAATAGCATGGGTGAGCTTTTCTACTTCCTTGGTCTCCAAGTGAAGCAGCTCCCTGATGACATCTTCATCTCTCAAGCAAAATATGCTAAAGAACTTCTAAAGAAGTTTGGGATGGCAGATGCCTCAGCAAAGAAAACTCCCATGGCTACTAATGTTGTTGTGGACTCTGATGTACCAGGGAAACCTGTGGATCAGAAACTTTATAGGGCCATTGTTGGGTCCCTATTATACCTCACAGCAAGTATGCCAGATATTATGTTTGTCACATTTCTTTGTGTTAGGTTCCAGGTGAACCGTAAGGAATCTCATCTAATTTTACTAAAAAGGATTTTGAGAAATATAAAGAGTTGTCCTAATCTAGGCCTATGGTATCCTGCTGAATCAGAATTTGAGTTAACTGGATACTCTGATGCTGATTTTGCTGGATGCAGGGTAGATAGAAAAAGTACTTCAGGAACTTGCCAGTTCCTAGGTATGAGATTAGTATCTTGGTTTTGTAAAAAACAAACATCAGTGTCAATCTCAACTGCTGAAGCAGAATATATTGCAGCATGCAGCTGTTGTTCACAGATGCTTTGGATACAAAATCAGCTTCTAGATTATGGGTTCCACTTAAATAATTCAACCCTACTCTGTGATAATACGAGTGCTATAGTCATAGCCCAGAATCCAGTTCATCATAGTAGGACAAAACATATTGATATAAGACATCATTTCATTAGGGAGTGTGTAGACAAAAATAAAATCAAGCATGTCTATATCTACACTGATTTACAAAGGGCTGATATATTCACCAAACCTCAGGATGAGAGAAATCATATGTTCTTTGTAAATCAACTTGGAATGATCAATGGAGAAGACTTTATTTGATTTCTGTCTGCACTCGACGAATTTTCCAAAGTTCGTCGAACGGAGTTCGACGAACCGGGGAAAGTTTGAGAGATATTCGTCGAACGGAGATCGACGAACTCTCTGTGAGTGAAACAAGTTTCGTCGAACGGGGTTCGACGAACTTGCTTCAGAAGATATTCGTCGAACGGAGTTCGACGAACTATCTTCAATTCTTCTGGATAAGATCGACGAATTATTTCATTCAAAATTATTTTGTCGACCTCAGTTCGAAGACTTTTTTTTTTATTTTCGTGGAACGGAGTCTGTCGATTCATATTCTTGAAAACCCTATATTTAGGTTTTCTTCGACTTCCGTCCCACGCTTTTTGCTCCTTTGCACTTGATCGTCATTTTGTGTCTCCCTTGCAGGTGATTCCATGGCGATTCAGGCAAGCATTCTCGCAGGCATGAAGTTCGATACCGGTTTTGATGTGGATTTTGATTCGTTTCAACACTTTGATCCCATCTTCCTTTACATTCTGGAACTCCTTGAAGAAAAGGAACTCAAAACCGTGATGACTTGAAGGATCAAATTACACAGCACTGAAATCAGAGAATGGGTCTATGCCCTATCGCCAACAGAGGATAATACAATGACAGGCACTATTGCGGGTAACTCCGTCTCCTTAACTCCCACAATTTTAACAGAAATTTTTGGATTAAGGAATGGAGAAGAGCAACTGGAAATTGAAATAGAGGAATCTGACATGATGCTGAACCTAATGGATTATACTGGAGATAACCTTAACAAACTCTTGAAGAAACACCTCTCTGCCCCTTATAAGTTTTTGGCAGATTTGGTTGGAAAGGTTCTGCTTGGGAAACATACTGCCCATGATTACATCACTAGACACCAGTTTCTAGTCATATGTGCAATCATCAATAAGAAACAGGTAGATTGGGCACAGATTCTTTTTGATTTGATACAGAATAAAAACAATAAGAAGTAAGTATGCTTTGGAAGGATCCTAGGGATCTTTTTACAAGAAAAGGCTGCTGAATTACTGGTCTCCCAGACCATCTTCATCAATGCCAGTAAAAGGCTCACATGTACATTATTTGGCAGGTGGGAGAGGACAATAACCAAGCCAACCAAGGCTTCTACCTCTTCCACCCCAGCTTCAGAAGGCACCAGGGCTGTTAAAGCCACTCCCCCACCTGTTGAAGAGATTCATCCAACACCACCATCTCTTCCTCCCCCCCTTCCAGCAACACAAATCCCTTCCTCTCCCATTATCTCTTCAACACCACAATCACAACGACCTACTCATGTTCCTACTCTACCTCCATCTCAACATGCTTCACCAGCTCCATCTACACAAATTGACGTCACTGACATTCCATCTTCCCCTCTTCAAGATAATCAACCACCAACACCTCCTGATTCTCCCAATGACACCTACATTCCTACACCACCACAATCTCCTCCTCCCCCGCATCTCTCTTCAATACCATCTTACCATCTACCAACAGACATCATCATGCAAGATTCCACTGATCCATCCCCATCAACATCTACCATCTTTCCAGATGTTCACATACCTGATGCTCCACTTTCTATCCCTCCCATAGTTCCCACTTATGCACCTTCTACAACACAATCTACTACTCCATCATTGGACCACTCCACCATATCTTCTATCATTTCCATAATCACTCCCCTCCTCAAGTCCCTTATAATAGAGGCCATTACACCTCTTGATACCACCATCTCCTCTCTCTCTGGCAAAATCTCTGCTCTTTAGACTGCCCCATCCTCTGCCCCATCCACTGCTAGGGGCTTGGCCTCAGTTACTACTGAAACCAGGCAGGGGGAGATGCCTGATGATGAAGTAGCAGCTACAGATCCAGAGGCTTCAGCTCCAGCTCCAGCAGTAGATGCTCCAGCTACAGCAACAGCAGCAGAGTGTACAGAATACATAGATAAAGAATTGATTGACTTTATTGAAACTGATATGGATTTTGATGAATCAGACTCTGAAGAGCCTAATACTATTGGTGATTTCATGCTTAATCCCACAGTTAATTTAGAACATTTGTTGAGAATTTTTGATACTATACATTTGCATTACCTTCTAGCTAAGATTACTAAGCCATCCTTGGCTATTATACCATACACTTCCCCCATCTCTTCAGAAGTTGTTACGCAACTTAGGGACAGTTTTGCTATTACACAGCCAGTAGTCACTCCACTTCCAGAAGTAGTGGTTGTTCCTTTTTCTTCAATAATGTCTTTAGCACCAACTTTTGTAATGGATGACTCTCACATGCCAAATCTAGATGAACTAATCTTGGCTGATATTGTAGATGAAAATAAGGCAGCAACTGAAAGCTCTGTCCAAGTTAGTTCTGATGTTTGTGTAGCTTCTCCTCCAACTCCTGCTGAAACTCCAACTCCTGTTGAAATTCCTGCTCCTGCTCCAGAAAAGGCTGATATTTCTGTTAATTCTTTGAAAGCTTTTGATGATCTATATGATAACCCTCAGAGATCTGACAATGATGATGATGAAGATGAGGATGAGGATTCAGATGAGGAGGATACAAAGAAGATGAAGCAGGTATCAAAGAAAAGAAAAGTTCCTCCTCCTCCTCCTAAGCCTAATCCAAACAATCACACCCCTTACTATATTCTTCAAAAGATAACTCCATGCAAAGAGATGCCAGCATGGATGTGGCTATCTAAGAATCAGCAAAAGGAAAGGAAGAAGAGTAGAAGATACTCTCCTCCACCAGTTCAAAGGTATAGAAAAGATCCACCACCTCCTCCTCCTCCTGTAGCTGGTGCTTCTGGATCTAGTTCTCAAAGGTCTGCCCTTATTCAAACATATCAAAAACATCAAGGGAGACCTCATCATGAAAGCACCCAGCACAGGAAAAAACCCTCAGGAAAACAACATCAGCAGCAACAACAACATCAACAGCAACAACAACATAAGCAGCAGCAACATCAACAAGCTGAAAGTCCTAAAAGATCACCCTCTCCTCATGTTCCATATGAAGATCCAGAAACAGCCAACACAGCTAAAATGGCCAGGTTCCAGGAACTGGTAGGCCTCTCTATGATCAATAAGGAAAGGGCTGAAAGGAAGGATATTTCTAAATAAACTACAATGTCAAAATACAGGAGAGAAGAACTGAAAAGTTTTGAATATACTAACAAAAATTTTTATGTTGATGATTATATGAAATTACATCCTGAAGCAGTGGTCCCTAGAGCTACATCTCTGAAGATTATAGGGGTTGCAGACATGACAATGACTATGGAACAAGCTTTAAATCCAAACAGGGAAATAGTCTTTACCAAGCCAGGAGACAAGCGCAAGGATGTAAAGCATCAGGAGAAGAAGCAGAAGAAGTGAAATATGAACCATTTTATTTCTGTTTTTCTATCTTAAACTGTGTCATATTGTTTGAACCAAGCTTTTGTGTAAATATATCTGCTGCATGTGTTAATTATCTCTGGCAGATATATTTTTTTCCTGCTTTGTTTACTTTATTTTTTTTATTTTGAGTCTATTAGTGACCTCACCCAAATAGGGGGAGATTGTTGTATCCCTAGTTTGATTTGGGTTAGGTTCACTGACTTAGGATGATGTGACCCAACATGTATAGCCAGGGTCAAAGTTGTGTCCTAGAGTGTAGGCCAAGTCCTAAGAGTCAACATCACATGGACAAGCTAACATCAGACTGCCAGAGACTCAAGACTTAGAGTTTTTCCAGAGATTCAGAGATTGCTCAAGAAACCAAGTAAAATGAGTTCGACGTTCGTCAAAATCTGGTCGACGTTAGTCGTTCTCAGCTCGACGATCTTAGAGAAATATTCTCTGAGCCAAGCTCGACGAACTTCAGTCACGGGTTGACGATCCTTGGACTTCACCTTCAGCATTCTAAGTCCAGACTGTTCTCTAGACTCAGGTCGACGAACCTAGTTCTCAGGTCGACAAACTTCATTCTTTGCTCGATGAATTCTGGACTTCCAATTCAACTCTATTGCCAGAGGTTCATCAATTTTTCTCTAAGTCCAGAATCATTTTCAGCTCGACGAATTCAAGGTTCTCCAGAATTAGCTCGAAGAACACCATTCTTTGGTCGACGAATCTTTGGACTATTACAGCATTCTGTCAAGACTATATTCTCTAGTCTCAGGTCGACGAACTCAGTTCTCTGCTCGATGAATTCTGGAACCAGAAGACATGTGTCGACACTTAGAGCATATGTCGACACCAACTAAGTCGACACTTGAAGCACTTGTGTCGACATCTAGATCATTAGTCGATATTGTGGAAAGGCTATGTCGACACCACATAGAAGACTTGTGTCGACACACAAGAGTAATTGTGTCGACACAGAATATTCGACAACTCCAGAATAGTTATTGAACTCCAATCGACGAACATATTTACCAGCTCGACTAAAAGGCAAAGATTAAAAGAGACAGCAGTTCAGTTTCCAGCTCGACGATCATGGAACTCAGCTTGACGAACAGAAGCCGTCTGGTCGACGAATATAACATCTCAGCTCGATGAACTGTGGACTCAGTTCGACGAATTCGGCCAACTATTCGACGATTACAGACTTAGTTATTTTCAGCCTTCTGTCCCCACTCTAATGCGATAATTTCTGAGTAATTAATGCTCTAACATTCTCTGATTATAACCGTTAGAATTAGCATTAATTATGGTCTTTTTCAGGATTATTGCTTGTCGTTTTTCCACGGGACAGTTGGGGAAATAAATCAATGCTAATTATTCTCAAGGCTGTCAGCATTAAATGCAGATGCATTCAAATTTTTAAAAGACAAAGAAGAAGAGAATAATGCACACACAGAGACATACAGACTGAGAAGAGAATCAATCACAACAGAAAAAGCTTTACACAAAGCACAACTTACTGAGAAGTATACAGAGACACAGAAAAAATATTCAGTCTTGAACAATCTACTCTGTCAACAAGAAGCATTTTCTGATACACAGAAGATCTTGACCAGAAGCTCATTAGCACTTGATGAAGAGGAAGAACAATACCTATATCAAGAGTGTTCTTTATTCAAGCACTCTAGGACACTTCAAAAGGACAACTTCAGTTCAATTTGTCAAAGAAGTTCCTGAGGATTATTGCTGGTCAAGGATTCATCTTGAAGACCTATCACCCTGAAGCTTAGCTCCTGCTTTTCCCTGATTCATTCTACATCTCAGGGGGAGCCTTAAGCCATAATCAAATCCACAGTCTACTCTGTTGTATATTGAGAAAGAGAAGACAAAATCATCTCTCACCCCCACTGTATAAAGGGTTGTCATCTCCCTTCAAAAGTGATTCCTTAGTTACAAGTCTCTTGATCAAAAGACTTGGGTTGGTTTTTAAGCACCTAATCAAAAGCTCATTGGTGTCAGGCACCTGATCAAAAACCTGAGTGGATTCCTACCAAGGGTGGTAGAATAGTGGATGTACCCAGGTTGGGGAACCACTATAAAATTCTTGTGTCGTCTGGTTGCCTCGTTTTCTTGTGTTCTTGTTGTGCATGTGCTTTAGGTTTATTGCTTAGTAGTTTATTAATTCTGCACTTTTAATTTACATCAAAAGCTGTAATAGCTCTTAATAATTTTTTAAGCATACTCTATTCACCACCCCCCCCCCCTCTAGAGTATTTCAGATCTAACTCTCACTTTCACAGGACATTGGGATCAATAGACCCAACAATGATGCTTCTCCACTATACGCCACAACATCTTTCGTTGAGTGATGCTTCTCCACTCAATGTCATAGTGTTCCAGAGGTAAAATTACCTGGAGACCCTTACAGTTCTGCATTTAGCTCCTTAGAATAGCGGAGTTACGCTGTTGGCAGACCACTTTTGGCTGCATATAGCCGTTCCAAACAGCGGATTTTGGTTATTTGCAGGTCGTTTTCAGAAATCTATAAATAGACCCAAGGGGGTACCTCTGAAGGCATACTCACTTGTGCCTCAATCTTCTTGCGGTTTCTGAGGTATCCTTAGCTCGTCTTTTGGCTAGGGAGGGGAAGCGCTCTAAGATCTTTCGGGTGTGTGGTGGGACCTCCACGCCGAGCCCTTGGGTATGTCCCCTATTCTTTTTCCCAAAATGTCTAGCTCATGGGAGAGAAGTAAGTGTGCGATCACCCCTTCACTAAGGGTGAACTCCATAGAGACCGAGTTTTTTATTTCAACATTTTGGTGCGGTGAGCATGGAGCATGGTCAGCACAGAAAATCTTCAGCAGACTAGATGGCTGGAGGAGAAGGGCAAGGTTCGAATAGGGCTGACTCACCACCCCCTCCCCCCTCTCTTCACAGTGGGGATGTTCGAGGACTTCAGGCAGGAAGTGCTCAGCAACGTTAGATTCGCACTCGGCACGCTAGACGAGTGCTCGACACCAGCTATTCTAACTGCTGTCGCCCCAGCTCTAGGCGAAGATGCCCCGTCTCAGCGAGCTGGGAAGGAGGTTGTAGAGGAGGGGAGAGGGTATAAGCTCCCTGGCGAGTGATTTTCCCGGGCTCGGCAAGCGAAGGTCGATTTGGCGAGATGGGGTGCGAGATCCTCTGGCTCGCCTAGTAGGGGGAGGCGGCCCCCTTCACCGAGTTGGTTTCTTCTGCCCCAGTTCCAGAGGGGTTCAGGGAGTCAGAGATGTCTTACTATACCGGGAAGGATGACTCGGTCCAGCACATCCAGTGGTACGAAGATGTGGTGTCGATAAGGTAGATGTCAGATGCCTTTAAATGCAGACTTTTTGCCATCACCCTCAAGGAGAAGGCGAGATAGTGGTTCCACCAGCTGCCGGCCAACTCAATCTACTGCTTCGAGGACCTGCACTGGGGATTCATGTTGAGGTTCACTAGTTCCAAGAAAAGGAAGGAGGATTTGGTGTCCTTGTTCTACATCAAGCAGGGGGTGTGCGAGACCTTGGGGAGCTACGTGGACCGGTTCAAGGAGGAGGTCACCCAGGTCCAGGAGATGTCATGTCATACCCTGATGATGGCCTTCACCTTGGGGCTGCAGTAGGGTTTCTTCAGGATGGAGCTGAAAAGGGTGTCGCCCCTCTCCTACGAGGAGCTGATGGAGAGGGCGGCAACGGAAGTCGATAGGGAGGCGTCGAACCCCGAGTTTGCTAAGAAGATAGTCAGGTGGGCCAAGAAAGAGGAGAAGGTCCCAGGATGTGGCCGGGGGAAGGAGGTGAGGAGAGCCGAACCTCGGTAGAGGGAGCACCAGCAGCCCGGGTGGGGCGTCAGGAGCTGAACAACCGGCTCGGCTAGAGGCAGCCGGAGTGACAAGACCAAGTCCAGCGAAGAGGTTTCCATGGAAGAGACTACCGCCAGGGGGGCCGGGGTCAGTTTCACATTCCAGGATGGAGGCAGGACCAGAGGCCTCCTCTCCCCGATCAGCACTAGGCTATCATAATAGCCATGCAAATGAGGAGGGGTTAGCAGAGGAGGAGGAGGGAAGTCAGGGTGGAGCTACCCTATTATGACTTCCACCAGGAGGAGGGCCATGCTATGGACATGTGCCCGGAGTTCCTCGAGGTAAGCAAAAATAGAGAGCAACAGCAGCAGCGGGACCACCCGGAGGTACAGATCAAGGAAGTTCTATATCGGGCAGAGGAGGACAAGTGTGAGTACCGGGTCGATGTTGGGGCCCGTGGCAGGATCAGAGTGTTCCATGGGGGGTAAGGGTTGATGCTTCTCGGAAGGCAAGTCTCCACGCCATATACCGCTGGAGAGTTGGCTCCACATCCCAGACCCCACCCTCGGAGGGGTAGATCACCTTCTCTAAGAGTGATATACCAGATCATGAGGATCCCTTCTGCGATGCACTGGTCTTCCAGACAGCGGTCGAAGGGTTTACAGTCTCTAAGATCCTTATTAACAATCAGAGCTCGATCAATGTCATCATCAAAAAGGCATTTGACGCGATGAAAGTGGATGCCAAGTGGGTGCTTGCCTCAGACGGACCTCTGTTTGGGTTCTCTGGGGAGAGGAAGGAGGTGGAAGGAGTGGGGCTCCATATCACTCTAGGGGGCGGTCCTGAAACTGCAGGTTCGTCATCGTGGATGCCCCCGGTAGTTACAACGCCATCTTCGGACGACCTCTCATCAGCGTGTTCCGCTGCGTCCCCTCGTCCTTCCACCATTGCTTGAAGTTCAATACTGAGGGAAACCAGGTCCGAGTCCAGGGAGACCACAAGGTGGAAAGGGAGTGCTATGTGACCGCGGTGAACTCCATCTCTTGGCACGAGTGAGCCGAGAAGATGGAGCAGAGGATGGAGGATGCGGAGAAGGAGGTAGGTGGAGTGGATATGGAGGTGGAGGAGAGCCGCACCCATGTGGAGGTGGAGGAGGGAGTTTAGGAAGAGCCGGTCGAGGTGATGGTCGCGGAGGAAGCGAAGGAGGTCCTTGTCCCAGAGGAGTGGGACGTTGGAGAATGGGGGGAGCAGTCCCACTTGGAGGCTGCGGAGGAGGTGGTGGAGATGGAAGTTCTCACTTTGGGGGCAGAGTGGAGAAGGTGCGAATCAGCGGGGGGCTGACCCCGGTGGACTAGGAGAGGATCCCTACATGCATCCAGAAAAACGTGGACATCTTTGCTTGGAGCGCAGCCGAGATGCCAGGGATCGATGCGAACGTTGCCTGCCACCGCCTCAACCTGGACCAGAATCTCGCCCCATCCAGCAGAAGAAGAGGTCCATCGCGGACAAGCTAGTCGAGCCCTTGGGTCTGTCCCTTGTTCTTTTTCCTAAGTTGCTTAGCTCACGGGAGAGAAGTAAGTGTACGATCACCCCTTCCCCAAAGGTGAACTCCATAGAGACCGAGTTTTCGGTTTCAACACTGATTTAGATGTATCCCTGGATTGTTAACCGCGCAATTAGTTTTAGCTAATCGCAGACTGCAAGGTCTGGATTGGGAGATTGCAGAGACTGGTAGACCGTCGTTTAGGGCGGTTAGACTTATAGTTACATGATAATCAGCTTGGCTGCTTAAGTTCACGCGGACTAAGGTTGCTGCTCGCATAGTTGTGCGGACATGTGGTGTTAACCGCGAACGGTCTGGTGTTAGCAGTCTGTATGTTGGGCGGACTGATGCTACTAAGTGGCACGTCGCTGTCGGTTACTTTATCCCCATGGATGGTGAAGGTATTCGTCTGCCCGCCTATAAATAGAGATGTTGGACTCGTCATAAATAACAAGAATTATAAGAACTGTACCATGTGTTAAACTTGGCGGTTACGTTTTTCTAACCGCGCGACAAGAAGAAGTGACTGGTTTATCGTTGTGTTTGCAGATTGTGCGGTTAGCACTAGACAGTCAGGAAACTGGTTCTGAAGGCGGTGCATATAGCTGGTAGCAGTCAGCGGCGGTTAGCAGCAGGCCGCGGGTTCGGCGAATAAGCCGTCTTCTTCCTTGGAAGTCTCCAGGCTTGGATAATTCAGTTCGCCTTTGGGGGACTTAGTAGCAGTTCGAAAAAGCTGTTCGCTCGACTCACGGTTAGACGACCTTGGCGGTTAGGAGACCAAGTGTTGGGGACAGCGAGTAGCTCAGTTCCAGTTCATCTGTTCGCGACGACTTCAGCTGTTAGGCGACCTCGCGGTCAGGCGACCAGAAGTTGCGGACATGATTGTTTCCTCAGCAATCAATAAACAATTGTTTGCGCGACCTTGGCGGTTAGCGGAGCGGATAGGCGGCAATGGGGTTACAGTGTGTTGTCCACCAGTTTTGTACTTGTCTGTTTTTTGTGATGTTCATCGGGTGCATTGCGAAATCATGTCTCGCAATATATGTCTCGATTTGTAAAGAGACTATTAATTCAATTTCAGCTCTTATTCTTCTATCCGATACTAGTTTATTTATCTTGATTGATTGAGTATTCCTGCAACTTTCCCGCTTTCACAAAAATTTACAATTATATGCATCAATATTATTTTTCAAGCAAAGGGGCACGGCTGAGCAAAAAGATTTAGGTGGAAAGAGAATACTTTAAGTAAATGAAATAGCTATCATTTTCATTGATCAATTTGGCAATAACGGTGGTTCCGATTTCTTTCTATCTGGGACCTTAAATAGAGGTTGTTTTGATTGTGAAAGGAATATTATTTATTTGGACTCGAATGAAAGAGGATCTTCCTACAATACAAGTTTGATCTGTCGACACTGAGCTGGCCATCTCTGGTCGGTTGGATGATGGGCCACGTGGAGAAGATCTGATCGTCACATCACTCCTTTTCATTAAACGCCATTTTGGTCCTCTCGAAATTGACTTTAGATTTTGTTCTTTTCTCTGCCCATCTGAATGCGCAGAGGATAAAGAAGGCCTTAAATGTCGGATGACGAATTCAACTATCATAAAAATTTGTAATTTATTATATTTTGTATGGATTCATTTATGTTTGCTCTGTTTTAACAACAAAACGACAAAATATTCGAAAGTTTATAAAGTCACTGTTATAAATGAAGGGACTATTAAGTGCACATCATTTTAGACTATATGAATATCAAATTCTTAAAATAAAGGACGATGTTACATGCATATTATTTTTGACTATATGCACATCAAATTTTTAAAATAAATAATACTACTTTTTTTTTCAATCCCACCAATATTAAACCTAAGCGCACATTCCGCTATTATTTTCTCCCGAAAGCCGAAACACTACATTCGCCTCAGCTTCCGCCTCGCTTCACATGACATATAAGTAGAGTTGAATGAGATACTCCAAAAATACAATACATCATCAGTCATTCAAAAAAATGGATTGAAAAGAAAACTACGAGAGCTATTGGATCCTAAAATAAGTGAAACTGTAGAACTTTTGTTTATATCAGTGGAAATGATTTGAAATTTTTGTTTTTATTTTGTTTGTTTTTTATTAGTTTGAAATGTAAAATGAAAGAAATCTTTGTATTTGAACTAACAAAAAACTCAAACTTTATTTTGATGTTTATTTAATAATTTGGCATGTAAATAAAATTTATGATATTTACTTAATATTTTGACCTGCAAATAAAATTTATCTTGTGCACGTAATAATGATGTGCACATAGTCAAAAATGATATACATGTAACTGCGCCCTAAATAAATTATAACACAGCTGTTGGCAATTCAAAATAAACTGGGGTTAACAAGTGTCTATTTTTTCACACTTTTTTTTTTAAAATTAGCATACCAATTCTTCCTCCCTCAGAACCTGTGGTGCATTCCTATAGAAGTCCATCAGAACCCTGCGGTGCATGTCATCTCCTGGATCTAATTCGCTGGTGAATATGTACACAAAGTCCGAACTTTTGAAGGTGGTATAAACGGTTTTTACAAAATTAAAAATAAGAAAGGCATCCAGTGGAATACTCTGATAACTAGCCAACTGTGCCCAAAACGGAGACGAGGAAGAAGCAATCAGGCTAGTAGGCGAAATGCAACATTGAGGGGTAGCTCAATATTGTCACATTTACAAATGTGCTTTCACGTCCGAGAGAGTTGAAATTTCATGATTGTTGCAGCCAAATTAGAGGCTCCGGTAGACCAATCTCAAATCAAACCATCTTAGCTCGATGTAAAATGAGACGAAAGAGATGTCTGTCAAGGATATTTTTTTAACGTGAAAAGCCGCCAAAAAACTACGTGGTCGGAACTATGCCGAGAAAACTTCTACTATTTTCTATGTGCTGTTACAGGACCTTACAGAGAATGCGAGGGCGGCAGACTGTCTCTTATTACAGTGGTAAGGAGAGGGAAAGAGGGCTCTGAGGGTGACTGGCCATTGCTCACGGAGCGGAGAATTTTTTAAGTTACATTGGGGAATACTGCACTCTGGCATTCTGGGGCCTTCTGTTGGTGCTCAGAAGCTACGATAACGCACTCTAAGGGACATAGTGTCGGCGACTAATTGCCTCCTATTGCACTCAGAAGAGTCTGGAGTGGATGACTTCCTGCCAAATGGAGGGATAACTTCTGAGTGGAGGGTTTGCTGCTGAGTGGAGGGCTTGCTGCAGAGTGGTGGTCGCAATGTGCGTAGAGTGTGTTGGGCGTGTAGCAATGTGAACGCATGGAGAAACGTACGCATGGTAGAACGTACGCTAGGTGGAGTGTATACATGTGGGAACGTGCATTGGGTGGAATGTGTGTAGCGGCGTTCGAAGGAGAACGAAGCGCTTTGAGGGATCTTCGAAGACACTCGAAGATCTTCAAAGGAGTCTTCAATTGTGCAAGGAGATCCTTGAGCTATTCCTCGAGTAATTCTCTCGTGCGTAGGAGGCAAAGTGGGAGGAGTAAAAGTTGAAATGGAAGGATGGCCCGGGGCCCCATTTACAAATTTTTAGGATGGTCATGGTGGTTATGCAGTTATCCGCACAACATAACCGATTTTTGTGCTATGTGCACACTGGTTATTATATTTTACAATACATGTTTTAGGGGATTTACTATGCGCATACCCATCATAATACTAAGGTGTTTACGCAAAGGTGTTTATGCGGCAATAAGACAACAGAGATTGGCTTGTGGCCGAGGTACCGGCCGGTAGAGGCTGACCCGTGGTGGATCACGATGGAAAATAACCAACATAGGACAGTTAGTGGAGCAGTCAGCGGGGGCGGCCAACCGAGGTGGCTAGCCAAGTGCCTAGCTAGGAGAGACCATGGGGTTGACCGGGAGGCCCCCCGCACGATTATGCGGTCGACCGAGGTGGAGGCTGACCGGGCGGCCCGCCGGACGTGCGGCGTCCCTTCACTTGGACTCGCGGTAGTGCGGAGTGCATGGCCGTGCGACTTTGCGGCCAAGTGATAACGTGGCGATGGCCGGTAGTCTAGGCACGCAGCCGCACACGCGGAGCGTTAGGCTGGGTGTCCGCGTGACTAAGTGGCCATGCAATGGTGGAGGTTTGTGAGCCGGGTGGTTGCTCGGACTTTCGAACGCACACGTGGAGCGCGCGACTAGACGGTCGAGCGGTCAAGTGGGAGCACGGCGACGGTCGGTCGGTCGGGTGGCCGACCAATTGCATGGCGTTGTGACCGTGCGAGCATATCATGTGGCCATGTGGCGGCATAGCGGTGGTAGGCCCGAGAGCCGACCAACCGCTCGACCGTGCGACGACACCCGACATCACTCTCTTATAGAATGGCTATTATGTAAGACTGATGGGCATGCACTTTACTCTTCAGGAGGAGCTTTGCTAGATTAAGATTTCCCTGTCCGAATTGAAGGCGAGGCGGGAACGCAATGTCTGTCACATATGATAGATAGAGGCCGAGTAGTTTACCTAGCCAGAAAGTCATGAAACCCTATTTATTTCTCTTGTAAAAACTAAGTAGATAGATTCATATGATGAATATTCATTCAATATAGAGCTCAGGTGATGCCGGCCACTCCCCAAAATGGGATTAAGACACGAAATGACAAAGGGATTCCTATGGGGAAATTTAAGCGAACACGTGGTGTGCGTGCAAAACTCAAAATTGATTCAAGCTCATCCTTTTGGCGTTATGGCGACGGACGTAACTAAACGCAACGCTCTCCGGTAACTCTCACATCACGCTCAAGCATAAAACGCAGCAACATCAAGACTTGGAAATTCATTATATATAGACTATGGAGGGTTCGCAAAGCCCTTCAAGATAATATCAAGGAGATTGGCCAAGGTCCTCACAAGTGAAAGGAACACACACGGTTCGGTCGAGCGATGTTGTACCAAAAGAGAATCCACCGAAATGCAAAAATTCGGACAAGGGTGGTTCCCTCCCAACAAAATAAAACGAGGGCCGCACGCCTCACGAACTTAAAAGTAAAAAGGAAAACACCAACAAGATCTATGAAGAAATTAACCACGAAATTCAAGCGTTTCACAAGCCACGCAACACGCATATGCCACAAGATCTATCAAGAGGGAAGTCACAATAACTAGTGGATGAATGTATGTTAGCCCGCTCGGATGTCGACGAGTATGAAAGGATCGTTCCTTTCCGATTCCACCGGAACCACGCAGGTTGGAGGGAAGCACGTTACCTTCCTCGGATCACGCCGGAGGAGATGCCGCCCAAGTTACGAAAGGTGTTCCTTTGGTCGCAGTTTCTAAGAGGAGAGAAACTTCAGATCTCGTGAGAGGGGAGAAAGGGGGCTGCTCGGTTTTGAGGAGGATGAGAGGAAGGAGGTCAGATCTTGGAGAGGATGGAAGATGGCTGCTTGGATCTAGGAGAGAAGAGAGTGGCCGGCCTTAATAGGGGGGAAGGAGGTGGCCGGCGGCCAAGAGGAAGAGGAGGATAACTATGGAAGAGTCGCACTTCCACGGGTCCAACGGAGTCGCACCGGATGGGGAGAACTGAGCCGCCTTCTACGGAGTCACACCGGAGGAGGTAAGAAGTCACCGGAGCAGCATGAATCGCCACACAGAGGGGGCGGCAACGGCACTTCCACGATTTCCTGGAGGCGCGGTAACAGGTTCGGCCTGACCGAAGGGGGGGCTGCTTCACACAACTCAAAACTTAGGTTTAGGGTTTTTTTTCAACTTACTACATAAAACATCAAAGTTTAGCCTCTTATAGGATTTACAAACACAAGGGCTAAAAGCACCCCAAACATGGCTAAACATAGGCCAAATGAAAATAATTAACAAGGCTATTAGAAGCCCAAATAAACATGCAATTAAAAGATGAAATAGATGTTAAAATATGCGGTAACATAATTTAACATAGCACAGGCGAGAACGGTCGCAGACATTGTAGCGGCGGGAGTGGAGGCGAGTAGCGAACCAAGCATATCATAACAAATCATCTTCTGGTGGTGGTGAAGTATCATCAATCGCGTGCCGGCACCAACATCAACCGGGGCGCCAAAATCATCGGGAAGGGGAGCCTCCATATCAACATGTACCGGATCACCATCGTCGACAGGAGGGGGACGCTCCATGTCAACATGTCAGGGGTAGTCGGCTCCATCAATCCTCCCCCTCTCAAAAATACTCATCACCGATGAGTAGGCCTGTATGTACTCGCATGGAAGATCATCGACGGGGAAGAAGAACCTGCAAGGCAAAAGGTGGTCTTGGGGGGGACCTCAAAAACACATTAGCCAAAGAAGGAAAAATAGTTTCCACAACATCAACCAACATATCTCCGATGGAGACCGAGAAAGAGAACGATCCTGGGAAACTGTAACCACCAAACCCAATAGAAATCATAGTGGAAAATATATACGGAGAGGTAGACACTTCAAGTGGCATAGAAGCATGAAACGTAAAATATGAAATGATGAAAATAGAAGCTATGCCTCAATCAGTGGAAAATTCTAAAAGAAATGTCATGCTACCAAACTCCCTTAAGATTCGCAAAGGATGGACTTGCCGATTTGTTAATATTTCTAAGGTGCCCGGGGGCATCCTTTTAGGGGTGAGACAAGCCAAAACCAAATCATCCACATAACGGTGGGAGACTCTCCGATACAAACTAGCAAATAATTTAAAGGACGCATTTTGATTGATTAAAATGTTAAGAATGCGCCTAATTAAATTAAAACCGTGAGTGGTGAACCCATGTGCAACATGACTTGAATCAACAGTAGAAAATAACGGGACTAAGTCAGGTGGCACATGTGTTTTAAATTCATTAATGATGTCCGTGGAGTCCAACATCGTAGTTTTAAATTTTGATTTAAAAATTTCATAAAGAAATACCAGCGAAAAACGCTCACCACCAACTATAGAGTTAGATTCTCCCGGACTTGAAAGGACGTGCGTGCGACACAACTCAACATACCCAACTACGTTCACTTATGTGTGCATGCACGAATCATCAAAATGCGGAGGATAAATGTGTGTGGCCGGGCTTGACAAATAAGTGTGTCAAGGGGACACCACATCAAAAAGCCCCATAGCCAAGGAATCACTAACAGTCCAACACGAAGACTTACCCAATGCCAAGTGGTCAAATGAACGGCCCATCCTAGGAAAAGCATAGTCAGATCTACGAACTGGAGTGGAAAGACCGAACGCGATAACTAACAACTCTCCCACACACATCCGTCTAGGTAAGTCTAACGGGGGAGCTAGATAAATAAGCATCTCCAAATATCTCGGACTAGAAATGACAAGCTCGTTTCCTAACAATTCATCTAATCGAGTCAAGTGAACCGCAGGGAGAGTCTACATGGTCAATTCCGGAGGAGGAGCTAAGTCATACTCACCGTCAAAACACGGACTTAGCATCAAAGAAAAGTCCTCCGGGTGCAAGCCATCAAAATCAACGGGAAGATCAAACAGTAGATTCTTCCTCACAAAAACTCAGCCGGATTATCATCACCTAACTCACTCTCAGATAAACATTTACCACAGGATGACTCTACCAACTCAGCCGAAATGTCTTCCAACCCACTAGATACTTCATCCAAATCAGCATCAGTAACGGTCTCAGAAGTAGGCAAAATTGAGCTTGACAAAATTTCTAATCCATATTGAGCTTCAGGAAATAGTGATAACAATAAGGAAATATCATCCGGGTCCTCAACTTTAAATTCATCCAAAAATAACCTACCCTCACAAGGTAAATATTCCAAGACAATAGGTACATCTGCTAACTCAGGGCCATCAGACGGTTCCTCAACTATCATAGGAGATGGACCAAAAATATGGTCGAGGGGAAGTGGGATAATCACTGGGGGTGATACCTCAGAGGATACATCCTCATTCAGGTCACTAGTATATTCAAGCTCCTCATCGTCACTAAGGTCATCATAGAAATTGGCATCGCCCTTAGTGGCGGGCTCAGACGTCGAAGCCAAAAGAGCCAAAGCCCTAGGCTTTGTGGGGCACTCCACGACATAGTGCCAATCACGCCACAAGCGTAACATGTAGTGTTCTCCTTGCAAATCTTAACTGTCTGCCTATGCTTAACCCGCAGATTTATAACATCCCTAGTAGTGACAACGACAGGTGGCATGACAGAGGACCTAACCTTCTCCTTCTCCCTAAAGGTTGGAGTACGTGGGCTCGTAATAGTCAGATCTTGGCGGAGCAAGGATCTAGCGGGAGGCTTGGAGTCACTCCTGTGATCAAAAATGGGTCTAGTGCCCTGGAGGGGAGAAATGAGATCATGAGACGTTTGAGTAAGAGAGTAGGAGGGGACGTACTGGTTCGATGTAGGCAAAGTCTTAGGCGGCAAATCACTCAGATAATCAGAAATCTAGGAATGATAGTAGGGAGGGTAATACTCATCAGTTAATAGATTCTTCATAATCTGCCAACCTACAAGTGAGTCATTGAGTGACATCCCAAAATATCTCTCCTCATTGAGCCAGAAGGTCTGGGCTCAACTAATTAATTGTAGTCTCGCAACGGGAATCTTGTGGGGGTCCACAATATGATATCGCTCAAAATAGCGCTCCATGTCCTTCACCCAACATAAAAACAATCGCAGTCCACCTATCCCATCATAGATCGGATTAGGAACTCTAACAGGCCTAGAGGTGCGCGGTGGTGGTGAACACGAAAATATGATATCGCTCAAAATAGCGCTCCACGTTATTGTGCTAACATAACGTCACGCTCAACGAATAAAGTTGAGTCAGCGGAACTCCCAATGTGCGCCATAAAAGACCAACAAAAAACTCAAACTAAGTGAACACGAAAATTTTTTTTTTGATATATTTTAAGAAACACAACTTTTTTATATATATAATTAAAAATAAAATAGAAGAACAACCAACGTGCCTAAGTGCAAAAGTGGGTAGCTCGGAACGAGCAGATTGTTGCCAAGTTGAGAAATTGGCAAACCTCGTATTGATACCAAATTGATGTAAGCCACTCCCCAAAATGGGATTAAGGCACAGAATGGCAAATGGATTCCTATGGGGAAATTTAAGCGAACACGTGGTGTGCGTGCAAAACTCAAAATTGATGCAGGCTCATCCTTTTGGCGTTATGGCGACAGACATAACTAAACGCAACGCTCTCCGGTAACTCTCACATCACGCTCAAGTATAAAACGCAGTAACATTAAGACTTGGACATTCATTATATATAGACTATGGAGGGTTCACAAAGACCTTTAAGATAATACCAAGGCGATAGGCCATGGTCCTCACAAGCGAAAGGAACCCACACGGTTCGGTCGAGCGATGTTGTACCAAAAGAGAATATGCCGAAATGCAAAAGTTCGGACAAGGGTGGTTCTCTCCCAACAAAATAAAACGAGGGCTGACACGCCTCACGAACTTAAGCGGAAAAACGAAAACACCAACAAGATCAATGAAGAAATTAACCACAAAATTCAAGCGTTTCACAAGCCACGCAACACGCATATGTCACAAGATCTATCAAGAGGGAAATCACAATAACTAGTGGATGAATGTCTGTTACCCCGCTCGGATGTCGACGAGTATGAAAGGATCGTTCCTTTTCGATTCCATCGGAACCACGCCGGTTGGAGGGAAGCACGTTGCCTTCCTCGGATCACTCCGGAGGAGATGCCGCCCAAGTTACAGAAGGTGTGCCTTCGGTCGCAGTTTCCAAGAGGAGAGAAACTTCAGATCTCGTAAGAGGGGAGGACAATGAAAGTGTTCAGTTGTCTACCTAAATCACCTATAGGTGGGTGAATAGGTGAGATGTGCATCTTTTTGCGGAATAAAAATTTAAGATCTAAGCACAGAACTATCTACCAATATATCAGAGACGATAAAAGATTTATATTGGTTCCCCAACCTTGTGTACATCCACTTTCCCTCACCGATCTAGCAATACACTAGACTCAGCTACTCCACTATCTCGGTTTAAAAACCAATCCTACGCCTCAGAATAAAGTTCCGACAATCTCGATCCACAAAACGGATCTACACTCGGAAGGTAAAACTTCCTACAATCTTGGAGACAAAGGCTCCTACACTCGGAGAGAATTCTTCTACAAGAATGAAATAGAAAGTATGTAGAAATACAAACAGTAACACTATCTCAGATCTGCAAACAATCGGCCTGGATCTTCCTCTTTTAAACTTTGTGGCTTTATCAGAGAGGTTGAAGAAGATTCTCGGCAAAGGCATGATCTGAACTTTCTTGGCTTCACACGATCAGATAGATGATGAAGAATTGAACGACTATCTCGATCTGTGAATCTTCTTGATCTGAATCCTCTGAAATCGAAAACCCTAGCCGTTTGTGAGTGATGAAGATCGGCGGCGGTGACTTTCATTGTTAGAGAGAGAAAAAGATTCAGAGAAAACTTAGAATAAACTTGACTGCAAAAACTTCTTAGGGTTTGTCGGTTTGACAAGACCTTATATATGATCTTCAATAACAATCATAATTATTCTTAATGAGGTACACGCGGACCAATCAAGTCAAGGGTGATTACGATATCTGTCAATTCTGGACTTAACGAATTTCTGAAAAGGTGAAACTGATATACTCGAGTGAAGATAAAGCTACTCGAGTACTATATAGGACTACTCAAGTGAATCAGAAGAAAACTTACTCGAGTAAATACTTGGAGAAAATCTAAAATGAAGAGCAGCTACTCGAGTACAAAGAGACTTACTCGAGTGCTTAAAACAGTTACACGAGAAGTGCAGTTGGACTACTCGAGTACAATAAGTACTACTCGAGAGAAAAGAAATTGACTCCTCGAGAGGTAGAGAAACTACTCGAGTCAGGGACTTGGAATATTTCCTGGAATAGAATTCTGGGCTACTCGAGTAGTGAAACTGAACTACTCGAGAGAATAAGAACTACTCGAGTATATAGAATTAGCTACTCAAGTAATGGACTTAGAAAAATTCTGAGGGAAGAGAATCTTATTACTTGAGTATTAACTCTGGACTACTCGAGTGATGGATGAACTACTCGAGTATATAAATTGACTACTCGAGTGAGGAAAAATTACACGATATCCAGACTTTTGTAACTCGAGATAGAAGACTAAATAGCTCGAGTACTTTTATGACTACTCGAGTAATTTATTTAGAAAACTTTTGGAGAAGAAATTCTGTTAACTCGAGAATGAGAAGGAATCCACTCGAGTAGTTGACTTAGCTACTCGAGAGCTATAACTTGACTACTCGAGATCTAACTTCCTTACTTGAGTACAAAGATTCTAACTCGAGTATAGACTAAGTATTTCACTCTAGTATGTAGGGATCTACTTGAGTAAAGTAGTTAGTAAAATCCTTTAAATAGAATTCTCTTCTTCTTTGGTGAATTCTGCAACGAGTCTTTTCTCCAATTAGTCCTAGTGCTTGAATATGAAGTGTATCCCAATAGAGAGGCTACACATTAGTCAACACCATGGATCACACAATGTGGGATTACATTGTATGGTCCTGTGTTTGGTGACCCATTGTAGACTGATATTGATCTACACTTGACATTAGAGTCCTGCACATACATAACTTAAACAGGGCATCAAATACAACTTAATTCATCTTAGTTCAAGGGTGACTTCATCAAATCTAGGTTAATGTTGATACAAAACCCAACAATCTCCCCTTATTTGTAGAAGTCAGAACCCTTTACACTAAGGTGAATTATAGAGACATAAAAAGAACTATATATGCAAATAGATAAAATAATGTAATCAAGCATAAGAATATAATCAAGATTATATGATCAAAGTTTAGAATTATATAAATGTGATTTTCCAAAATATCATTTCTACAAAAATCATTCCCACACTCTCATAATCCTTGTAGCTTAGACTTGGTGGTGCTGCTTGTCTTGCTTCTCTTGTTGTCTCCTTTGGTAGCTGAATGGCTTGGGATAGTACTTTGGAGGTTTTGGAGGAGCAGCAGGGTTGTTCCTTCCAAATTCTCTGTCATACAGTCTCCTCTTAGTCATAGAATTTTCATATAATTCCCATTCCTAGGAGCTGTAATGAATATTCCTGTTTTCATGGAAGTCCATAACAAGTTTGAGAGTATCCAAAATGAGAGACTTAGAAGTAGGAGACCATATCTCTGCAAACTCTGGAGCTTTTCTCTTTTCTGAATTAGGAACTGGGATTGACCTGCTGGCAGAGACACCATCACCATATTTTCTCCTATTCTTTGAAGTCTGGATTTCTGGAGGGGCTTGGAGAAGGATATCTGCATGGTCATCCTCCCAAAGTTGAGTATATGAATCAGGAGGAGTACCTTCATGGCCTTCAGGTCTAGGAGAGAAGGAAGGCTGTTAAGCTTGAATAGGAGCAGCAGTAGCTAAGGGGTTAAGGTGGTGAGGAATGATATTTGGATCAACAGCAAACTTAGGAAGGATTTGATTATGCATCCAGACAGCAGTGTCATATGTATGGAATTTGACACTCTGAATTTGTCCTAAAACATCATCATGGATCTCTTTTATTTTTACTTCCCAGAGTTTTTGCTTGAGGGCATCTGATTTCTCAAGGTATTCTTTCACTAAACTCTCCCCCTTTCTGACTTTTACAGTCAGTTTATTGATGGCATCATCTTTGAAGATTCCAACTTCTTCACAAATCTTCATCTTTGTAGCTTCAGCTCTCTTATCCAATTCCATATGATAGACGGTGAAGCCTTTGAGTGCAGCATATGCTAAGAATAACCTGATGGCCTCCAGCCTTGCCACTGGAGCGTACGTCTGATCGAAGTCGATTCCTTCTTATTGACGATATCCTTTGCCGACGAGTCTGGCCTTGTTCTTTATAATCGTTCCATCCTCGTCTATCTTGTTCCTGTAGACCCATTTTGTCCCGATGACATTCTTACCTTTAGGTCTTGGAACAAGTTTCCATACTCGACGGCGTTTGAACTGATTTAGTTCTTCTTCCATCGCCAAAATCCAAGATGAGTCTGAGTTCGCTTCCTCAAACTTCTTTGGTTCAACCTGTGAGAGAAAACTCAAATATAAATTTTCGTTAGTTGTACCTCTACGAGTTCTGACACCATCCAAGGGATCTCGTATGATCTGGTCCATGGGGTGATCCTTCAGATGTCTGAGCTCTAGGTTCCTTGTATCTGGATTGTCTTCAATCACCGGAGTGACTTCATCAACTTGGACAACTTCATCATCTTGATCATTATCCTCTCCAATAGGGGTTGGAGTGGTGATCTTGATGAACTTTTCACCTTTATCTTCAGACGGTTCATCCAAGCTAATTTCTTTCAACTTTGTACCTACATCTTCAATGAGCACACTAGAGGAGTTGACTTGCAGCAAGCTCGTCTCACCAAATACAACATATATTGATTCTTCTACAACCAGAGTTTTTTTATTTAATATCCTGTAAGCCTTACTATGGCAACTATATCCTACAAAAATACCTTCAAAACTCTTTTCGCTAAATTTGTTAGTATGATACTTGGCATTATTGAGCATGAAGCATTTACAACCAAAAATTCTAAAATATGAGACAGTTGGTTTCCTGCCCTTTAGAAGTTCGTAAGGTGTCTTATCGTGGTTTTTGTTTATGAGTGCTCGATCTTGCATGTAACATGCAGTGTTGATGGCTTCAGCCCAAAATTATTCCGGAAGTGAAGCATCACTCAACATGGTCCTACAGGGCTCTATGAGTGTTATATTCCTTCTCTCGGCCACTCCATTCTGCTGTGGAGTAAGAGGAGAGGAAAACTCATGAAAGATACCTAAGCTTTCACAGAATTCTGTCATGACCCCAGACTTGAACTCGGTTCCATTGTCACTTTTGATTTTGACTATAGAGTAGTTGTATTCATTCTGGACTTGCCTGACAAAATTAGTAAAGATGTCGAAGGTATCTAACTTATGTTTCAGAAAGAACACCCACGCAAACCGCGAGTAATCCTCAACAATTACTAATGTATAGTCCTTACCTCCCAAACTTCTAACTTGCAGTGGACCAAACAAGTCCATATGAAGTAGATGGAGACATCTATTAGAATCTTTGCCAATAACGCTTTTAATGGTTTCCCTTGTTTGCTTGTCTTTTACGCATGCATGACAAGGTCTATCTTTGTCATACTTGACATTTGGGGCATCACATACTAAATTAAGTGAAAATAATTTTTAATAGCTTTGAAATTAATATGTGCTAGTCTCTTGTGTCATTCGTCACCAAGAGATGCACTATCTTTTGCTAAAAAGCACACTGGTGTGGAAGAGTCTATACAAATGAAATTTAAACAAAATATGTTTCTGCTTCGAGTGCCGGATAGAATCGTTTCCATATTGTCAACAGATTTTATCAAGCACTTATCAACGTGAAACTCAACTATGTGTCCTTTATTGTAGAGTTGGCTTATGCTTATAATATTGTGTTGGATCACCCTATTACTAATTTGGGTCCGGATCACTATGTCTTTAGGAAAACTGTTTTTGACCTCCTGTATAGATCTAAAGGTCAACTAGAATTGAGTCTAAGGGTTAGTACTTAGGTTTGGAAGCTGCCCTCAAGACCAAGGATTTTCAGTTTGGAGACTAAGTCATAGCGTCGAGCTCAGTACGATGAATCGTCGAACTCCAATTGACGATCGTCTAGATCAACTTCGACGGATCGTCGAACTCCATTCGACGATCGCTGAGCTCAACTTCAACAAATCGTCGAACTCCATTCGACGATCTGCGAGCTCAGTTCGACGATCTTGACTTCAGTATTGATTCTCTATCTCTGAGCTCAGTTCGACAATAGTTGAGCTCAGATCGACGATCTCTGTTGCTGTATAAGTCCAAATCGCTGAGCTCAGTTCGACGATAGTGTAGCTCAGTTCGACGATTTTCTGAAGAATTCAATGTTATTCAAGATTCAAATTCAGAACAGTTAAGGAGTTATTCAGCAATTAATTCAGAAGATTTTCTAGCCGTTTTCATTTATTCTGGACCAAGTTTCAAGGGATTATCAAGGAATGTTTCTTTAGACTTTCCCCTAGAAGACATTTGCAATTAAGGATGCAATTAATGTCAGGCCAACGACTATTCTTGACAGAGGATGATTTTTTATTCAGAACCAGGGAATAAAATTCAAGATTTTTGAATCTCTCAGAACAGACAGCACAGATAAGCAGAACAAGAAGAAGAAGAACAAAACATTCTCTGTTACAACATTCTCTGAACATCTTTCTGAACACCAATTGTTTACAAAATAAAGTGTTGTAGACATTCTCTGTCTCAAAGAATTCATACAAGAACACACACCAAAGGAGATCAACAACTCTGAAATCTTCAGATCACCTTTGATTCAAGTGTTCAAGGCCAACATCTTTCAAAGACTCCAGACACCTAACATTTCAGCTGTTGCTGAAATCATCATTTGCTGGAGATCAACTTCTGAAGGCCTATCACCCTACAGCAAAGCTTCATTTCCTGAACATCTCAAGAACTCAGGGGGAGCTTTGACAACATCAAATCCACATAGTCTTCTCAGCTGCTTTGAGAAAGAGAAGACTTCCATAACTCTCTCATCCCTATCTCTGTAAAGGGTTTTTCAAACTCCCTTCAAAAGCTTGAGCTTGGTTTTTGAGCACCTTATCAAAAGCTCATTGGTGGCAAGACACCTGATCAAAAAATATGATTGGGTTTTTGAGCACCTTATCAAAAGATCATTGGTGCCCAGGATACCTGATCAACTCATCCTGCAGTGGATTCCTACCTAGGGTGGTAGAAGAGTGGATGTACCCAAGTTTAGGGGAACCATTATAGCTTCTTATGTCTTCTGGCTTGCTTGTTTTTATTTTTGTTTCTGGCTGTGATTGTTTTGTGATTAGTTAGGATCTGTGATTAATTTCTTTTGTAGGTTATTTTGTGATTAGATTGAATATTTGCTTCCCTGTTCACTCAGATTACAACAACTATTGTAAAAAGTTTTTAAGAACTATACTCTATTCACCCCCCTCTAGAGTATTTCAGATCTAGCTGCACTCTCAATTGGTATCAGAGCGAGGTTGGTTAAATATACCACATCTCGGTGGTTGCACAGGCTAACACATGAACCCAAAGATTCCTAGTTAGATCTGTTTTCTTTTGAGTTTATTATTCGATTTTGTTTTCACCAATCATGGCCCAAAACAAAGATTATGCTAGCACCAGACCTCCAGTGTGCAATCTGTCCAAGTTTGCACTTTGGAAAGCAAGGATTAGATTATACATGAATTCTATTGACGAGGATATTTTTAATTCTATTTTGACAGTTTGCCCAAGACCTCCAGAGAACTCAAGTACAAATGCTGTTCCACCTCCATCAGGAACAGATGCTGATATCAAGAAATGGAAGGTAGCTGATGCAAAGACTATGAATATCTTAGCCCAGACCATGTCTGATGACATCTTTCAAAAGGTGGCTGAATGTAATTCAGCAAAGGAAATCCGGGATAAACTCTCTGAAATAGTCTCGGGATCAGCTGATGAGAGAAAGGATAGGAGATCCCACCTCATATCTCAATATGAGAATTTCAAGAAGGGAGAAGCTGAATCAGTTGGAGATATGTACAATAGACTTAGTCTGATAGTCAGTGAACTCAGGACTTTGGATAAGGAGATATCACTGACTGAACTTAATGATAAAATCCTAATGTGCTTCCCAAGCACTTGGGATTCAAGAATCTGGCCAATCAAGGATGCCAGAAGTTTGAATGGGATCACCACAGAAGCTCTTTTGGGCAAGCTCAAATCTTATGAGCTGCTCATTAAGAACAGAGAAGAAGAGCATAAGGATGTCTCACCAGCCACAAGAAAAGAGAAGACAATAGCCTTCAAAGCAACTGAAGATCAGCCTGAAGACAAAAGCACAGGCAATGATGAACTGGTCAGTCTATTGGCCAAAAGATTTTACAAGATGGCCAGAAAGGACTTCAGAAGGAGATCATACAAGGAGCATGATAAGCCAAGTTATGATAAGTCAATTAGTAAAGAAATTGTTTGCTTTGGTTGCAGGAAACCAGGGCACATTGTACCTGACTGTCCAGAGAACAAAAACAAGGACAGAAGGGATAAGAAAGAAAGAAGAAAGGAGAAAGACTTCAGGAAGAATGGCAATGGAAAACCCTCCTCAAGCAAGAACAAACACACAAGGAAGGGGTTTGTTGCTGAATCCTGGAGTGAGACTGAAGAGGAATCAGAAGCCTCATCCAGCTCCAGTGATGATGAAGATGATGCAGAAGAGAAGGAGTTCTGCATGATGGCAATCAATGCCTCACAACATAATTCAGATGAAGAATAGTCAGAGTCAGACTCAGAGACTCAACTTGAAGAAGACCAGGTAATCAGTTCTTTTGATTTCAATTCAGAGGACTTTAAATCTGAGTTTAAATCATTATGTTTAGACTTACTAAAATCTGAGAAAGAAATTATCTCTCTCAGAAATCATTTATCTGAACATAATACCTTAAAGTCAGAAAACCTCAAACTCTCTAAGGAGTTGGAGTGTTGTAGGGAGCAGATAGATTCACTGAAAGGTGAGCTATCTGAGGCCAAGAAGCTTGAAGAATCCCTTAATGGGAGAAGTATCAAGCTGATGGACATCACAAGCACAGTGAACTCCAGATTTAATAGTACACTGGGCTTGGGTGCTTCATCCAGCCAACCTATAGTTCTAACAACCCCAATCAAGTTCATTTCTGATAAAGGGAAGGGAGTTGTAGAGGTAGCTAGGAAAAATTCTGATCTGCCTAAGAAAACTAAGTTCCAGCAGAAATCGTCGAACGGAGCTCGACGATCGTCGAACGCAGATCGAAGATCTCAGGCAAAATCGTCGAACTCAGGTCGACGATCTCAAATTCCTGAACTCTGCCACAGTCGACCGTCGAACGGAGCTCGACGATCTGACCCAAGATCGTCGAACGTAGCTCCACGATCGTCGAATAGAGATCAGAGCTCTGGAAATTCCTTCAAGGGCAAATCAAAATCCAATCCTAGGGGTCCTTCATCCCAAATCTTTAACCCTTATACTGAATGGATAATACCTCCAAGGAGATATCATCCTGAAGGTTATAAGAGTCAACCTGGGATGTCTTTTATTTCTGAGTTTAAAGGTTATCAACCTAGGCCCAAGGTAAACTGGGTCAAAAACAAATGAATTATTTTATGTGCAGGTGAAGACCTATCCAACATCAAACCAGCAATGGTACTTGGATAGTGGGTGCTCTAAGCACATGACAGGAAATAAGGATAACCTCACATCCTTTAAAGTCAAGCTTGGACCCAAAGTTATCTTTGGTGATTCAAACTTTGGACAAACTAAAGGATATGGTGTAGTCCAGATTGGGACAGTAACATTTAAGAAGGTAGCCTATGTGGAAGGACTGAAGCACAACTTAATAAGCATCAGTCAGCTGTGTGATGAAGGCTACCAAGTGACTTTCAGCAAAGCATTATGCAAGATCAAGTCAGAGGACAACACAACTGTGTTGACAGGTAAAAGGAAAGGTAACATCTATCAAGTAGATTTTCTTTCAACAGATGTAGATATTTGCCTGTTCAATTCTGTCTGTAGACCTAATATTTTATGGCATAAGAGACTAGGACACTTAAACCTTAGAACTATTGCTAGGCTATCCAAGGACAACCTTGTTAGAGGACTACCTTCTGGCCCCTACAAGAAGGAAGGACTCTGCAGGGCCTGTCAATTAGGCAAGCAAACTAAAAATAGTTTTAAGTCACTTAATAAGAGTGATTCACCTAGGATATTGTATCTGTTACACATGCACCTTTTTGGACCTATTACAGTACAAAGCCTAGGAGGGAAATCTTACACCTTAGTAGTTGTAGATGACTTCTCTAGATTCACATGGGTGTTCTTTCTGAGGAAGAAGTCTGATAAATTCAAGTGTTTGACAGTGTTTCTCAAATGTATACAGATTGAGTTCAATACTCACATTGACCTGATCAGAAGTGATCATGGGACAGAGTTTGATTCTCTTCTTATGCAAGAGTTCTGTCAGAGTGAAGGGATCAGGCACACTTTCTCAGCTCCTAGAACTCCTCAACAAAATAGGGTAGCTGAAAGGAAAAATAGAACCTTATTGAATCTGCCACTACATTATTGTCAGATGCTCACCTTCCTCTATCCTTTTGGGCAGAGGTAGTGAACACCTCCAACTATGTGCTGAATAGAAGTTTGATACATAAACTAAAGGGAAAGACTCCCTATGAATTACTCAAAGGGAAGAAACCTAAAGTTGATTATTTTAGAGTTTTTGGGTGCATTTGTTATATCCATAATAATGACAAGAGATATTTAGCAAAATTTCAAGCTAAAGCTGATGAAGGAGTGTTTCTAGGATACTCCATGATCAGTAAGGCTTATAGGGTTTATAATAAATCATCTCTTAAAATTGAAGAATCTGTTCACATATCATTTGATGAATCTAACATGTCTTTCAAGAAGAAGAACACTTCTACCATAGAACCTTTGTAGGAGCATTCTCTTGTTGAAGACTTGAACAAGTTACGGGTTACTCAAAAGGAGGAAAGCAGTGAAGATGAAGAAAGTATTCAACATATTGAAGAAAAACAACTTGAAGAGCCAGTTGTTGTACTACAAGAGGAAACAACAACACAGGTTGGTGAACAATCAACACTCCCTGTTGATTTAGTAACATCAAGAGACCATCCAATTTCCCAAATAATTGGAGACATCTCAGCTGGTGTGCACACCAGAAATCAGGTCAACCAAAACCTGTTGCACACTTGCTTCCTATCTCAAATTGAACCTCAGTCCATTCAAGATGCAGAGCAAGATCCACACTGGATCATTGCAATGCAAGAAGAGTTGCATCAATTTGAAAGGAACAAAGTTTGGGAACTAGTGCCAAAGCCTAAGGATCACTCCATTGTTGGAACAAAGTGGGTGTTCAGAAACAAATTGGATGATCAAGGAGTAATTGTAAGGAACAAGACAATGCTAGTTGCTCAAGGATATTCTCAAGAAGAAGGCATAGACTATGACCAGACTTTTGCACCAGTTGCAAGATTGGAAGCCATCAGAATCTTTTTAGCTCATGCAGCACATAAAGGCTTCAAGGTATATCAGATGGATGTCAAAAGTGCATTTCTCAATGGAGACATCAAAGAAGAAGTCTATGTTAGACAACCTCCAGGTTTTATCTCTCCAACCTATCCTGATTATGTTTTTAAGTTGAACAAAGCATTATATGGTCTCAAGCAAGCTCCTAGAGGATGGTATGAGACCCTAGCATGCTTCCTTCTGGAAAATGGATTTATAAGGGGTAGAGTAGACCAAACTCTTTTCATTAGAACTCATAAGTCCCATACCCTACTAGTACAGATTTATGTAGATGATATTATTTTTGGTTCTACTGATTCACATTTGTGCAGAAGGTTTTCCAACCTAATGCATTCTAAATTTGAAATGAGTAGCATGGGTGAGCTATCCTTCTTTCTAGGATTGCAAGTCAAACAACATGCTGAAGGCATCTTTATTTCTCAAACCAAGTATGCAAATGAATTGGTTAAGAAATTTGGTATGTCTGAAGCATCTTGCATGAAAACACCCATGCCTACTAATATTGTATTGGATGCTGATGAACATGGGAAACCTATTGATCAAACAACATATAGAGCAATGATTGGCTCTTTACTATACCTTACAGCTAGTAGACCAAATATAATGTTTGCTACATGTATATGTGCTAGGTTCCAAGTAAGCCCTAGAGAGTCACACCTAACAATAGTAAAGAGGATTCTCAGGTATGTTAAAAGTTGTCCAAATCTAGGTCTCTGGTATCCAAAAGACTCAGCATTTGAATTACTGGATTTTCTGATGCTGATTATGCTGGATGCAGAATTGACAGGAAAAGCATCAGTGGAACTTGTCAGTTCCTTGGTGACAAACTTGTCTCTTGGTTTTGTAAGAAATAAACTTCTGTGTCAACTTCAACTGCTGAAGCTGAATATATGGCTGCAGGCAGTTGTTGTTCCCAAATCTTGTGAATTCAAAACCAACTCCTAGACTATGGCTACAACTTAGAGAAGTCAAAAATCTTTTGTGATAACACCAGTGCTATTTCTATAGCTCAAAATCCAGTCCTCCATAGTAGGACAAAACACATAGAAATTAGGCATCACTTCTTAAGGGATAATGTTGAGAAGAATAAAATTGAACTGCAATATATCCCAACTGATTTACAAAGGGGAGATATTTTCACCAAGCCCTTGGATGAAAAGAAACACACCTTCTTCCTAAATCAGTTTGGAATGTTAGATGGAGGAAGTCTAAAATAATATCCAAGATTTTAAAAGTTTAAAAATTGACCAAGACTAGGCAAACATCATGATTTTTCTTAGTGTCTAGAGTGTTTTTCTGGTCTATGAACTGCACTCGACGATTTTCCCCCAGATCGTCGAACGGAGATCGACGATTCTTGAAATCGTCGAACTGAGTTCAGCGCTTCTCAGATAGTCTGAACTATCTCTTCCGGTCAACGATCGTCGAACGGTGCTCGACGACTTTGTTCTCTGAACGATCGTCGAACAGAGCTCGACGCTCTCCAATATCGTCGAACGGAGATCGACGATATTGAAGACTCTTCAGATTCCTTTAGAAGCCCCGATCGTCGAACTGAGTTCAACGATCTTTCCTTTTCTGCGTCGAACCCTAATATAAAATTCATTTTTCGCCGTCGTTCTCCTTTTGCGCTTTCGATTTCTCTGCAAAAATTCTCTTTCCCTCCAAACATTTCTACACTTGGTCGTTTTGTTTGTTGATTTTTGCAGGTAACCATGGCCGTTTCTGTTGCCGTTCTAGCCACAATGAAATTCGATGCCGGATTTGACATTGACATGGAGTCTTTTAGCACCATTGATCAAGTTTTCCAGGATATTTTGGAACTCTTCAAGGAGCAGAAACTTGCTACCATTATGTCCACCAGAATCAAACTTGCTGCTGATGAGATTAAGGAGTGGGTCTACACTGCCCACAACCAGGATCAAAACACAATAGTTGGTTCAATTTCTGGAACCCAGGTACCCTTGACTCCAGCCATTCTGATAGAATTTTTTGAGTTAAGTTCTGGAAGAGATTCTATTGATTTATCTGGAGAGGAATTTGCTGATCTGCTTGTAAGAATGGGTCACTCTGATGCTAACCCTAGCAAGCTGCTGAAGAAGAACCTAGCTGTGGAATACAGGTTCTTAGCTGATGTAGTGGGCAAAGTTTTGTTGGCCATGCACTCAGCACATGATACCATTTCTAGGTATCAGCTGTGCTTGATGGGAGCCATTGTGGACAAGAAAGAATTGAACTGGGGAGAGGTCTTCTTTGACCTGATTAAAAAGAAAATAAACAAGAACTTTGTGAATTTTGGGAGGATCCTAGGGCTCTTTCTTCAGAACAGATGCCCTGCTTTGCTAGTATCTTCTGGGATACATATTAATGCTTCAAAGAGATTGTCCTGTGCACTATTTGGTAAATGGGACAGGCAGATAAATAAGCCCAGCAGGCCCTCTGCAAGCACACTTTCAGGCACCAGGACTGTAACAGTAACTTCCCCTCAAGTCTCTGCCCCTGCAGATGACTTGCCTGCTGCTGCTTCTCCTCCTCCTACTCCAATTCCATCTCCTCCAGTTCCATCCACCATTCAAACTCCATCCACAATCATCATTTCCAGCCCTTCTCCAACATCTATACCATCTCCAATTCCAACTCTACCAGTCACAGAAGAAATCTTCCATCCATTATATTCCTACCCTCAACCAGACATTACCATGTCATCCACCATTCCATCCTTCAATCTTCTTGATGATTCCTTCATGGATGATTCACCCTCATCTCCTCCTGAGCTACCCTCCTCATCAACATCTTACCAGGAACTTCTGCAAGAAATTATTGATCAACCCACCTTCACACCCTCTATCTCAATCCCACTGTCTTCCATCTCCACTATACCCACACCTCAACCATCACTCCTACCATCCACCAGCTCTCCACCACCATCACCTGTTGCTCCACCTCCATCCTCTACCTCTGTTCAATTGCCTGCTGAGCAAGTAGACATTCCTGCCCTAGCTGACCAGTTATATGAACTGCTAGCCCCCAGGCTATCTCTTCTATTGGAGACCTCCTTGGCTCCATTACTTCAGTCAGTGGCAGCTCTTTCTGCCAGGCTATCCTCCTTATTTCCTCAGGCAATCCCTTCATCAGTGTGCCTTGATCCAGCATTCTCTGAATCTAGGCAGGGGGAGATGCCTAATGAAGTGGTGAGATTGCCTGCTGCTGTTTCTTCAGTTGTTGCTGCTGCTGTTTCCCCAACTCAAGCTCCAGTTTCAACCCCTCTAGTTGCAGTCTTCTCAGTAGACATCAGGTCCTTACTATCATTGTTTGATTCAGCTTATTTCATTTGTCTTCCAGATATAGTTGCAGTCCACCCCTCAGAGGATCTTTCCAAGGCTATTGTGCCCTTCTCATGTTGTGACACCAGCATTATTCATTCATTCATAAATACAGTTTATATTGCTGAGACTTCTGGTTCCAGCAATGATGCTGTTATTCCTGCTAAAGTACTGTTGATGTTTCTGTTGCTGCTGCTGATATTGTTGATACTGCTGATGAGTTAATCTCTACGGATATGCAGATGACAGAGGCACATGATTTTGAGCCTTCTGTTTTTGCTGATGATATTCATGTTGTTGCTGATGTTGTTGTATCTGAAAGTGTTTTATCTGAAACTGCTGCTGCCCCAACTGCTGCTGATATTACTACTGTTATACCTTCTAAGAGTATTGCTCCAGAAAGCTCTATATCTGTTATTACAACTGCTGCTACAACTTCTGTTGCTATTAGTGTTGTATCTGCTGCTGTCACCACTGCTGTTTCATCTGCTCCAACTCAACTTCAGAAAGAATATATGAAAAAGATTGATGCTCTATATGATGAGCAAAGTTCTGAGAGTGATGAATTCAGGACTGATTCTAATGACTCCTCTGCCACTATTGCCAGGAAGAGAAAGGCACGGAGCAAAGCCATGAAAAGAGTGCCTCCAGCCAAAGTCAAGGACACTAATGACATACCATATTACATTCTTCATGACTGCCTCATTACTGAGCATTGGATGCAGTATTCCAAGAACCAACTTAAAGCTATGAAGAAGAAGAGGAAGTATAAGAAAGGATCTTCCCAGTTTCTTCATTCTCATCCTCCTCCACCACCTCCTCCTGATGCAGGTGCAGGTGGAAGCTCAGCTGCTCAACCTTCTGCCAAAAGCCAAAACCCCTATCAGCCTCATGCAAGATCTTATCATAGGGGAAGCCAGTCCAGAGGTTCTCAATCTAGAAGAGGAAGTTACAGAGGAAAGCAAAGGGAATTCCAAGTTTATTCTAAAGGTTATTCACGGCAACATCCTTACTCCAGGGAAGGACAAGCTTCATCAGACACAACTTCAGGTCCTTTTCCCTATAAGCTAAAAGAAGTAGTCTCCTCCAGAGCTCCTCAAGATAATCCATCCAACAGATATGAGCCTCTAGTGCCCTTTGAGGATCCTGAAAATAACCCTACTGCTTGGACTGCCAGGATGAAAGAGCTAGCTGCACTGGATCAAATTAAGAAAGCTAAAGAGCAAGGCAGAGATTCTTCCAACATTACTACATTGTCTGAACAAAGAAAGAAAGAACTGGAAAGATATGGCTCAAGCAAATTCTTTGACTCTGATAGATATATGGAGCTGCATCCTGAAGCTATAGTACCAAGGCCCAAACAACAAACTTCTCTAGGTGCAGCAGATGACAGAAGGTCAAAGAAAGAAGCTCTCAATCCTAATAGAGAAATCAAACTTATAAAGAGCAAGGAGAAAGAATAATTATGTAAGGTGACAATTATTCTGAATTCTGATTTTTGTCTGGGGTAATATATATCTGTGGTTCTTCAATGTCCTGCTTATTGCATTTCTATATTGTTGCTTTGTATATTGTTATTTAATTTTTCCAAGTTCTGTAAATAGTAATCCTAACCCAAATAGGGGGAGATTGTTGGAACACCCTATTACTAATTTGGGTCCGGATCACTATGTCTTTAGGAAACCTATTTTTGACCTCCTGTATAGATCTAAAGGTCAACTAGAATTGAGTCTAAGGGTTAGTACTTAGGTTTGGAAGCTGCCCTCAAGAGCAAGGATTTTCAGTTTAGAGACTAAGTCATATCGTCGAGCTCAGTACGACGAATCATCGAACTCCAATCGACGATCATCTAGCTCAACTTCGACGGATCGTCGAAATCCATTCGACGATCGCTGAGCTCAACTTCAACAAATCGTCGAACTCCATTCGACGATCTGCGAGCTCAGTTCGACGATCTTGACTTCAGTATTGATTCTCTATCTCTGAGCTCAGTTCGACGATAGTTGAGCTCAGATCGACGATCTCTGTTGCTGTATAAGTCCAAATCGCTGAGCTCAGTTCGACGATAGTGGAGCTTAGTTGGACGATTTTCTGAAGAATTCAATGTTATTCAAGATTCAAATTCAGAACAGTTAAGGAGTTATTCAGCAATTAATTCAGAAGATTTTCTAGCCGTTTTCATTTATTCTGGACAAAGTTTCAAGGGATTATCAAGGAATGTTTCTTTGGACTTTCTCCCAGAAGACATTTGCAATTAAGGATGCAATTAATGTCAGGCCAACGACTATTCTTGGCAGAGGATGATTTTCTATTCAGAACCAGGGAATAAAACTCAAGATTTTTGAATCTCTCAGAACAGACAACACAGATAAGCAGAACAAAAAGAAGAAGAACAAAACATTCTCTGCTACAACATTCTCTGAACAACTCTTTCTGAACACCAACTGTTCACAAGAGAAAGTGCTGTAGACATTCTCTGTCTCAAAGAATTCATACAAGAACACACACCAAAGGAGATCAACAAATCTGAAATCTTCAGATCACCTTTGATTCAAGTGTTCAAGGCCAACATCTTTCAAAGACTCCAGACACCTAACATTTCAGCTGTTGCTGAAATCATCATTTGCTGGAGATCAACTTCTGAAGGCCTATCACCCTACAGCAAAGCTTCATTTCCTGAACATCTCAAGAACTCAGGGGGAGCTTTGACAATATCAAATCCACATAGTCTTCTCAGCTGCTTTGAGAAAGAGAAGACTTCCATAACTCTCTCATCCCCATCTCTGTAAAGGGTTTTTCAAACTCCCTTCAAAAGTTTGAGCTTGGTTTTTGAGCACCTTATCAAAAGCTCATTGGTGGCAAGACACCTGATCAAAAAATCTGATTTGGTTTTTGAGCACCTTATCAAAAGCTCATTGGTGCCCAGGACACCTGAACAACTCATCCTGTAGTGGATTCCTACCTAGGGTGGTAGAAGAGTGGATGTACCCAAGTTTAGGGGAACCACTATAGCTCCTTGTGTCTTCTAGCTTGCTTGTCTTTATTTTTGTTTCTGGCTGTGATTGTTTTGTGATTAGTTAGGATCTGTGATTAATTTCTTTTGTAGGTTATTTTGTGATTAGATTGAATATTTGCTTCCCTGTTCACTCAGATTACAACAACTATTGTAAAAAGTTTTTAAGCACCATACTCTATTCACCCCCACTCTAGAGTATTTCAGATCTAACTGCACTCTCATATTGTGTTCCAATACTTCAACATAAGCTACATCTGAGAAAGACACACTACCGTTAGTAATCATACCATAGCTGTTGGCTACATTGGAAAATATGTACCAGATTTGGAGAAGCCTCACCTAACTCAATGATATGCATCAAGTTGTATTTGATGTTGTGTTGAGTTATCATGTGTCGGTTAAGTAAATGGAAAGGAAAATTCTCTAAGTACAAGTGTCGACACTTGGGAATGACGGTGTCAACACCAAGGGCCAGATTGTGTCGACACCCAGAATTTGTGTCGATACACAGAAAATCTGTCGACAACGCCGTGTCGACACCAAGGGCCATAATTGTGTCGACACCCAGAATTTGTCTCGACACACAAAAAATCTGTCGACAACGTTGTGTCGACACTAAGGTCTATATTGTGTCGACATTATCAGGAGTTATGTCGACATTATCAGGAGTTATGTCGACATACAGAGAAGCTGTCGATACATTCCAGAATTCTGTCGACAACGACTGTGTCGACACACAGAACTTGCGTCGACACACACCAGAATTCTGTCAACACCAACTTTGTCATGACAAGGAGTGTTTGTGTCGACACACAGGACTTGTGTCGACACATTCCATAGAAGCTGTGTCGAGAAGTAAAAGTGAAGCTGTGTCGACAACAACAAGACTTGCGTCGACACATGGACTATGTGTGTCGACACATATGAAGTATTCACTCGACATTCTCTGCTGCTGAGTCAAGTTCAATGAAGGCTGAAGTAATACAACTGGAGACTTGACAGCTGTCATTACTGACATTGCTGTCACATCTGTCAGAGGTGTCAGAAGACTGTTTGAAACTGGAACAACCGGTTACCATGGATGAAGCCTATATATAGATATGCTCTCTTAACAATTGTGAGAACAACAACAACAACAACACATACAGAACAGAGAAAAGTTAATCAAGCCAATCAATTATAATCTCTGAAGGATTGAGAATCCAGAAGAAGAGAAAGAAGAAACAGTCAACAGATTGTAGAGAGAGAAGAACAAGAAGGAGAAAAGTTCTCATCCAGTGAAGGCAGATTCTGAACAGTCTGTATGAAGAATTCAGATCAAGTCTGAAGAAGAATTCAGATTAACTTCTGAAGGAAGCTGATTGAATATCAACTCCAACACTAAGAAGATCAACCCTACTTTGTTCAGATTCAAGAAACTTTGAAGAAAGCTAAGACAGGTTGATCCTTAAGTAATCTGTTCTATCAAGAACTGATCAAGAAGCCTTCAATCAATTCTCTCTCCATATGGTTGAAGATATCTTTATCTTTTCATCAAAACTCTTGTAGGATCTGTACTAGATCTGAGTATAGGAGATTTACTTCTCTGAGTTGTAAGACTAAATTATAAAGGCTGAGGTAGGGGAATCTGTTCCCTGAGTTGTAGGCCTATGAAAGAGGCAGCGGTAGGACTTTTGCCTGAGTTGTAGGAGTGGGGTGTCACTCTGAGTTGTAGGCCTGTGGAAGAGGCGGAGGTAGGGCTTGTGCCTGAGTTGTAGGAGTGTGGATTCTCTCTGATTTGTTGGAACCAGTCTTGGTTCTGAGCTGTAAGATCTGTGGATCTGAGAATAAGGAAGGAAGTTGGGCCGAATCTAGTACACTGCTAGATAGGCGAAGGGGGGAAAGTGGATGCACCCATCATTTGGGGAACCACTATAAATCTGCTATGCAATCTGTGAATGCTATGTGTATGTGAATGTTGTGCCGTGTTTGCTGCTAAGTAAATTGCTAAATTAGATTGAATTATCTGCCTAAGTCAGAAAAAGAATTGAACCTATTCACCCCCCTCTAGGTGTTTAGAACATCTTGAAACCAATTCTTTCAAGTGGTATCAGAGGGAGGTTACTCAAAGAATAGACATAACAGTTTGAGTAGATCTCCAAGGCAGAAATCTATTAGGCAAAATGGGTTCCATTGAGAATCATAAGGAGTTTGGTTCCATGAAGTTACCTATATGCAGGAAAGAGATTTTTGGCATATGGAAAGAAAGAGTTAGATTGTTTATGGAAGCTTCAGATCCAAGAATCTACATGACAGTCAAAGAAGGGCCATTCATCGCAATGAAAGTCTCAGTTCTTGATGCGAATCTCAGGACAACAAATGAGTATTCTAAAATGATAAAGGATGAGATCATCTTGGTTACTATGGATAAGAGAGCACAAAATATAATAGCCAGTGTCATAGATGATTCAACATTCCAAAATTTGATTCACTGCAAGACCTCCAAAGAAATATGGGACACCCCAATTGTCTACATGGAGGGTTCAGAAGAGGTGAGAGAAGACAGAAAGTCTATGTTGAATCAGGAGTATGAAAGTTTTAGACAATCTAAAACAGACAGCATAACTGAATGTTACAAGAAGTTCTTCAGAATAGTTAATGAATTGATGTCATATGGAAGAGTATTCAGTACATATGAGTTAAATGATAAGTTTTTGAGATCATTAAATAAGGACTGGGACACCAAGATATGTGTCATTAGGGAAGTGGCCAGACTAGCATAAATTTCACCTCCAACATTATTTGGCCAACTGCTTTCATATGAAATGCAGCTGATGGTCAGAAAGGTGGAGGAGAAAATTAATAAAATTGATTATAGAGATAAGTCAGTGGCTTTCAAGACTGAAGCTATAAGAAAGGATAGGAGGATGTCACCATCTCCTCCTAGGAAAGCTGCAGAAGTAGTTTCAGAAAGTTCTGACAGTCACACATCAGATAGTCCAAATTCTGATGAAGACTTAGGTGCTGTTTGGTTAGGCTTTTAGGTTGTTGAACGACGAAAACGCACCGCAAATTTGGACATAAGTGGCGTTTGGTGCAGCTGATCATGCAAACTGCGGTTTTTAAAAACTACGATTTTGCCCTATAGGCTCACCGCTCGATATTTCTGCTTTCCGCCGCACAAAATCTGCTGATCGAAATCCCGATACAAGCGTCTTCTTCCCCGACCCTTCCCCGACAACAACATTCTTCCCCGGGCGCAACCCCTGCATCGCCCGCTCCTCTTCCTCGACGACACATCCGACGCATCTCCTGGATCGATCGGCAAGCAGCTCTCCCGAGCATTGACGACGACGACTCCAGAAATTGGGAATCGACATTTTTAGCATCGACGACGATGACGACTCCAGCTATCGCGGTGGCCTTCTTCCCCGACGACGACGCCCGGCTCGTGGCTGCAAAACTCCAGTAATTTCTCCACCGACCCGAGCAGGTATACCCCTTCTCCTCCTTTCCAATTTTTGGGCTTTTGATTTTTTTCCAGTACTTGATTTTCAGTTTTCCTCTTTTAGGTGTGTGTTTGTTGTGTTGTGATGTGTATGTGTTTGTGCTCTATGTGTGTGTGTGTTGCATGTCTTCCAAATTTTTGTTTTTCAAGTCTTCCTGCATATTTGTTTGTGTGTATATATGTTTGCATGTGTGTTTCCATATTTTGATTTTTTCTAGATTTCTCCACGGGTTGTATGTATGCTTATGTGTGTTGTATGTGTGTTTGTGCTGTGTGTGTTTGTGTATATGTGTGTGGTGTATGTGTATGTGTGTGTTTGTGTATGTGTGTGTATGTGTGTTTTGTTGTATGTGTGTGTATGTGTGTTGTGTTATGTTCTGTGTGTGATGTGTTTGTGTGTTAAATGTTTTGTGTGTTTGATATATGTGTGTGTGTGTGTGTGTGTGTGTGTGTGTGTGTGTGTGTGTTGTATATATATTTGTGTGCGTGTGTGTGTTGTGTTGTTTGTGTGATTGTTTGTTTTGTGTGTTTGTTATGTGTGTGTGTGTGTTGTATATATATTTGTGTGTGTGTGCGTGTGTGTGTGTGTGTATGTGTATGTGTGTGTGTGTATGTGTGTTGTGTTATGTTCCGTGTGTGTTGTGTTTGTGTGTTAAATGTTTTGTGTGATTGATATGTGTGTGTGTGTTGTATATATATTTGTGTGTGTGTGTGTTGTATTGTATGTGTGACTGTTTGTTTTTTTTGTGTTTGTTATATGTGTGTGTGTGTGTGTGTGTGTTGTATATATATTTGTGTGTGTGTGTGTGTGTGTGTGTGTATGTGTGTGTTTGTGTATGCGTGTGTGTGTGTATGTGTGTGTGTGTGTGTGTGTGTGTGTGTGTGTATGTGTGTATTGTGTTATGTTCTGTGTGTGTTGTGTTTGTTTGTTAAATGTTTTGTGTGTTTGATATATATATGTGTGTGTGTGTGTGTGTTGTATATATATTTGTGTGTGTGTGTGTGTGTTGTGTTGTATGTGTGATTGTTTGTTGTGTGTGTGTTGTATATATATTTGTGTGTGTGTGTGTGTGTGTGTGTTTGTATGTGTATGTGTGTGTATGTGTGTGTGTGTGTGTATGTTTGTGTGTGTGTTGTATGTGTGTTTGTACTGTGTGTGTTTGTGTATGTGTGTGTGTGTGTGTGTGTGTGTGTGTTGTATGTGTGATTATTTGTTTTGTGTGTTTGTTATATGTATGTGTGTGTTGTATATATATTTGTGTGTGTGTGTTGTGTTGTATGTGTGGTTGTTTGTATGTGTGTGTTTTGTACGTTGGTGCGTGATGTATGTGTATGTGTGTGTTTGTGTATATGTGTCTGTGTGTGTTGTGTATGTGTGTTAAATGTGTTGTGTGTTTGTTATATATGTGTGTGTGTGTGTTGTATATATATTTGTGTATGTGTGTGTTTTTTTATTTGAGTATGTTATATGTTGCGTGGTATGTGTGTGTTGTTATGTGTTTATGTGTGGTAAAAATTAACTTATTTTATTTTCTAAAGATGGGAAAATCAAAAGATGGTGGTGTGGCCGCATTTTGGGACAATACAACTATCATGCTTTTCTGTGACATATGTATTAAGGAGATAGAACTTGGGAATCGACCAACCACACATTTTAATAAAGAAGGTTGGAGCAACGTTATGAAGAATTTTGAGGAGCTTACTAGAAAATAGAACGACAAAGTCCAATTGAAAAATAAATGAGATCATTTGAAGAAGGAGTGGAAATTATGGATGGAGTTAAAACGTGGTGACACCGGTTTGGGTTGGAATGCTTCAAGGAAAACTATAGACGCTTCGGACGAGTGGTGGGACGAAAGATTGAAGGTACTCATTTTCCATAACATTTTTTGTTTAATGTTTTTTTTTAAAGAAACACCATCTAACTTGAAATATTTGTATTTTGTAGGTTGTCCCGGCGGTCAAAAAATTTCGTTACTCAGGAATACATCCAGAGCTAGAGGAGAAACTACATATGATGTTCAGCTCTGTTGTCGCAACAGGGCATCATGCTTGCACCCCGAACACCATTAACGAGATCCCCGAGTCAGTTGACGAAAGAGGAATGTCAGAAGGTGAGCCAGAGGACATTGACGTCATTGGTGATCCAGCGACATGTGATAACACAACTACGTCAGCACCTGGCAAGAAGTGGAAAAAAGGGAAAACAAAGTTATTAGTTACGTGTTAGAAGACTTGGCGGAGTCTTCTAAAACCATTAGTCAATGCATCCAGGAGGCACCAAAAAAAACTACTTCCGAGTTTAGCATCCGACAGGCAATGGACAAATTGGCTACGTACCAGGAAGTGCAGTCTGATGAAGAGTTCCATGATTTTGCAATCACGTATTTCATGGACAAAAATCATAGGGAGACCTTTTTGTTCTTACTAGAAGGGATGAATGTAAAGTGGCTACGTAATCGCTTCCTCCGTGGGGGGGGGGGGGTAGTGGAGACCTTTGTGTTCTCTTCTGATATATTACCCACTATCAGATTCTGTTTTGTTTTTTATGTTGCAGTACAGACTATTATGTGGTGGACAATATAATGTTTATGATGTGGTTTTTTTGATAAATGATGTTGACACTATTATGCTTATGATGTTGTGATGTTTGTGATGTTTGTGATGTTTTATTATTGTTCTTTCAATGTAATAATTGTTGATAGTTTATTTCTCATACAGAATATGTCCAGCGATGAATCTGAAAATTCGACTGAAGAGCAGGAGATTACAAGAAGAAATTATGTGCTTGCCCATCATCAGAATGTGGTTGCAGCTGTATCTTTGGTGACCGAGTATACTTCCATGATGCTTTTTTCGGTACCACGCATGACTTCAAAGCAAACAGGCGATAAATGGGTGGTAGAGCTATGATGGGCTAAAACCCGAACAGGCAAGTGTACCTGTCGAATTGTAGTATCAAGGTCATATTTAAACACGGGGTTGTCAAGTACTGCTACTCACGCTTGAACTATTATCCTACCGAAAAAACGTGGTGGATTTTGAGAATTTTTAAACTAAAACGAAAGGCAATTTTTTAGAAGAAAAACTTTATAATAAAAAGCTAGCATTCGATCGAAGATTCACCATAAAATGAAATGAGAGGGATGAAAAGGCATAGTTTTAAATTTGCAAATCATACTCGACCGTGACGGATCCGAAATTAGGAAATAATCTCGCTAGAGAATTAAATCCCCTGACTTATAGACGTTTTGACCGAAATCTCTTTCAAGTCAAGAAGGCCTAAAGCCGCATTATCGAGGTGACCCGCACTATTGGATTTGACTCAAATCCGGAAGATTTACGTCATCCTATCTCTAGGGTTGCATTCAACTCCTTCCTTCTTTGAGTGATCTTTCACATTCACGAGCCTCTCGGCTACTCAAATATGAGATCCCAAGTCTACTACCGTATACCGGAAATACGGAGTCGACAAAATAAAAAATCAAAGAAGGATCGAATGTGATTTAGACAAAAATAAAACTATGGAATAAAAGAAACCCTCATCTCATTTTATGGATCCTCATGATCGAACGCTAAAGAAAATTAGCTTCGCATAATGGAAATTGAAATCAAAGTGGGATGAAAGAAATTCATTTTCAATACTTGCAACAATAAAAGAGAACACAATATTTAAAAAGGACAATATTGAAAGAAAAGGGTTACAATAATGAAAAGACTATAACAATAACGAAAAGAAAATAACAACGCACTAACTCTTTTGCTCTCCTACAACTCAACTCCAAAACTTCCCTAAACTTCTTAACATAACTTGCTTACAAAGATAAAATTCACTCTCTCCAAAAATCTCCTTCCAAAGTATGAGACCATGGTGCCCTTTTATAGATGAGGAGGGAAGATTCTAGATGGGAATGAAGAGGAGGAGGCAAGGGGGTGGCCGGCCATGTAGAGGGAGAGAAGTTCATGTATGGCATTAAATAAGGTGGAGAGAATTCATGCATAATATTTAATTAGGTGGAGAGAAAGAGGTGGGTTCAATGCATGGACTTTAAGGGAATGATTTGGAAAATATAAAATAGAAAAGGGGAATGAATAAGAAATAAAGAAAGAGAGAGAGAGAGAGGGGTTGAATGTAGAATAATAAAAACAAGAAATAAAAGAGGAGGAAAGAGTGTGGCCGGCCATGTAGAGGGATTCATGCATTTGGAAATTATTGAGGAGGGGAGAGAGAGGGCATGAGGTGGCCGACCATGCATGGGCCTTAAATGGACCAAACAATGGAGAGAGTGGGCTGCACTTGAAGGGGACGGGCTGCTCCAATGTGGGTTGCATCTTGAAGTTGGGAAGAGGCCGACCATGCAATTTGTGGGCTGCTCCAATGAAGAGGGCTGCATGGATGTTGAAGTGGTTGGGCTGCATCATGTAGGCTGCATGGTTGTTGACGGGCTGCTTGGGTTTCACTTGAAGGAGAAGCTTGGGCTGCATGGTTGCATTTACGTACAAGGGCTGCTCCATGTTGCATGCATTTGGGCCATGATTCTACAAATAACAACACAAAATAATCATTAGAAACAAAATATTATTCATGAGCATAAAATTATAACAAATAAGACTAAACATAAAATAGAATAATATATATATTAATAAGACTAATCATAGCAACAAATATTAAAACTAAACTAAACATAACACAACAAAAAATATAAAACACAAGATAAATTTAGAAATTATCATAACATACGCGAAATAAAACAAAACAAACATAAAAAAAACTAAACTTAGGAATTTAGGTTTATAAATTATACCAAAAATGATGACTAAAAGTAGTCATCAAATTCCCCCATGCTAGAGTATTTGCTTGCCCTCAAGAAAATAGAATTGAAAACTAGGGAAAAAGTAAATAAAGCAAATTTAGATTTCATAATTAAGAAAAACAAAACATGAAAAATTAAACTATCCTAATTCCTATGTTAACAACTAGTGGGGTGAGAAGTGCACAATAGAAAACCTGAAAGTAGAGACCTAAAAATATCATTAGAACATAAAGAAGATTTACATATTTCTAAATCTTAAAACAAGGCATCCAAAATTAATGAAAATAAGAAAAGCAAAAGTAGAAGTTCTAAATAGACGGCGCATTAACGAACTACTAGGTTGCTAGAATAACAATTAACCCTAAATCACCTCAAGATAACCTCCAAAGAAATCCATCAATGATGGTGGCCATAGGCTTGTCCGATCACACTCTCTCCACTATGCGAATTTACGTTCTAAAGATTAATAGGACTTCTATAGGCGTTAAATCTTGGCTTAGGTAAATGATTAGGAAATGAAAACAAAGATAAACATGAGGGCTTAAACACTAAACCAAGGTTGAGCTCAAAAATAAAAACATGAAGAAAAATGAGAAATGACAAGTACATCATTTTTCAATTCAAACTAACAAACAAAGGCCATGAACTTTTTTTCTTTTCATAAATTGGCCACAAATAAACTTCATTTTTTTTCTTTTTGATTCATTTCACATTTTTTTATAATAATAATTTTTTTTCTTCTTTAATAACTTTTTAAGGAAAGCTCCAAATATAAGCTTTAAACACTCCTTTTCATTTCAAAGATATAACCCTTCACAAAAAATGATATTTAAGCTCAAAGTTTAGTGTGAAATGGGAAAGACATTTGGCTTTGGTGAAATGATGAAATGAAAGGTGGAGCTAAAAACAAAGAAACATGGAAAAAGACCCAAAAATTGTTTTGCAATGGTAAATTTTTTTGGTGGGCAAGAAAAGCTCAAACGAGTCAAAGGGTGGCCTAAATCATTTCTAAAGTACGTAAAAACGACGCAAATGTTTCGAGAGTCGCTAGGGACAAGTTCTAGACACCAAGAAAGACTACCCCGCAAATGAAAAAGAGATAACATTACCTAGCAACCATTCGTAAGCAAATAACCGAATAAAAAGACATAACTACAAATTGCTAACTTAAAACGTAAAAATTGGATGCCTATATTTAAGAAAAAGAAACTAGTAAAACTAAGCTATGTTAAACTGATAAATTTAGAAAACCAATTCAAAGAAATCTAAATAGAACTAAGGAACCGCACGGGCCTACACAACACTAGAAGAAACATAAAAATAAAGATAGAAAATAATTTTAGATTTTGTTTTTCAAATATATTTTAGCAATTTTTTGGATGTTTGCTTTTCTTTTTTTGTGTTTTTTGAAAAGGCTAAAATAAAAGCAATACTAGCAAAAAACTTAACAAAACTATGCTAATTTTGTTTTAGAAATTTTTTTTTTGAAAGAAAAAGGAAAAAGAGAACTAACTAAACCCTCCCCCAAGCTTAGATTTTTCATTGTCCTCAATGAAAGAAACAAAAAGAAAAACGAGAAGGAGACTGAGAGGGAGAGAAAAATGCAGAAAGGAAATGAAAATAAATAAAAAAAAACAGGACTTCCCCGGGTTTGTGAGATGAAGGTGGATGTCGCTCCCCCATGCTTGCTTTTTAGTGCACTTGATCGTCAGCAGGTTTGACTTGATCCATCTTTATATCAGCAACGTTGGAGCGGCGGTCACGAACTTGCTTGGGCGCCTCCAGAAGGAAGAGCAAAATAAAAGCAGAAAAAATAGAGTTCGTGGGCAGGTGCCCAAGATTGTTCTTTATTACAATAATTTAAAGTTCGAAAAATATTAACGAATAATAAAAAGTCCAAAAATGTTCCACAACAAGATAAATATTTAAGAGTCCAAAACAAGATCCTCCATTGCAGGAGACACAGTATCATTTGAAAAATAAAGTTTAAGTCTATGTCCATTCACTTTAAAATCACCCTTATCGGGGTGCGAAAGCAACACAGTTCCATAAGGATAAACTTCCTTGACCGTAAACGGTCCAGTCCATCGAGATTTAATGTGTCCGAAGAAAATACGTAAGCGTGAATTAAAAAGAAGAACTTGATCACCAGGTTTAAAAATTTTATGTTGGTCCAAGTTCTTATCATGATCGACTTTCGTTTCAGGGTCGGGTGATTTTGCATATGAGTTTTTCAGATTTTTGCCTTCTTCAAAAATGAGATTTTCAAGATTCTTTTGTTTAAAAACAGTTTCATTTTCAAAATTTATTTGCATGGACATAACCGTATTTTGAAAAACATTTGGAGAAAGTTCAGCAGAAGAAGACGAAAAATCATTTGGAGAAATATAGGAGTCTTCTTTTAATTCATCAAGAAAAAAACAAGTGTCATCATTTTGCAAAGAATTTCTCATAGATTGATTAATATCAAAAGTAACCTCTTCATCTCCCACACAAAGAGAAAGTCTTCCGTCACTTACATTTATGATTGCTCGAGCGATGGCTAGGAAGGGACGACCAAGGATAAGAGGGACCTCGACGTCCTCTTCAATATCGAGAATGACAAAATCCACAGGGAAGATGAATTTGTCGACCTTCACTAGCACATCCTCAACGATACCTAACGGATACTTAATCGATCGATCAGCCAATTGAATACTCATACGCGTAGGGCTGAGTGTGCCCAATCCTAGCTTTTTAAACAATGAAAAAGGCATCAAGTTGATGCTCGCACCTAGATCCGCTAGCGCATGTTTTATAAAAAGATCACCAAAAACGCAAGGAATTGAAAAACTACCCGGATCGTGTATTTTTTTAGGCAAGTTAGAATTTTTAACGACTGCCGAGCACTCTTCATTTAACGTTACGTGAGAAAGATTTTCCAATTTCTTTTTATTCGTTAATAAATCCTTGAGATATTTGGCGTATTTTGGCATTTGGCTAATGGCTTCGTGAAATGGCAAATTTATATGAATTTGTTTAAACATTTCAAGAAAGCGTGAATATTGATCGTCTAATTTTTCCTTCCTAAGCCTAGCCGGATAAGGAGGTGGCTGAAATTCCTTTATAATTGTCGGAGCATCATTTTGAAAATCGTTAAATTCTTTTTCAAAAATAGGCTTTTCTTTTTCAAAATTAGATTTGTCTTTTTCTTTTTCAAAAATTTTATCATTTGATTCCATAACGATAATATTTTCAGCAGTGGGAGAGGCAATCACCTCTGGCTCTTCCCTTGTGGTGGGCTCGTTAATAACTTTACCGCTCCGAAGGGAAATCGCATTCACGTGCTCCCTTGGGTTAGGTTCAGTGTTTGAGGGAAGAGCCCCGGGTGGCCTCTCGGAGATGACCTTGGCAAGTTGCCCGACCTGGTTCTCTAAATTTTTCACGGAGCCAGATAGACTTCTAATGGTAGCATCATTCGAGCTTATATATTTAGAAAGTATTTCCTCCAAAGATGGAGTTTTTTGAAAATTTTGGTTTTGATATTGTGGTGGTGGTGGAGTGAAATCGTGTGGTGGGCGTGCAGCATTAGCAGGGTTACTCCAAGAAAAATTAGGATGGTTACGCCATCCGGGATTATAAGAGTTCGAAGAAGAATTAAAACCAGGAGGTGCAAAAAAATTAGAAAAAGCAGAAAAATTATTGGCAGAATTATTTTGAGCAGGCCTGGGTATGTTCCCCAGATAATCCACCTGCTCGGCAGCAGCAGCATTCACATTTTCATATACCTTAGCGGCGGAGGAAGCAGTCATATCCGAAATCTTCTTGTTTAGCATTTCCACTTGCAGCGCCAGTTGCGAAACCGAGTCTACTTCATAGATACCTGCAGGTTTAGATGGGCGAGTCCTAGACGAATTCCACTGATAAGTGTTCATCGCCATGTCCTCGATAAGCTCAAGAGCGGCTTCCGGAGTTTTGCGGTCCAAGGAACCAGCGGAAGCGGCATCTATCATTTGCTTAGTTTCTTGATTTAGCCCATTATAGAATGTCTGAACCTGTAACCATACAGACAGAGCATGATGAGGACATCTTCTCAAAAGTTCTTTGAACCTCTCCCAAGTGTCATAGAGGGTCTTCGAAGCAATTTGAGAATAAGAAGTTATATCATTTCTTAACTTAGCAGTTTTGGCGGGGGGGGGGGGGGAATATCTAGCAAGAAATTTATCGACTAAAATGTTCCAAGTAGTGATTGATCCTCTTGGAAGAGAACTCAACCACTTTTTGGCTTTAGTTCTTAAGGAGAAGGGGAAGAGTCTTAGCCTTATAACATCATCTGAGACACCATCAATTTTAAAGGTGTCACAGATTTCAAGAAAATTAGCAATATGTAAGATCGGATCTTCATCTTGTAATCCGTCGAACTGTACATATTGCTGCACCATTTGAATGATGCTAGGCTTAAGCTCGAAGTTATTGTTCGCAATCGCAGGTCAAACAATACTTGTCTCTGTCCCCTCCAGATTGGGTCGAGTATAATCGGACATGGTCCTTTGCTGAGCCATTTCTGGGTTAGGGTCTCCCATTTCAGAAAAATTACAATCCCCGAAGGAATCCTCAACCGCTGTTTGAGAAGTGGAAGCCCCAAATCGTAGTTGTCTCAGAAAGGAGCGTTCGATTTCCGGGTCCAAATCAACAAGTAGCGACGGATTCGCTCGGGTCATGCACTAGCAAAGAAAACGAGGGAAGATGAAAATGAAAGCTTGGAAAAGAAAGAAAAAGAGGAAAAAAAGGAAATTTTTTTATGTTTTTTTTTTGAAAAAAAAATTTTTTTTTTTCTTCTTAGACGGCTTGGCCCTCGAACTTCCCGAGGACTACCCGGTGAAGGGTTCGCCCGGTACTAGGTAAAATGGTGGCGCTTAAAGCCCCTTACCCTTTTCGAGAGATTTTAGGTGGGGTAGAAATAAGGTGAAGTGGGTTGATTATAAATATTTAAATATATAAATTATAATTTTTTTTTGATTTTTGTAGAAGTAATAGCGCAAGCGTTTTCAAAATATTGACGAAGAAAAGTCCCCGGCAACGGCGCCAAAAACTTGATGGGCTAAAACCCGAACAGACAAGTGTACCTCCCGAATTGTAGTATCAAGGTCGTATTTAAACACGGGGTTGTCAAGTACTGCTACTCACACTTGAACTATTATCCTACCGAAAAAAAGTGGTGGATTTTGAGAATTTTTAAACTAAAACGAAAGTCAATTTTTTAGACGAAAAACTTTATAATAAAAAGCTAGCATTCGATCGAATATTCACCATAAAATGAAATGAGAGGGATGAAAAGGCATAGTTTTAAATTTGCAAATCATACTCGACCATGACAGATCCGAAATTAGGAAATAATCTCGCTAGAGAATTAAATCCCCTGACTTATAGACGTTTTGACCGAAATCTCTTTCAAGTCAAGAAGGCCTAAAGCCGCATTATCGAGGTGACCCGCACTATTGGATTTGACTCCAATCCGGAAGATTTACGTCATCCTATCTATAGGGTTGCATTCAACTCCTTCCTTCTTTGAGTGATCTTTCACATTCACGAGCCTCTCGGCTACTCAAATATGAGATCCCAAGCCTACTACCGTATACCGGAAATACGGAGTCGACAAAATAAAAAATCAAAGAAGGATCGAATGTGATTTAGACAAAAATAAAATTATGGAATAAAATAAACCCTCATCTCATTTTATGGATCCTCACGATCGAACGCTAAAGAAAATTAGCTACGCATAATGGAAATTGAAATCAAAGTGGGATGAAAGAAATTCATTTTCATTACTTGCAAAAATAAAAGAGAACACAATATTTAAAAAGGACAATATTGAAAGAAAAGGGTTACAATAATGAAAAGTCTATAACAATAATGAAAAGAAAATAACAACGCACTAACTCTTTTGCTCTCCTACAACTCAACTCCAAAACTTCCCTAAACTTCTTAACATAAATTGCTTACAAAGATAAAATTCACTCTCTCCAAAAATCTCCTTCCAAAGTATGAGACCATGGTGCCCTTTTATAGATGAGGAGGGAAGATTCTAGATGGGAATGAAGAGGAGGAGGCAATGGGGTGGCCGGCCATGTAGAGGGAGAGAAGTTCATGTATGGCATTAAATGAGGTGGAGAGAATTCATGCATAATATTTAATTAGGTGGAGAGAAAGAGGTGGGTTCAATGCATGGACTTTAAGGGAATGATTTGGAAAATATAAAATAGAAAAGGGGAATGAATAAGAAATAAAGAAAGAGAGAGAGAGAGAGAGAGGGGTTGAATGTAGAATAATAAAAACAAGAAATAAAAGAGGAGGAAAGAGTGTGGCCGGCCATGTAGAGGGATTCATGCATTTGGAAATTAATGAGGAGGGGAGAGAGAGGGCATGAGGTGGCCGGCCATGCATGGGCCTTAAATGGACCAAACAATGGAGAGAGTGGGCTGCACTTGAAGGGGACGGGCTGCTCCAATGTGGGTTGCATCTTGAAGTTGGGAAGAGGCCGGCCATGCAATTTGTGGGCTGCTCCAATGAAGAGGGCTGCATGGATGTTGAAGTGGTTGGGCTGCATCATGTAGGTTGCATGGTTGTTGACGGGCTGCTTGGGTTTCACTTGAAGGAGAAGCTTGGGCTGCATGGTTGCATTTACGTACAAGGGCTGCTCCATGTTCCATGCATTTGGGCCATGATCCTACAAATAACAACACAAAATAATCATTAGAAACAAAATATTATTCATGAGCATAAAATTATAACAAATAAGACTAAACATAAAATAGAATAATATATATATTAATAAGACTAATCATAGCAACAAATATTAAAACTAAACTAAACATAACACAACTAAAAATATAAAACACAAGATAAATTTAGAAATTATCATAACATACGTGAAATAAAACAAAATAGACATAAAATAAACTAAACTTAGGAATTTAGGTTTATAAATTATACCAAAAACGATGACTAAAAGTAGTCATCAAGCTACTATGCGGGTCACGGGTGAGGTTTCATGACTCTTTCATGATGAGTCAAGAAATTTTTATGGACTTATTGCATGCTCTGGAAGAGAAGTGTGGATTTTGGGGAATAAGAAGGACTGCATCCCGAGAAATCCTGGCGCTGACAATATATGTATTATCACGTAATCAATCTATGAGAAAAACAATTTAGCGCTTTCAGCATTCAACGGAGACAGCTAGCAGATTTTTTTCTCGAGGTCTTCGTGCTTTGCTGAAGTTAGCGAAAGAAGTGATTCAGCCATCAGATAGATCTTTCAGCAGTACTCCCCCATAGATTATGTATGGCAGACGTTACATGCCATTTTTTAAAGATTGCATCAGAGCAATTGATGGGACACATGTTCACGCGTGCATACCAGTTGAAAGTCAGGTACCTTATATTGGGAGACATGGCAGTCCAACCCAAAATGTCATGGCTGCTTGTGATTTCAATACATGCTTCACTTTTGTTATGCCGGGTTGGGAGGGTTCAGCGCACAATAGCCGTATTTTCAATTTTGCGATAAGTGATCCACGTTACACCTTCCCGCATCCACCTCTAGGTAACTATGTAAAATTTTGTTATATTATTTATTAACACACAAAATAATTGCCCCTAAATATTATTAAATAATTTTTAGGAAAATATTACTTGGTAGATTCTGGTTATCCTCTGAAAGAGGATACCTGAAACCGTATCAAGATACGCGTTATCATCTACCAGACTTTGCTCGTGGTGGTCGTCGAGTCGAAGGAGACCGAGAGATGTTCAATCACGCACACTCATCACTAAGAAGTGTGATAGAACGATCTTTTGGTGTTTGGAAAAAGAAATGGGTCATACTAAGGGACATGCCAAGCTATCGTTTCGACAAGCAAGTAGCTATTGTGATTGCCACTATGTGTTTACATAATTTCATTCGTCGGCATCCATCGCGTGTGGACATTGATTTTAGTGAGTTTGAACAAAGGGTTTAAGACCATGGGATGTCCTCACAAGGTCCACAAGAGACATGTACTGACACTGCAGGTGTTGTAGAGGAGATGATTGCGCTATGTAATAGTATTGCGAATCAGCTGTATGAATCAAGAGCGTAAAGTGTAAAAAATTGTATCAATGACCTTAATTTTGTTTATGAATGAATCTTTCTTTAGTATTGTGTTATGTCACTTTCATATTTGAATTTTTGTTTTTGGTAAAAACTCCGTTTTGAATCCAAACAACTTTTCGGAAACTCCGTTTTGTAAACTTTGTTTCACCCAAACAGTTTTTTAACAAAACTCTATTTTCCAGAATCAGCACTTTTTCAATCAGCAACAGCTCATCAACAGCTTTCCATCAGCAATCGCTCAACCAAACAGAGCCTTAGCAGTTTTCTCAAAACAATTTCAAAGATTTTTGAAGAAGAAACAGTGGAGATCCAAGCCATCATCCTCACAATCCAAGGATGATTACTATCAGAAAATGAAATCCTCTAGGAAGGACAAGTATAACTCTAAACCTAGTAAATTATCTTCAACTAAGATTGTTTGCTATTGCTACAACATGACTGAACATGTGGTAGCTGATTGTACTGACAAAAGGAAAGAATCTAATGATAAGAAGAAACTAAAAACAAGGGCAAGAAGGAGAAATCCTTTGTTGCAAAGAAGCAAAAAAGCTGGACAGATTCTTCATCATCAGATTCTAAGGCTGAATCTGAAGCTGAAGCATACATAGGACTGTTGGCAACTGAAGAGCATGCAGAAGAGGCTGAGTTCTTGAAATTGCTAGACTCAGTAAATGGAATTGAAGAACATTGTTCTAAAGGGCTGATGTCCTTGACTGAAGAAGATCAGTGCCAGGATCAGCTTGGACCTATTAAGGAAAACAATTCTTCAATAGATTCTGATTACTATACTGGTTCAGAATCAGAAGCATCTGCATCAAGAGATGTAGATGAATCTGAATCTGAAGGAGATGTTCATCAACTTATTGATGAATATGGTGATTTACTGCAAGCACTTAAGAAAAGCACAATCCTTAACAAAGAACAGGACAAGGAAATTGCTGCTCTTAAGCTGGCTGCATTAGATTCAGAAAAAATGCTGGATCTAAAGATGAATGAAGTAGCCAAACTGAAAAACATAACTGTTATTCAGATGAGTACTATTACATTCAAGAATGATCAAATCAAAAGTCTGGAAGTCAAACTTTAGAAGGAAAAGGATCTGGTGGCTAAATTCTCTAAGCCAAAATCAGTCTTACCTTTAATTGATGACTTTATTCCCAAAAAGGGTAAGACATGATTGAGCTTTGAGGGAAATGCAAGGGCTGCAAATTCCAAAAGAAAAGGTAAAGCCGCAGTACAACCTCTAGCCTTCAAACCCCCCATTTCCTTCAGAAAAGTGTGACAACCAACTAATAGATATGATCATGATATCATACATGGTCATGGTAAGCCTGATATTCTGAATGACAAGGGTGTAGCTCCAGCACTCAATCAAAGAACCACTGTACCAACAGTGTTAAGAACAGCTGACAGTAATGCTATTAAAACTGTACCTAAAAAGAGGTATAATAGATATGATTGTTGGTGCTGTGGTAAGATAGGGCATTATGCCATGGATTGCTAGCACAACACCAGTGTTAGGAAGAATGCCAGCTTACCTGTGAGGAAGGCTGCTAGTAAGAATATCAAGTTTCAATCTAACTTGAACCTAGAACCCAATAAACATTGGGGTTCTAAGGTAAATTAATTTTATTTGCTACAGGTGGGTCCAAGTTGCCATACCCCTATATGGTACTTGGACAGTGGATGTTCCAGGCACATGACTGGAACAAGGAGAATGTTAAAGGACTATACTCCCATAGAGAATGGACCCAAATTGATCTTTGGTGGATCAGAAAAAGGGGTCATAAAAGGGTTTGGTAACATTTCTTCCAGTTCTATAACAATCACTCAAGTGGCTTATGTAAAAGGTTTGAAACATAACTTGATAAGCATAAGTCAACTGAGTGATCTTGGGTATGACACTTCATTTATTAAGAATGAGTGTCAGATCAAAAGGACAAGTGATCAGAAGGTGATCTTGTCTGGTTATAGAAAAGAGAATGTTTATTATTTAAATTTTGATTATGAAAACATGAACTCTCCTGTATGTTTAGTTGCAGATGAGAAAGCATCTCAGTGTGTCCAATGGCACAAGAGGCTAGCTCATCTGAACTATAAGACTATAGGCCAGATCTAAAGTTTAGAGTTAGTGAGGAATGGTCCTCAATTTAAGTACATAAAAGAGGGTATATGTTCAGCTTGTCAAAAAGGCAAGCAGACCAAATCCTCTTTTCATAGTCTTGATACCAAAGACTCTGTGAGGTGTTTGTACCTCTTGCATATGGATCTATTTGGTCCTATGCCAGTTCATAGTCTAGGTAGGAAAGTCTATACTTTTGTGGTAGTAGATGACTATTCTAGATTTACATGGGTTTTCTTTTTGAGGCAGAAATCTGAAAACCCTACTGTCTTTCATAATTTTGTTAAACAAATTCAGAATGAATGTAACAATTCAGTGGTCAAAATCAGAAGTGACCATGGAACTGAATTTCAGTCTGAGTGTATGACAAGGTTTTGTGAAGAACTAGGAATTCATCAGGAATTCTGCTCACCTAGAACACCTCAGCAAAATGGAATTGCTAAAAAAAAGAATAGAACTCTTATTGAGGCTGGTAGAACTCTACTTAGTGACACTTCACTCCTAGAATATTTCTGGGCTGAGGCAGTAAATACTGCTTGTCATGTTCTCAATAGAGCATCTATAACTAAGAACCACAAAAAGACTCCCTATGAGATTATGAAGGGCAGAAAACTAAACATATCCTACTTTAGGATCTTTGGTAGCAGGTGTTATGTGCTTAACACTGGCAAGTCTCACCTAACTAAGTTTGCTGCCAAATCCCAAGATGGGATATTTGTTGGGTACAACAATAACAGTAAGGCATATAGGGTCTACAACTTGACTACACAAGTTGTAGAAGAATCTGTTCATGTAGTGTTTGATAAATCTGAGCTAATTAACTATGAGTTGTCTAGCAATCCTTGTAGCTTAACAGGTTTAAAAGAAAAGTTGGACATGCTGACCATTAATGAAGACCAAACTACAAGACAGGATGTGGAAAATGATGGTTGCTGTCCAGGGGGAGTACAAGGTCCACAAGCTGACATTGAAGACAATGAAGTTCAACATGGTGGAGAAATTGAAGAAGTTCAAATTGCTGATAGAATGCCTCCAGCAATAAGGAATCTAAAGGATCATCCAGCATACCAAATCATTGGTGATCCGAGACATGGTGTGCAAACCAGAAGAAAACACATGAACACAGTGCTTTGCTCAAGTTTCCTATCACAGTTAAAACCAAAGAGATTTGAAGAAGCCATATAAGACTCCAACTGGATTGATGCAATGCAGGAGGAGCTGAATCAATTCAGAAGGTGTAAAGTATGGGAGCTGGTTCCAAAACCAAAGGATCATAATATTATTGAGACAAAGTGGATCTACAGGAACAAATTAGATGAAAATGGCATCATAGTGAAGAACAAAGAAAGACTGATTGCCAAAGGTAATAGACAGGAAGAAGGCATTGACTTTGATCAGACATTTGCCCCAGTGGCAAGGTTGGAAGCAATAAGGCTATTCCTTGCCTTTGTTACTTTCCAAGGTTTCAAAGTATACCAAATGGATGTCAAGTCAGCTTTCCTAAATGGTAATTTGAAAGAAGAAGTCTATGTTCATCATCCCTCAATTTTTGTTGATCCACTTTATCCTGATTATGTTTATAGACTTAAGAAAGCCTTATATGGTTTGAAACAAGCCCCTAGGGCTTGGTATGAAACATTATCTACTTTCCTCATTGAAAATAAATTTTCAAGGGGGAAAATAGACAAGACTCTATTCCATAGGGAGTCAAAGGGCAAGATGATCCTAGTACAGATTTATGTTGATGACATAATCTTTGGATCTACAGAAAACAACCTTTGTAGGAAGTTTGCAAAACATATGCAAGGGAAGTTTGAGATGAGCAGTATGGGTGAGCTCAAATTCTTCTTGGGGCTCCAAGTAAGAGAGATTGTTGATGGCTTGTACATATCACAGTCTAAGTTTACCAAGGAGTTAATTAAGAAATATTGTATGGAGTCATCCACCACCATGAGAAGTCCAATGGGGACAAGTATGTCTTTAGGCAAAGATGATGCAGGAAAACCTGTAGATGAGTCTTTGTCTAGAAGGATAATCGACACAACAAAATAGTGCTGAGATAGTGGTGTCGACACTTAGAGTTTGGTGTCGACACATAGAAGTTCTATCATTTAGATAGTTGTGTCGACAAATACAGAAGTCTGTGTCGACACACATATATTAGAGTTGACTATAAGAAGTCTGTGTCGACACATCGCAAACTATGTCAGCACATAGTGTTGTCTGACTTTCTCGAGACGATAGAAGTCTTTGTCGACACAATCTCTACAGTGTCGACACATTAAGTATCTATTAGCCCGCCTTTTGACCTTCTGTGTTGACAAACATATAAATAGGTCATAGAATAACTTTGTCGACTACGCTCTCAACATTTTCGAGACTAAATCTTTGAGTCGACAAACCTTCATCTCTCTTCTCCTCAAATTTCTCGTCACCAATGGCGCCAAAGTTGGAGAATAACATCAACGAAGGCTATGAGTTAGTTCGCAATGCTTCTGAAAGTACAGCGACTGAAATTAGAGATGTGATAACCTTAATCCAAGAAAATGGTTTAGAATATCTAGTTTCTGAACCTACCAAGATCTGGAAGACAGAAATTCTTGAATTCTATACAAAAGCTACCTTGGATTCAACTGGATTGAAGATTAGGTCATCAATTCAAGGAAGCAAGGTGAAACTTACCCAAAAGCATTTGAGGAAGACACTCCAATTGCCCAGGACTCAGGAAGATGATGAAATCACATCTTCAATGATAAAAGAAGCTCTTCAATGGTGTGGCCTAGATCCCACTACTAAGATTGAATCATCAATACAAAGGAAGGGGATGAACTCACAAGCAAAGTTTCTCTCAGAGATTATGGGAAAAGTAATTCTCTGCAAACCAGGTGGACATGATAGGATCTCAGCCTATATGTTCAGCTTGATGACCAAAATTATTTTCAGAATAAAAACTAACTGGTCTGTAGTGATTTTTGACAAGATCAAGGAAATCCTGAAGAAACCTAATTTAGGTAGAATACTGAGTCTGTATCAGGTAATAAATATTCCTGAAGTGCTGAACCACACCACTAGATCTAGAATAAACCATATGAGAAGGATGGATATGAAAATATTATCCAGGTGGGAAAGAGTTCTGACAAAGGATGGTTCTACACCACAGAAACAACCACAACAGAAAAAGAAAAAGAGAACACCCAGGAAACCTGAATCTTCTAGTGATTCAGAAGAACAAGTAATCTTCAGTTCAGATGAAGACCAACAAGAATCTACAAGAAAATCATCTGCTCCTAAGAATGTTGATGATAGTCAGATGCAAGGGGAGTATATTCTAGAAAGCATCATCCCACTGGATCAAGATCAGGATGTGCCTCCTCTAGGGGGAGCCAATGAACTTTCACCAGTTCAACAAGAGGTCTTGCCTCCAGAAAGTGCTCCTGAGAAAGAGCAAGCTGCCTTAGAGAGTGAAACAGCCACTCAAACAATTCTTGAGGTAATAAATAATATTAATCAAGCTATACTAGATACTGAGCCAGATGCACTAACTATGCTTCTAACTAATATTGAACAGACACACCTTGATAACATTACTGCACAGGATGTATCAATGGATAATACATTTGTATTAGATGATACTCCATTAAATATATAAGATACATATGTTCCTCCAGTTCAACTGCAACAAGAATTTACTCTTGAGGAATTATTCCCTGATTTACAAAAAGAAAGAACTGAGAAAGTAGTGCCAAGGACTGAGGTGGAGGAGCCAGGGACTCAGGGGGAGTTGACAAGAACTGATAAGGAGCTGCCCTCAAGTCCAAAGGACACAGTGAATCTTGAAAATTCTTCAGAATTTGATGATGGAGAAGCACTAATAGCAAAGAAGAGAAAACTGATGGTTTACAAGAAGAAAAGCTCAAATTATAAGAAAGCTTTATAGACTGCCTCACAACCCTCAGCTCCAACAGTTGATTTTAGTTTATTGTTGGTTGCTTTGTAAATTAAAATGGATGAGCAAAGAGCAGCCATGGAGAAATATATGGATGAAAGCCATACGGACCTTCAATTCTCTCTGGCTCAAGATATAAAATCAATCAGATTTGAAGTAAACCAGAGTAAGAAGGAGATGACAGATTGCTTCCATAAAGGAGGTAATGTTGTAGTTTATCTGGCAAAACAGTAACAAGAGACAAGGACACGGATTGATGATATAGTGGTCAAGCAAGGATATGTCCTAGAAAATCAAATTAAGATGAATGATAATCTTACTGAATCACATAATGTGATTGTTACTGAGTTAAAGAATAATGCAACTGCATTAACTGAGGAAAGGGCTAAAGAGAAGTCAGAGTTTGATAAGAAACTACAAGAAGATTTAGCCACTTTTCAAACAGCAATTCAAGCCTCTCAGAAGATCATATCTGCTCAGCTATAGAAGTTTAAAGCTTATTATACAGAAGGAACCAATTATCTAATTAATCAGATCAGGTTCCAAAAAGATGACTTAAGAGATCATATTGAGTGAGAAGTCATAAAGGGGGAGAGGGTGATAGTCAATGCTAGCTCAGAGCATGCTAAATGGATAACAAATGTTGTTAGAGAAACTCTGGGATATCTACCCCTATGTGATGATGATAATACATCTGAGTCAGGTATTCAAGCTGTAGGAATTGAAGGGGGTCAACAGGAGGTAGCTCAAATCATATACCCCCCTTCTAATTTTGAAGGAATTCAATAACTTGTTCAACAGATGTATAGCCCTCCAGAGGCTACTAAGAATGTTATAATTGAGAAAGTTGAAATGTCAGAGGCAGCACTGAATACAGAGCAAGAAGCTCAACTCTCAAAGAAAAGGTTTAGAGAGCAGGCTGAACTGAAGCCTAATTTTGAAAGATGGAGTCCAACTTCCAGAAATATAATACTCACTGTCTGGCAAGCTGTCAAAGACAAAATGCATGATAGGGGCAAGTGGTATTCTGAAGTTGAGTGGAACAAATATCTGCAAAGACAAGATGTGATACATTAGTTCAGAAGGGATCACAAGGATGGGAAAATACTTGCTACAGCTGTAGAGCCTAATAAATACTTTCCTAAGCCTTATCACTATTATGAAAGGCAAAAAGTTAAGGCTGAAGAACTTAAGAAGAAATATCTCAAAGGCAAGAAGCCAGCAGAAGATACTGAAGCTCAAGTACAAGCAAGGGTCCAGTCTGGAAAAGGCATAGTGATTAAGGAGCCTGATCAGCCTTAGGATAAATTGACTAGATTTTTATAACATTGTAATCTTCAGTTTTAAACTCCATATAATCTGGTGTCAACAAAATTTTGTAAAGTTTAAACAAAATAATGATTCATGCTTGTTTTGGTTGTATCATATTCTGTGATGATATTATTTACTTATTTTGTTTATATGTTTCCCTGTCATTGAATGTTTTTATACATCATATTGTTAAATTAATTATAAGTGATGTATATCATTGACTAAGGGTTATGACTTCTCCAAATAGGGGGAGATTGTTGGGTACATTGGAAAATGTGTACCAGATTTGGAGAAGCCTCACCTAACTCAATGATATGCATCAAGTTGTATTTGATGTTGTGTTGCGTTATCATGTGCAGGTTAAGTAAATGGAACGGAAAATTCTCTAAGTACAAGTGTCGACACTTGAGAATGGATGTGTTGACACCAAGGGCCAGATTATGTCGACACCCAGAATTTGTGTCGACACACAGAAAATCTGTCGACAATGTTGTATCGACACCAAGGGCCAGAATTGTGTCAACACCCAGAATTTGTGTCGACACACAGAAAATCTGTCGACAACGTTATTTCGACACTAAGGTCCAGATTGTGTCGACATTATCAGGAGTTATGTTGACATTATCAGGAGTTATGTCGACACACAGAGAAGCTGTCGACATATTCCAGAATTCCCCACAGAACTTGTGTCGACACACAGAACTTGTGTCGACACACACCAGAATTCTGTCGACACCAACTTTGTCATGACAAGGAGTGTTTGTGTCGACACACAGGACTTGTATCGACACATTCCACATAAGTTGTGTCGAGAAGTAATAGTGAAGCTATTTCGACAATAACAAGACTTGTGTCAACACATGGACTATGTGTGTCGACACATATGAAGTATTCACTCGACATTCTCTGCTGCTGAGTCAAGTTCAATGAAGCCTAAAGTAATATAACTGGAGACTTGACAGCTGTCATTACTGACATTGCTGTCACATCTGTCAGAGGTGCCAGAAGACTGTTTGAAACCAGAACAGCCGGTTACCATGGATGAAGCCTATATATAGATATGCTCTCTCAACAATTGTGAGAACAACAACAACACATACACAAGAGAGAAAAGTTAATCAAGCCAATCAATTATAATCTCTGAATGATTGAGAATCTAGAAGAAGAGAAAGAAGAAACAGTCAATAGATTATAGAGAGAGAAGAACAAGAAGGAGAGAAGTTCTCATCCAGTGAAGGCAGATTCTGAATTATCTGCCTGAAGAATTCAAATCAAGTCTGAAGAAGAATTCAGATTAATTTATGAAGGAAGCTGATTGAAGATCAACTTCAACACCAAAAAGATCAACCCTACTTTGTTCAGATTTAAGAAGCTTTGAAGAAATCTAAGACAAGTTGATCCTTAAGTAATCAGTTCTATCAAGAACTGATCAAGAAGCCTTCAACCAATTTTCTCTCCATCTGGTTGAGGATATCTTTATCTTTTCATCAAAATTCTTGTAGGATCTGTACTAGATCTGAGTGTAGGAGATTTACTTCTCTGAGTTATAAGCCTAAATTATAAAGGCTGAGATAGGGGAATCTGTTCCCTGAGTTGTAGGTCTGTGAAAGAGGCTGAGGTAGGGCTTTTGCCTGAGTTGTAGGAGTGGGTCTCACTCTGAGTTGTAGGCATGTATAAGAGGCTGAGGTAGGGCTTGTGCCTGATTTGTAGGAGTGTGGATTCACTCTGAGTTGTAGTAACCAGTCTTGGTTCTGAGCTGTAAGATCTGTGGATCTGAGAATAAGGAAGGAAATTAGGCCGAATCTAGTACACTGCTAGATAGGCGAATGAGGAAAGTGGATGTACCCATCATTTGGGGAACCACTATAAATCTGTTGTGCAATCTGTGAATGTTATGTGTATGTGAATGTTGTACTATGTTTCCTGCTAAGTAAATTGCTAAATTAGATTGAATTATCTGCCTAAGTCAGGAAAAAAAATTGAACCTATTCACCCCCCTCTAGGTGTTTAGAACATCTTGAAACCAATTCTTTCAATAGCCTTTAGTGATTCCTCGGTCTGAACCTCCAAAGATGACCTTCGGTCCGTTCAAAACTGGTGAGTAGTTCTAAAGTAGGCTTCTTGTCCCGATCATATGCCATGCAAGACCCCCTTTTTTTTTCTTTTGGAAACACCGGGGCCTTAGGCCCAGAAACGCTGCTTTGCGGTGACACCTTCACTCCCGAGAAGGTCATCACTACAAAACGCCGATCCTGCAAGCCAAATCGATCACAACTGTAGCAAAGTAATAAAAAGTCAAGTCCACAGAGAATCACATATATGATAAAGTAAATAATCTCCGCGAAGGGAGTGTCCACAAAAATAATAGAAAAAGAACAGAAATCTTGGGCTTATGCCCGGTACATCAATATCCTCAATACATATCACTCAGCGCAGAAGCAAAACTAAACAAACTACTAACGATCGGGACTCACAGTCCCTGCAGTCTGAACTCCGGTACTAGACTGCCCCATCTCCAAGCGCGTCGACCTCCGGGGCTGCTCTTCCATGCTGGGCTCCATGGTCCCCTAAAATGATGTGGTTCGAAAACCGTTAGTCTAAAAGACTAAGCCCTATCATCCCCCGCCCCTTCCCCCATGGCTCCTAGGCACCGAGTGGGGAGGAGGAAAGGAGAGGACATGAAGGTGGAAAATAACAAAATGAGCAGATGGCGGAGGAACTAAACTAACAGTCCAATAGTATATAAGGCAGTAATAAAAGCATGAAAAACTGAACAAGAAAAGTAACCTTAACTTATGCGAGAACACATAAGCCAAGGGATCTTTTGCAGAGCTCCTATCGTATAAAAAGTCTTATACCAATTTATACGATAGGGTGTCGGTTTTCTAATAAGTACACATATAAAGATTTCTGAAATAAACATTAACTTATAATCACGCTCACATGAACTTATAAATCAAGGGGTCGTTTTACAGGGCTTATTGTATAAGCGTCCCATACCACTTATACAATAGGTGTCGGGTTATATGCAATGAATATGCTATGAAATACAATTATGCCATGATGTGAACATGCAAGTGCAACTCACCCACTCCACTCTGTGTACACAGATCTTTAGTTCCACCTTTCTAGAGCCGAACCTCCCAGGATACCTTCGTAGTGGCAAACAGAAGCGGTGGGTTGGGCCTTGCCAACCTCTAAACCGGTAATTTCACTACCAGTCAGACCTATCGTACGCCTTAATGCTGGTGCACTAAGCGGAGCTCCTGCGTACTCTTGCCGGCTAGCGCACTGGACTTTACTTGGCCAAGTGCTAAACCACACTTACCGAGTCAACGTATTGGCGTCGGTGCATCAAACCTCCAAAACTGAAGACCCACCACCTTTACTTTATGCACATGCAACCTTGATGTATAACCTCCGATCCAAAGCTCCCCGGGCCAACCTGCCCATCACCAAATCCACAGAGCCTACTGACCGAGTGACCTAAACTAACTCCCACAACCTCGGGAAGTGTGAGTGCAAACCTAGATTATTTCTAATTACTCTTGACTTTCAGGTTTACCTACTATTTAGGTTAGCCCAGGACTGCCCAAGGTATACCCCGTGAAGTGCTCTCGAAGGCACTAGGAACTATGATGGAATTACGCCCAAAGCTCCCTTTCGTAAGGCACTTACTATTATTGGTTGCTAACAGATTTCCCAACCCTTAATTGTTTTACTGGATCTAACCCTAGTGCATTAGACACTTCCTACATACGGGAAAAACGATCTTTCGTCGATCCCGAGCACCACCGGACAATAGCCAATCCAACCCTTACTCATCCCAACTTCCAATGACGAACTCATTTTCATTCATCCAAATCATCAAACAACTAACCCCAACTCATGTGCCCAACTTCATACTCCTACATAATTTCTGCAGGTTTACTAAATGCAGACCATGATAAGTCATATGACATTTAAAATGGGAGGTACATAAAATAATCACCCAGTACCCCTATAATAATTATTGGAGGGCAATAATGATATTTTTAGCCTAAATACAGAAGTTCATAATTTTCCTAATTTATTTGATAATTTATTTATTTATTCTAGTAATCCAAAAATCTAAGTTTGAACATGAAGTATCCAATTCAAACAAGCAAATACTCTACAAAATTTATGATAAATTCAATATGACTATTTAACATACAATCCAGTGTCTCCCAAGTTTTTTAGTAAGAAATAAGCTCTGAATAAATTATACATCAGATCTCCAAAATTATGGGTTTGTAAAGTATATACTGCAAATAATCATCTAAAAATCATGAATTAATTTATCCAAGTGGTTATTGGCCTAATATTATCAGAGACCTAATTTCACAATTTTTGCAATAAGTAAATAGTTCTAAATAATTTATTGACCATAATTGCACCTTTTAAAATGTGTGAAGAAAGTACTAAAGTTGTTCAACTAAAATTTCCAAATAAATTCAGGAATAATCATTTTGACTTAAAACATCTTTTTCCCAAATTTCATGAGTCTATAATGTACAGTGTGATCATAATAAATAAAATACTATTTAGGGCCACATCATGCATAACAAAGGAGGTGATAGTAATATTACTCATAAAATTCCAATAAATTCACCAGAGGTCCTATGTAACATAGAGTCCATGCTACCTAAGTTTCACACCTTTTAAGTAAGTTTTGGTGGCTTATTCTACATAAAAAAGTGGTTATGCCCTAAACTATGGTTAGGGATTTGAGATGTGTATCCATCTCCAAAACCTCTAAGATTCATACCAGATGACTTGGGCTACCCTAGAATCATTTCTACTAAGTTGCAAGATCATACAAGGGCATTTGACCCCATGCCCTTTACAACACTCAAAATCCCCTCCTTAGGGTTTGAGTTTGGATCCTAGGGCAAAACTACCCTAGACCACCCCATAATCCCTATGAGGGTGCTAAAGTTCATGCCAAGTCAGTGGTCAAAATCTCAGCCTCTGTTGAGGTAATTTGACCACTCAACCTCAATGTGCACTTTTTACTTAAGAACCCCTCATTAAGGTAAAATTAGGGTTAGGTCATTCCCTATCCAAAACACATCAAAATGAGGTGGAAATTTATACAGAAACATATCATGAGGCCATGGACCACTCACCAAAATTTGGGAGGGTTTGGAGGTCATTATACCACCTAATTAAATTACCTTAATATTATTAAATAAAATATAAAACTATAGCCAAAGTATCTCCTAAAATTCCCATTTTTGGGAAGGCCCTAGGTATGGCTAAGGGTGACCCCCTTCCCAAAGTTCAGGTCATTTGGACAAGGGATGAAGAGTGGGCACCCATTTTAATCCTAGGATAGCCCTAGGTATAGGTCCCACCAAAATGGATGCCCTAGTCCAACTAGAGGTCCAAATTGGTTCAAATCAATTTTGCATTAACTTAGACCCTTAGGGCTACAAACTTCATGTTGTTGACTTGTTCAGTAGAGGACCCTAAGTGTTTTTAAAAATTAAAACCATCTACTACAAAGTGTGACAGAAATGAAATAAAATGAAATTAAAATGATTCTTATCAAATCTGGCGCACGAATCTTGGCGCAGATCCAATGGGCCAGGCTCATCGTCTACCTCCAGCCAATGGCTGAGATAGCCCAAGCCTGGAGCCACTTCCAACTGCCGCTGCCGCCCATCCCGGCACTTCCCCGGTCGGCTACCGCCACCAACACCTCCACTGAGGTGGTGGCTATCGACTGGCGGCGACACAACTGCCGGAGGGGCGGATTCTGGAGGTCCTACCAAGAAGATTTCTCAGCCCGAAACCATGAAAACCAGGAATTAGTTCGGGCTCAATTGAGCCCGAACCTTGAATCTAAGCATTGCTATGATCTAACCATGAGGCAAGGAGAGGAGGATGACCTTACCGACGACCTGAAGTCGAGAAGATCGCCAGGAAACCATTTTTGAATGCGTCGCCGCTCGGTTTTTGCAACTGCACAGTGGGGGGGGGGGCTCTATTTCTTCAGGTAAGGATTGAGAAACTCTCCTCTCGACCCACTGATGGTGTTTAAAGCCTCAGTTGGGGAGAGGAGGGGCTAGATTATCAATGCCCATTAAAGCCACTAATGGCTAGGCTGGACCATGGAGGAGGGGGCTGAACCAGGCCTTTGGTGGCTTGGGAAATGGCTGGAAACTTCTCCCCTTCCCTAGGGGAGTTGAATTCAGCCATTAAAGGTGGCCTTTGGCCTCCCCTTGGCCGAGCCCCTTCATCCCCTCCTCTTTCTTCTTTTCTCTCTCCTCCATTAACATGGAATGAAGCTCACCCTCTCTCCTAGTCACCAAGTTGACTTGGTCAACCTGGAAGACTATTTGCAGCCCATCCATGCACATTATTCCCTAAAGAAGCCACATGAGGAGGCTTGAGCTTGGGCTAGCCCATTTGGGCTAGGTTGACCCAAAGTAGGCTTTGGTTGACTTTGTTATTTTTGACCATTTGGGTTGCCCCCAATGGATCTTTGGTGACCCATTGATCTCCCCTAAGGCCTAGGTAGGGTTGGGTAGGGCTGACTTGGCACTTTGGAGGTCACCTGCCCTTAGGAAGGGTACTTTGCCCAAATTAAGGTTAGGGTTGACTTTGGTCAAATTAGCCACTAGGGCTGACCCCAATGGGTCCTTGGTGACCCATGGACCTCACCTTAGGGTTAGGAGGTATGAGTGGGGTCCACTTGGCTATGGGATGGTCAATTGATCCAAAATAGTTTAGTTTGACCCATTCAGGGCTAGAGTTGACCTTGGTCAACTTAACCACTTTGACTGCCCTCCATGGGTCCTTAGTGACCCATTGAACCCATTTTAGGTCTGGGAAGACCCTAGTAGGGTTAGTTGGGCTTAACTAGGGCACATTGCCCTTAATTAGGGCACCTTGCCCAATTTAGGCCTAAAGTGCTCCTAGGTCAACTTAGCCACCCTGAGTCGACTCCAATGGACCCTTAGGGTTCAAATGAACCTTACAATGGATTGGTGAGGCCATGGTGGGGTCTTGAAGTCTTGGTGAAGCCCCATGATCATCTTAAATTAGGGTTCATAAATCTACAATTTGAAGACCATAGTGGTCTCACCTACATCCCTAGGTTTACTAGGCCCTCCTGGGCTTCTTAGGGTTTTGTCATGACATAGTCATGACAAAACCACTCCTAGGGGTCTAGTTGTTTGAGGGATGTTACATGCCGAGAGCATCCACTGTCCAAATGACAGATTGGCGTTTTGGTGGCCTTTGGACATACTTGCAATCATAATCAGTTTACCTTAGGAACCCAAACACGTTTGGGTCCTTGATCTCGTGTTAGAATACTCCCCCTACGAGTATTAGCATTATGAGCGGTCTTTCTCATATTTCCAACATGAGGAGTTATAGCATTTCTGGGATTAAACCAGCAATCGATGGCAAAGTGACCAATTCTGCCACAGCACCAACAGTCAAACCTGTTGTATCTTTGCCTTATGTTCTTCTGCTTGACCCTTTGTAATTGTGGTCTAGCAGGGGTAGCATTCTTGGAGTAAGAAGCTTCATGATGATGGCAATCACATGATTTCTTCTCCTTTTGTGGCCTTTCCACAACGGGCTTTACCTTGGGTGCTTTCTTGAAGTTATGACCATGATTGAAAGGGTCATAGCTCTGAAGAATGACTTCTTCATAAGGTGCCTTAAAGACACTCTCACCAAATCTTCTGGGGCGGGTACATCCTTGATAACGGGACTTTGGCTCTACATAGGTAGGCCTGGTCAAGTGACCGTAGGATGAGTCAAGATCAAACTCATTCGTTTGAAATATGACTTTCTTGAACGAAGTCTGATCTTGAGGGTCTTTCCCCTTCTCTTTGGCCAAGGACTTCTTGGAGGCCTTATTATTTCTTTGAGCCTTGTTCCTCCTAGAAGATTTATTAGGAGCTTCTTCATGGCCTAATCCAGCACCCTTGGCCTTAGCTGAGAATTCAACAACGAATGGAAGAACAGTCTTAGTCTTCGAGAAACTTTCAACAAGTTTCTTTTCAGCAGCGAGTTGTTCTTCCAACTCTTTGATGATTTTCCCTTTTAGGTCAAGGTGCTCAAGAGTCTTGTTGTATTCTTCAATAGCATTATTGAAGTTCTCTTTGAGTGAGTCACTCTTAGCGACTTCCTCTCTCAAGATGCTCTCTTCTACTTTTTGAGACTTATCTTTTAGCCTGAGTTTTCACGACATGGCGACATTTGTCGTAAGCCATGATCAACTCCTTGTACTGGGCCATGAGTTCAGACTCATCGTCAGAAGAGCTGTCCTCTTTATCATGCTCAAAAACTTCAGATTCTGAAAGAGGAGTCTGAGAGTTTACCTTCCTAGTGAACTGGGACTCTTGTTCGTCATCTGTCTGAGCCATATGCCCAAAGTATGCTTCTTCTTCTTCACTTGACTCAGATGAGTCAGAGTCACTCACAGTTTTGCCCTTTTTGGCTTTTAGGCTCTTCTCTGTCCTCTTCTGGTTGTATGAGGACTTCTTTTCCTCTCTTCTTCCACCCTCCTTCTTCTTATAGGGACAGTCAGCAATGACGTGACCTGGCTGGCTTATTACAGCAGTAACAAACAATGTCAGTAGAAATATGTTTGTTGTGTTTAGGAGTATACCTGTCGTGGCTGCTTGAGCCTTTTCTTTGACGATCACCATCATGTCGTGATCTTCTATAAGAGGCATCCTTGCCTTTCCATTACTTCTTTTTATTCAAGAATTTGTTGAACTTACGTGAGAGTAGTGAGAACTCTCCTTCAGATAGTTCAGAGCCTGGGGTACTTGGCTCCAAAGTTTCTTCTTCACTCCCTTCTTGTGCTGGGGCAGGAGCAGCAGCCTTTGACTTCTTTGAGGTGTCTTCCTTTAGAGCAATAGACTTATCTTTGAATGCAGACCTGCTCTTCTCTTCTTCAGCCTTTCTTGAAAGTTTATAGTTTCCTACCTAAATCACCTAGAGGGGGGTGAAAAGGTGAGATGTGCGTCTTTTTACGGAATAAAAATTTCAAACCAATGCACAGAACTAACTACCAATCAATCACAGACGAGGCAAGATTTATAGTGGTTCCCGAACCTTGGGTACATCCACTTTCTCTCACTGATCTAGCAATACACTAGACTCAGCTACTCTACTATCTCAAATTGAAAATCAATCCTACCCTCGGAACAACGTTCCTACAATCTCGATCCACAAAACGGATCTACACTCGGAAGGTAAAACTTCCTACAATCTCGGAGAAAAAAGCTCCTACACTCGGAGAAGTTTCTCCTACAAGAATGAAATAAATTGTATAGGAATACAAACAGTAAATCTTCTTTTTCAGATCTACAACTGTCAACCAGAAATTTCTTCTTCTAGGATTTGCGGCTTTATCAGAATGATGAAGAGAAATCTCGGCAAGATTGGATCTGAAACTTCTTTGCTTCACACGATCGATAGAATCAGAAGATGAGGAGTTGAGCAAATCTCGATCTGGAAAGCCTTCTTGATCTGAATCCTCAAAAGGCGAAACCCTAGCCGGTCGGGAACCAGCGACGACGGCGGCGGCAGTTTTCGTTTCTTGGAGAGAGAAAGAGGAATTTAGAAAACTTGAGAATACGACTGCAAAACTTCTGAAAATTCTCTTTGATAAAAATTAATTAATTAGGGTTTGTCGGTTTGACAAGACTATTTATAGGAGAGGAGAAGATTAACCATAATTAAGTCATTATGAGATACACGTGGACCAATCACATCAAGGTTCATAAAGAATTCTGTTATACTGGACTTAACAAAATTTTCGGAAAAATCGAAGTAAGATACTCGAGAGAGAAAGGACTACTCGAGTACATTGCAACACTACTCGAGTGGGTAGAAGATGACTACTCGAGTATATAAGAAAACTACTCGAGAGAGAAAAATTTAGTTACTCGAGTACATGGAGTCAACTATTTGAGTAAACTTGACGAAACAGAATTCAGCTACTCGAGTATAAAAAATAACATACTCGAGTACTTAGGTAGTTACACGAGAGGAGTGAATTACTCGAGTACAAGGAATACTACTCGAGTAGATGAGAATGAACTACTCGAGTGGTTGAGAAACTACTTGAGTTAGTGACTTAGAAATTTTTCTGAATTGGAATACTGAACTACTCGAATATAGAAGTTGAACTACTAGAGACGATAAGAACTACTCGAGTATATGGAAATTACTACTCGAGTAATTCACTTAGAAAAATTTTCTAGAATGTAATTCTGGGTTACTCGAGTATTAATTCTGGACTACTCGAGTAGTAGATGAACTACTCGAGTACATAACTTAGACTACTCGAGTAAGTGAGAACTACACGAGAGTTAGAATTCTATTACTCGAGACAGAAGATAAAACTACTCGAGTACTATACAGTACTACTCGAGTATTTAATTTAGAAAACTTTTGAGGAGAGAAAAAAATTCTGTAAACCTGAGAGAAAGGAAACTACTCGAGTAGTTGTCTTAACTACTCGAGAACCATAATTAGACTACTCGGGATATACCATACCGACTCGAGTAAGAGTATTATTACTCGAATATGAACTCAGCATTTCACTCGAGTAAGTATAGAACTACTCGAGTATAATACTTGAGAAATTTTCTTGACAGAAGTTTTCTTCTTCTAAGGTGAGACCAGCATCAAGTCTTCTCACTTAGTCCTAGAGCTTGAATATGAAGTGTACCCCAATAGAGAAGCTACACATGAGTCAACACCTTGGATCACACAATGAGGAATTACATTGTATGGTACTGTGTTTGGTGACCCATTATAGATTGACATTGGTCTACACTTCCCATAAGAATCCTGCAAACACATAACTCAAACCAAGCATCAAATACAACTTAATTCATCTTAGTTCAAGGATGACTTCATCAAATCTAGGTTAGTGTGGATACAATACCCAACAATCTCCCCCTATTTGTAGAAGTCACAACCCTTTACACTAAGGTGAATTATGGACATAAAAAGAATGCTAAGTAGATAAATCAGTGTAAGCAAGCAAAGGACTATGAAAAAGATAATAAGATCAAAAACTTAGAATTATATATCTGTGAATATCCAAAAATGTCATTATCAACAAAAATCATTTCCAAAACCGATAATTTCTTTATATCTAGATCTGATGATGTTGTATGTCTTGCTTCTCCTGTTGTCTCCTCTAGTAGCTGTAAGGCATTGGGTAATACTTGGGAGGTCTTGGAGGAGCAGCAAGATTGTTTTTTCCAAATTCTATATCATATAATCTTCTCTTGGTCATTGATTTCTCATATAACTCCCATTCATGGGAATTGTAATGTATATTCCTGCTCACATGGTAGTCCATAACAAGTTTGAGTGTTTCCAAAATAAGGGACTTGGAAGTGGGAGACCATATCTCAGCAAATTCAGGATCTTTTCTCTTATCAGCTTCAGAAACTGGAATGGACTTGCTGGCAGAGGGATCTTCACCATACTTTCTTTTCTTCCTAGAAGTTTGGATCTCAAGAGGAGCATGAATGAATATATCTGCAGGATCATCTTCCCAACCCTGAGTGTAGGAATCAGGAGGAGCAACTGAGTCACCAGGCCTTGGAAAGAAGGTGGGTTGAGGAGCTTGAGCAGGAGCATCAGCAGCTAATGGATTCAGATGATGAGGAATAATATTTGGATCAGCAACAAATTCAGGAAGAATTTGGTTATGCATCCAGACAGCAGTGTCATAGGTGTGGAATTTGACACTCTGTATATGTGCTAAGACATCATCATGAACTTCTTTCACTTTGACTTTCCAAAGCTCTTGCATGGCAGCATCTGATTTTTCTAAATACTCTTTCCCCAACTTCTCCCCTTTCTGACTTCAACAGATAGCTGAGAGATGGCATCTTCTTTGAAGGTGCCAACCTCTTCACATATTTTCATCTTTGTAGTTTCAGCTCTTTTGTCCAATTCCATCTGATTATTAGCAAGAGTCAGACCTTGCTTCATCACGTGACCAATGCTAGTAATGGTGTGATCCAGAGCCTTGCCACCAATTTGAAAAAGGTGTCGGAGCTGATCTGTATTATGTTGAATTTCAGCAAATCCTCTGCTCATCTCAGTCTCTAGAGTAGTGACCTTAGCAGTAACGACTTGAAGAGAGGTGTCAAAGTAAGTTCTCTATTCTTGAAGTAGAAGGGTAATCTGAGTTAGTAAATCAGTAGAGGAGGCAGCAGCTGGAGGAGCACTAGAAGAGGCAACTAGAGGAGGAGGAGATTTCCACGGAGCTATTTCAGTTATGGTGACAGAGCTTTCTGCTCTTGTAGTGGGAATCATGGCATCCCCTTCATCAGTGACTGTAGGGATGGAGAAGTTCAAGTTCCTTAGAGGGGCTTCAACTGGCTCAGGCGATGCCTCATCTGAAATGAAGATGGTTTATGTCTGCTCTTTGTGAGCATCAAGAGATTTAGCTGGAGACCTTGCTGGAGATGTTGCTGGAGACTTGGTAGGAGAAGGAGATTGTGCTGGAGGGGATTCTGGTGGTATTTCAGTGTTGGGTACATTGGAATAAATGTACATGATTTGAAGAAGCCTCACCCTACTCAATGATATACATCAAAATGTATTTGATGTGTTTTGAGTTTAGTTGTACAAGTTAAGTATTTGCAGGGAAAGCTGAAAAGTTTCTAAGTCCATGTGTCGACACCCAGAAGAAAGTGTTGACACTTAAGAAGACTTATGTCGACACCCAGAGAAGCAGTGTCGACACTTGGAGTAATTATGTCGACACCAGGGATGCAGAGTCGACACCAGAAGGAAAGTGTCGACATATACAGGCTGTGTCGACACTCAATGAAGAAATGTCCAAAGAAGCTGTGTCGACACTTAGAAGCAGTGTCGACACCCAGAGGAACTTTGTCGACATCAGAAAGTGTCGACACTTGGAGGCAGTGTCGACACTCAGCAAACTTCAACAGAGTTTAAGTACAAGTGTCGACATAATGAAGAATGTGTCGACACACAGCAAAAGACTCAACACATGAAGAAAGTGTCGACACTTGGAGGCTGTGTCGACACTCAGCAAAGTTCAACAAATTCTAAGTACAAGTGTCGACACAAAGGAGATGTGCCGACACTCAGCCAAAGTCTCAACACAAGAAGAATGTGTCGACACAAGGAGAAGTGTCGACACTCAGCAAGTATCAACACAGAAGGCATGTGTCGACACCATGAAGATGTGTCGACACTGAACAAGTTCAACACAAGAAGATGTGTCGACACAAAGGAGTTGTGTCGACACTTAGTAGAATTCAACTAAGTACTGAAGAACAAGGAGTTGTGTCGACACACAATATCAGTGTCGACACATGTTGAAGAAGCAGTGTCGAGAAGAAATTTCTACAACACAAGGAGTTGTGTCGACACCATGAAGGCTAGTGTCGACACTTAGTCAACTTATGTCGACACTTAGTCTATAAGTGTCGACACTTAAAGACTGACTGTCTCGACACTTTCAGATAGTTACAGAGAATTCAAGAAGTGACTGGATGACATGACAGCTGCCATTCTAGCCGGTCTACTGCAACTGTCAGAGATGTCAGAAAGCTGTTAGTAACCAGATCAGCCGATCACCATGAAGAAAGCCTATATAAAGGCTTATTCTGTCAACAGATGAGGAGAGTTGAAAATCAACAGAAGATCAAGTAATTCATTGAAGAATCAATTCAAGTGAAGATCTAAGTAGTTGGAGAGAGAGAGCTCCTTCCAAGAAGACAGCTGTTGAACCAGGTTGTGAAGAAAGTTTCAGATTGAGATCTGAATCTTAAGTTGCAGTGATTGAAGATCAGCTGCATAGAGTATCAACCCTATTGTGTTCTACATTCAATAAGCTTTGAAGAAAGCTAAATGAGGTTGATCTCAGCAGAGTTCTTTCAAGAACTCATCAAGAAGCCTGTCAACTCTTCTCTCTTATTCTGAGTTGAGGTTATATATATTGTATTTTTAATTTCTTGTAGGATCCTTAGGGATCTGAGTTGTAAGCCTGAAATTATAAAGGCTGAGTGGTAGGGCCTGTGTGCCTGAGTGTAGGAGATTCATTTCTCTGAGTGTAGGCCTTGTGGCTGAGTGTAGGTCTTTGTGAAGACTGAGTGGTAGGGCTGTTGAGCCTGAGTTGTAGGAGTGGGATCACTCCGAGCTGTAGGAACCTGGTTGGGGTTCTGAGTGTAAGATCTGCGGATCTGAGGAATAGTGGAGGAGTTTGGCCGAATCTTGTACACTACTAGATAGGAAAAGGGGGAAAGTGGATGTACCCAGACCTTGGGGAACCACTATAAAACTGTGTGTACTCTGTGTGTGTGACTGATTCTGTGTACGCTGTTTTAAGATCTGTGAATGCTGTGATTAATTCAGCCTGTTGTGATTAAGTCTGCCTAAAACTTTAACGAGATTAAGGTCACATATTCACCCCCCTCTAGGTGATTAGGTACAATTTCTTTCAAGTGGTATGAGAGCCAGGTTGCTCAAAAAGGACATAACTGTCTGAGTAAAGGATCCTGTTGGCAGAATCAAGAAAATCAAGAAAATGGGTTCAACAGAGAATCACAAAGAACTTGGATCCATGAAGTTGCCAATTTGTAGAAAGGAGATTTTTGGCATCTAGAAAGAAAGGGTTAGACTATTTATGGAAGCCTCTGACCCTAGAATCTATATCACAGTCAAAGAAGGGGCATATGTGCCAATGAAAGTATCTGTGTTAGATGCAAATCAGAGAACTCCAAAAGACTTTTCTGAAATGACCAAGGATGAGATTATTCTGGCCACCATGGACAAAAGGGCCCAGAATATTATAGTAAGTGCAATAGATGATGCTACATTTCAGAACTTGATATACTGTAAAACATCAAAGGAGATGTGGGATACTCTGATAGTGTACATGGTGTAACAGTCCAAATTTCTGAAACAGGAATTTTTGGGTGACACGTCCTGGGACACGGGCGTGTTGTAGGGCGTGTCAGTGGACACGGCCTGCGACATGGGCGTGTCGCAGGGCGTGTCGAGGTTGTGTCGACGATCGTCCTTGGTGTCGACGATTTTCGCTCGACGATGTGTCGAGAGGGGGCACACGGCCCAGGACACAGGCGTGTCCAAGGCCGTGTCGTGTGCTCGATGACTTTTACTCGACGATCGTCGAGTGTCGATACATGAGTGTCGAGACGTGGGTGTCGAGTGTCGAGAAGTTGCACACGGCCTGTGACACGGGCGTGTCACAGGGCGTGTCAAGTCAGGTCGACGAACTCAGCCCGCCGAAGGATTTCGACAGGGCATATCTTTGTGTCGTGTCTAGGCACACAGCCTGGGACACAGGCATGTCACAGGCCGTGTGAAGTCTGGGGATGTTTTGGGATTTTTTTCGCCCAGGCACACGGCCACAGACACGGGCGTGTCTGAAGGCGTGTTGGTGACACGGCCCATGACACGGGCGTGTCCCATGGGCGTGTCACTGGTTTGGATAGGTTGGTTGACCACCGCTTGAGGCACACGGCCTGGGACACGGCCGTGTCACATGCCGTGTCAGGTCAAAATCAGTGTTTTTGGCAAAATCGTGGCCATCCATTCCTGCAGCCTGGATCCAAGGGCTGGAGCTTCTTTCCTCTTTTTCCTAAAGGTTGAAACTGAGAACTTATTCTCATTTTTCCTTGGCCTTGATCTTTCTTCAAGTTGGAGAGAAAGAGAGAGAGGAAGAAGGAGGAAGAAGGGGAAGGGCTGCTGCTGGTGGTGCTGCGGTTTACCGACAAGAGATCCGAAGCCGACGTTGCGGAGGAAAAACTCTTGTGCTTCGTGCAAGCTAGTTTTGCGTTCATGGCACCGAAGCGATCGTCAAGGGTAACGACTTTTCTTCCTAGCCATGTGAAGGCTTCCTTTTGGCATATCTTATGATTTCCCCCACCAAGAGGTGGCTGATTTTGGGAATCTTTGGGTGGATGCTTGAAATCCCCTTTGTTAGCATATAGATCCGGAAATGGAGTACGGAATAGGCATGTTGTGTGAAGTCCATCTGGACAAGTTGGTCTGGATTGGTGATGTTGCATACGAATCAGAGAAGACTCCATGATAACGTGTAGTTTAAGGAGTCTACGGGTTATGCCTGCAAAAAGGAGTAGCAGGAAGTACTGGGGTGGTAGCCCAGGCAAAATAGCCATGTGATGTTTTTGGGTCCAACCTGTGAATGAGGCACGGGAAGTACTTGTGTGACCAGGAAAGGCCCTTTGTGATGCTTGATGTCGTAGGGTGTCCACCTGTGAAGCGAGTAACAGGAAGTACTGGCATGATAGCCAGGAAAGACCCCTGACATTTGTGCTTGTGCGGTGTCCACCTGTGGAGAAAGTCACAGGAAGTACTGGGAGGCCCAGGAAAGACCCGCTGTTGTGCTAAGAAAATGGGTATAGAGAAATACCCAGGCTTGAATGCCAAGAACAGGATTGGTGAGACCGACCCGCGCCTTTGATATAGCCATGAGTACACTGTACTCGGAGAAGGCAAGGCGTTTTGAGCAACGGGGGGTGGAGGATCCGACCTGCGCTATGTCCGTCCGACGTGAGACCAAAAGGTGCGGTCTGTTGGAGCGCATAGCAAGAGTCTTTGGCCTGCGCGCCATGACACAATGGGGGGCTACGGGCCATCCCGGTGTAGGAAGACTCACTCCGGCTGCACTCCATGGAGTAAATGCTCAAGAAATTTACCGTTGGGTTGTGACCCTAATACGGTGGTGGGCAAGAGCTTTGCCAGAACACCAAGAATGTGCCCTGAGTGCACGAACCGTTGGGCCGGGTGGCGAACGGTTGTGATGGCTTGTGTGCGTGAAAGCACATTTTGATGATATATTGCCATACTTGTGATTTGATATGCCTGCAGGGAAGAATACCGCTGCCTCGAGAGAAGGGGTAGGGTCGTTAGAATTTGGTCAGCTGAACGCTGACTGTTGCTTTTGTTTGCCACCATTGGGTGGATTGTCCCTGTACAGGTGCTGGAGAGCCGAGCGGGACGCATAGAGGTTGATGTACCTGTTGTTGTTGCTGCTACTGTTGTGAGCCCTCGAAGGCTCTAGTTTATGTTGTGTGTTTTCTTTTCGTGTGGCCGGCTTGCGCGCCAATTGTTTTAGGCCACTGTTTGAAAGCCATGTAAGGGCATAAGGCCAACTCTTTGTACTTATTGTAAGACATTCCTATCCTGTATAAAATGTGGAGTTTTATGTTTGGACATTCATGAGGAGTTCCAGTTGTAGTCTAGGCTTCCGCTAGAATGATTTGTGATAGGTGCGATGCGCTACTCTGGTATCATCATGTACCTTCACCGCCTGTTTTGTGATATATCCTGTGGGGCCCCGGACGAACCTTCTAGAATATACCATAGGAACAGATGGGGTTGTTACATTTTTGGTATCGGTCGTCTTGGTCTTTCCCTCTCGAAGTCGTGGCCGACTTCTTTTGTGGGGTGGCGCGCACGTGTTTGTGCAAACCAAAGTCTACGAATGAACTCCTGAATGTCCATGATAGGAATGCAAATTTGATCTGTTTGAGGAACCTGCGTGTTCTTATTTTGTGTTGTTTGCTTGGGTACGCCCGCTAATGTGTGTGTCTTGTCCACCTTTAGGTGACACAAAGTGGAGCGGGGCCGTCTGAGCCTCAGCATTCTGATGAAAGTACGGCACCAGCCGCGGTGCCTACACCTCCACCATCTGCGGAACATGTGCGTTTAGTTGCGGAGGCCTTATTTACCATGATCCAAGGCTAGCCACTTAGGTAGGAACAAGCGGCTGTGAGGCCAGAACAGGTGGCGGCAAGGCCTGAACCTGTCCTGGATGTGGCTCCTCGAGCGGCTGAGAAGCAGCTAACGCGGTTTATGAGTTTCCATCCGCCTACGTTCTCGGGAGCGGGAACTCCGACGCAGGCTGAGGATTGGTTATCGCGCGTCAAGCGAGTGATGACGGTGATTGGAACGGCGGAGCATCAAAAAGTTACCTTCTTACTTGAAGGAGAAGCTCGATTGTGGTGGGATGAGATGGAGTTGCATCACTTGGCGGGTCGTCCTTTAACCCAAGTATCCATGGAAGAATTCTCCAGGCTCTTCCTAGCGAAGCACCTTCCTGCGGCTCAGCGGATCGCCGTGGAAAATGAATTCCAACGATTGACCCAAGGCAATGGCAGTGTTGACGCATACCTGCATGAATTTACTCGCTTGGGGCGGTATGCAGGTTCTATATTTGCTGATGAACAGAGGAAGACCAACAGGTTCTATGAAGGACTGAGGGACGAGCTGAGGTTCCTTGTGTCAAGTTCAGTGAACCAAGGTTTCCAAGCATTGGTTGACACAGCGAGTGCGTTGGAAAAGGATATGAAAAGGGTGCAAGGGAAGAGAGCTTTGGCTGTGTCGCAACCGGAGTGGAAAGCGCCCCGATCGGGAAAACCATTTTATAAGAAGAGATGGGGCAAGAAGTCCAAGCCTAGTGGACAAGCTCCTTCATCAGTTGCAACGGGAGCAACGTCAGGGGATACCTCCAAGCCAGATACTCGTATCTGCTTCAATTGTGGCCGAATGGGGCATATTGCGCGAGATTGTAGGATGCCGCCAAAGTGTGAAAAGAAGGCAGAAGCATCTTATACGGAAAAAGGAAAGGCGGTGGTGGATTCCTCTGCCTCGCAGGCGCAACCCCGGGTATACAATCTTGGCCTGCAAGAGGCCATCAAGCAGAGTGACGTGGTCACAGGTATGAGTTTAGTTTTGCATATGCTATTGTTTGTATGCTTTGCTTAGTACCCCTATGTTTGCGGTTTGTGTGTGACATGTTTGTCATAGGCTTTGTGATGATTCGGGACACGCTGGCGCGAGCACTGTTTGATACGGGTGCATCACATTCTTTTCTGTCTAGTGAGTTTATTACACGGCTTGGGATACCCAGTCGTGCAAAGACAGATAACGTCAGAGTGGTGTTGCCGAATGGTTGTTGGATGCTTGCGGATCAAGCTTACGATGTGGCGGTTCAATTGGGAAGTCGGGATTTTCGTTTGACTGCATTTGTTTTGCCAATATCGGAATTCGATGTGATTTTTGGGATGGATTGGCTTGCGGAGCAGCATGCTATGATTGATTGCCAGTCCAAAGAAATCACGTTGGGCCAGAATACCAAACAGGAGACAAAGTTCGCGGGTATGCGAGGAGTGGGCGGGACGTTGATGTCTGCACTCCAGGTAGTCAAAGTTGTTCGGAAGGGTGCGGAGTGTTATTTTGCACTAATTCAGGCTGTTGAGCCTAAGGCCAGTTTGTGCGAGGTTCCGATTGTGGCAGAATATACAGATGTGTTTCCCACGGATCTCCCTGGGCTACCACCCCAGCGGGAGATTGACTTCACAATTGAGTTGGTGCCAGGTGCGAAACCTGTGGCCCGCTCGCCATATCGTGTTGCGCCAAAAGAGATGGCTGAGTTGAAGGTTCAACTGCAAGAAATGCTAGAGCAAGGTTATATCCGCCCAAGTATGTCACCTTGGAGCGCGCCTGTGCTTTTTGTAAAGAAGAAAGATGGTGGGTTGCGGTTGTGTATTGATTACCGTGAACTGAATAAGCTGACCGAGAAGAATAAGTATCTGATACCCCGGATTGATGAGTTATTCGATCAGCTGGTGGGCTCGACCGTCTATTCGAAGTTGGACCTGAAGTCTGGTTATTACCAGTTAAGAATTCGGGAATGTGACATTCCCAAAACCGCATTTGGAACGCGTTATGGTCACTATGAATTCACAGTCATGCCATTTGGATTGTGCAATGCGCCCTCAGTGTTTATGGATCTGATGTGTTGGAGTTACCATTGTGAACTGGAAGTGATCAAGCATGTAATCTCACTGCCAACGCGATATGAGCCTGCAGGGTCGTACATAAGAGATGTGGAGAAATTGGATGACTGACTGTGTTGGTAAAGGTTACCAATCACCGACCTGAATAGGGTTATGGGCAAAGTGTTGCCTTATGAGATCATCGGGTTGGGCAAATGTTTCCTTGAAGGGCTGGTTGGGATTGTCGACCGAGGGTCGATGACATTAGTCGAAAATCGTCTTCTGAATCCCGCCGATCGGCGAGAATCGTCTCTCTGATTCTCGCCGATCGACGAGAATCGTCGAGAATCAATTTTTGATTCTCGACGATCGACTACTTCGACAATTGTCGTCGACCGCGGCTCGACGATCGTCGAGTATCGTTGTGTATCGTCGAGCGCAGCTCGACGATCGGCGAGAATCGTCGAGTATTGTTCTCTGATTCTCGCCGATCCTGTATGATACTCGTCGACTGATTCTCGCCGAACCTGCTCAGTGATTCTCGCCGATTGTCGCCGATTCTCACCGATTGATACTCGCCGATTCTGAACCCTATTTTCGGGTGGTCTGCGGATAGCGATTTTCCTGGGTTTATTTATACCTTTGGTATAAATAGGACACTTAGGGTTTTCGGGATCGCGCGCGCTCGCGATTTTCTCCTGTAGCGAATCGAACCCGACGGAAGCCGTTCCGCCTTTCGCTGCGCCGATCCCGATCCCCGCCGCCGACGGAAGAGTTCCGCCGCCGCCGTGTTTGCTCCGTCGACCGCCTCTTCTCCAGCGACTGTCGCTGGTGCTGCTCTTCCTGGCGCGGACCTAGCAGTCCGTGGAATAGCCGAGGTGCGGTCTTCTCCTTCCCGATCTTCCGTGCGACGGAAAGCTCGGCATTCTCCCGCTCATGTGGACTTCTGCTGAAACGTGGACACTATTCCACGAAGAACTCGCCACCAGCAAAAATCAAAGTTTGGAGCATCTCCGTTGAGTTGTGACTTAACGCCACCGAGGTAATTTTTGCCTAGTTTTTGCTAACTTCTTGATTCAACGTTCATAGCCCGATCCACATCTCTTTGGGTTTTTCTTGATGTTTATTTTTCCGCTGCGTGCACAAGCGTTGTGCCATCCTCATAGAGAAACCCAACAGTGGTATCAGAGCCAGGTTCCGGCCATGATCGTTGTTTTGGAAGTTTGTTATTCAAGTGCGTGTAAACCTAGGGATTTAGAAGTGTTCTAAATGTCTAGATTTAGTCTTGGTACCTCGCCAAGAACGATTGGAATTTCAGTGGATTTCTAAGTGTTAGAAATTGTGATCTCCTTAGCAGTAACCATCCCTCGATTTTGTTTTGGATTTTGAATCCAACAAAGAGAGATGAGCTTGTCTACTGCTTTAAGTTGAGCTGTCTTTGCCTTTGTCCAATGCATGTAAATCTGAGGATTTGGAAATTTTCGGATGTTCAGATTTAGCCCTTCCTTCTATCAAATGTTGATGGTGTCAGGATGTGCACATAAGGGATGCATGTGGTTTTAGAAGAATTGTTTTTCTTTGGATGTGCACGTCGATCAAATGTTGATCATGGTTAATTGTTAACCTATATTTGAAATCCCTTCATCAAATATTAAGTGTTCGGATGCCTTCTGATGGATGACACTCTTCCTGCCTCGATCGATGAAGTGTGGGCTTGCCAAAGCAAGGTGCATTAATCTATCTTGGTAAGGGTGCGAGCGGATAATTGTGATATCCCACTGTCGACATCGGGTCCAGCTTAACTAGGTGACCTCAAAGGTTGAGTGCCTAGAGGCATAGGGTTGGCATGCACCATATGATGGATGCGAATAAGGAGTTATTCACCAACCATACAAGAATTGCATGAGGATGCAATTGGCAAGCGTTGCCTACCTAAATAACCGCATCGTGAGAGGAACGCCAAAGCGGACTCATAGTGTTGGTGAAATACGGATCTTGTCCACTAAGAGAGTAGCTCGCATGAACTCTCCGAATTGTTAGTGAGGGCTATCATTTCGAATAAAATAGTGGGAGTATTTTAATTGAAGTCCTAATTAGAATAAATTGTAATTGAAATTTAGGTACTGATTTTATTCTGCATAAATTCTTGTAGAATTCCATGGCAAGCGTTGCGCACTCCACGTTGTCTCTGAGAGCCATCCTTGAGAAGGATAAGCTCAGTGGGACAAATTACATGGACTGGTATAGGAACCTGAGAATTGTTCTCAGGCAAGAGCGAAAGCTCTATGTCTTGGAAGAAGAAGCCCCCGAGGTGCCGACCGGGAACTCTTCCCGTGCTGAGAAAGATACTTATAAGAAGTATACTGACGATGCTTTGGATGTCGAGTGCCTTATGCTTGCCACCATGAACTCTGAGCTTCAGAAGCAACATGAGAACATGGGGTGAAAGGAGATTGACGAGCATCTCAAGAAAATGTTTCAAGGGCAGGCTCGTCAAGAGAGGTTCGACATCACGAAAGCGTTGTTTCAGTGCAAGATGGGAGTTCGAGACTCAGTAGGGACTCACGTACTCAAGATGATTGGGTATATAGAGAACCTTAAAAGGCTGGGTTTTCCTCTTGGTCAAGAGTTGGCCACGGATCTGATCCTACAATCATTGTCGGACAGTTATGAGCAGTTCGTCTTGAACTACAACATGAACGAGATAGACAAGACACTGCCCGAACTCCTAGGCATGTTGAGAACTGCCGAAATCAATATGAAGAAGGCCAAGCCTGCCAGCCCCATACTGATGGTGCATAAGGGCAAGGGAAAAGCCAAGGGCTCCAAGAAGACGAAGGTAGGACCTAAGTCATATCTTGAGCCCAAGTCTTCAGCACTGATGAAAAAGAAGAGCACGGTGAAGGATGGGAAATGCCACCACTGTGGCAAGGCTGGTCATTGGCGGAGGAACTGTCCTTCGTATATTGAGGGTCTGCAGAAATTGAGGGGACGTATGACTTCCGCTTCTAATATCTACGTTATAGAGATAAACCTTTCTGCTCCTTCATCTTGGGTATTGGATACCGGATGTGGTTCTCACATTTGTACAAATGTGCAGGAACTGGGAAGGAGAAGATTGCTGAGTAAAGGGGAGGTGGACCTCCGCGTCGGCAATGGAGCAAGAGTTGCTGCTGTAGCCGTAGGAGTTTACCGTCTTTCTTTGCCCAGTGGGCTTGTAATAGAACTAGATAACTGTTATTTTGTTCCGGCGATAACTAGAAACATTATATCTATTTCATGTTTGGACATGATTGGATTTTCTTTTATAATTAAGAACAATTGTTGTTCTATATTTAAGAATGATGTTTGTTATGCTGTAGCCCAATTGTTTAATGGTCTTTACGTTTTGAACTTGGACCATCTGATCTGTAATGTAGAAAACAATAAAAGACTAAGAACAAATGATTCGAACCCTACTTTTCTCTGGCATTGTCGTTTGGGTCATATCAACGAGAAGCGCATATCCAAGCTCCATAGAGATGGACTTTTGGACTCATTTGATCTTGAATCATTTGAGCGATGCGAATCTTGTTTGTTAGGCAAGATGGCTAAAGCTTCTTTCACTGGTTATACTGAGAGGGCTGAGGATCTCTTGGGTGTTGTACATAGTGATGTATGCAGACCCATGAGTTCCATGGCTAGAGGAGGGTATTTCTACTTTGTTACATTTACTGATGATTTCAGTAGATACGGATATGCGTATCTTATGAAGTGCAAATCCGAGACCTTTGAAAAGTTCAAAGAGTTCAAGAATGAAGTAGAAAACCAGTTGGGTAAAAGGGATAAAGCACTCTGATCTGATCGAGGTGGCGAATACCTAAGTCATGAGTTCCGTGATCATCTGAAAGAGTGTGGTATTATATCACAGCTCACTCCATCTAGAACACCACAACATAATGGTGTGTCTGAGAGGAGAAATCGTACTCTGTTAGATATGGTACGTTTGATGATGAGTCATGCAGACTTGCCTGCTTCCTTTTGGGGTTTTGCTTTAGAGACTGCTGCAATGACATTGAATCGCGCTCCAACTAAAACGGTTTTGAAGACACCATATGAGATATGGACTGGGAAGCGTCCTATTATGTCGTTCATTAAAATTTGGGGCTGTGAGGCATACGTGAGACGTCAAATGCCTGACAAGCTGGAACCCAAATCGGATAAATGTTATCTGGTGGGATATCCTAAGGAAACGAAAGGGTATTACTTTTACCTACCGTCTGAGGGCAAAGTGTTTGTCGTAAGGACTGGTGTCTTCTTGGAGAAAGAGTTCTTATCAAGAAAGACTGAAAAGGTAGAGCTTGAAGAAGTTCAAGAACCACATGTAGTGAATGAACCGGAATTGGATTCTGAGACAGGACTACAAGATGTTGTAACTAGAGAACCTGCTCAGGGAACACAAGTCCTACGTAGATCTGGTAGACCGAGGTTTGAGCCTGAGAGATATGGATTTCTCGTGTCTCAAATAGGTAATGTGTTGCTCATGGATCATGATGATGAACCAGCAACCTACCAAGAGGCTATGAATGGACCGGACTCCGACAAATGGCTTGAGGCTATGAAATCCGAAATGGACTCCATGTATGCAAACCAAGTTTGGAACTTGGTGGAACCACCTGAAGGGGTACGACCCATAGGGTGCAAGTGGGTCTTCAAGAAGAAGACCGACATGGATGGGAATGTACAGACATTCAAAGGGCGACTAGTGGCTAAGGGTTTCAAGCAAATTCATGGTATTGACTATGATGAGACCTTTTCCCCTGTTGCCATGGTAAAGTCCATTAGGATATTGCTTGCTATTGCTGCGTATTATGACTACAAGATCTGACAGATGGATGTCAAAACGGCTTTCCTTAATGGAAACTTCCTTGAGGAAGTGTATATGACACAACCCGAGGGTTTTGTATCCCCAGATGAAGCCACTAAAATATGCAAGCTGATTAAGTCCATTTATGGACTGAAACAGGCCTCTCGAAGTTGGAATCTTCGTTTTGATGAGAAAATCAAAGAGTTTGGTTTCATCAAGAATGAAGATGAGCCTTGTGTTTCCAAGCGAATCAGTGGGAGCATTGTTGTCTTCCTGATATTGTATGTAGATGACATACTGTTGATTGGGAATGACATTCCTACCCTGAAAGTTGTTAAGAACAACCTAGGGAACTGCTTTTCAATGAAGGATTTGGGTGAAGCGACTTATATACTCGGTATTAAGATCTATAGAGATAGATCGAAGAAGTTGCTGGGTTTGACCCAGAGTACGTACATCGAAAAGGTGTTGAAGCGGTTCAACATGCTTGAGTCCAAGAAAGGATTTTTGCCCATGTCTCATGGTGTGAATCTCTCTAAGGACCAGTGTCCAAAGTCTTGTGAAGATAAGGACCGCATGAAGTTGATTCCATATGCTTCGGCAATTGGATCAATTATGTACGCGATGTTATGTACTCGACCCGATGTCTCCTTTGCTTTGAGCATGACTAGCAGGTATCAGTCAGACCCCGGTGAGTGTCACTGGATTGCAGTCAAGAATATCCTGAAGTACTTGAGAAGGACTAAGGACGTTTTCTTGGTGTATGGTGGAGAGGAAGAGCTCGTTGTAAGTGGTTACACGGATGCTAGCTTCCAAACTGATCGAGACGACTCCAAGTCTCAGTCAGGTTTTGTGTTTTGCCTGAATGGAGGAGCTGTGAGCTGGAAGAGTTCCAAGCAAGAGGCAGTTGCTGATTCTACAACAGAGGCTGAGTATATCGCAGCAGCTAATGCGGCGAAGGAGGCTGTATGGATTAGGAAATTCATCGGCGAGCTTGATGTAGTTCCTAGCATTGTTGGTCCCGTAGTTCTCTACTGTGATAACAATGGTGCAATTGCACAATCTAAGGAACCTAGATCTCATCAGCGCTCCAAGCACATACTCCGGCATTTTCATCTTATTCGTGAGATTGTCGAACGAGGAGATGTAAACATTTGTAGAGTGTCGACTGAGGAAAATATTGCGGATCCGCTAACAAAGCCTCTCGCGCAGAGAAAGCATGATGGTCATACTAGATCGATGGGTATACGATACCTAAATGATCAACTCTAGCGAGAATCTTGTGGGTTGCATGTAATCTTGTATTTTGTTGGCTGTTTGTTCATATGATGAACTGTGTACCTAGTTTTTCTTTTATAATTAATGGCAAATTCTTTTATTATGAATTTTTCTATATATGATAGTTAAATGTTAACATAATAGATACCCTTAGAATGTTCGCTTCCATGGGACATCAAGTACGTGACTTGAATGTGAGAGTTCATGATTTATTTGAAGCTTCGTTCTTAAAGGTCCCTGGTCGAGTATCATCATAGAAGCTAAGGGTGATGATGGTACATGAAGACTAGCACGTGTGTTGACTGATGACTGGTTCTCACAGGTCATGATATTGTGATATCAAGTCATCACGTGGGTACTTGTTAGTGAACAAGTTGTACTGGACAGACTCAACCTGAGACTACTCTGTGGATTGTCATCCAATCGTGTCACGAGTAGGTCTCAATTGACAATGGTGTTGTGATCCTTTGACCTGAAGTCACAGCATTCATCAAGTGAGGAAGAGCGTGCTTTGATGCCATCTAAAGTCTTCCTTGAGAAAGGTTGACGATAAGGGTGGTTGTTGGGCATGTTACGAATCATTTGGGTGTTTGTGTGTGAGCAGATATGGGATTTATCCTCCTGTATGACAGGAGTTGCATCCATGGGCCCCTTGATGGAACTGGACTGAGAAATGCATGACCATGCTTGGTTGAGTCAATATGTGATATTGGACTCACCATTCTCTGGAAGTCCGTCCTGGATCAAGAAACTTGGATTGAGCTATTACGAGGGTGACACGGTCCATACCTCTAGTTCTTTCCGGATGTAAAGGACAAAGGGACAAAGACAACGCTGATACATTGGTCATAAAGGCTTATGAGTTATAAACTCATATTGCTTGGGGAGCAATGATGCATTGCTAGATGCCGCTCATTGTTTGTGAGGTTTTTGGTTTGATACTTTCGAGATCAAGTGGGAGTCTGTTGGAGTAACCATTGTGATCTGGAAGTGATCAAGCATGTAATCTCACTGCCAACGCGATATGAACCTGCAGAGTCGCACATAAGAGATGTGGAGAAGTTGGATGACTGACTGTGTTGGTAAAGGTTACCAATCACCGACCTGAATAGGGTTATGGGCAAAGTGTTGCCTTATGGGATCATCGGGTTGGGCAAATGTTGCCTTGAAGGGCTGGTTGGGATTGTCGTCCGAGGGTCGATGACATTAGTCGAGAATCGTCTTCTGAATCCCGCCGATCGGCGAGAATTGTCTCTCTGATTCTCGCCGATCGACGAGAATCGTCGAGAATCAATTGTTGATTCTCGACGATCGACTACTTCGACAATTGTCGTCGACCGCGGCTCGACGATCGTCGAGTATCGTTGTGTATCGTCGAGCGCGGCTCGACGATCGGCGAGAATCGTCGAGTATTGTACTATGATTCTCGCCGATCCTGTATGATACTCGTCGACTGATTCTCGCCGAACCTGCTCAGTGATTCTCGCCGATTGTCGCCGATTCTCACCGATTGATACTCGCCGATTCTGAACCCTATTTTCGGGTGGTATGCGGATAGCGATTTTCCTGGGTTTATTTATACCTTTGGTATAAATAGGACACTTAGGGTTTTCGGGATCGCGCGCGCTCGCGATTTTCTCCTGTAGCGAATCGAACCCGACGGAAGCTGTTCCGCCTTTCGCTGCGCCGATCCCGATCCCCGCTGCCGACGGAAGAGTTCCGCCGCCGCCATGTTTGCTCCGTCGACCGCCTCTTCTCCAGCGACTGTCGCTGGTGCTGCTCTTCCTGGCGCGGACCTAGCAGTCCGTGGAATAGCCGAGGTGCGGTCTTCTCCTTCCCGATCTTCCGTGCGACGGAAAGCTCGGCGTTCTCCCGCTCGTGTGGACTTCTGCTGAAACGTGGACACTATTCCACGAAGAACTCACCACCAGCAGAAATCAAAGTTTGGAGCATCTCCGTTGAGTTGTGACTCAACGCCACCGAGGTAATTTTTGCCTAGTTTTTGCTAACTTCTTGATTCAACGTTCATAGCCCGATCCACATCTCTTTGGGTTTTTCTTGATGTTTATTTTTCCGCTGTGTGCACAAGTGTTGTGCCATCCTCATAGAGAAACCCAACATGATGCACCGTATTTTTCGCGAGTACGTGGATCTGTTTGTGCTAGTGTTCATTGATGACATCCTGGTGTACTCGAAGTCCAAAGCTGAGCATGAGATTCACTTGCGGTTGGTGTTGAACACGTTGAGGCAAAATCAGCTCTATGCCAAGTTCTCGAAGTACGAGTTTTGGCTATCGTCGGTGGCATTTCTAGGCCATGTGGTGAGTGGAGCGGGCATTACAGTGGATCCAGCGAAGATAAGGGCCATACAGGAGTGACCACTATTATCTTCCGTGGCCGAGGTCAGGAGTTTCCTTGGACTTGCGGGCTACTATAGAAGATTTGTGGAAAACTTCTCGCGGATCGCTTTGCCGCTCACCACATTGACGCGAAAAGATCAGAAGTTCGTTTGGACGCCAGAGTGCGCACGAGCTTTTGAAGAGCTGAAGATTCGGTTGACCACGACGCCGGTGTTGTCTTCGCCAAGTGGGATCGATGGATTTGTGATTTATAGTGATGCCTCAGGGAGCGGCTTAGGCTGCGTTCTTCTGCAGAGCGGAAAGGTTATTGCTTATGGCTCGCGCCAGCTGAAGGTGCACGAGCGAAATTATCCCGTCCATGATTTGGAACTCGCGGCGGTGATTTTTGTACTCAAGTTGTGGCGACACTACCTTTATGGTGTGAAGGTGGAGATCTATACCGATCATAAGAGCCTAAAGTATCTTTTGGAGCAGAAAGACTTGAACATGCGACAACGAAGGTGGTTGGAGTTCCTTGGGGACTACACGTTCGAGATTCACTATACGCCCGAGAAGGGGAATGTTGTCGCGGATGCGTTGAGTCGGTGGGTTCCGGCTAGCGCGAATTGGTTACAAAGGCATGATGAACGTCTTATCCAGGAGTTGGAAGCGTTGGAGATTTATTGTGTTGACAAGAATTCCACTGCCACTGCATGTTTGAACTGGACTGAGGTGCAATATGACCTTGCAGACCGAGTTCGACGGGCAACGAAGTTGGATGACGATCTCTTACGCTATGTGCATGAAGGGCCAGAGGGCAAGTTCACCTGGAATGACGGTCTTTTGTGAAGAGAGGACCGTTTGTGCGTCCCAAATGTGGGGAAATTGAGGGAAGAACTGCTGTATGAAGCGCATTATACAAAGTATTCCATTCACCCCGGGAGCACGAAGATGTTCAACGATATGAAGAAGCTTTTCTGGTGGCCAGGGCTTAAGAAAGATGTTGCCCTTTATGTCTCCAAATGCCAAACATGTGCGATGGTGAAGGCGGAATGCCAAAAGCCGGGCGGTTATTTGAAATCACTGTCGATCCCAGAGTGGAAATTTGATGATATTTCCATGGATTTTGTGCACGGGTTGCCAAGATCGCAGCGAGGAAATGATTCCATTTGGGTGATTGTTGACCGGCTAACGAAAGTGGCACATTTTCTCCCGAACAGGCGGGATGATTCAGTTGAAAGTTTGGCAAAGTTATATGTTGACCAGATTGTGCGGCTTCACGGTGTTCCTCGGAGCATCGTAAGTGATCGAGATGGGCGCTTTACGTCAAATGATTGGAGGCTAGTGCACCGACTGTTGGGCACAAAATTGACTTTCAGTACGGCCTTTCATCCCCAAACGGATGGCCAAACTGAACGTACCAACAGAACAATGGAGGACATGCTCCGAATGTGCGCCCTTGACTTCGGAAAGAGATGGGAAGATCATCTCTATATGGTAGAGTTTGCATATAATAACAGCTACCAGGCGAGCATTGGGATGGCACCATATGAAGCTCTATATGGAAGGAAGTGTCGTACTCCCTTGGCTTGGGTAGAAGCAGGCGAAGCTCGGGTTTTTCAACCAAATGAGGTTGATGAAGCAAACTCAACCATCCGGACTATTCGAGAGAGATTGCTTATTGCTCAAGATCGACAAGCGAAGTACTATAACGCCAAGCACCGGAACGTGGAGTTTGCGGTTGGCGATTGGGTCTACTTGACGATCAAGCCTTTCAAAGGTGTCTCCAGGATTCGACGATTGAAAAAGTTGAGTCCAAGATATTTGGGTCCTTTTGAAGTGATTGAGCGAGTTGGCAAAGCGGCTTATCGGCTAGCTCTGTCGGTAGACTTGGATGGATTACATGATGTATTTCACATCTCGGTGCTTCGGAAGGTCGTGAAAGATCCAGCTCAAGTGGTCGCGGATGATCGTGTGTCGGTGGAGTATGGACTAACAACGAAAGTTAGACCCATTCAGATCGAAGATCGAGCCGAGAAACAGTTGCGGAACAAGACGGTCGCCATGGTGAAAGTCCGGTGGGACAACTGCGGCCGTGAAGAACTGACATGGGAGCGAGAGCAACCCATGCGAGAAGAGTTCCCTGAGCTGTTTTTGTAATCTCTAGAGAGGATGTTGTAACATAAAATTTTGTATGTTGTAACATATTTCTTGCTGGTTACTGTTGCCTTTCCTGTGTCTTAATTTCGAGGACGAAATTTCTTGTAGAAGGGGAGGATTGTAACAGTCCAAATTTCTGAAACAGGAATTTTTGGGTGACACGGCCTGGGACACGGGCGTGTCCCAGGGCGTGTCAGCGGACACGGCCTGCGACACGGGCGTGTCGCAGGGTGTGTCGAGGTTGTGTCGACGATCGGCCTTGGTGTCGACGATTTTCGCTCGACGATGTGTCGAGAGGGGCACACGGCGCAGGACACGGGCGTGTCCAAGGCCGTGTCGTATGCTCGACGACTTTTACTCGACGATCGTCGAGTGTCGAGACATGAGTGTCGAGACGTGGGTGTCGAGTGTCGAGAAGTTGCACACTGCCTGTGACACGGGCGTGTCACAGGGCGTGTCAAGTCGGGTCGACGAACTCAGCCCGCCGAAGGATTTCGACAGGGCGTGTCTTTGTGCCATGTCTGGGCACACGGCCTGGGACACGGGCGTGTCATAGGCCGTGTGAAGTCTCAGGATGTTTTGGGATTTTTTTCGCCCAGGCACACGGCCACAGACACGGGCGTGTCTGAAGGCGTGTTGGTGACACGGCCCATGACACGGGCGTGTCCCATGGGCGTGTCACTGGTTTGGATAGGTTGGTTGACAACCGCTTGAGGCACACGGCCTGGGACACGGCCGTGTCACAGGCCGTGTCAGGTCAAAATCAGTGTTTTTGGCAAAATCGTGGCCGTCCATTCCTGCAGCCTGGATCCAAGGGCTGAAGCTTCTTTCCTCTTTTTCCTAAAGGCCGAAACTGAGAACTTATTCTCATTTTTCCTTGGCCTTGATCTTTCTTCAAGTTGGAGAGAAAGAGAGAGAGGAAGAAGGAGGAAGAAGGGGAAGGGCTGCTGCTGGTGGTGCTGCGGTTTACCGACAAGAGATCCGAAGCCGGCGTTGCGGAGGAAAAACTCTTGTGCTTCGTGCAAGCTAGTTTTGCGTTCATGGCACCGAAGCGATCGTCAAGGGTAACGACTTTTCTTCCTAGCCATGTGAAGGCTTCCTTTTGGCATATCTTGTGATTTCCCCCACCAAGAGGTGGCTGATTTTGGGAATCTTTGGGTGGATGCTTGAAATCCCCTTTGTTAGCATATAAATCCGGAAATGGAGTACGGAATAGGCATGTTATGTGAAGCCCATCTGGACAGGTTGGTCTGGATTGGTGATGTTGCATACGAATCGGAGAAGACTCCATGATAACATGTAGTTTAAGGAGTCTACGGGTTATGCCTGCGAAAAGGAGTAGCAGGAAGTACTTGGGTGGTAGCCCAGGCAAAATAGCCATGTGATGTTTTTGGGTCCAACCTGTGAATGAGGCACAGGAAGTACTGGTGTGACCAGGAAAGGCCCTTTGTGATGCTTGATGTCGTAGGGTGTCCACCTGTGAAGCGAGTAATAGGAAGTACTGGCATGATAGCCAGGAAAGACCCCTGACATTTGTGCTTGTGCGGTGTCCACCTGTGGAGAAAGTCACAGGAAGTACTGGGAGGCCCAGGAAAGACCCGATGTTGTGCTAAGAAAATGGGTATAGAGAAATACCCAGGCTTGAATGCCAAGAACAGGATTGGTGAGACCGACCCGCGCCTTTGATATAGCCATGAGTACGCTGTACTCGGAGAAGGCAAGGCGATTTGAGCAACGGGGGGTGGAGGATCCGACCTGCGCTATGTCCGTCCGACGTGAGACCAAAAGGTGCGGTCTGTTGGAGCGCATAGCAAGAGTCTTCGGCCTGCGCGCCATGACACAATGGGGGGCTACGGGCCATCCCGGTGTAGGAAGACTAACTCCGGCTGCACGTCACGGAGTAAATGCTCAAGAGATTTATCGTTGGGTTGTGACCCTAATACGGTGGTGGGCAAGAGCTTTGCCAGAACACCAAGAATGTGCCCTGAGTGCACGAACCGTTGGGTCAGGTGGCGAACGGTTGTGATGGCTTGTGTGTGTGAAAGCACATTTTGATGATATATTGCCATACTTGTGATTTGATATGCCTGCAGGGAAGAATACCGCTGCCCCGAGAGAAGGGGTAGGGTCGTTAGAATTTGGTCAGCTGAACGCTGACCGTTGCTTTTGTTTGCCACCGTTGGGTGGATTGTCCCTCTACAGGTGCTGGAGAGCCGAGCGGGACGCATAGAGGTTGATGTACCTGCTGTTGTTGCTACTACTGTTGTGAGCCCTCGAAGGCTCTAGTTTATGTTGTGTGTTTTCTTTTCGTGTGGCCGGCCTGCGCGCCAATTGTTTTAGGCCACTGTTTGAAAGCCATGTAAGGCCATAAGGCCAACTCTTTGTACTTATTGTAAGACATTCCTATCCTGTATAAAATGTGGAGTTTTATGTTTGGACATTCATGAGGAGTTCCAGTTGTAGTCTAGGCTTCCGCTAGAATGATTTGTGATAGGTGCGATGTGCTACTCTGGTATCATCCTGTACCTTCACCGCCTGTTTTGTGATATATCCTGTGGGGCCCCGGCCGGACCTTCTAGAATATACCATAGGAACAGATGGGGTTGTTACACATGGAGGGTTCAGAAGAAGTTAGACAGGACAGAAAGTCTTTGTTAAACCAAGAATATGAGAGCTTCAGACAAGGCAGGTCTGATAGTATAACAGAATGCTACAAGAAATTCTATAGGATTGTCAATGAGTTAATGTCTTATGGAAGAGAATTCAGCAACTATGAGCTGAATGATAAGTTCTTGAGATCCCTAACTAAAGACTGGGATACTAAGATTTGTGTCATAAGGGAAATGACCAAGATAGCAGATATTCCTCCTCCAACATTGTTTGGAAAGTTGTTGTCCTATGAAATGCAACTAATGGTTAGGAAAGAGGAAGAGAAGACTACAAAAATTGAGCATAAATAAAGAGCTGTGGCATTCAAGACAGAAGCCACCAAGAAAAATAAAAGTAAGTCTCCATCTCCACCTCCAAAAGTTGCTGAGACTGAGATAGATGAGTCAGACAGTAAGAATTCTGAAAGCAGTGAGAGTGATGAGGACTTTGCAGCTTTCACAAGATATTTTCAGAAGTTCCTAAATAAGAAACAGTGGAGGTCTAAGCCATCCACTTCATAGAAGTCAACAAAGAATGACAGGAGAAAGCCCAAGTCAAGTAGAACAACATCTTCAAAGATAGTCTGTTATTGTTGTAACAGACAAGGACATGTTGTTGCTGACTGTCCCGAGAAAAGGAAAGAGTCTACTGAGAAGAAGAAGACTCAAATCAAGGGCAAGAAGGAAAGGTCTTTTGTTGCAAAGAAGGACAAAAGTCTGTTAGATATGTCTTCTTCAGAAACTGATTCAGAAGCTGAAGCTTACATTGGACTGTTTGCTGAAGAAGAGGAAGAAGAGTTCATACAGTTAATGAACTCTATATATGAGCAAGAGGACAATCAGTGTCAGGGACTGATGGCCTTGTCAGAAGGAGACAAAATCCAGGATCAGCCTGGACCAAGTCAGGTACAAAATTGTTCTTCAAGTTCAGTTTCTTGTGCTGGTTCAGAATCAGATTCATCAGCATCAAGTGATGAGAGTGAATCTGAATCTGAAGGAGATATTCATCAATTGATTGATGAATATAGAGTAGTGTTGCAAGCTTTAAAGAAAAGTAAATCCTTGGCCAAAAGTCAGGCTAAGGAAATTGCCAGTCTTAAAGTTGCTGCAACAGATTTTGATAAGTTGATTGATCAAAAACTAAATGAAATAGCCAGGCTGAAGAACATAACTGTTATTCAGATAGGGACTATTACATTCAAGAATGATCAAATCAGAAATCTGGAGATTAGTCTTCAGAAGGAGAGAGACATAGTTGTAAGGTTTTCTAAACCAAAGTCTGTTCTACCTTTGATAGATGAATTTGTACATCAAAAGGGTAAAACTGGATTAGGGTTTACAAAACCTGCTAGGATTGTAAAGTCCAAGTCTAAGGGCAAAGCCCCAGTACTCAACAAGCCTGCTGTAGATATAACAGCCAGGGTTGTACCTATGCAAAGGTACAACAGATTTGAGTGCTGGTGTTGTGACAAGGTAGACCACTTTGTCATAGACTGTTGGCACAATTCTAGTGCCAAGGTGAGTAGCAATCTGCCTGCTAGAAAAGCTACAGGTAGTTTTGTTAAGAGGCAAACTAACCAGCATCAAGAACCCAAGAATTCTTTGGGTTCTAAGGTTAACTAATCTGTTTTGCAGGTGAGTCCAAGTGGCCATGCCCCAATATGGTACTTGGACAGTGGATGTTCCAGGCATATGACTGGAACTAGGGGATTGCTAAAGGACTACACATCAATCAAGGATGGTCCTAAAGTCACCTTTGGTGGTTCTGAAAAAGGAATCATCAAAGGTTTTAGTAACATTTCTAGCAAACTTATAACAATTACTCAAGTGGCTTATGTTAAAGGTTTGAAACACAACCTCATTAGTATAAGTCAGCTGAGTGATTTAGGATATGACATCTCATTTGTCAAAGATGGTTGTCATATCAGGAGGTCAAATGATCAAGAGATCATTCTGACAGGTTATAGGAAGAGAAATGTCTATTGCCTAGACATTATGTGTGAGAACAATGTTTCTCTAGTGTGTCTTGTAGCTGATGAGAAAGTCTCTCATTGTGTCAAATGACACAAGAGGCTAGCCCATCTTAACTACAAGACAATTGGCCAACTCTATAGCAAAGAGTTAGTGAGGAATGATCCTCAGGTTAAGTGTATTAAAGATGGGATATGCTCAGCTTGTCAAAAGGGCAAGCAGACTAGATCCACCTTTAATAGCATTGAAAACAAAGATGCTGTGAGGTGTTTATACCTCTTGCATATGGATCTTTTTGGTCCTATGCCAGTTCACAGCCTAGGTAGGAAGGTCTACATTTTTGTAGTTGTAGATGACTACTCAAGGTTTTCCTGGGTGTTCTTCCTTAGACAGAAATCTGAAACACCTAATATCTTTTATAGTTTTGTCAAACAAATTCAGAATGAGTTAGACAGTATAGTGGTCAAAATAAGAAGTGACCATGGTACTGAATTTCAGTCTGATAGTATGACAAAACTATGTGAAGAATTTGGGATATTTCAAGAATTTTCTTCACCAAGAACACCTCAGCAAAATTGCATTGCTGAAAGGAAAAATAGAACCTTGATTGAGGCTGGTAGAACCCTTTTAATTGACACATCTCTCCCAGAATATTTCTAGGCTGAGGCAGTAAACACTGCATGCCATGTAATTAATAGGGCTACTATCACCAAAAGTCACAATAAGACCCCCTATGAGTTTGTGAAAGGCAGAAAACCAAATCTATCCTATTTCAGGATCTTTGGTTGTAAATGTTATATACTTAACAATAGAAAGTCTTACTTGACCAAGTTTGCTGCCAAATCCCAAGAGGGGATCTTTGTTGGGTACAGCAACAACAGTAAGGCTTATAAGGTCTACAACTTGACTACTCAAGTTATAGAAGAGTCAGTACATGTAGTATTTGATGAATCTAGACTCATTAACAATGAATTGTCTAGAAGTATTTGCAGCTCCACAGGTGTAACTAAGAAGATGGACAAGCTTACTATTGTAGAAGGATCAACTGCAAGTCTGCATGTGGATGATAGTGGCTGTTGTCCAGGGGGAGTACTAGATGCACCTGATGCAGAAGAAGACCAAGGGGTGCAACAAGTTGAATAAGCTGAAGGAGTACAACCTGAAGACAGGCTGCCTCCAGCTAATAGACATCTAAAAGATCATCCAGCCAATCAAATTATTGGTGATCTAAGTCAAGGGGTACAAACAAGGAGCAGAAATCTAAGTTCAGTACTCTACTCCAGCTTTCTATCACAAGTTGAGCCAAAGAAATTTGAAGAAGCCATCCTAGACCCTCATTGGATTGAGGCAATGCAAGAGGAGCTGAATCAGTTCAAGAGATGCAAAGTCTGGGAGCTTGTTCCTAAACCAAAAGACCACAACATAATTGGGACTAAGTGGATCTTCAAGAACAAGATGGATGAACATGGAGTGATTATAAAGAACAAAGCAAGACTGGTTGCTAAGGGATATAGGCAGGAAGAAGGTGTTGACTTTGATCAAACCTTTGCTCCAGTAGCCAGACTGGAGGCAATAAGAATGTTCTTGGCCTATGCAACCTATCAAGGGTTTAAAGTACACCAAATGGATGTTAAGTCAGCCTTTTTGAATGGTAATCTGAAGGAAGAAGTCTATGTGGAACAGCCATCAGGTTTTGTTGATTCTACTAAACCTAATTATGTCTATAGACTTAGGAAGGCTTTATATGGGTTAAAACAAGCCCCTAGGGCGTGGTATGAAACCCTGTCTAGTTTCCTCATTGAGAATAAATTCACAAGGGGGAAAATAGACAAGACTCTATTCCTTAGTAAATCCAGAGGCAAGATCATACTAGTCCAAATATATGTAGATGACATCATATTTGGGTCTACTGAAAGTGGTCTTTGCAGAAAGTTTGCAAAACTTATGCAAGGACAATTTGAGATGAGCAGTATGGGGGAACTTAAGTTCTTCTTGGGTCTCCAAGTTAGACAGACTGAGAATGGTTTATCCATATGCCAGCCTAAGTTCACCCTAGAATTAATAAGGAAGTATGGTATGAAATCATCCAGTACCATGAAAACTCCTATGAGGTTGAAAGTCCACTTAGTGTCAACTACCTTCACCTATGGGGGGGGGGGGAATAGGTGTCTTGCAGCGTTTTTGCGGAATTAAAGTCGTACCTGCACAACAAAACAAAACAACACAGCACAGAAAGGACACAAGCAAATTATAGTGGTTCCCCGATTTGGGTACGTCCACTTTCCCCCTTCGACCTATCTCCCAACCAGGGACGACTCGGTCACTTCACCAACAGGATTGAAATCCAATCCTTGCACTAACGGAAGGAACTCTTCCACACGTAGGAGTCACCACTCCCACAACACGGGTTGCACCCAACCCTTACAACTAGGGACCAATTGGTCCGTTACAAAGAAATTGAAAATAGATTGTATAAGAAATACAAACAACTTATGGAGACTAAGGTGTCCCTCTTCGTTCGATGACGTGTTCTTGAAGTCAACGAAGAGTCCACAACCCTAGATCTCACTTGGAGAGAATGTCCCCGAAACCGGCGGCGGCAAGAAGGGCGGCGGCTTGGTTCTCGGGATCGGCAGTGACAACGGCGTGCTGCGGCTGTTCTTTGGAGATTCAATCTTGGTAGCAAAGCTAGCAAGATCTTCCAACGGTCACACTAGGATCGATCGTCTCGATCGATTCCGAAGGAGAAGGTTTTCCCGATCTACGGATCAAGAGACAAAGGATCTCTGGTTAGACGCGTGAGACGCTGTGCTTGGCTGAGCTTCTGTCACCGGGAGATCTGGAAGAAACCACGATCAAAGACGGCGATCAACTGGCACGAGCGGCGACGGCGACGGAGCAAGTTTCACGATCTAGGTCACGTCGGCGGCTCGGCTTCTTCCTTTTTCAAGATCGTGTATTCGTTTTTCTGTCTTCTCTCTTTTTTTACTGTTCAAAAATACATATGTATTTATACATTAGGTCTTCAAGATGACCATTGTGGGCCCCACCAACAAGAAACCCCAAGCCCGGTTCAAAACAGCGCCAGCGGCTGAGTTCGGTCCAGCGAGTTCCAGAAAATTTTCCTAAGGCAAAGTCGGCGAGAATCGAAGGTCATTCGGTGAGAATCAGCCAGTGATTCTCGACGATTTTTACTTAGCGACAGATTTGCACGCTCTGATTTAGCCGGATAGAGACGGCGAGAATCAGCCAGTGATTCTCGATGATTCGGCGAGAATCACTTAGTGATTCTCGTCGATTATTACTTAGACGATTTTTCGTCTTTCCACCCATGAGCTGCTCTTTGACCCATCTTTGCTCCTTGTCTGCTCTTGCATTATCACATCCCTGTACTTGAAAATAAGTACACTCCAATATAGAGAGTACACGTAGGCCAACACACTGATCTGCTCAACGAGGGATTACGTCGCGCAGACCCGTGTATATTGACCTACTGCACCCTGACATTGGTGTGTACTTAGCGTGGAATAACTGCAAGCACAACTTGAAAGATTTCATCAAATACATTGTGAATTCATCTTAGCTTGACAGGTGGCTTCCTCAAATCCAGGTAATTATGGATAAAATACCCAATAATCTCCCCCTATTTGACGAAGCCAAAATCCTACTAGCTAAGATGAATACCACCATCCAGATAATATACACAACATATAGAATTTAAAGATACGGCACAAAGAAATAAAGGCAAACAGATCAAAGATTGAGTCAATCATAAATTCATATAAATATATAAATATATATATATATATATATATATATATATATATATATATATATATATATATATATATATATATTCCCAAAAATTGTTCATATAACAATAAGAAAAGATAAATATGCTCTTGAGAAAATGACAAGCTATAAACTTATGTCTATTTCTCTTTGGCTAGGTCATCCTTGTGTTTTTGAGCCAAGAACTTCTTTCTTTGCCTCTCAACATACTCCTTGGGCTTTGGATAGTATCTGGGAGGAGGTGCTTTGTCTGCCACAGTGTTGGTCCTGAAGAAGATGTTCCGTTTAGCTTCATATTTCTTGTGCAGCTCCCACTTATGCTGGCTGTATACGTCGTTCCGATTGATTTCCCCTTTTTCTTGTAGCCAGAACGTGTCCAAGATAATACTCTTTGATACCGGACTCCACTTTTCGTTCCTCACTTCATCCTCCTTCAATCTGATTTTCTTTCATCTTGCGTTTCCTTAGATGTCCCTTCTTGAGTTTTTCTCTTGTCCCTAGCTTTTGCTAGGGCTTCTTGGTCAAACATGGCCATCAGTTTTGCTTTGGAGGTGGCCCTAGCAGCCCTTTGAGCATCAGCTTCACTTAAATGAGCTTCTTCAGCACTTGCTCCCTCATCAGCCGTAGTATTATTCTCAGGAGCAGGATTACCCTCAGGATTTTCAGGGATATTGGTGCCTAACACTTGTTTGAGCATCCACCGGCAACTGTCATATACATATATGTTTGACTGGTCAAAATTTTTGATTATGATTTCCTAAAGCCCGACCATCTTAGCTGTATATTCTTGCTCACCCTTTTTGGCTTCGACGGTAATGGAGTTTGCATAAGAATGCAGTGACTCATCAATGTGCTTTGTAGTCTTGGAGAACTCGGTAATCAAGGCTTGTTGATTTCCGTTAAGAAGCACCATGTTGGCATCAAATTTTTGGATGTTATTTGCCACTACATGAGCATTCTGATTAACTACTGCGAGAGTATTTGTGTTCTTTTTCAATCCTTCCATAAGAAGAGTTACAGCTTTGTCGGCTGCTGTATACTTGTCTTCGAACTTCTTTTCCATCAAATCCAGTTTGTGATTAATTTCCACAACGTTCTTGAGCATTAGATTCTCAGATTTCTTAATTCTTTTTAACACTTTATTTTGAGCTTGCTCAAAAGACACTTTGAGCTCATCCACTATACCTTGAATAACATTCACTGTGTGATTAGCTAGATCAGCTCGTAGTGGATGACCCTGAGGCATTCCTTGTCCTTGCTCTTCAGCAGATTCACTTGTAGAGCTGGACACTTGCACAGTCTCTAAAGGGGGAATATTTGCAGCCTCATTAGATTTCTCAGAAGTACTTAGCAGCCTCTGCTGAGAGGACTCTCCCTCCACTGTTGCACTAGTTTTCTCAGGAACTATCTCAGGAGCTTGCTTTTTAGATGGAACTTCAGTGTCGTCCTGAGGCTCCATTACTTCCTGTCTCTCATTTCCTTCTTCCTCATCCTCATCATCCATGATGTCATTCTCAACTGCATCATCTTCCAAACCTTCCTCATCATTCTCCTCTACATCACCTCCGGCTCCTAGATCATTCACGTTCAGGGCCGCCTCATTTTCCACCACATCTTCACTTTCTTCTTGCAGATCCGCAACTGCATCTCTAGCTATCTGAGAGATGCCATATATGATATTAGCAGAAGCGGGTAGAGGCTCCCCTCAATTCCTGCAGTCAGTGCATCAGGAACTTCACTGGGAATAGCCACGGAATCTGCTACAGTTCTGTCCTCGGTAGGAGATTCTTCTTGTTCTACTACCACTGCAGCCTGCCCGATGCGTCGCTCCCATCTGTCAAATACGCTGGAGTCCATTTTCTTCAAATAATGCAATGGAACTCCTTTACTCATGTCGAACCTATCTCCGTTCAACTGATTAAGATATAGGTTGATGATTCTTCCAAAACTTGGAGATCTAAGAGTGTCCTTAATCTTCTCAAAAAGCATAGCCCCCCAGTTGAATCTCTTTCTGCAGACAATCGCCACAAGAATCTTGAACATGTCAGCTGAGATGTGGTCATGTGAGCCGGGTTTGCATATCAGTACTTTCCCAATGATGTCGGACAAGAGTTTCCCCTCCTCATTCATTTCTTTTCTCTTTATCGATCTGGTTCCTCTAGCTAGTCCACAGAATAATAATGTCCTGGCTTTATCATGTTCCTCCAGATAATCCTCGTGCTCAGAACTGGTGAGCTGCAAGTATTGGGTCAGTTTGCTTGCAGACATCTTGATCCTTGCACCTGCAACCTTACTCTTGATGATAGAGTCTTCATTCCGAAGTTTGGCGGTTGCGAAGAACTCCATCACTTCCTTGTCCAAAATTTTGCAAGGGTGCTCCAGTATAAAAGAGAGTCCAGCCTCTTCAAGCATGATGATGATGTTTCGGAACTCATCCGAGGCATGTGAGAACCCAGTTCGAACCAACTCACATCCAGTGACCACGCCGGCGGTGGTCCTTGGAGCCATTGCAAACCTATGGTGGGAATCCCAAGTCTACGCCTAATCAGAAATCAAGAGGGAAGCTACACTAACAGTAAGTCACTGTAAGGGAGAGGAGGTGGTTACCCAAAAGCGGAGGAAGCGAGAGTCGACGGAGACGACGGAAAACCTGGAGGAGCTCGCGTCCTTGTTTGATCGAAACCGCGGAGAATGAATACCTGGACGAGCACCCTGGACGCGAGAAGAGAGGTCTACGGAATCCGGAACGAGGTCGACGAGATTTGGAACCTAAGATGCGGGAAGTCGCCGGGAGGAGGGAAGGAAGAGTCGGCGGGATTCCTGCGGGATATCGACGAGTTTCTTTGCGAAATGCGGAATACAAAGAGTCGGCGGGAGTTTTTTAAATAGAAATTGATGGGATTCTTCAATAGATATCTACGGGTTAAGAGGCTTGCCGGATTCTATAAATCTTCTGATATTAAAGGGTTTAGAAATCTTCTAAATATATATTTCTTAATACCAATCTATTTAGGGTTTGAAAGGTGTTTTCCACACATTTCTTGATGTCAATTGTAAGTTTTAGTGACTTCCAATGACGTATCTTCTTTAATTTTCAGTGGACTGATTTATGCCTGTAGAGGTTCATTCTCGAATCTACCAGTGAATTTACAGATAAATCTTTAATAATGTATCTAAGGGTTATTTTTACAGTGTTAACCTTTCCTTAGGTGTACACACACATATGTGTATATATAAGTATATATATGTAAATGTCGACACAATATGACTCAAGTATTGGAGCTGATCAGAAATACCTGGAATTATAAGATTTATCATTTAGCCCCTCTGGTTAAAGCATACCAGGTGTTCAATTTGAGTATACCATTGTAGATAGTACTTCTGTTATTCCAGATACTTGTTCCAATTCATTCTTGAAACATCTTCTGTCTAGTTCCCATCATATTTATGGGAACCTACACTACCCTGCAAAAGAGTGTTACCTTACCATAGGAACCCAATATGTATTGGGTCCTAGGTTCTTGTTAGCATAAAAACTCGAATGCCTTCCCTCAGAAATCCTGTCAGGAAGACTACCTCTGCCCAGAAGAGGTGGATAAGCCCTTGCCCTTGACACAGAGGGGTTGTGCCAACAGTTTATGGCAAAGTGTCCTACCTTGCCACAGCACCAACACGTGTGAATGTTGTACCTCCGTTTCTGACCTGATGCAGTGACTGAGGTAGTCATGGTCCTAGGTCTAAACGTGATAGAGCCGGATCTGCTCACAAAATTGCCTCTTCCACCGTGACACTTGGAATGGTGGAAGGAATGCATGTAGCGAGCGTCATGAGGCCTGGGAGGTGGTGCCTTCCTTTCAGTCAGCACCCTTCCAGAGGCCCCATGAGAACTAACTGCATGACTTCTAACCTCCCTTTCCTGTGTCCTAGGGTGGTGAGAAGCGCACTGAGAGCTGATACCAGCAGATTCATGCCGAGTTGGGGCAGTGGCCGAGAATACAAAGGGTTCAGAATGAGCCTTAGGTATTCTCTCAAGGGTGGCCATGACAGCCCTTGCACTATGGGTGTCTCCACATGAGGGAAGATCACCCTTGCAGTGTCCACGGTTGTTCCTGTGATCATACCTGAAGGCATGATGAGTACTCTTCCTGCTTGGAGTGGGGGGTCTGAATACCGTTTCCCCATTTCTCCATGAATTGATAATTCGGGAGATCCACCCATTTTCTTCCTTTCTCTTGATAGCATCAACCTTGGAAAAGTTGGATACTATCCTTTTCTCATTCTCTAGACTACTCTCTAGATCTGAGATTTTAGAGTGCTTAACCTTGTTGGATGCCAATTAGAGAACCAACAAGATCTTCAGCCGAGCAATCTCCTGAGCTTGCTCCTCAACAAGTAGGTTGCTTTTCTGAAGGGCTCTCTTCAGGGAATCAGGATTTTCTGAAGGGTAACAATTCCTGTCTTCAGGAACTTCAAGAGAAAAGGGGCAAGATGAAGAAGTTACCTGCTCTTCAGAGTTACTGTTACTATCGCCAGAGACCGTTGTGTCAACTTCATCAGAACTGCTTTCCTCAATTTCTTCTTCAGTCTCTGACAAGGACACCGAAGCCCTGATGTTGTCCGATTGATCCTTACCTTCATCTTCAAGGCGAGGACCCCCACATAGGCTTCATCCTCTTGCTGACAGCAGATCCCTGCTTTCTCTGATCCCTCCATGAGATCTGAGATGGTTACCCACAAAGAGTTGGCCGTCCCACACTTTTCCAATCTAGATCGAGAAGGTCCAGACCAGACATCCATGATGATCTGACGAATCATCTTGTCCAGATTAAATAATGAGAGTTCAGTCTCCAACATCTCAGTAATACACTTGGGAATTTGGATATCCTTTCCAGAGCCGGAGGTCTTCATAGGAATGAATGGACCCTCTTCCAAGATGAGAGATGCTCGAGGATCGATAGCCTCCAAGTGATAGGACACTCTCATCTTTCAGACGGGATAATACTCCTTTGTGCACGTGGGAAGTCTTAGTGGAGAGATCCCATGATCCAGCTCCATGCTTTTGACACTGATGGCAGGATTCTACTCAAGGTGTGAACCTTTTTGATGAGTAACCTGGCTTTGATACCACTTGAAAGTCCACTTAGTGTCAACTACCTTCACCTATGGGGGGGGGGGGAATAGGTGTCTTGCAGCGATTTTGCGGAATTAAAGTCGTACCTGCACAAGAAAACAAAACAACACAGCACAGAAAGGACACAAGCAAATTATAGTGGTTCCCCGATTTGGGTACATCCACTTTCCCCTTCGACCTATCTCCCAACCAGGGACGACTCGGTCACTTCACCAACAGGATTGAAATCCAATCCTTGCACTAACGGAAGGAACCCTTCCACACGTAGGAGTCACCACTCCCGCAACACGAGTTGCACCCAACCCTTACAACTAGGGACCAATCGGTCCGTTACAAAGAAATTGAAAATAGATTGTATAAGAAATACAAACAACTTATGGAGACTACGGTGTCCCTCTTCGTTCGATGACGTGTTCTTGAAGTCAACGAAGAGTCCACAACCCTAGATCTCACTTGGAGAGAATCTCCCAGAAACCGGCGGCGACAAGAAGGGCGGCGGCTTGGTTCTCAGGATCGGCGGCGACAACGGCGTGCTGCGACTGTTCTATGGAGATTCGATCTTCGTAGCAAAGCTAGCAAGATCTTCCAACGGTCACACTAGGATCGATCGTCTCGATCGATTCCGAAGGAGAAGGTTTCCCAATCTACGAATCAAGAGACAAAGGATCTCTGGTTAGACGCGTGAGACGCTGTGCTTGGCTGAGCTTCTATCGCCGGAGATCTTGAAGAAACCACAATCAAAGACGGCGATCAACTGGCACGAGCAGAGACGGCGGCGGAGCAAGTTTCATGATCTAGGTCACGTCGGCGGCTCGGCTTCTTCCTTTTTCAAGATCGTGTATTCGTTTTTCTGTCTTCTCTCTTTTTTTACTGTTCAAAAATATAGATGTATTTATACATTAGGTCTTCAAGATGACCGTTGTGGGCCCACCAACAAGAAACCCTAAGCCCGGTTCAAACAGCGCCAGCGGTTGAGTCCGGTCTAGCGGGTTCCAGAAAATTCTCCTAAGGCAACGTCGGCGAGAATCGAAGGTCATTCGGCGAGAATCAGCCAGTGATTCTCGACGATTTTGACTTAGCGACAGATTTGCACGCTCTGATTTAGCTGGATAGAGACGGCAAGAATCAGCCAGTGATTCTCGATGATTCGGCGAGAATCACTAGTAATTCTCGCCGAATCGGCGAGAATCACTTGGTGATTCTCGTCGATTATTACTTAGACGATTTTTCGTCTTTCCACCCATGAGCTGCTCTTTGACCCATCCTTGCTCCTTGTCTGCTCTTGCATTATCACAGCCCTGTACTTGAAAATAAGTACACTCCAATAGAGAGTGTACACGTAGGCCAACACACTGATCTGCTCAACGAGGGATTACGTCGCGCAGACCCGTGTATATTGACCTACTACACCCTGACATTGGTGTATACTTAGCGTGGAATAACTGCAAGCACAACTTGAAAGATTTCATCTAATACATTGTGAATTCATCTTAGCTTGACATGTGGCTTCCTCAAATCCAGGTAATTGTGGATACAATACCAAACATGGGTCAAGCATGTCTCTAAGCAAAGATGATGCAGGAAACCTGTAGATGAGACTTTGTATAGAGGGATAGTTGGCTCCCTATTGTATTTGACTGCAAGTAGACCAGATATCATGTATGTTACATGTGTCTGTGCTAGGTATCAAGCTTGCCCTAAAGAATCTCATTGATAGCAGTCAAAAGAATTCTGAGATATCTTAAGGGCACTCCTTATCTAGGCCTTTGGTACCCTAGGAATGGAGACTTTGAACTGACAGGTTATTCAGATGCAGATTTTGCAGGCTGCAAGGAAGATAGGAAAAGTACAACTGGTACCTATCAATTCCTAGGTGGAACACTGATATCATGTAGTAGCAAGAAGCAAACAAGTGTGGCTATCTCCACAGCAGAATCAGAGTATATGGCTGCAGGAAGTTGCTGTGCTCAACTTCTATGGATACAACATCAGCTAGAAGACTATGGTATACAAGTAAGTAGAACACCTCTATTTTCTGATTCTACTAGTGCTATTTCTATTGCAAACAATCCTGTCTCCCATAGTAGGACTAAGCATATAGAAATCAAATACCATTTTCTAGGAGTACATGTGGAAAAAGGAGATATTTCACTAGAATATATAAATACAGATAATCAACTAGCTGACATGTATACTAAGCCCTTAGAGGAAACCAAATTCAATAGGTTCAAAATTGAATTAGGTATGATAAACTTAGAAAAGTTTTCAAAATTGGCTAAGTAAAATGGTGTTGACACACAGAGTTGTTTGTGTCGACACAGAAAAAGTGGTGTCGACATTTCAGAGAAATGGTGTCGACACATCTAGACAGTAAGTGTCGACACTTAAGAGAATTAGTGTCGACACATAAATAGTACGTGTCGACACATCCAAGGTGGTGTCGACACTTAGGATTTACACAGAATTAGACAAATAAAGTCTCGACTAAGTGTCGAGCTAAGTGGTGTCGACACATAAACAAGTGTCGACACATATATTCTGTCGACTATACTTGTGTCGACACATAGTTGTCGAAACATTATAAGTCTGTGTCGACACTTATCAACAGTGTCGACGCATTTAAGTATTTTGACGCGCCCTTTCATCTTCGATTCTAGAAAGGTATAAATAGGTTTTTTGCCATTGTCTGTCGACACGCTCACCAAAGTTTCGAGATCCAAACTTCGAGTGTGGTCGACATCTCTCTTCTCTAGATTCAATTCTTCAAACCCTAATGGCGCCCAAGCTAGAAGAGAATGTGAATGAAGGATACGAACTCGTGCGGCACACATTTGATGACGCGGAACTGATATCAAAGGCGTGATAACCCTAATCGCAGAGACTGGTTAGAATTTCTTGTTTCAGAGACGATCAAGATCTGGAAGAGGAGGTCCTGGAGTTTTTGAATGCAGCAAAACTAGATGAATCAGGACTAAAGATTAAGTCAAGAGTTATGGAGAAAAGGTGAAAGGTCTCACCTAAGAGTCTGAGAAAGGTACTACAACTACCTAGAACTAAGGAAGAAGAAGATGTTTCAGCTTCTAAGGCTAGAGAAGCATTGACATGGTGTGGACTGGACTCCAATCTGAAAATAGGATTTGTTTTCAATAGGAAGGGAATGAACAGCCAAGGCAAATTCTTATCTGAGATTGTGGGCATGATTATCCTGTGCAAACCTAGAGGACATGACAGAATTTCAGCTCATATGTTCAATCTAATGACAAGGATCATATTCAAACTGAGTACTGATTGGTCTACAGTTTTGTTTGAGAAGATTAAAGAGAGCCTGAAGAAACCCAATATGGGTAGGATTCTAAGTCTTTACCTAGCTGGTAGTATACCAGAGGTGATGAGTCAGGCAGCTGGCACTAAGATTAACCACATGAGGAGAATGGATTTGAGAATCTTCTCTAGGTGGGATAGAGTCTTGACCAAGGAAATGCCAACTCCTGAGAAGGTAACACCCCAAACGAAGAAGAAAAAGACAGCCCCTATGGCTCAAGAATCATCAAGCAGCTCTGAAGAGCATGTAGTGTTCACTCCTGATGAAGAAGAAACTCGACATGCTGGTCAATCTCCAGAAGGACAAGAAGATGCACCAAGGCAGGGGGAGCTACCACAAGCTAGCCCAATTAACCTTGATTCCATCCAGGGGGAGCCTCTACTTGTGGAAGAGCCAACTCCACTTGAGAGTGAAAAAGCTACTCAGACCATACTTGAGGTAATAACTGAAATCAACCAATTAGATTTCTCTATTGAAAATGAAGATATGACTGACAGATTGTCTGATGTTAATCAGCAACCTCAGATTTCTAGTCAACCCCAAGATGTTGTCATGGAGGACACATCTGTTGCTGATCAAGTTGTTGATGAGATTAGAGATTCTCCACCCAATCATCAACAGGAATTTACCTTAGAAGAACTATTCCCTGACCTTCTCCAAACTAACTTTGAGAAAGAAAGTGCTGCTGCTGAGGGGGAGAAAGTCATTATTGAAGGGGATCAAGTGGAGAATATAGAGAAAACTGCAGGCACAGAGACTGAGAAGCCAAAGGATTCTGAGCAGGTTCCTAGAACTGACAAGGATTTGCCTCCAAGCCCAAAGGACAGGGTTGATATTGCTAGCACATCTGCATCAGAGGATGAAGAGGCTGTAAGAGCCAAGAAAAGAAAATTCCAAGTCTTTAAGAGAAGGAACCAGACATATAAGAAGGCTTTACAAACAATAGCACCACAGCCTGCACCACAGCCAGCCCCATCTACAGATTTTAGTTCTCTGATGGTTGCTTTACAAATAAAGATGGATGAGCAAAGGCAAGCAATAGAAAAATATATAGATGAGGGGCATAAGTCATTGCAATTTGATCTGGCCCAAGACATTAAGTTCATCAGATTTGAAATGAATCTGAATAAGAAAGAGATGATTGACTGCTTCCATAAAGGAGGGAATGCAGTAGTCTTTTTGGCTACTCATCAAGAAAATATCAAGAAACAAATAGAAGACCTGGCAGTAAAGCAAGGCTATGTCCTGGAAAACCAGATAAGAATGAATGACAATTTGACTGAATCACACAATGTGATAGTCACTGAGATGCAGAATCTGGCTGCTGCTCAAACTACAGCAAGGACTACTGCCCAGGAAGAGTTTGATAAGAAGTTCCAAGAGCACATCACTGCTGTTAAAACTGCTATAGAAGACTCTCAAAAAGCTATAACTAACAAGCTTCAAGGTTGAAACCTTTCTATAAAGATGGAGTAAATTATCTGAATGCACAGATAAGATTTCAGAAAAATGATCTGAGGGATCACATTGAAAGAGAAGTCATAAAGGGGAGAGGGTGTTAGTTAAATCAGGCTCTGATCATGCAAAGTGGATTTCAAATTCCATCAGAGCCACCCTTGGATATCCTCCATTATGTGATGATGACAATGTTGCAGAGTCTGGAATTAATCCTGCATATCTTGGAGGGGAGCAAGCTGAAGTGGCTCAAGTAATATACCGTCCACCAGATTTTGATATGGTACATCAAGACATACAATCAATGTATAGCCCTCCTGAGGGAAATCAGAAGGTCATCATAGAGAAAGTAGTTCAGCTAGTGCCAGAGGCTATACTGAAAGAATAAGAGGCTTTGCAGAAAGAATAAGAAGCCCAATTGTCTAAGAAGAGATTCAGGGAGCAAGCTGAACTTAGGCCTGATTTTGAACAGTGGAGCCCCACTTCCAGGAATATCATCATGACTGCATGGAAGGCTGCCAAGGACAATATCCAGGATAGAAACAAGTGGTATTCTGAACTGGAGTGGAGGAAGCATGAGTCCAGGCAAGAGGCAATTGTGCAATATAAAGAAAGGCTAAGATGGGAAAGCTAGCTCCTACTGCCCAGCAGCCTAGCAAGTACTTTCCAAAGCCTTATCATTACTTTGAAAGGCAGAAGATCAAAGCTGAAGATTTGAAAAGAAGGATCTAAAAGGAAAGAAGTCTGCTGCTGCTGAAGATGTTGAAGCCCCAGTCCAAGCAAAGATACAATCTGGAAAGGTTATAGTGATCAAGGAGCCTGAGCAGCAATAGGATAGAATTTATCTTTAGTTTACAGTTCTAATCATTTGATTTTAAACTCTCTATAAACTTTTGAATAATAAATATGTTGAAGTTGTTAGAACAATGTGATATATGTTAAATCTATCATATTAATGTTCTGTAATTTTTGTATATACATTTTTGCTTATACATGTTTATGTACTTACCCTGTCATTTACATTGTTTTACATCATGCTATGAATTTGTTATGTATGGTGTATATCATTGACTAGGGTTATGAATTCTCCAAATAGGGGGAGATTGTTGGGTACATTGGAATAAATGTACCTGATTTGAAGAAGCCTCACCCTACTCAATGATATACATCAAAATGTATTTGATGTGTTTTGAGTTTAGTTGTGCAGGTTAAGTATTTGCAGGGAAAGCTGAAAAGTTTCTAAGTCCATGTGTCGACACCCAGAAGAAAGTGTTGACACTTAAGAAGACTTGTGTTGACACCCAGAGAAGCAGTGTCAACACTTGGAGTAATTGTGTCGACACCAGGGATGTAGAGTCCGACACCAGAAGGAAAGTGTCGACACATACAGGCTGTGTCGACACTCAATGAATAAATGTCCAGAGAAGCTGTGTCGACACTTAGAAGCAGTGTCGACACCCAGAGGAATTTTGTCGACATCAGAAAGTGTCGACACTTGGAGGCAGTATCGACACTCAGCAAACTTCAACAGAGTTTAAGTACAAGTGTCGACATAATGAAGAATGTGTCGACACACAGCAGAAGACTCACACATGAAGAAAGTGTCGACACTTGGAGGCTGTGTCGACACTCAGCAAAGTTCAACAAATTCTAAGTATAAGTGTCGACACAAAGAGATGTGTCGACACTCAGCCAAAGGTCTCAATGCAAGAAGAATGTGTCGACACAAGGAGAAGTGTTGACACTCAGCAAGTATCAACACAGAAGGCATGTGTCGACACCAAGAAGATGTGTCGACACTGAACAAGTTCAACACAAGAAGATGTGTCGACACAAAGGAGTTGTGTCGACACTTAGTAGAATTCAACTAAGTACTGAAGAACAAGGAGTTGTGTCGACACACAATATCAGTGTCGACACATGTTGAAGAAGCAGTGTCGAGAAGAAATTTCTACAACATAAGGAGTTTGTCGACACCATGAAGGCTAGTATCGACACTTAGTCAACTTGTGTCGACACTTAGTCTATAAGTGTCGACACTTAAAGACCGACTGTCTCGACACTTTCAGACAGTTACAGAGAATTCAAGAAGTGACTGGATGACATGACAGCTGCCATTCCAGCCGGTCTACTGCAACTATCAGAGATGTCAGAAAGCTGTTAGTAACCGGATCAGCCGGTCAAAAGAAATCTTATATAAAGGCAAATTCTTCAAAACAAGGAGATCAAAATCAATTGAAGAATCAATTTCATAAGAAACACAAAAAGACTAAGTAGTCACAAAAGACAGCTCCCAGAAGAAGACAGCTGTTGACCATCAATAAGAGCAGTGAAGATTACCATAAACAACCATTGATGACCAAGATTAAAATCCAAAATCACCCAGTGTTATTTTAAAACTCATCAAAAACCAAGTCAACTTTTCTCAGCTGGAGTTATTTAAAACATTGTAACCTGAAAAACCCTTATCGGAGTTGAGTTCTAACTGTAAAACAAAAAA